>CM066032.1:1351009198-1352209198 GCA_033557465.1 Ichthyophis bannanicus
CTATGCCCAGTGCCATGAATTAAAATCCCTTCACACAGAGTTCACCCGACTATTCTTTTTTTTTATTTTATACTTTATTAAATTTTAACATTAAACTCCAGAAACACTCTGAATAAGAATCAGAATACAAATAACACACTATCTTGTCATCCCAAAGAGTAGACAAGTAAATATACATAAGTAAATATAATAATACTGCTGGAATAGACCACAAAAAATAAAGATACACCACAATATGATCCAAGAAAAAAGAAATAACAATATTAATACTTAGGTATCATACACCTTCATACGGAAATAAAGAAAATCATAGGAGCATAGTTCTCATTATATGGCAGCCGATATGGAACTAATCCCCACCCCTCCAAGTTCCCTACTCTGTAAAAATTGCAATAGTTGTTGTGACTCAAAAAACATAAATTGTTTAGATTGAAAGTTAACCACACATTTACAAGGATATCTTAACTTAAATTGCGCCCCCAAGGCTATCGTTCTCTGGCGTAATGCCAGGAATGCCCTCTGCCTTCTTTGGGTGTCTCTAGCCAAATCAGGAAAAATAAGAATTTTTGAGCCCATAAACTGAGATACTGACATTTTACAAAAATATAGTTTAAGTACCGTGTTCCTGTCTGATTCAAAGGCAAAATGAACCAACAATGCAGCTCTGCTGGTCACCACCTCTAAAGAGCTCTCCAAAAACCCTGAAAGGTCCATTAGAGGGGGGACAGGCTCTGCACCAGAACCTTGCTGCTCACCGACCTCCAACAACAAGATAGTCACATATTGAGCCCTTACAACCGGAGGCAGAAATTCAGTAGGCATCTGAAGGACATCAATAAAGTACTTACGGACTAAGTCCAAGGGAGCCATGAATGGTGACCGGGGAAAATTCAGGAATTTCAAGTTATTCTTCCGCAATTGGTTATCCAAAAATTCTATTCTCCTCACCTGTATTGACCGGTCTTTTGTATTAACAGCCCCCAAGAACTGCAGCTCCTCCACCTTTAATTCAAGTTGCGAGACTCTAGTGGCCTGAGCCACCACCTCTGAAGACGTTGAAGAGCACTGCACTTTAATCTCTGACAATTCTTGAGAAACTGACCCCACAAAAGGCAGAAGGGACTGCTGAAGGGTGGAGATAGCTTCCCACAAGCTATCTAATGTTACAAGCGCAGGTTTCACCACACTCCCAGAAAGTTGGACTACCGGGATGCCAAGGAAGCTGCTTGCAACCTGCTCCACCCCAGTGCCACCACAGGAGGGAGGAGATCCCACTTGATCACCGGCTGCAGAGACAACCACCAAATGAGGCTTCGCGGGAGCACCCTCCACATCCGCATTGACCTCTCGACCCGGAGACACAATGCTCTGCTGCCGCTCCCCGAAGCGACCTCAAGGCTGTACTGGGGGCACTTGAACTGGGCTAAGTGAAACCCCTTCAACTCTCAGATTCGCAGATGCATTCTGCGGTCCCCCGAAGCCATATATGCTGAGGGGGTACAAAAGCTGGCAATTGAAGACTGCACCAGCCGGTCCGCCGGAGACGAGGTACTAGAGGGTTTCTGGGCATTCTGTTTCCTCTTTTTCCCCATTAGCGGCGAGTGCAGGAGCCAGCTCAGACCCAACCAACTTAGCACTCTACTCCGCCGCCATCTTGGACCGCAGTCCGGCAGATCCACCCCGACTATTCTAAAGATACCTCCCTCCCTCTCTCAGGGATACCTACCCCCAACTCAGAAACAAGCTTCAATTCGCCCTGTACTAAAGAAACCTTTATTAGAGATAACACACCCCAGTTCATATAGACCAATCACCAGCATCCCATTCCTGGCAAAAATAATTGAGAAAACTATATAGCAACAACTCCAAGACCATGTTGATTCTCATGCTCCATTGGATCCTCAACAGCATGGCTTCTGCCCTTGGCATGGTGTTAACACACTCTTCACTGATCTCTTCAACCGGCTCATCATAGGCCTAGACAAGCTTTGCCATGGATTTGTGATGATCTTCCTGGACATCAATGCTGTGTTCGATTCAGTATCACATCACACTATGCTAGACAGACTCAGAAGCATAGGCCTGACCAACAGCACATTAAATTGGTTCATATCCTACCTCTCAGACAGAACCATGCAAGTAAAAATCAGATCCATCAATTCCAAACCATTTAATTTAAGACTAGGCATTCCGCAAAGTTTGGACCTGTCTGGCTTACTATTTAACATCTACATACAACCCATAGGTCATCTACTAAGAAAATGGAACATGCACTTTCATCTCTATGCAGATGACATCATGTTCTATATGCCATTCAACACACTCAATTCAGACTTTACAATCATATCAGATTCTTCACTGCTGTCACAAACCTTCTCACCAAACTAAATCTTTCAGTGAATAAAAACAAAACTGAAGCATTACTAATCTTCAGAGACCAATCTTTCAATTCACTGGATAAGCTACATAACGCTGAAATCAACTTCAAGAATGCAGCAAATACAGCATACTGGAAACTTAGGCTCCTCAAACCTCTACGCCTTCTTCTACAAGACAACGATTTCAGATCAGTTTTTCAAGCTATCATAACATACCATCTCGACTACGGCAACATTCTCTATCAAGGGCTATCAAAGCAGGCATTATAGACCCAGTCCAGACATGGTAGAGAAGAAAGGAAAAACACTTCATTGAAGTACTTGAACAGGGGTACAATATAACCTGCCCAAGGGATTATTTATTTTAAAAAAAAAAAGGATTTCTATACCATCTTTTCATTGAATCAAGGCGGTTTTCACAGCAATCACAAATGTGTTTTTTGGGGGGGTCATGCAGTGTTCCATGTGTGTGAGTGTGTTAGGGTATATTAGATTCATGATGAACTATTTACATTATGCGCTATTATACAAGTCGTGGGGGCGGGGGATTGGTTGTCTGTGTAGATTTGCATCATGTGAAGTCCCCATAGTGTTCAATGAATAGTGTTGTCTTTAGTTGCTTCCGGAAGTCTTTGATGTCTGTATTTAGTCGAAGTTCGTCTGGTAGCTTGTTCCAAATTGTTGGTGCAGCCAGGGAAAGGGCTCATTCTGAGGTGTCCTTCCATACCTTGGTTATCTCCTTTGGTGTGTTGGCACGGTTGGACGTGCCCTTTCTCCTTGGTCGAGTGTTGTTGTCAGGTTGTATGAGGGTCTGTAAGCTAAGGGCTGATGATTGTTGTTTAATTTTGAATATGTTTATGATTGTCTTATATTTGATGCGTGAGGTGATTGGAAGCCAGTGTAGGTCTTTCAGGATAGGTGTGATGTGGTCTTGTCTTGAAGTGCCGGCTATTATTCGTGCTGCCGTGTTCTGTGCCAGTTGCAGTGATTAACAGCCAAGCCAACCCGACACAGGCCATGTTTTGGTTATGCCTTCCTCAGGGGTTCTCTTGGCATACTAAAATCATAAACAAAGAATAAACAAATAGAAATATATAATACATAATGGAATAAAATTATAAAAACACAAGCACATAAAATCTCACCATTAACAAGCAAAAATCTGAACAAATGTCACAGAAATATGATACCTACAGTTAAAAAGCAGAAATAGATAAATAATTAAATAAATAACATCTTAAATCTTATAAAAGACCCGTATAAACCACAATCATAAAAAAAGATCAAACTAAAAGAATAAAAACCATGACAACCATGAAAAGAAGAATAAAAAGGCAAGGGATGTGACGTGTAACTGATCAAAAACATCATTACCAATAATAACCCCTTCTGTTGTCTTGTGAACTAAAGGGAGAGGAAAGAAAAACAATATGATCAATGCTATTAATATACACAATAACTAAATCACCAATCCCTGGTTCAGTAAATATGAAATCCAATCTGTATAGAACCAAACCTAAAAGTAAACCCCTTACTTAAAATCCCATTTTTTTGTCGGAAGAGGCTGGAGGCGACTGGAATGGAAACCCAGTCACACCAGGCAACCCGTTCCCTTTTAATTATGTAAGCGAAAACGCTGTACTTAGCTTTAGAAATGTCCAGTGAAGTTTGTGCACTCCAGAAAATTCAGCTTCTTATAAGCGGCCAGATAGCAACCACGACGTACGTTTCGGGCCCTAGGCCCTGTTTCAAGTGTTCATGCTTCTTCCAATGTACCGCTAAAACGCCTCCAGCCTCTTCCGACAAAAAAATGGGATTTTAAGTAAGGGGTTTACTTTTAGGTTTGGTTCTATACAGATTGGATTAATATACACAAAGCAGGAGTGACCAACACTACAGCATTAGTAAAAATACTCCATGTTATGTTTTTAAACACTGAATAAATAGTCTAAAAATGGTAACTGTGGGGAACCTACCTGAAAGTCCTAAGGGACCTAATAGGGACCCAATATACCTACTCAAAATGTAAAAGAAAAAACGTCATTAAAAACTGCCACTAGGCTATGTGAAATGCACCGTACAGGGATCGGAGGCCACATGTCAAGATTAAGATAAAAACTTTTCTACCTATTATCAGGTCTAGAACAAAATCCATTAAACAATCCAATTATTAAAAAATAAATGTCATACCTTGTTTAAAATCTGTTTCAAAACGCATGCCTAAACTTTCCACCGCATGGAAATCGGCTGGAAATCTCAAGCCGCAAAAAAACACCTGCACTTGTGCTATCCACTTTTATCTCCGCAAGAAAGCTGGCATCAGCTGACCTGCTCATATTACACAGACAACGATTTCAGATCAGTTTTTCAAGCCATCATAACACTCCATCTCGACTACAGCAACATTCTCTATCAAGGTCTGTCAAAGCAGGCATTATATCCACTCCAGCTAATGCAAAACACTGCCGCTAGAATCCTAACAGGCGTATCAAGTCGTCAACACATAACTCCAACTCTTAGAAGTCTGCACTGGCTCCCAATTGCCCAACCGATTAAACACAACACCATAACCACCATCCATAAAATTCTTCATAATCTCTCCACTCCCTGTCTTGAGGATTAAATCTCAAGGGCATCCACAACAAGACCCAGAAGATCAGCAAATCAGAATCTTTTGGGCATCCCTCCTTTCAAGACCAAATATTCGCAACAGACAAGCAACAGAGCCTTCTTGCTATATGCCCCAATGATTTGGAACTCCCTACCTGAAGCCATCAGATCTGTTCAATCTACTCAAGACTGTGATAAGGAAGCTTATCATAGCTCAGGTAGGAGCTATAGAAAAGATGATGTGACTCTGAACAAGCAACCTGTCAGTTCTGGTAGAAGTAAGGAAACAGAGTTTTCACATAAAAGACTACCAGTCCCAGAATGCACCAGGTTTCCAGCAGCCATGAGAGGGGCTGAAGTGAGAAAATGTGTGTGCAATCAAGAGAGCTATGAGGTAATCCCTAAGCACTCATCTCAAAGGGCAGGGCCTGATTCAACACAGCTGCGCTGTGTTAGGGAGGAGCACACATTAGGACAGAATAAGAATAGAGCTTATTCTTCAGATAACAGCTTCAGGGAGAGCTTCAGCAACGGCTACAAGCTCCAGCCCAGCTACAGGTTTAAGCATCACCTGGAGAAACAGAAGCCAAGCCAAGCGGATAGAGAAAGAAGGAAACTCTCTGGAAGGAAGAGAAGAAAGGCCATTGGAAGGTCTGGGAGAATCCAAGGCAGTACCTATACTGGGAGGTATTCCAAATGCCAGCAGAGTCCATTGGACTGGAGTCAGCCAGAGGAATGGAATGGCAGAGATAGGAATCACCAGTGGCTACCTGGAAGAGAGAAGACTGCACGTGGAAGGGACTTTCAGACCAAGGCCAGAAGGTATGTGAGAGAAGATCCAGTGTCCAGGGATCAAGATTGGAAGGCTGGACATCAGAACTGGATTACATACTGGCCAGGCTATACAGAGAGGAATTATGATAGCAGGAGAGGCTCAGGTATGAACACTGATCCAGACCCTATCTATAATAGTGAATGGCAGCAAGGGAATAAGCATTCTCATGATAGTGCCTTATGGAAAGACTCGTCTGTGCCAATGTATGATAATGACCCTATGCTGATTGATGAAGGGGGAGATACAGCAGATGAAACTATTCATTACATGGACTGTTCTCTATCTAAATGCTATTGCTAGCTTTCTGTGAGCAAACACCTCAGCCATCACAAAGAAACCTAACTTTGTTCTTTATTTCCACTGCAAACAGCTCTTAAAGCAGGATTTGGGGTCACACAGTAGCAGCCAGCCAGCTAAAGGGTTTCAGCTGGTCAATTGATAGTAATTAAAAGCTGCACCTGATTGTGTGTGTGAGCAAGGGAGAATCACTGCTGGGATCTGCGTGAAAAATATGCAGAAGTTAACCTAACAAGCAAAGTTTATTCATTTCTTTGTGCCTTTTTATTTGGTAATTATTTGCTAAGAAAACATTAGCTAATTGCCTGACAAGCTGAAGGTGGTTTTCTGGTTTGCTTTGTGACTTTATGTTATCCATTTAAACACTGCAAGCAAGTATCCTCATTTATATTGCTACCAAGCATATTTGTGCTGGGTGAATTAAACCCCATCAATAAAAGAAGTATTTTATTGGCCTTACCACTGGTATCACAACTCAATTATTGTCTTCAGCTGTGTTTGGGAGTGAAAGAACTACATTACCCACAATACCTTGCAAGAATCATATGAATATAGGCATCGTCAAGATTGTGTAAGTTCTCACCCTAGGCAGCCGTCTGACAAGACATGAAGAAACTATTAAAAATGCACCTCTTCATAGAACACTTTGGGCCTAATGACATTACCTAAATGTATATACCATAACCATCCACCCACCGTTGACTCAGCTATAACCCCTCCTATTTAATTCCAAGTTATTCCTTGTTATTTGTAAAACAAATCTCTTGAGATTATGTGCTGTTGTTCAATGTAAACTGCCTTGGATCACAGGCAGTATATAAACAGTGTTAAATAAATAAATAAAAAATAAATCCAAAAACAGCTACGGAAAAGCGTTACCCCTACCTAGCTGTTTAGGGGCCAAACTCCACACCATCAGGTATGAATCATTAAGAAGTGAAAACTCAAAAAGATAATGATCAGACCATGTAAGTGGTTCACAAGTAGGCAGATCCATTTGAGGGCAACCATCCGTTCCGAAGGGAGCCATGCTTAAATCTAAAGAATGCCCTGTAATATGTGAAGGACCAAAATTCCCCTGGACAAATCGTAAAGCACATAGGGAGATGTTTACTAAAGTGTAAGGCTTTGCACTTACTGTGTGTAGGGAGCAAAAATTAACACATCATAAGTACAAAGGTTGTCAGGGGCACAGTTAGCCGATACCTTGCAGTTAGTGTGCAGAGCACATTTATACCGCACTGTGTCAGTATAGCTTGCCTTCTTACTTTGGAGGAGCAAAGGGTAAGGAAGTCATACTAGCAGTGGGGTCAGGGGGTCCAGTTTACCAATGGTGCCTGCAACATTTGGGTGGGGTTAGCGCCTTCCATCCCCCCTCAGAATATGCCTATGACACAAAGGCTTGCATTCAATGCATCGGTAGATAACACAGAAGCACCTGTACTATCTGCCAGTGCCTTTAACTCTGGCCCCAACGCTGGCCAAACTTAAAATTAAAAAGAAAAAAAAATGGGTCAAAGCTGACAATCCCCAATGCTATCCTTAATCCTCTGATCACTGCCCCACCCTCTGACCCCAGATCCCTGATCACAGCCCTGAGCAGAATACCCACTCAGCTGAACAACCAAACGCCCACCCATTTAACACTCCCCACTTCCCTGGCAGTCTAGTGGATGGGACAGGAGCAATCTCCCTCTGCTCTTGTCCCATTTTTTCCTGAGTCCAAAATGGTGGCTCCGACCCATAATGGCAGTCTTGTAGTACTACCACTGCAATTGCTCCTTATTTGGAAGATTGACCTCTAATGTTTTTACCAAGAGACTACTGCTAGATCCTTTTTATCTGTGTCCTTCTTTGCATTTGCTAACTCAAGACTTAATTTATTCTACCTTGTTGCTCCATATGCCTGGAACAAACTACCTGAGTCAATACATCAGGCTCCTTCTCTAACCCTATTCAAATCCAGAGTAAAAACCACCTCTTCAAGGCTGCTTCTGGATATGATGCGACTTGCTCTCTTATTCACCACTTATCTGTATCCTACCATACTCTAGTCCCCAGTTGTGATGTTGTTCGTCTTGATTTTATTGTAAATTCTGATGAGCAGAGAATATCTCTTACATCTATATGTAGAGCTATACAAATGATAAGTAGTTGCAGTTTAGAATTGCCATTTAGAACCCAGGAGGCAAAAGGACAGGAGCGGAGAGGGATCACTGCAGTCCCATCCACTAGACTATCAAGGATACCTTTGGATCTAGTGAAGCGATGCAAGGTCAGGAGCTCAGCTCAGAGAGAATCTGTTCAAGGGGTGTTATGATTGGGAGGGGGATACTGATTTGGGCGAGGTTGCGATTGGGGACAGAATATGGTTTAGCTGCTGTGACCAATGAGCTTCTTTTTTTGGTTATTGAAGCCATGTAGATGCACTTAACACACTATTCACGCCTTATCTCCACACATAACCTGCCCCATTCCTACAGGATTTTTACTGTGCAGAATGTTTTAGCACATGGTAGCCATTAGCACATGCCCTGGCTAATGGTTAGCACCAGTGGCATAAATTCCCCCCAAGAGGTCTCTACATCGCGGGGAAGCTCGGGTAGGAAGGAGGCCCATACAGCAAAAGTAAGGCACAGAGGCAAACTTACTTTAACATGTTTGCTGTGCTGCCTCTGCTATGTTAAGTTTCCACCAGTCCCAGCAGCTGTTACCTCCCAGGCTGAAGTCTTGCAGTAACAGCCGCATCGTGAGGCATCAGTCCAGGAGGTAACAGCTGCTGGGTCTGATGGGAAAATAAAAGAGTGGAGGCAGCATGGTTATGGTTATGGCACTTAATATACTGCCCTTTACTTATGCATCAGAGTGGTTTACATGTATGTATTTACTAACAGGTACTTTTTAATTCCCTTGTCCCTGAAGGGCTCACAATCTAAGTGTACCTGAGGCAATGGAGGGTTAAGTGGCTTGCCCAAGGCCACAAGGAGTGGCCATGGGACTGGAGACCCCAGTCCCACTGGCCTGAGGTTACTTGTCCCCATACGGGAATTGAACCCCCTGCCTTCTGGCCTGAGGCAACCTGTCCCAACCACTGAGCCACTCCTCCCTCCAAGTTTGGCTCTGCTGCAGCAATGGTGGAGGGCCATGCCACAGCGATAATGGGGGTCCCTCAGCAAAATTTTGCTTGGATGCCCCACATTAGAATGTACGCCACTGGTTAGCATTCATTAAATACCATACTAACTGCTTACAATACCCTAGTAAACTTGCTTCTTAGAATGGAAAGAAAATAAGCAGCTGTCCCATCGTTACCATCATCATAATGCAGATTTATTTTCCTCCTTGAAACCACAGACTAACATTTGCCAAAAATAATAATTCCTCCTAATGCAATGTGGAAACTTTATGAGGTACACAGAGTAATAACTCCAGATAGGCACGAATGTCCAACGTAAATAATGAGGCTTCACAACAAGAAGATAAATCCATCAACAATGCTGAAATAATGACGGTTTTGTTCAACAATGGATTCCCACTGAGGCTGCCCAGCACCCACACCCACCTAATCTTAGTAGATGACCCCTTGTTCTCTCTCTAAGTCTCCATGTGAAATGATCCATTGCCAGCTCCTGAGATGGTCCTCTGGTACAGGTGCACCAGGTGATCAGATTCCCCCTCAAACTCTTTTTGCTAAAAACACATCCAATTGAGAGAAGAACACTGAAGCCAATAGCATTCAGGACACCTGAAAGAAAGCAAGATTTATGTTTCACCATAGCAACGTTCATCGTTCTTACCAGCAGGCAAAACGCCACTAACTGTGGTGGATCTGTGGAAGAATAATCTAACCCTTAATTTACAAGGAGAATAGGAAATGTACTTTCTAGCAGTAGTATTACTGCAGAAGAAAAATTAATTCACCTATTTGGAGAAATTGCTCCCAAGTGACATAAACATGTACACGTACATACAAATAAGTTTATTTCTGATTCAGGGCAGTTTTACACATACCATGACAGTTATGAACCTCACTCCTAAAACCAGGGCACGTGGAATACGATCCCAGTCTCTCAAATTTACTGCTAACACTCGACACAGTACTTGCATTGTGCCAAAGAGAGCTTCCTTCACTCCATGTGTGCTTTCCATGTGATGTTGCAGATGTTAACAATGAGCCACTAGATGGCATCAGTTTAAGTTATATCTCATTGTTTTCCTACTTCTTTGTTGTCAACTTCAACCTTCCGATGTAATATATCATGGTTCTTCCACTCTATGTTCAGTGCACCTTTACTTCTAATTCTGAAACATGGTGTCATAAATTTCTGAACCTACACTGTTTTTCTGTCTATGATGGAAAGAATTTCCAGAATGCAGTGGGCTGCAGAACTATGGGTACACAGCACAGCTTACAGAGATATTGACCAGTCTAAGATTGCGTGTGCTCTCCCTTGACATTGAAGCACAAAAGCATTACAGCATCATGGCAACTGCTAATAGCATTCCACCCCCAAAAGGCATGAAGGTTAGTGGTGACTTAAGTGGCAATTGGGATAATTTCAGAACTAAGTTGGTGAACTACTGTCTGTCAATAGGCTTGTATAAGATGCCAACTGAAGTGAAGGCAGCCACACTGAAAAGGGTGATGGGTGTTGAACGCTATGATATTTATAAGCACTATTCAAGCCTCACAGAGGAACAAAGTTATCTTGGATGTATTAGAAACCTATTTCAAACTCACAAAATCTGTAAATATGAAAGATACATGGTTGGCAGCTGTAAACAAGAGGAAGGTGAATCCACAAACAATTTTGTCCCGAACTTATTCAGGATAAAATAGTTCTTTGCATTACCAATGAGGGCACATTTTGTTGTCTTTAGAGAACATGACTTAACTCTGAATACAGCCACTGAAACATCATATTACAGAACTCACAGACTTGCAACTGAGAACTACAGAACAGGACCAGCACACTGACAGTGTTAATGCAACAAACAAGTATCAGTGAGGTGTGCATAAATACTGTAACAAGGAACAGCAGAGTAAGTTACCTCCAACCAAATCTGTTTCATGTAAGTACTGTTGCATTGCTCATAAGTGAGTGATAGAACACTGTCCAGTGTATGGGAAAATATGTCAGCTACTGTATATAGTGACCCAAATCATTTTGCAAGGGTATGCCTTTCAAGTAGAAAGTAGCCAGAAGACAGCAAGAAAGCTGTATAAGTTGAAAGAGATGGAGTCAAATATGCAGTACTGGTGCAATTTCCTCAAAAGAATGTTTTTGCGCTATGCAAATAAAGAACAAAAATGGTTTGTGAATCTCAGACTGAATAATATGGTACAATCTTTTCAGCTGGTCTCTGGAGCACCTTTTAATATCATGCGCCTGAAAGACCTCCTTGACCCTCTTGCTGACACATGCAGAAAGCTTTGTGCAACAACAGCACGAACTCTGGGGAAAACCCACAGAGGCCTCCCTCCACTGAGGAGGTGCCCGGTTGTGGCTGCGAGGGTACCTGCTGCCCTAAAGGCAAGGGCGGCTGTGATACCTCCCCGAGGATCTCCTCCAAAGCTTCCCATGTTTCCATTGATCCGGAAGCTGATTGGATTTGATTTCCACTGGCCTGAAGCTCCTCCTCAACAGAGGCTGCCTCCAGCATGCAGCCCCTGCACACTCCGGTCTCAGACACTGCATCCCTGTGGGCCCCACAGAGCAGGCACTGTGGACGAGCAGGCATTGGATCAACACTTTTATTCTATATATATTTATGTTTTTGTGTTTTTTTAAGAGTGAGGTATGTATATATCTATATAAAAATGAATATATCTATTCTTAACTAACTATATCTACATCCATATATATATACATATATACATATACACACACAGGGTGGCCCAAAAAAAGTGAGAACATCTCGAAGCATATAAGTTATTTAAAAATTCAAAAAGACAGATGTAAACGATTGACAACTTAAAAAAAAAGATGGCGACCGGAAATTGTCAAAATAAAGACGTTATATAGCTAAAAAAGGTAAATAAGTAAACTATTTAAGCTTTTAATTTACGAGATGTTCTCACTTTTTTTGGGCCACCCTGTGTGTGTATATATATATGTGTGTATATATATATATGTGTGTATATATGTGTGTGCATATATATATATATATATATATATATTGTGGCGCTGCCCCTACTAGGCAGTTGCCTAGTGAAGGCAGCGGGCCATCACATATCTTATATTTTTACTTGAACTCCAGGGTTTAGGCCTCTGGAGGTGTAGTTGTGTGTAAAAACAGTCCAAGTGGTTTCAGGCCAACAGAGGAAAAATTTATTCAATTTTATCATTTTACAGTCAGGCTTTGCAAACAGGCCTTTTGCAGAAAATCTTGAACACCATAACAGAAAGAAGGATATTTTCTCCAAATCAAAATCTTTGTCACCAAACTGTATTCCAGCAGTGCTATAAACAAACGGTTTCTTCCAGCAGCTTAACAGAAGAACTTCTTTTCCAAAAACAATCACAGTTGTAAGTAATGGCAATTAGCAGAGTCCAGCAAACCTACAGCTTCCTTCAACGGCTTAACGTTTTAGCTACCGGACCTCTTCTGCTTGTCAGCACAAAATACGAGAAAATTGCTGCATTAAAACATTCACTTCAGCACAGATATTGTTGGTGCTTTAACTTGAGAGTTCTTTCTCTCTCTCCTAAGCTTCCTGTATACAAAAATCAGGATAAACGGTTTTCTGGATTTCCCTCTCAGTTAAACCGTTAAGCTTTCTTTAATCTGAAGTCATGCAGAAAGAGCATTCCATCAATGAGTCTGTGGAATCCTGTTCCTCTCCACCAGGTTCTATTTCTATGTCTTCCTCCTCTGCATTACATGTCACCGGGTTTAAAACAGGCTCGGGAATTTCAAGTTTTACTTCTTTTAAAAGTCTGAACAGTCTTTCCCACTGAGCTTTCCTTTCCCCTTCTGGGTTTGTAGTATAGCTATGAGACTTCTTCCCCTTTAATAAACCCTTTAAAGGCTTTGTCTCTCTCAGCATATCTTTAGGAACATTCTTCCTGGCAGGCTTTCTACAAGACACAATTTCTTCCTCAGAATCTTGTAAGCTTATCTCTAAGTCTGGGTTATATTCCTTAACCCCCACAGACTTTTTCCTCCTACCTCTGAGCTTGGCTGGGAACCTCCTACAGCATGGGCTCTTCCAGGAAGTAGCATCGTCTGAATCAGAGCTGCCTTGGGAATCACTTTAATTCCATATTTTTTTAACTCCCACAAGGGTTGAAGATAAATATTAAATCACTCAGGCAACAGAGGGGACCCTTGTGGCACCCCCCCCCCCCAAACTAAGATCCCCCGAAAAGGAAAAGGGAGGTGGAGTGGCTTTTATTTTTCAAAATTGTCACAGATGGATTGTGAAAAATGTTGTCCTGCCGAATAAAGTAGAGGGATTGCTGCTGAAAGGGGAGGATTCTTATGAGCTTGGTATTTTATTGGTATATGTGCCACCAAAATTTTAAATACAAGATTGGGAACAATTAGTGGAAGTTTTAATTAAGCTGCGATTTTTTTATATTAGGTGATTTTAACAAATATGCAGAGGAACAGGGGGATAGTAAAACCAAGTTGGTGTTATCCAACCTAGAGATGGGGATGCTTCTTCTCATAATTTGGGATACTCTTTAGATTTAATATTTTGTTCAGAAGACATAATATATAGTAATGAGATAAAGATAAGGTGTATTGATCCTATACAATGGTCTGACCATTTTTTGGTTGGATTTCACTGTGAATGTATAGATGTTTGTTTATCCGAGAAAAAACAGGTCAGGGGTAAATTTAAGACAGTAAGGGGTAAGATTGATATTGATAAATGGGAGCAGCAAACCTTGGGTAACAGATAAGTTAAGGATGGAGAGGATGTTAAGAGTTTAATAGAGGAGTGGTATCAGAGGATTAGAAAAGTTTTGGAAGAGGCTGCACCGCCCAGACTGCAATATCTGCATTATGGGGGACAAGAAAGCACTCCCATATTTAGCAGACTAATCCCTAATGGTGCACCCCAACAGGCCCGTACCTAGCCCTGTGCGAGCGGTGCAGCCGCACAGGGCGCAAAGGCTTAAGGGGCGCATTTTAGCTGTCTTTCCTTGCCTGCCGCCTCCACTTTTTCTTCTCTCAGCAGCGGCAGGCAATGGCAGGACAGCTAAAATGCACCCCTTAAGAGTTCCGCCGGCATGCTAAGCAGATCTTTCCTCCCTGCTCTTGCAAGGAGGGAAAGATCTGCTTAGCATGCCGGCAACTTGCACATCGGGCGCACCTCTTCTCTCCCACCACGGGGGGATGGGGTGGCGTGTGCACCCAATGTGCAAGTTACACAGGGCGCGATCTTCCCTCGGTATGGCCCTGCACCCCAACACACTATTGGGAGTCAGGCACTGCCAGTTTTGAAGATGATGGTGTCAGAAGCAGCAGCAGCTAGTAGTGGGCTTTGCTTCTGCCTCCCAGTCTGGAGGTGACTGGGGAGAATCAAGATGTCCAGGGTACCACTAGGGCCACCAAGGAAAAAAATGTGTGGAATTGGGATCTGGAGGCCCCATTAGAACCATCAGGGAGATCATTGTGGGGTCAGGGGATGGGAAGTCAGAGATCCATGGGACCATTAGGGCCACAATGGAGATCAGCTGAAAGGGTTACTGAGGTGACATGCCACACTTCACCTCAGATAATCCTCTGCTCCTCTGTTGCATTTTTACTTGAACCCTGAGCTGGAATAAAGATTCAGAGCTACCAGGGGCGTAAACTTTAAAAAGCATGCCAAAATTTAGCATAGCTTTTTAATTAGTAGCAATTAAAGTATTTGTCCATTTGCATAAATTTTGCATGCTCTCCTTTCTACCCTTTGGGCAGTGGTTTTATTTATGATTTTTCCTGCACTAAAATTAATATTACATTGAAAGTAAGGAAACCCAAAAGTAAATTGCCACACTAAAAGATAGCACAGCTTATTTCATCTGGCCCCCAAGGGCTCCTAAGGCAAACTGGAAGTCTGTGTCGGAGGGGGAGACGGAAGAATGAAACTGTGGTGCAATACCAGAGCCCTAAAGTAAGCGCTGCACCGCGGTTTGTAGTCATTGCTGCCACTGCAGGACCCAGATAGGTGCTGCAGGGATGACAATCAGTGCCTAGTTTGCTAATGGGAGCACCGGCCCTGTGAGGGGGATATCCCCATTAGGGCCCGATTCCGTCCCAGACATTGATCCCCTCTGTATGTCCCGTCTGAACCAGACGTACAGAGGGGATCGCGATTCTGATCCCGTGAGACAAGTCTAGCCCTGCGAGATCAGAATCGCGAACAGACCTGCACGTGCAGGCCAGGACTGCGATTCAGTCCAGCCTGCATGTGTAGGACTGTCCCCAGCTAACTCAGTCAAGGCTCCTCGATGGAGCCGCAGCATCATGGCGTCATGTTGCCATGGCACCGCGGCTCCATTGAAGAGCCACGATACCAGCCATCGGACTGCAGGATCTCATTCCCCGCAGTCCAACCCCCGATCTGGCCTCCAAAGACCAGGCTCGGGCTGCGGGGACTACCTTCAGGCCCCCCCCGCCCACTGCAAGCCCTGGGCCCACTGCAAAATGACATACGTCGAGGACCGGCAACTTATATGGGGAAGTTATTCCACCCCGAGAACTTCCCCATATAGGTCGCCAGCCCTGGATGTACAGGGCCGACATTAGAATCGGCCCTGTACGTCCAGGGCTGGTGACCACCCAGACTCCACCCAGTCTTCGCCCCGAGCCACCCCTTCCCCTCCCCCATCTAACTTCCCCACACAACCAGCAAGGAAGTTAGTCGCGGCCGTGTGAAGGCATGAATAGCGGGAATGGAAGGCATAACCACCCCCTTAATCTCTTCTGTAAAGGGATGGCCAAAAGAAGAACTTTTTAAATTCTTGTTTTAATTTCAGGGAGCAGGTGTAAATTCTGACGTGGGCAATTTAGGGCTTGCATGTGCATTCCCTATATGAAATGAGGAATACAAGTGTAGATTTATGTCCCACCCAAACTACATGCCCCTGACACATCCCCATGCAATTTTACATGTTCATTTGATGTTTTGATGTTCATTTGCATGTGGATGCAGTTTATTTATGTAATTGTTCTACAAATTTTCAAAAATTATTTGCTTCAGAAATTAAATGTGCTATTTCTTAATGAATTTGATAAGCTGAATTCAAATATGATAGTGAAATTGGTCAATTAGCTCCTGTTTCCATGATATGTTGAAGAATGTACATTTTACCACTCTGTATGGTGAAAATCGAGCCTAAATCCTTAGATGTAAATCAAAATCTTATTACAAATGAAACTTTGCATAATAACAAGCATGTTTTTATAAAATAAAGTTCATAAACGTACTTAGAACAAACAGAGGAGTAATTATGTCTGCAATTTAACTTTCATTAAGAATATTTGTAAGTACATTCTAGCAAGTTTTGTTCTCGTTCAGTAGCTTCACGACTCTTCCTGATCTGTTTCTTGTACTGAAGCAATGGAATATCCCTTGTCACTGTCCAACAGTAGTCTGCAAGCATTGATGGACTCCATTTACCCTGATACCTCTTTTCCATGGCTGCAATGTCTTGGTGAAATCGTTCTCCATGTTCATCACTTATTGCTCCGCAATTTTGTGGGAAAAAAATCTAGATGAGAGTGTAGAAAATGAATCTTTAAGGACATGTTGCAACCAAGGTTTTTGTATGCCTTGAGAAGATCTTAAACAATCTCTTGGTAATTATTTGCTTTGTTGTTTCCAAGAAAAATGTGTGTCACTGATTCAAATGCTATCCATGCAGCCTTTTCCTTTCCACACAATAAACGAAGAAATTTGTCATCTTGAAGAAGTGCACGAATCTGAGGGCCAACAAAAACTCCTTCCTTAACTTTGGCATCACTCAGTCTAGGAAATTTACCGCTAAGATACCTGAAAGCAGGTTTAGTTTATCTATCGCCTTGACAACGTTTTTCATTAGTCCCAACTTGATGCGCAAGGAAGGCATCAAAATCTTGTTGCTGTCTACAAGTGCTGGAAGCAGAACATTTTTGCTTCCAGGATCCAGTGACTGACGGAGTGGCCAGTCCCTTTTGACGAAATGACAATCTCTAGCAAGACTATCCCATTCACACAGGAAGCAGCAGTACTTGGTGTATCCACCCTGAAGACCAAGCAAGAGGGCGACCACTTTGAAGTCACCACAGTTTGACCATAGATGTTGATCATAGTTTATACATTTCAAAGGTGTTTCATATTGTCATAAGTCTTTCATAAAAGCTGCATGGTCAATAGGAATTGGTGGTAGCAAGTTGCCATTATGCAGCAATACAGCTTTAAGACTTGCTTTGGATGAATCAATGAAGAGCCTCCAATCATCTGCATTGTAATTGATATTGAGAGCTGCCATTAAACGTTTTACGTTGTTTCATGCAGCAAGATCACCTTCTTTGAAAAAGAATGACACCAAGTCTTTCTGACGGTCCCGGAAAAAAGAAATTTGAACATCACCAACCAGAAGATTCCACTGCTGTAGTCTGGAACCCAAAAGCTCAGCTTTATTCTTCGGGAGATCCAAATCCCTGACAAGGTCGTTCAATTCACCTTGCGTTATGAGGTGTGGCTTATTAGCAGTGGCCAGAAGAAACTCTGGGTCACGTGAGGTTGACGGTTCATGACTACAAACTTCTTCCTCTTCCTCACTTGATTCTAATCATAATGATTCTGACATTTTGGGAATCGGCAACCATGAGGCACTGGGTGTATTGCAGATGGAATGTTTGGATATTGCATGGTCCACTTACTGTATCTGGATATGCCTTTCTGAATTGGAGGAACCATGCAGAAGTAGCAATTGCTGACGTGATCCGTGGGCTCTCTCCAGATCATTGATTGCCTTTTCCCATTCATCCATTGCCTGAGATTTGTTGCACATGTATTGCAGCATATGTGTGGTGCCCAGCTCTTATCCTGATCTCCTATTCTGCAGCCAAAATATAAGCGGAGTGGAGGAGTGGCCTAGTGGTTGGGGCAAGGTACTTCAGGCCGGAGGGTCAGGGGTTCAAATCCCACTAGAGGACAGCAACCTTGGGCCGGAAGGACTGGGGTTTCTAGTCTCACAGGTGCTCCTTGTGGTCTTGGGCAAGCCACTTAACCCTCCATAGCCCATGTTCCCTGTAAAATAGTTATCTCCAAGTTATAATGCCCTGTTCAATGTAATTTCAGTTTGTTCAATGTAAACCGCCTTGATATCATGAAAGGCGGTATATAAGAAATGTTAAATAAATAAAGTTGTAGGCTTTCTTAACTGCCACAGTCATATTCTGTTTTTGTGATGTAAAAGTCACTTCACCACAAATATAGCAGAAATTATCTGCATTATTAACACAAGTACGATGCATCGCCGAATACGCTGTGATTGGCCTTTCGGCATAATGCAAAATAATTAATTTTTAATTTTTCTGTGACTAATACACTTTAAGATTTCTACTGTGAAGTGATGCAAATTTAAATACTGATTGCATCATCTGGTTTTGGACAGATATTTCTATTGGTTGCAAGTAGAGATTATGCAATCTCACGCAAATGTTGCAAAATACACAGTATGGCCCCCCAATGACTAATTAATAGCATATATCTTAGCAACTAGACCTAATCAGTCATTTTCATTATGATTTCTGTGTTCAGCAGCCTTAAATTAGTTTAGAACAGCTGCTTTTGTGCCCGAAGCATTTTGGCTGTTGAACTTAATGAGCCGCAAGTGGTCTTCAATCTTCCCACGCCAAATGAAGCTTCTGTGTTTAAGAAAGTCTTGTATCTCATAGTCTTCTTTGGCAAGGACACTATACACTATCCTCACTGTTAGGCAAGAGGGCTGGCGTGACTTTATATTTCTCGTTGTAGGAAATGGAAGCACTATGCCATTAAAAGATTGTGCAATCAAATTATTAACCTCTTATGTCTCCCACATATATAATTCACAAATAATCAGAGAAACATATAAACATAATTTTTTTGTTGGAACGTACACCGTGAAGGAAACTCCCTCTCGTGGTGTGATGTTCCTTTTTATTCTATTTAAACTGTTAGGGACACAACCCTACCATAGTTTCAAGGGGACAATAACCCCTCAATACCAACCAATTAACTCACTTTTATATGGGTAACCCCCCCCCCCCCCAAAAAAGTCACTTATCTGGATAGGAATTCATCAGAAAACGTTCATTCCCTGTTGAAACTGCAGCTAAACTGGCACTCACGTCCTTGGCGTCTTCCTCTTTCACACAGCTGAATATCCTCATGGGATTGATCACACATTTCCCTCCATACAGCTGGATATAACAAAATCCCAGTTACAGTGACATCTGATTATATAGCAACTAATTTGAGATCTTCACTTGATTCCACTAACCCAACGTTGTGTTTCAAGCCTAAGAAACTCCTGGCCCTTCTTCAAACTGAATTGCTTCAATCATCTTCCCAAAGCAAACGCAGTTAAATGCCCTAAACCAGTCATGTGATACGGTTGATAACCAATGGCTGTTAACCCTTCAAATCCTTTTCATAGTATCACATAATGCTCCACCAATCCAAAATAGAATTTAAATCCCGTGGTGTTAAAGAGTCCAAGGTATATATCCAAAATTGCTCCTGGTAACTTAACCAAGAATTTCTATCCCCTCCTCTATCACTCAATGGTATATGGTCCAATATTCTCCAACGAAAATCAGAAAAAGTATGATTGTTTTCTTGACAGTGTATAACCATCGGAGCTGTTATTACCGCACCATTAATGTGAGAACAATGTTCTTGGAGCCGTTTTTTCATGGTTCTGGTTGTCTTGCCAATATAAATCATTCCACATGGAAAAACCATTAGATATACTACAAAAGAAGTTAAACAATTAGTGAAATATTTTCTGTAAATTCAATGACGTTGTAGAGAATCTTCCCAAACATTACCTTCTAGTGTTAATTCACAAAAGTCACAAGAATTACATTTGAAATGGCCCAAAGTTTGCTCTTCTCGGCATTGATTATAATTATGAACCACCCACTCTGCAATATTTCTGCCTCTCTGAAAAGCTATCATCAGTGGCTTTTCAAAACTCTGATGTACGGATAGTATCGGCCAGTGGATCTTCAAAATCTTCATTACCTCCACCGCTCGTGGCATGTATGGTAAAACCGCTACATAAGGGGCCATCGCCTCTATAGTGGTAGGGGAATTCAGCGAATCCCACCATTCCCCATAATTAAAATGGGCCCGTCGATATGCTCGATTTATAATCGTATGTGGATAACCTCATTCTAGAAGACGATGTTTCAAATTGGAAAGCTTGTACCTTAATGTCTTCCACTGTAGAAGACTTTTGAATCTAATTATATATATCCATCTGAATGGTTCAATGGGATCCGGATGTGGACAAGATGACATCTTTTTCTTCTGGGTGGATTCAGAAGAGAGATTGCAAGAATTTTTCATTTGGATAAATACTATAATCTAGCCTCGACCTTTTACTCTTCTCTCTTCTTTCCTATCACACTATGGCGTTCCTTTCCTAATTTTCTAAGCAGCCTTTTGTATATTGTAAACCGCTCAGAAGCTATTGTGATGGGCGGTCTATTAAGTTCCCAATAAACATAAACATACATTATCATCTGATTTACATTTCACACCTACTTTTCATAGAGAGGTGATAGATTTTCTGGATATTCGATTGTTTAAAGCTCATTCGGATTTAATAGTCTATTCTTCATTAAGAGCCAGGCCAGAGGGGATCACGTGATGTGGTGAGCCGGGGAAGCTGTCTCCTTCCTGAGCTCCGGGCTCCCTAGCTCCAAACCGGCTCATAGTGCCTTTTATACAGGCGCGAATAACAGGAATTTATCCCCACCAAAGGGCTGCAGATACACAGAGCCCAAATGGGGGAACTGGATGAGGATGGCAGCGGCAGCGAGACTTGGTAGGAGGGAGAAAGATCGTGCTCTGGGGACCTCCAAGATGGCGGAATCGCCTCCGAGCTCAGGGGCCTTACCAGTTATGGCGCCGGCAGCAACTGTTACAGAGATCTCGGCAGTGGTCTCGGAGGCTCTATCCCTGCAATTTGAGACCCTCCGGAGCAAAATAGAGGTGGTGCAGACCTCGGTCGACGCGTTTGGGCTCCGCATGCAACAGGCGGAAACATGGATATCGCAGGCCGAGGAAGAGGTGGAAAAGCTTACCCTGGAGCTCACACAAGTTCGTGTGACCCTGACAGACCAGACTGAGAAATTGGAGGACCTGGAGAACCGTTCCAGATGCAGCAATCTACGGTTCCTGGGGATTCCGGGCTCCATAGGAGACAAAGAACTGCGTGCATATATAGAGGCCCTGTCAGCATCTTTGCTGGGGGAGAAAGAACTGGACTCCTCTCTGGTAATTGAACGGGTGCACAGAGTGGGCCCCAAGAAATCTACCGACGCAAGGCCTAGGATTGTGTTGGCCAAATACTTACAGTTTCAGCAGAAAGAAGCGATCCTGCGGGAGGCCCGGAAACGTGGGATCATTGAGCGGGACAACGCAAAGATTCAGATAACACAAGATTACTCCGCAGCGGTGAGTCAGCGTCGCAGAGCTTACGCCCCGATCTGCCAGAAGCTGATCGCAGCGAACATCAAATTTACGGTGCAGTATCCAGCGCGCCTACACGTGCTCCACGAAGGCCGCTCTCGGGTGTTTGGTTCAGCGGCAGAAGCGGCGGTATATGTTGAACAGCTGGGAAAACAGGACACATCTTTGACTAACACACCTGATTGATTGCTGTGAGATTCAGAGGAGGACCCTCGTTGTGCTTGGCCTTGTGAGTCCTCGGGGCGATTGGGAGAGTTTGAGCAGTGAGTGCTGCGATGCTGCCCCGGTGGGGTTGCTCCCTCGAGGGTGCCCCGAGCTCCTGGGAAGGCCTTGAGTGCTGCCAGAAATGTTCTTTATTGTGGGACTCTATACACTGTTGATACATTACTGGGCTGAGCAGCCCAGTGGGGAGATGTACTTGAGCCATGCTGTGCCCTGTAGGAAGGGCAGGGGGAGGGAGGTGCAGGGGATGGGGTCTTGGCCCTACCTATCCATCGGCCTGGGCCCGTGTTTCTGGCTCCTCTGGGCCTGTCCTTAGGAAGGGGAGATTAAACCAGGCTGATATAACAAAGTCTCACTTTAAATTATCCTCTGTTACCGTGTTAAGGCACTGTTATTTGTTGGGGAGTATTATTATTTGCTAGGATTGGTTAAGTTCTTCTTGGGGTGTAGGGTATGTAATAGGGGGGATATGGAGCGGGAACTTAAGGGGGTTGGGGAGCCTGGACACATCAATGTGATTGGTTAGTAGGGGAGAGAGTGAAGATGGGGTTGGAGGTGGAGAGAGGGAGGGGAACAGACGAGGGGAAGGGGGAAGGGTGTGGAGAGGAGGGTGGGAGGTTGGAGGTGGGATTGGCCGGGTTTAAGGGGGGAGGGATGGGAGTTGGGGGGCTTTGGGGCTTGGGGAAAGGGGATAGTCGCAAACTTAACGCTCTAAAAGGGCAGAGTTTCGCTCTGCGAGGGGGAACTAGGGGGGGCCGCAGGCTGGAAGGGCCCCTTCTGGAATGTTGAGTTCTTTGCTGGAGATGGGGGCTGATTTTTCCCATCCTCCCTGAAGATCATATCATGGAATGTTTGTGGTTTAGGTAGCCCAGTGAAGAGATATAAAATTTTGAAGGCCCTGGCTAGACAGCGGTGTGACAGGAAACCCACCAGACAGCCGACGAGCACCGCAAATTGTGTAGAGATTGGGTGGGTCACGCCTAGGGAGCCACAGCAGTGGGTAAAAAGGGGGGGGGTTATTTTAGTTCATAAACGAGTGCGTTTTTCCCTGATTAGGGAGGTGATTGATCCTTCCGGTCGTTTTGTGGTACTCCATGGCAAATTGGAAGACCGGGAGGTGATTTTGGGGGACCTCTACGGGCCTACGACGTCTGACCCAGCTTTTTATGACCGGGTGGCAGCGAAAATAGAACAGTTTGAAGATCTCCCGCTTATTTTGGGGGGGGATTTTAATGGGGTTCTGGATGTCGATCTGGATATTTCTCGAATTTCGGCTTCGCGGGAGAGGAACCAGACAGCTAAGATATTGCAAAGATTTCGGGCAAGACTGGGGCTGGTGGACCCTTGGCGCTTGCTCCACCCCCTAGAGAGGGATTTCACCCATCAATCTAGGGCTCATGGAACCAGTGCCCGTATAGATTACTTGATGATTGCGGGGGGTCTTTTTTCCAGGGTGGGAGCAGCACAGATCGGTCCTACGGAGATTTCTGACCACGCACCAATTTGGATAGAAGTGCAGTGGGGAGGGGGGGAGACTTTCAGTCGCATTTGGCGGTTTCCCGTAGAGCTTTATAAGGATAGACAGTTTTCCCAATTTCTTCGTCAATGCTGGCAGGAGTTTGAGCTGAATCATAGGAGCCATAAAGACGATCCAGAATTGGTCTGGGAGACAGCTAAAGTCGTATTGAGAGGTGACATCATTGGATATGTGGCTAGGAGGAGGAGAGTGATGGCGGAGCAGATTATTAGACTAGAGCGGCAGGTGACGAGGCTGCAACGTCTTTGTGTGCGCTGGCCCACAATGCAGAATAAGAAGCAGTTCTGGGAGATGCAAGTGGCATTAAATGAATTGCTACATCAACGAGCTAAGAAATCGCTGCTCTATTATAGATATAAATTGTACTGTTTTGGAGATAAACCGGGCAAGCTACTTGGACGGTGTTTACGGGGCCCAACAGGGGGACGATCGGTGGCGGCCATCCACAACGCATATGGAGACCTGTGCAGTAGTCGGGGGGAGATAGTGGAAGTGTTTAAAACATGTTATCAAAAGATGTATAGTGCAGAGGCGGTGGCCTCCTGTGCCATAGATAGGGATTTACAAGATCTCTCCTTGCCTAAATTGACTGCAGAGCAAGCCACAAACCTAGAGCAGCCTATTACTCTCTTAGAAGTACAACAGGTGATATCGAAGGTGAGTTGTTACAAATCGCCAGGTCCCGATGGGTTCGGGGCTGAATTCTATAAATTACTATCGGATGGCCTGGGCCCTTTGTTAGTGGCTATGTTTGGCCAACATCGGGATGCTGGTTCGTCGCGCTGGGGTAGTAACCAAGCCCATATAGTACTGATCCCAAAGCCGGGTAAAGATTTGACACAAGCGGCGTCCTATCGACCGATATCCCTGCTGAATTTTGATTCAAAGTTGTTGGCTAAGATTTTGGCGGAACATTTGGCTGCGGTGCTGGGCAATTTGATACATGGTTCTCAAGTTGGTTTTGTCAAAGGGAGGTATGCGGTGCGTAATTTACGCAAAATACTGGCCTCATTGGAATGGGTACATGAGCGGAACCTGCCGTCGCTTTTGGTCAGTTTTGATGCTGAAAAGGCATTTGACCGGGTTAATTGGCGTTATCTACACCATCTACTGCCTTTATATGGGCTAGGACCAAATTTTTGTGATTTGGTGAAAACTTTGTACTTTAAACCAACGGCTAGGGTGTTGTGTAATGGGGTTTTATCTCAACCTCTCCCGGTGGAGCGTGGCACCCGCCAGGGGTGCCCGCTATCCCCGCTTCTGTTTGTTTTATCATTGGATCCTTTAATTCATAGAATAGAACTGGAGAATCAAATTGGGGGAATACGGATAGGTGGGCAGGAGTTTAAAATCTTGGCATTCGCAGATGACTTGCTGGTTCATTTGCTGGATCCGAAGGAATCCTTGCCTCGCCTTTTGGCTGAGTTTCAGGCTTATGGAAGTGTATCGGGGTTTCATATTAATAAAGAGAAATCAGAAGCGCTCGATATCTTAGGTCACCTTCGAGGACGCTGGGGAGGGGAATTCCCGCTAAAATGGGCCTCAGATCAATTTGTTTACTTGGGAATCATTCTGACAAAACTGCCACAAGAGTTATATCATCGTAATTTTGAGAAAACTCTGGTGCATCTGCGGACTCAGTTACGTGCCTGGTCTCCGCTTCCGCTGTCTTTCTTGGGGAGGGTAGCGGCCGTTAAAATGGTGCTTTTGCCGAGAATTTTATATTGGCTGCAGACTCTACCGGTCTGGCTGCTGAGGAGAGATTTGCGAAAAATGGAGAAGGAGATACAGTGGTTTCTGTGGCGGGGGGCTAGAGCTCGTATATCTTTAAGTCGTCTGGTGGGTCCTTGGAAAAAAGGGGGGGTTGGGCTTCCAGATCTCGGGACCTATGCTTTAGCTTGCCAGGCCAGACACATTGGGGATTGGTTGGGGGGGACGGATATATATACGCCTCTGGCCTATGAAGAGGCCTGGGCTCGTCCGTATACGGTGCTTGCAGTGCTTCATATGGAGAATATTAGACTTCCAGATCGCCTCAAAAGGAGCGGGTTGTTAAACTCCATGCGTCGTACGTGGCAACAAGTTAACGTATATTGGAAACGGAATTGGATGGTATCGAGCTGGTTGCCGTTACAGGGTAATGTGAGTTTTCCCCCAGGCTCTGAAACGCGGGTGTTTCGAATCTGGTATGAGCAGGGTATTAGGAATATAGGACATGTGGTGGATTTATCTGGGAAATGCAAAACAATGGCAGTGCTGATGAGCGAGTATGAGCTGCGATCAACCCATTACTTTGCATATATGCAATTGGCTCACTATGTGGCGGGACTGCCGACGGGAGAGCTTGCGGCTGAGCGGTCTGCCCAGATTATAGAATTTTTTGATCTGGGAGGAGAGAATCCCCCTTCGATAGCTAAACTACGGGCCCGCTTGGAGTGTTATTGGCCTCAGCCGGACTACAGGGGGGTGGAGAGGGCATGGGCTATGGAGCTGGGACGGGAGGTGCCCGCCGGCACTATTTTGAAAGCCCTGGGGGGGATTGCTGACTTAGCAGAAGGGGCTCGATGGCGTGAAATCCAATTTAAATGTCTCACTAGAACACATTTTTCGCCCAGAAGAGCTTTGCGTAGCCACCTCACCACAGACGGGAGCTGCCCTAGATGTGCAGAGCCGCTGGCTGGTTTAGTTCACATGTGGTGGGATTGCAAATGTCTCCGATCTTATTGGGCCCGGATACGGGAGTGGATAATGGACCGGCTCCAACAGCGGTTTCCTTGGTCGGGCTCCCTGGTGGTTCTTGATCAGTTACACAAAGACCTCCCCAGGGGGCGATGGGCTAGGCTGTGTGTTCATAAGGCTTGTCTGGTGGGTAAGATGGAGGGAACAGCAGCCGCCAACATTCTGGGAATGGCGTAATAGCCTCCATCAACTTATGTTGGCGGAGCGATGGAGAGCGAGGGGCAATATACAGAAATGGACTACCTTTCTGTTGCAATGGGACCCCTATATACAAAGTCTGGGCCCCAGATGTAGTAATGAAATCCTGAATGTGGGCCATTAGAGACAGGGTTTGAGATAGAGCTATAAGGGGGGGAGGAGTAATGGGAAGAGTTTAATGTAAGGGGCGGTAGCGGTACAGAGCTATTTTGGCGACTGGGGGTGGGAGGGGGGAGGGGGAGGGCTTAATGTGTAATTTCTTATATGGTACAAAACATTTTTTTGTTGTATGTTAATGTTGGTTCATATCTTCTGTCACCTTAATGATGCTTCATGGCCTCTTGGCAGGGATAAGAGTCGACCCTGTCTGGAGGCCAGTTATTGTTGATGTTGGATTATTGGTGACTTGTACTTTGGTTATAAATAAAATGATAAAAAAAAAAAAAAAGCTCATTCGGAGGTCAGACCTACTCTGTACCGTAAGGATGTCCAAAGGAACACCCTTTTACATTACTGCAGTTATCAGGCTAAGTCGATTATGTTCTACAGTGAAAGACTTTAAGGTACTTTAAGCTTTCCAATTGAAACATCGTCTTCTAGAACGAGGTTATCCACATACGATTATAAATCGAGCATATCGACAGGCCTGTTTTAATCATGGGGAATGGTGGGATTCGCCAAATTCCCCTACCACTATAGAGGCGATGGCCCCTTATGTAGGGGTTTTACCATACATGCCACAAGCGGTGGAGGTAATGAAGATTTTGAAGACCCACTGGCCAAATTGCCAGTGCCAAAACCTCCAGAAAATCTTACAGTGAATGAGGATGAAGAAGAAGAAGAACCAATGAATGCTGATGATGATTATAATTAATCTAAGGTGCAGAACAGATCAGCATCAATTTATTATTGTTTCTTCACTTGACTTAAGCGCTGCCTTTGATTTAGTGGATCATTCCATTCTGCTTCAACACAGGGCCAACATAAGCATCATTTTCTTCCTACCTGCAAAATCTTATCTTGTCAGTTTCTGTGGAAGGGATTCCCCAGGGTACTATATTGGCTCTTATCTTCTTCAGCCTTTTCCTAACACCTCTGGCTTTCATTATCCAGTCACTTGGTCTTTATGGTTATATCTTTGCAGAAGGCATCCAAATAATCTCTTTTACAGATCAGTCTTCGCCTAATCCCTCTTTGTTAAATTCCAGGCTGAAAACTAAATAGCACAGTGTATCAAAAATCATGGCATGAAATAGAAACTTTCCAAGTCCAAGGCTATCCTCTTCCTTCTGTTTCTTCTCGTATCCTTCAGTAACCCATTCCATTATATGACCTGTGTCACTATATTAAGCTTGTAAAATAGATTCTGCAGTGATATTTGATTTGCAAATCTCTGCTGTTCTCTCTTTTTTTCTCAGGAATATACAAACTGTCAACCTGGAGAAAAAATACATCTGTAGAGAATCATGCCAGATGTAAAGAAAATCTACATTACTATCAGCAAAGTATAAGAGCAGCTAATAAAGCACATTTTTCATCATTTATCCAGCTGACCATTAAATTTTGTTATCCTATATCATTGGCACCAGAATTCATGGTGAGGTTTTGTCTTGAATCACCAATTTCCTCAGCTCAAGATTATTTGAGATTCTAACTAACTCACAATTGTCTTCTCAGTACCCCCTCATCCGTGGAGTACCACAGGGAACAGTCCGTGGTCTTAAGTTATTTAATCTTTTCCTTAGTCCACTGGCCATTCTGGTGTAATTGTTAGGCATGCCTGTTTTTTTATTTTGCAGATGATATCCAACTGAAGGCACCCATTAACTATTGATCTAACATCCCTCAACCACTGTCTTCAGTAAGGCGGCTCATCAATTACTCACAGAATAAAGTTTAAAGTATACCTAAATATTTTTCTAACATGCTTATCCTTATAAACAAACCAGATTGTTCCAGTCCCAAAATAAGAACTTATTGGTAGTCTTTCTCCACATGGCACTCTGCAGTTTATTTTTTTTTTTAGCCCTTTCCCTCTGGAATGCCATTCCTACTTATCTCAACACAGGGCTGGCTCAAGGGTTGTAGCACCCTGAGCCAACATTTGCTTTTGCTCCCCGCCCCCCACCCTCAGATCCAATCTTGCAGTGCAAACTGCACAAACAAGGGCACATTTTCAGCCCACCGGCTTGTTTTATTTATTTAATGTGTTTTCTATACAGTCCCTCGCCACTTCGCATTTCAACTTACGCGGCTTCACTCTATCGCGTTTTTTTTCAAATACGAGTGTAATGGTGACTTAAAGGGGTGTTATAGGTCGTAAACAGGTTTGGGTTGTTCTTCCCTAGGTGCATAACTTTGCACTTGTCCACATTAAATTTAATCTGCCATTTTGATGCCCAGTCTTCCAATTTATCAAGATCCTCTTGCAATTTTCCACAATCTTCTTGGATTTTAACAACTTTAAATAGTTTTGTGTCATCTGCAAATTTGATAACCTCACTCGTTATTCCACTTTCCAGGTCATTTATGAATATGTCAAAAAGCAGCGGACCCAGCACAGATCCCTGGGGTACACCACTATTCACTTTTCTCCATTGGGAAAATTGGCCATTTAGCCCAACCCTCTGCTTTCTATCTTTTAACCAGTTCTTGATCCACAATAGTACACTGCCTCCTATCCCATGACTCTTTAGTTTTGCCAAAAGTCTCTGATGAGGAACCTTGTCAAAGGCTTTCTGAAAGTCCAGATACACTATATCAACCGACTCACCTTTGTCCACCTGTTTATTTACATTTTAAAAAAAAACAACAGATTAGTAAGACAAGATCTTCCTTGTCTAAAGCCATGTTGGCTGTCTCCCATTAGGCCATGACTATCTACATGCTGAGTAATTTTATTCTTTATGATGGTTTCTACCATTTTTCCTGGTACTGACGTCAGGCTTACCCGTCTGTAGTTTCCTGGATCACCCCTGGAACCCTTTTTAAAAATTGGTGTTACATTGGCGATCCTCCAATCTTCAGGTATTAGAGGTGATTTTAATGATAGTTCACAAATTACTAATAGCAGGTCTGCAATCTCATATTGCAGTTCTTTCAACACCCTTGGATGTATACCATCAGGCTCAGGTGATTTGCTACTCTTCAGTTTATCTAATAGTTGTAATACATCTTCCCGATGTATCAATATTTCCTTCAGTTCTTCCGCACCTTTAAATACCTCTTCAGTCATGGGTAACATCCCTACATCTTCCTCAGTAAAGACCGAAGCAATCGCCTTGTCGCCTCTTAGTGCCCCTTTAACTCCTCTATCATCTAATGGACCAACTGACTCTCTCACAGGTTTTTTGCTACGAATGTACTTGAAAAAAATCTTTATTTCGCGTTTTTGCTTCCGCAGCAAGCTTCTTCTCAAATTCTCCCATTGCCTGCCTTATCAATGCCTTGCATTTGACTTGCCAGTGCTTGTGCTGTTTCCAGGTTTCGTCATTTGGCTCTTTTTTCTATTTCCTGAAAGATGCTTTTTTGGCAACAACAGCCTCTCTGACCTCACCTTTAAACCATGCTGGCAGTTTTTTGGACTTCCTTCCACTTTTCTTAAAGCATGGAATACAGCTGGTCTGGGCTTCCAAGATAGTATTTTTCAACAACACCCAAGCTTGATGTAAGTCTTTAACCTTTGCACCTGCTCCTTTTAGTTTTTTCTTAACTATTTTCCTCATTTTATCATAGTCTCCCTTTCGAAAGTTAAAAGGTAGTACTGTGGATTTATGTACTATCCCTCCTCCACTAATTAAATCAAAGGCGATCATGCTGTGATCACTATTGCCAAGTGGTCCCAACACCCTTATCTCTTGAACTAGATCTGATGTTCCACTAAGGACTAGGTCTCATATGACTTCCCCTCTGGTTGGTTCATGAACCAGCTGCTCCAAGAAGCAGTCATTTATGTCATCTAGCAACTTTATCTCCCTAGCATGTCCTGCTGTGACACTGACCCAGTCGATACCGGGGTAATTGAAATCACCCATTATTATTACTGCGTTGTAACTTTTGTTAGCTTCCTTGATTTCTTTGAGCATTTCATCATCCATTTGTTCATTCTGGCCAGGTGGTCGATAGTACACCCCCACTGCCATCGCCTTCCCCTTTTTACATTGGATTTCAATCCATAGAGATTCTACAGCAAATTTTGTTTCCTGCAAAACTTTAATCCTTTCTGACTCAATGCCCTCTCTAACATAGTGCGCAACCCCTCCACCAATTTGATCAACTCTATCATTACGATATAGTTTGTACCCAGGTATCACAGTGTCCTACTGGTTGTCCTCCTTCCACCATGTCTCTGATATTCCAATCATATCTAACCTCTCATTTAGTGCTATATATTCTAACTCTCCCATCTTATTTTTTAGACTTCTAGCATTTGCATACAAGCATTTTAGAGACTGTATTTTATTGATATTAATTTGGCAATTGGTAGACATGGATAATTTGGGATCTTTAAGCTCTGTCTGCTCCATACTCGAGGGCATTTGGGCTACTTTACTCTTTTTTGGAACCTCTCTGCTTTTGGTAGTATCCTTCAAGGATACATTCTTCTGAACCATCCGCTCTTGGGCGACTGTCGGCTTTCCCCTATTATCTAGTTTAAAAGCTGCTCTATCTCCTATTTAAAGGTTAATGCCAGCTGCCTGGTTCCATCCCGGTTAAGGTGAAGCCCATCCCTTTGGAAGAGCCCCTCCTTTCCCCAGAATGTTCCCCAGTTCCTAACAAATCCAAAACCCTCATCTCTGCACCATTGTCTCATCCACGCATTGAGACTCCAGAGCTCTGCCTGCCTTTGGGTCCTGCACGTGGAATAGGAAGCATTTCGGAGAACGCTACCCTGGAAGTTCTGGATTTCAACTTCCTACCTAAAAGCCTAAATTTAGCCTCCAGAACCTCCCTACCACATTTTCCTATGTCATTGGTACCGACATGTACCAAGACAGCAGACTCCTCCCCAGCACTATCTAAGACCTTATCTAGGTGGCGCGTGAGGTCTGCTACCTTCACACCAGGCAGGCATGTTACCAGGCGATCCTCACGTCCACCAGCCACCCAGCTATCTACATGCCTAATGATTGAATCACCAACTATAACGGCTGTCCTAACCCTTCCCTCATGGGCACATGGCCCTGGAGAAACCTCCTCAGTGCGAGAGGGATTTCCATCACCTGGAGGACTGGTCCTAGTTACAGGATCACTTCCTGCCACACCAGGGTGATGTTCTCCTGTCACGTGACCTCTCTCCTCCATGGCAATAGGGATGCTGCCAGACTGGAGGTGGGACTTCAGGACTATATCCCTGTAGGTCTCGTCTATGTACCTCTCTGTCTGTCTTATGTTTTCCAAGTCTGCTAGTCTAGCCTCTAGAGAACAGACTCATTCGCTGAGAGCAAAGAGCTCCTTGCGCCTAGTGCACATGTAAGACCTCTCACCAACTGGGAGAAAATCATACATGTGATACTCAATGCAAAAGACTGGAAAGCCCCCATCTCGCTGCTGGACTGCTGTCTGCATCTTAGTTTTAAGTTTTTGTTTAGATCTTTAAGTTCTTTACTTACTAAGGGTTGCTATGGATATTTATACCAATAAAACTGTACCTAATACGTTTAATATACTTTGTTCACCTGAAGCTTAATTAATCTCAGGTCCTTAGTGTATGACTGATTTGGATAACGAGCTTCACCTGAGAGCACCTCCTGTCTTTTAAGATGTGTAAGTACCTATAAAGCTATGATTATCCAAGGTGTGGGTGGGTGTGGGGAGGGAGGGAGGGAAATAACACTTATTAAAAGAGGGCTGCTACACAGTACCCTGTCCTGTGCTGCTGAGGTAAGCTATATTCTTATTTGATTTAAATTATAGCTGTTTGCGCTGCTAGGCTCTAACTTATTATGAAATTTAAACAACAAGCTCTCTGCTGGGTTCTAAATTTAACCAGAAAGCTCTCTTCTGTGTTTTAAATTTAAACTAAAAGTACTTTGCTGATGCTAGGCCCTGAGTGACTATTAAATTTAAACTACAAGCTCTCTGCTGGGTTCCAAATTTATCCAGAAAGCTCTCTTCTGTGTTTTAAATTTAAACTGCTCCTTCTAGGCCCTGACTGATTTAACAAAAAATAGTGGGTTCACAGATTAATTAGCTTTAATAGAAAGAATTCCTTTCAGAAAATTCCCAGAAGTATATATTCACAATTGCAGATCTCTTTCCAGAAGTAACAGTCCCCTTTTCTAGTCCTTCAAGACTCACTAGCTCTCAGGCACCAGATTGGTATGGAGGGGGGGGGGAAGTAGTGCAATCTATGAGGCAAAAACATGTAGCCGAAGAGGCTGGAAGAGTTGTGGGCCATTGGACGATTTCAGGAGGTGATATTCCCCCAGTGATAGTCTAGTATCTTATAGAAGTACAGGACGGAGGGTAGGAGTTGAGTTTAAGTCCCAAAGAGGTGCTGGAGTATAGCTTGGCCAAAGACAGCATCTCGATAGGAATCTCTGTCCAAACAGTAGTGTGCAGCAAAAGTATAAATGGAGGACCAGGTAGCTGCTCGGCAAATGTCCTCAATATCTACTGAATGGAGATTAGCTACAGCTGTTGCCATAGCCCACACTTTATGAGCAGAATGAGAGTTCTGCTTGTGCAAAAGAAATGCAATCTGCTATCTGTCTAGATAGAGTAGGTTTCATTACCGGTAGGCCCAGGTGACTAGGATCAAAGGAAATGAATAATCGAGAGGATTTTCTGTGATCTTTAGTTCTATCCAAGTAGTAGGCCAGTGCTCGCTTGCAGTCTAAATTGTGTAGCGCTGCTTCAGCCTGAGACGCATGTAGTCTAGGGAAGAAAATCGGGAGGATTACGACTGGTTTAGATGGAAGGAGGAAACCACCTTCAGGAGGAAATGTGAATGGGTACACAGAAACACCTTGTCATAGTGAAACTGAGTATAGGGGGATCTACCTCTAGAGCCTGCAGCTCACAGAATTCAGGGCAATAAGGAAGATGACCTTCCCAATATAGAACTTCAGTGGAGTCGGTGCTAAAGGTTCAAAAGGTGGCTTTAGAAGTTGCGCCAGAACCACATTCAGATCCCAGGCCACCAGAGGTGGCTTAATGGGTGGCTTGGCCAGCAGAAGACCCTACATGAAGTGTGCTACTTAGGGGTGTGAGGAGATAGGCTGTCCATTCAATGGTCTATGAGAGGCCGCAATGGCACTGAGGGGAACTCTCACTGAGTTAGTCTTAAGACCTGTCAAGGATAAGTAGAGGAGATATTATAGAAGTGACTTCACCGGGCAAGAAAAGGGGTCAAGGTCCTTTGAGGAGCACCAAAGGGCAAACCTGCACCATTTAAAGGCATAAGGTTGCCTGGTGGAATCTTTATGAGATGCAAGGACGACATCCTTAAACGCCTGGGGTATGTCGACATTGGCGAGCACTAGCTCTTCAGCAGCCATGCTGTCAGACATAGGAAGTGAAGATTGGGATGGAGAAGCGTCCCATGGCCCTGAGAAAAGAGATTGGGCACACATTCCAGGTTGAGTGGCTGAGTCTACGCAAGGCGAAGAATCAGAGGAAACCACAGTTGACGGGCCAAAAGGGGGCTATGAGAATCATCGAGCCCCTGTCAGCCTGTAGCTTGAACAGCCTTTTGGGTATCAAGGGGATAGGAGGGAATGCGTAGTGCAGTCCCTGTCCACAGTGGAGAAGGAAGGCATCCAGGGCCTTTCGGTGCAACGATGGAACCCTGGAGCAGAAGAGCGGAAGCTGCGTGTTTTGTGCTGTGACAAAAAGATCTATGAGTGGGGTTCCCCAGATTTGGAAGATGAGAGCAGCCATCTTCTGATGTAAGGTCCATTCATGTAGATGAAGGATATGGCTTAGCCTGTCTGCTAGGACATTGAGTTCGCCCAGGAGGTACACCTCTCTGAGGTGGATGCGGTGAGAGATGGCAAAGGACCATAGGTGAATGGCTTCTTTGCAGACAGAATGGGACCCCATTCCCCCCTGTTTATTTACATAGAACATGGCAACTTGGTTGTCTGTCCTGACTAGAACAGGTTGCCCTGATAGTTGGGGTTGAAAAACCCGAAGAGTATTTGTCAGTGCCTGTAGTTCTAGCAAGTTAATCTGCAGAGCAGATTTCTGTTGTGTCCACAGTCCCTATGTTGTCAGGTTGTTCAAATGCATCCCCCCAACCCAGTTTGAAAGCATCTATAATCAGGGTGCATCAAGGTGGAGGGATCTGAAAAGGTGACCGAATGAGAAGGTTTTGTGGGAGACACCACCACTAAAGGGACTTGATCAGTTGAGGCGTGATGTGGTTTTGTCTCTGAGTCGGCCCTTCACTTGCATTCAATGGGAAGACAGAGTCCACAGCATTTGTCGCATGTGTAATCGAGCATAGGGGACAACATGGACCATGGAGGCCATTGGGTCTATTCTCTCCCGCGAATAGCAGGGATGGACGTCCCATTGGGATGTCCATCCCCGCTATTCGACCCCCTTGCCATCCCTGACTAAACCTCCCTGTAAGAACAAGGAGTTTGTATGTGGAGGCTTAGATGGGGGTGGAGTTAGGGCGGGCAGTCTGCAGCCCCAGACATGCAGGGCTGATTCTGAAGTCGGCCCTGTATGTCCAGGGCTGGCAGACTGGACGGGGGAATTATTCCACCTCGAAGGTGGAATAAGTCCTCCTAGACATCGGGGGATGGGAGGCCCAGCTAGGATTGAAATGGTGAGGGGGTGCAGGAGATTCCCCGCAGCCCAACCCTGACCAGATTGGGGGTCAGGCTGCAGGGAAAGAGGAAAGTGGTCAGTGGCCAGGGATCATGGCTCCTGAACAGAGCTGCGGTGCCATGGCACTGCGACTCCATTCAGGAATCTGACTGAGTTAGCCGGGCAAGGGCCTGTATGTGCAGGCCGATGGCAATCAGGCCCCAGCCTGCATGTTCAGGCCCAGACGTAATTCTGATCCTATGGGGCTAGACGTGCCCCACGGGATCAGAATCACATAAACTTCTGTGTGTCCGGTTCCGACCTGATGCACAGAGGCCGGGACACACAGTACAGAATACGCCTCCACATGTCGTAATAGTCATAGCATCTCTCGAGCTATTACTCAACTTTGCTGTTGTAGCCTTTTGCCACTCAATGAGATGGGCACAGAGATCCTGTGGGAGCAAAGCTCAGGCCTGTTGAGCGTCTAAAAGCGCTCCAATGAACTCCAGATGTTGGGTTGGAGTGAAAAGGGACTTTGGAAAGTTTGTGACAAACCCCAAGTTTTGGAGCACCATGATAGTGCAATGAAGGGAGAGTTTTACCTCTTGAGGGGAGTCTCCCCTGATCAGCCAATAGTCTATGTAAGGAAAGACGAATACCTCCAAGGTGCATAGGTAGACAGCAATGACTGCTATGCATTTTGTGAAGACCCTTGGGACAGAAGCTAGACCGAAGGGGAGAACCGGATATTAATATTGTTTTCCTTGAAACATGAAGTGCAGATACTGTCTGTGCAAGGGATGTATCAGTAAACATATGTACGCCTCTTTTAGGTCTAGAGAACATAGCCAATTGTATCTCTGGAGGTATGGTAGAAAAGTTCCTAGAGAAATAATTTTGAATTTTTCTCAGACCATGAACTTGTTTAGGTCTCTGAGATCCATGATGGGCCTGAAGCCTCCTATTTTCTTTGGAATGAGAAAGTATGGAGAGTAGAAACACAACTTTTCTTGAGGAGGAGGAACTCTTTCTATGGCACCCTGGATAATAGAGTGGTCACCTCTTCTCTTAGTGCTTTGAAAGGGTTGTATTGGAGAGTCCCCTGTGAAGCAGGTGGGGGATAAGGTTTCAAAGTGAAACTGATAACCCCTTTGGGCAATCTGGAGTGTCTACTGCTCTTATGTTATGAGGTGCCACCTGTGGGCATAGTGACAAAGTCTACCTGCTATGTGGAGGAGCTGGGGGCCCTCCAGGGGCAGATTGGCAATGCTCTCTAGGAAGGAGTCAAAAACTAGATGCAGGCTATGCCTGTGCAGCTGGTTGAGGCTTAGGAGCCTTGGGTTTCTTGGGTTGGCGAGGACCCTGATGCCTCTGCTGAGGATGCTGAGGTTGATAGGCAGCAGAAGGTGTATAAGAAGGATAGTACCTCTTCTTTTTAGAAGAAGAAGATTTCTTGGGAAGAGTCTGCCTTTTGGAAGGGTTGGAGGTTTTCCTGGAAAGGCGTTTTAGGATGAGATCATCTGTTTCAATCTCCCCTGCTTTTTCCCTCCAATCTTTCTCAAAAAGGTTTTCTCCAGTATATGGGATATTGGCCTGTTTATCCATTACTTGAGATCTGATGCCTATAACCAGGCAATTCTGCGAGCCCCAATGCAGACTGTTAAAGCTCTGTTTGTGGATTCAAAAGCATCAAAAGAGGTTCTTGTAAGAAACTTAGAAGTGTTCTGGCCTTACTTGATGAGTGTCTGGAATGCACTCTGCTTATCCTCAGGAAGCAGGGGGACGAAAGTCTTCAGATCCCCGGTGACATCCTTCAGAAATATGCCCATGTTCAGCATGTAAGAGTTGATTCTGGAGGCCAACATGCATGCCTGGAAACATTGACACCCAAAGGCATCAAGTGTCCTCGAGTCTCTGCCAGGAGGCATGGATGAATGGTTCCTTGAGCTCTTTATTTGGCGCATCGCCGATTCCACCACCAATGAGTGGTGGGAGAGCTGAGCTTTATGGAAGTCTGGGCATTCTGGTAATTGGTACATGGTATTGGGTCTCTTGCTGACAGGTGAAACTGTGAGCGGGACCTCCCTCATGTGGAGCATAAGATCCTGCATGATATAATGCACCGGTAAAGTAGCTGCCTCCTTGGGCATGGGAGGGTATTAGAGTATCTCCAGTTCCTCTGCCCTTGATACCTTTTCCAAGACTATGGGGATGGAGAGACCTGTTGCATGTCACAAATGAAGTCTTGAAAGGACATATCTTCTGGTGGGGACTGACGCTGTTCCTGAGGCATAAGAACATAACATAAGATATGGCATACTAGGTCAGATCAAGGTCCATCAAGCCCAGTATCCTGTTTCCAACAGTGGCCAATCTAGGTCATACGTACCTAGCAATTTCCCCAAAAGACACAGGTTCCACAATGCTTGTACTGGGTCAAGCATTGCTATCCTGAGTCCCTTCTTAATAAAGGTTTATGGACCTTTCCTCCAGGAACTTGTCCAAACCTTTTTTAAACCCAGTTACACTAACAGCCTTTACTACATCCTCCGGTAACAAATTCCAGAGTTTGATTACACGTTGAGTGAAAAAATATTTTCTTTTATTAGTCTTAAATAGTTTACCCTGTAGCTTCATTGCATGTCCCCTAGTCTTTCTATATTCTGATAACGTAAACAATCGATCTACATTTACCCGTTCCACTCCGTTCATTATTTTATAGACTTCTATCATATCTCCCCTCAGCCGTCTCTTTTCCAGGTTAAAGAGCCCTAACCTTTTTAGCCTTTCTTCATAGGAGTATCCTTCCATCCCCTTTACCATTTTGGTGGCTCTTCTCTGAACCTTTTCTAAAATCACTATATCCTTTTTAAGATACGGCGACCAGAATTGCACACAGTATTCAAGGTGCGGTCTCACCATGGAACGATATAGAGGCATTATAATATCTTTAGTTTTATTTTCCATTCCTTTCCTTATGATACCTAGCATTCTATTTGCTCTCTTGGCCGCCGCTGCACACTGGGCCGAGGGTTTTAATATGTTATCCACAATGACGCCTAAATCGTTTTCCTGGGTGGTGGTTCCTAAAGTGGAACCTTGCATCTTGTAACCATAGTTTGGGTTGTTCTTCCCTAGGTTCATAACTTTGCACTTGTCCACATTAAATTCCATCTGCCATTTTGATGCCCAGTCTTCCAATTTATCAAGATCCTCTTGCAATTTTCCACAATCCTCTTGGGTTTTAACAACTTTAAATAGTTTTGTGTCATCTGCAAATTTGATAACCTCACTTGTTATTCCCTTTTCCAGGTCATTTATGAATATGTCAAAAAGCAGCGGACCCAGCACAGATCCCTGGGGTACACCACTATTCACCTTTCTCCATTGGGAAAATTGGCCATTTAGCACTACCCTCTGCTTTCTATCTTTTAACCAGTTCCTGATCCACAATAGTACACTGCCTCCTATCCCATGACTCTTTAGTTTTGCCAAAAGTCTCTGAGGGACCTTGTCAAAGGCTTTCTGACAGTCCAGATACACTATATCAACAGACTCACCTTTGTCCACCTGTTTATTCATACCTTCAAAAAAACATAACAGATTAGTAAGACAAGATCTTCCTTGTCTAAAGCCATGTTGGCTGTCTCCCATTAGGCCATGACTATCTACATACTGAGTAATTTTGTTCTTTATGATGGTTTCTACCATTTTTCCCGGTACTGACATCAAGCTCACCGGTCTGTAGTTTTTTGGATCGCCCCTGGAACCCTTTTTAAAAATTGGCGTTACATTGGCGATCCTCCAATCTTTAGGTATTACAGATGATTTTAATGAAAATTCACAGATGAACAATCTGAAGAGATATCAGGCGGTGAACGATCTGAAGGGATGTCAGGAAGTTCTCTGGATTCAAGCAGCTCCCTGTCAGATTCTGACTCCATAGCACTCTGCCTTTTTCAACTGCTCCCATCTCCTCCCCAGGAGCAGCCCAAGGGTGTTGCGGGGCCATGTGTGGAGACTAATTGCAGGGGCTCATTTGCATAAACATTTGTATATCCACTGAACCTAAATTTGTATAAATCTAATTTACTTTATTTTAAAACGTATATGCTGCCCATCTAAAATTTTAAGCAGTTTTCAAAGGACTCCTTCACAAGCCTCCTTTTTGTCCTAACAATGACTTAGGGACATGTTTACTAAATATTAATGTATGTTAAGTGCCACTGCGCCCATAGACATAAATGGGTGTTGCTGCACTTAGCATATATTCAAATTTGTGAAAGTACATTAACCTTTAATAAACATGTCACTTAATGAGTGTCTGAAAACCATTTGCATATACAGTGAGGATAAAGAAAGGCTACCATATTTCTGCCAGGTGCATTACTACAAAACCCTGCTTGTTTAGAACCCATAGCAAACCTGCCATAACCACAGTGAGAGAGATTTGCTTACAATGGAGGCAGCACATGCAAATGTCTCATGCATATTCATTGTGGTTCTCCTGAAAACCTGACTGGTTAGCTGTGTCCCAAGGACTGGGTTGAGAACCCCTGTTCTAGACAGAGGAGGAATGCATAACAGATTGTTCTGAGATGACCTTGAAGTGCAAGTGGGTGCATAAAAACTGGTGGTTGCAGTAAAGCTGGCATAAACTGATAGAATCAGTGAGTTACAATCAATACCTTTAACTAGAAACCTAGTGCTATAGGCAGTTAGTTTGCTTTTTTGAGGGCCAAGATTCCTAGCATTTTGTTGCTAGAGAAGGGGGGCCAGCTCCCCTTATAGCTACCCACCCTTTCTTCAGGCTCAAGCTCTTCTCCAATCCCAGTCAGTCCTTTCTAAAATCAAAAAGAAAGACAACCCTCCCACTATAGATACCTTAATAGGCACCATCTACCCAGTCCATGTGTGCCCTGCCTCCCCCCACGCCCCCCCCCCTCCTGCCTCATACCTGGGTTACTCATAAACTTCCCCATGCAGATACCAAACATTTACATATCCATAAAACTTCCCCTTCCATTTATTGATCCCCAGTTTTCACAGCAAGGAGCCTGACATCAGCGACTATTTACTGCATGTGTTACTCAGTCTCTCAGGGTTAGCCCCCAGAATCCTCATTTTCCTCTTCTTGGCCTTATCCTCATTCTTTGTTTAGTCTAACTCTCTACCCCAGAGAAAGAGCAGTCTATATACAGGCAGTCTTTCTTAAAATGGCCCCTCTTCTCCACACATATGAGGTATGATCAAAAGGTATCGAGACTTGTACAATAACACACAAAGTATAACACTGACAGTTATTGCACTCAATCTCCTTCAAAGTAGTCCCTTTCCGATAAAACACACTTCCTCCAGTGTTCCTGCCACTGTTGGAAACAATTTTGAAATGCCTCTTTCGTTATGCTATGAAGCTGCTGTGTCAAATTTTGCTTAATAGTCTCCAAGTCATGTAATTTTAGTTTTGGAAACAAAAAAAAGTCACAGGGTGCAAGGTCAGGTGAGCACAGAGACTGACAGACTTGCTGGATTTGGTGTTTGGCCAAGAACTGCTGGACAAGATGTGATGTATGAGTTGGGGCATTATTGTGATGAAGCAACCATTCACCATTCCTGTGAAACTCTGGCCTCTTACAATGAATTGCATCTCTCAAACGAGTCAGAACTTGGACATAATACTCCTTATTGATAGTATGACCTTTTCGAGCATATTCATGATGAACAATACCCTGGTAATCAAAGAAAACTGTGAGCATGACCTTGACATTGCTCCTCATCTGACGGGTTTTCTTGGGTCTGGTAGAGTTTGGAGTTTTCCATTGTGAGAATTGAGCCTTAGTTTCTGAGTCATAACCATAAACCCATGATTCATCACCAGTAACAATCTTTTTGATGAAATCTGAGTCATTTTCAACACATCCCAACAACTCCCTGGCTGCAGAGAGTCAATCTTCTTTTTTGGTTGGGGCACTGTTCCCTCAAAGCTGTGCACGTGTGCGCGTGCACACACCTCGCTGAGCGAGCACACATACTTTACAATAGAGCGCACAAAAATTATGGTTCTGATTCTGATAGAAAACAACACAGACGTCTTAAAATTTAAAAGTTGTGATCATAATTACTAGAAATTTTCCGCTTCATTTAGTAATCGTCTATTTTCATTTAATTTGATTAAAATCAATGTGGTGTACATACTGTATTCTGACATGTAGTCAAATTTTAAAGTATATAACTGTGTCGTTATGTGGCGCACAAAAATTTAACCTTCCTTCAAAAGCTGCATAGCTGATATTTTATGCGCACACAGCCTAAAGAAAATTAGAGGGAACATTGGCTGGGGGATAGGAGTTTCAGCACGAATTCTGCAGCCACACATCTCATCCCCAGATTGCCAGTATGAATGAACTGTACCGACCCAAAACTGATATCCATGTCCTCAGCAAGCTCCCTGATAGTCAATCAATGATTTGAGCGTATTGCGGCACGCACTGCTTCAACTTTATCTTTATTCCTGCTTGTGGATGGCTTTCTAGAACGTTCGTCACTGTCAACACTTTGGCGGCCCACTTGGAAATGTTTGGACCAATCAAATTCAAGCATTGCTAATATATTCATCACCATATACTTGCTGTAACTTCTCATAAGTCTCTTTACACGAATCTCCAAGTTTCTGGCAGAATTTAATGCAAATTCACTGTTCAAGTTTTTCATTCATCATAAATCTCATGAACTGCTTTTACATGATACATCATGTGATTAAAAAAATTACAGGTATGCTGCAGTCATGCTACACTCTGCACATGTAGAGCTCATACCTAGGTCAATGCATGCTTAATGGCATCATGGTGCGATGTATTGTTATATAGCTACACAACAAGTCTCGATAATTTTTCATCATACTAGTACAGCAGTGATAGCTGGGTTGAGTTTCTTGCCTAGTGAGTCCCAGAGAAGAATCTATTTGCTTCCTTCTCCCAACCTCGTAGGGGTTTTATAAGTCACAGGGCACCTCAAGGTCTCTCCTGTTTTGGTATCCTGCCTTTGTCATCTCTTGCTCTTTAACCCTGGTTCTATCCTTTGGAGACTAGATCCTCTCCCTTTTCCTCCACTTCCCTTTAGTCCCTAAGAATCTTTCTGCAATCTCTATTGCTTGCTGTAATGTGCTGGGACCCTACTACATAACGCATAATTCTAGATGGGGAGGGAATAAATTCATGAATTGTTCCTTGACTACATATTTCTTTTGGGGTTCTCCTATCTGGGTCTAACAGGAGGCTGGGTCTAACAAGCATTGGGCCACCACTCTGGGTTTTTACCATCATTTCACTTCTTGGCCCTAAACGTCTGTATATAGGCTTCCTCTATTAAAGCTAACCTAGCCTCGATAACGGCTTTGGCCTGATCATAATCCAGGACCCTGCCGACATCAAGGGCTCTATGGACAACCTGAGCTTCTCCAGTCAAATATGGGGCCAGGCAAATGTCTGTCCAGGGTAGCCCATTGCCTCAGCTACCCATTCAAAACTAATCAAAAACGTTTCTGGGTCATCTTCCAACCTCAACTTTATCACGGCTAATCCTGTCCTTACTCCCTTAAAGATGTACGTTGAGCAGTAGTGTCAGTTCCCACCTTAGTTTTTCCTCACAGCCATTGCTGCTGCCAGCAAGTTATAAGGCTTTTTATTAGAAACATAAAAACATGATGGCAGTAAAAGACCACATGGCCTATCTAGTCTGCCCTTCCATATCAACTACAGTAGTCCCCTTTTTACCTTTAGAGATCCTCTGTGTTTGTCCCATACTTTTTTTTAATTCAGATACTGTCCTCATGTCCACTACCTCCACTAGGAGACTATTCCATGCATCTATCATTCTTTCCATAAAGAAATATTACTCCTGAGTCTATTCCCTTCAATGTTTTTCTGGCCCCTCTTGCCCTTATAATCCAGCAGTTTGGCATCTCGGCGTATTACTACGCTGACGATATCATTTTACTACATCACACCGATTCTCTTACTCCCGACATCTCCCCTCTTAATCTTTGTCTTACCGCTGTCGCTTCCTGGTTTTCTTCTAATTTCCTTCACATAAACCTGGCTAAGTCCTTTGCTATCTGGTTCACGCTCGGGAGCCCTTCCCCCACTTGTGCTCCCTCTTTCTCCTCACAATCTATTCCTCTTGTTTCCTCCCTTCGGTATTTAGGTGTTATTCTTGATTCCTCTCTCTCTTTTAAGGAATACATCTCCTCAGTTGTCCAGTGCTCTTTTCTTTCTCTTAAGCAGCTCTGGGCCGTATGCCCCTTTCTCTCTTCCTCTGCTTTGGCTACACTTCTTCTTTCCCTTGTGATGTCCCATCTCGGTTATTGTAATGTCTCCCTAGCAGGTCTCCCAAAATCCCAACTTTCCCGTCTCCAGCATATTCAGAACACTGCCGTCCATCTTCTAACCTACGCTTCTCGTTACGATCATGTCACTCCCCTTCTTTTTCAACAGCATTGGTTACCTATCTCATTCCGTATTCAGTTTAAGATCCTCACTTTCGCACACAGGGTAGTTCGCACAGGTACCCCCTTTTATCTCGCAGATCAGATACAACTCCGCACTTCTCATCACCTTCTTCGTTCCATTCACACAAACCGTATGTCTCTTCCCTCTCCCTCACAGGCCCATCTCGAATCTACCCGCTCCTCAGCCTTCTATTTTCTGGGTCCCAAACTCTGGAATTCGCTCCCCCCCCCTCCCTCCGTGCAAAGGAGTCCTATCAGTCTTTTAGAGTAGTTACTCACCTGTAACAGGTGTTCTCCAGGAGCAGCAGGAATCAGTCCTCACATATGGGTGACGTCGGCGCCGACGGAACCCTCGCGGAGCAATTTCCCCAGCTTTCAAAGAAAGCCTTTGGGAATTGCAGCATGCATGCGCGGTCCCCTTCCCGCCCAAGGGTGCCATCTTGCTCAGTCTGATGACCTAGCTAAAAGACAGCAAAAAATTAGCAAAAACGAAATGATAGGACTGCAACTCCAAGGGGAGGAGAGAGGGTTGTGAGGATTGATTCCTGCTGCTCCTGGAGAACACCTGTTACAGGTGAGTAACTACTCTTTCTCCAGGACCAAGCAGGAAGTCAGTCCTCACATATGGGACTCCCTAGCTTAAGGCTACCAGAGACCTCAAGTGGAAAAATGAGCTCCCTGTAGCTCAGTAGCACAGAAGGAAGGAATCTTCTCTGAAAACGCCCCCGACCGGTAGCCCAACACCAGGGCCGGAGGGTAGGAGTTACCTAAACCTCAAAGAGATTATGGAGGACCGCCTGACCGAAAGCACTATCCCTGCGGGACTCCCTCTCCAGGCAGTAATGGGCCGCAAAAGTCTGGCTTGAAGACCAAGTAGCGGCCCAGCAGATGTCTGCCAACGGAACAGAGCGGAGATGAGCCACTGACGCAGCCTTCACCCTAACACGATGAGCCGTGACTCGACCCTCCAACGAGAGGCCGGCTGCCCCATAAGCCCAAGCGATACAGTCAGCAACCCATATGGACAAAGTGCGCTTGGAGACAGGCAGCCCCAACTTATTGGTGTCAAAAGAAACGAAGAGAACTTCCTCCTGGTTGATATGAAACGGAGAAACCACCTTTGGAAGAAACTTAGGGTGAGTCCACAAGACTACCCTATTCCTGTAGAACCTAGTGTAAGGGGGATCAGACACTAGGGCCTGCAGTTCACTAACGCGCCTAGCAGAAGTAAGGGCTACCAAAAACAAAGTTTTCCAGGAAAGAAAACGAAGAGGGCAGGTAGCCATAGCCTCAAAAGGCGGACAGGTAATCCGCTGCAAGACCACATTCAGATCCCATTCAGGGGCTGGAGGCCGCAAAGGAGGCTTAAGGAGAAGGAGGCCTCGGAGAAAACGAGCCACCAAAGGGTGGTTGGAAAGAGGCCTGCCATCCACCTGTGCGTGATGCGCAGAGAGAGCACTGAGGTGGACCCTGACAGAGTTGGACTTAAGGCCCAGATTAGAGAGGTAAAGCAAATATTGCAAGACCACTGCCACCAAGCAGGAGAAGGTATTCTCAGACTGCTGAGCACACCAAATGGAGAACTGACGCCACTTAAGAGCGTAGGACTTCCGGGCGGAAGGCCTCCTCCAGGCCAAGACAACCTCTTCCACCTCCCGAGGCAGCTGGAGGGGAGCAAGGACTACCCTTTCAGCAGCCAGGCCATCAGATGAAGGGACCGGAGGTTGGGGTGTAGGAGAGACCCCTGATCTTGTGTCAGGAGATCGGGCTGAAACCCCAGAGGAAGAGGAGTGTCCACCGCCAGCTGCATTAGAAGCAGGAACCAAGGTTGTCTCGGCCACTGGGGAGCCACTAGGATCATCGAGGCTCTGTCTCTGAGAACTTTGAAGAGTGTCCGAGACACCAGCGGCATGGGAGGAAAGGCATACAAGAGGCCTGTGGACCATGGAATCAGAAAAGCATCCGCCGCTACTCTGAGAGGATGCGGTTGTCGAGAGCAGAATCTGGGAAGTTGCCGGTTCAGAGGACTGGCAAACAGATCCATGGTGGGGAGGCCCCACTTGAGAAAGATCCGCTGAACCACCAATGGATCCAATCTCCACTCGTGTGGTTGGAGGATCCTGCTTAGCTTGTCTGCCAGGTAATTTTCCTGACCTGGGAGATAGACAGCTTTGAGGAGGATGCCGTGGTGGACGGCCCAAGAGCACAGTTTTTGTGCCTCTTGACAGAGAAGGAAGGAGCCTGTTCCTCCTTGTTTGTTCACGTAGAACATTGCAACTTGATTGTCCGTCTGGACCAGCACAGACTGGTGAGAAGTGAGGTGGGAGAAGGCTCTCAGAGCTAGGCGGATGGCTCTGAGCTCCAGGAAGTTTATCTGCTGAGCAGACTCCCAAGGAGTCCAGAGGCCTTGAGTACATGTCCCTTGGCAATGTGCTCCCCAACCCAGGAGAGAAGCATCGGTTGTTAGCACCTGAGAAGGCGGAGGAGATTGAAAATCCACTCCCAGCAGCAGGTTTGGCAGATGAAGCCACCACCGCAGAGAAGAGACCAGCAGGTCGGATACCTGTACTGAGTCTGCCAGGCTCCCCGTGGCCTGATGCCATTGAGTGCGAAGGCACCACTGAGCAGGTCGCATGTTCAGGCGGGCATTGGGGGTCACATGGACCGTGGAAGCCATATGGCCGAGCAGTCTCAGAAATTGCCTGGCAGAGACCAGGGAATTGCTGTGAAAGTGACTGGCGAGATCCATGAGCCTGTGTGCTCTGTCTAGAGGCAGGAAGGCCCGCGCCTGAAGTGTACTCAACCTTGCGCCGATGAATTCGAGATTTTGAGAGGGGAGCAAAGTGGACTTTGCAAAGTTTATGACAAAGCCCAAGTGCTGGAGCAGAGTCACAGTGTGATGAGTGGCCTGAGTGGCCTCTTGGGAAGACTGGGCCCTGATGAGCCAGTCGTCCAGGTATAGAAACACAAAAAGGCCTTGAAGTCTTAGATAGGTCGCCACCACTGCTAGGCATTTGGTGAACACCCTGGGGGCGGAGGATAGGCCAAAGGGCAGTACTCTGTACTGGTAATGATTTCCTCCCACAACAAACCTGAGATATTGTCGGTGGTCTGGATGAATAAGGATGTGAGTATAGGCATCCTTCAGATCTAAGGAGTATAGCCAGTCTCCCTGCTGGAGGTAGGGCAGCAGGATTCCAAGGGTAAGCATCTTGAACTTTTCCCTTGCCAGGAACTTGTTGAGGTTTCGCAAGTCCAGGATGGGTCTGAGGCCTCCTGTTCGTTTTGGTATCAGAAAGTACCTGGAATAAAAGCCTTGACCCCTCAGGTGGTGGGGCACCGGTTCCACAGCCTGTTCCTGAAGAAGACTTGCTAACTCCTGAAGGAGTAAGTCCCTGTGTAGAGGGAGTCTTGGAGGCTCCCCTGGAAAGTAGGAGGGAGGTACCTGGTGAAAGTGTAGAAGATAGCCTTTTTGAACTATATGAAGCACCCAGGTATCTGATGTGATGGATGACCACCTGTGGGCAAAGTGGATCAGCCGGCCTCCTGTGCTGAGAGAAACCAGTGGAGGGGAAGAGGCTATGCTGATGGAGTCAAAAACCCCCACCCTGCTGAGCAGGGGCCGGTGTTGTGGGCTTGGGGGCCTGCTGCCTACGGGACCCATTACCCCGTCCCTTGGCCTGCTGACCCTGTTGGGGAGCTGCTGAGGCCTGATAATGAGGGTATTGTTTATAGGCAGCCGCCTTCCTCGGGTAAAAGGGCTTTTTCCCCGAGCCCTTCTTCTTCTGAGAAGGGGCAGAGGCTTTTCTGGACAGCCTAGTCCTGGTCAGAGTCTCGGTCTCGATCTGTGCAGCCTTTTCAGCCATGGGCTTGCCAAAGAGGTTTTCACCTCTGCAGGGGACATCGACCAACTTGTCATGTACCCATGGCTCGAGGTCGGATGACTGAAGCCAAGCCTGTCGGCGGGCACCGATGCCGGCTCCGGCTACTCGAGCCGATGCTTCGAAGCCATCGTAGGCTGCTCGAGAGATAAACTTCGAGCACTCTCGAATACCAGTGGACAAGGCCTGGAACCTCTGCAAAGGTTCCTCGGAGAGACCAGCAGAGAACCCGGCAATTTCTTTTGCCAGGTCTCGGAATAACATGCCCATATAGAGCTGGTAGGTCTGGACTCGACAAGCAAGCATAGAGCCCTGGAAGCACTTCCTACCGAGGGCATCCAGGTTCCGGGCCTCCCGGCCGGGAAGCACCAAGGAGTGCATCTTCTGACTCTTGAGTCGATGCATGGCCGATTCCACCACAATGGAATGGTGTGGTAGTTGTGCCTTTTGGAACCCGGGGCTCTTGCGGACTCGATAAATGGAATCGACCTGCTTGCTTAACACCGGCGCCGACGCCGGGCTCTCCCACATGCGGAAGAGAAGTCGTTCCAGCATCGGAGGAACCGGTACAGTAAAGGCCTCCTTTGGGGGAGAGTCATACTGGAGGGCATCGAGCTCTTCGGCTCGAGGCTCCTCCTTGGGATCCGCGGGGAATGCCAAGGCCTTGGCCATATCCCGCATGAAGTCCGAGAACCGGGTGTCCTCCGGGGGGGACCGTCTCCGAGGTTCGGACTCGGGTGAGTCCAATGGGACACACCGAATCCAAAAAGTACCAGGTGAATCTTCGTCCTCTCTTTCCCAGGCTGACCCCTCGGAGGAGGAATCGAGCGGCTCCGGTCGGGCGGGCACCGATGCCCTCCGCCCCGACGCCAAGGGTGTCGGTGTCGACGACCTCGGTCCCGAACGGGAGGCCGAGGGAGACCGCGACCGAGGATCGACTCGAGCCCACATGGACTCGAGGATCGGCTCGGTCTCCGGGGTCGATTTGGACGTCGACGTTCCGGTGGCCGGGGCAGATGCACTGGCGAGGCCAGCGATCAATGCCCGCTGCTGGTCCATGAAGGCAGCCAAACTGCTCTCCAAGGCCATCAACCTGAGTCCGAGCTCAGGAGACCCAGCAGCCCCCGACTCAGGCCCCGACAGCGTCGGGCCCGACGTCGGCTCCTTCGGAGGTGAGTCCAGGAGGACTACAGTACTCACGTGTCCAGGTGACTCCATTTCGAGATGAGGATGTTTCGAAGGCCTCTCCGACTCCGAGGACCCGGGACGGCTATCGGGGCTATGCGACCTGGCCCTCGAGGAACCAGGAGCGTCCACCGACGCCGCCCTTGCGGGTTTCTTCTTCCTATGATGTTCCCAGGCAGGAGACCCCCGCTCAGAGGAACTCCAAGATGCTCAGGACCGGAGTCCCGGGACGTCGAAGCCTCTGACGAGGTCAGGGCCCGGCCGGACGCAGAGTCAGAGAAGATTCGTTCTCTTTGATGCTGCCAACTCCTCAACGCTTTTGAGGACATCTTGCCACACGGACCACAGATCATCGGGTCATGATCGGGTCCGAGGCAGCGGAGGCAGCAGTCGTGTGTCGGTAAGAGACATAAGTTTCTTACACCGATCACACTTTTTAAACCCGCTGGCAGCCATCGGGGGAAAAAGGGCCCCTGCGAGGTCAAAAGACAGGGCTGCCAGTGAAAAAGAAAAAATGGCGCGAACGCTTGTCACGAAGGACAAAAAAACAAAAAAGAAAGAACGGACCCGTTACCGGCGTAGCGGGTCCGGGCGGGAAAAGGATCCGGCGTCGAACCGAGAAAAGAATAAGAAATAAAATCAACTTTTTCTGCTGCGAACACAAACAGCGTCTTAGGGCTCCGCGGAAAAAAGAAGACTGAGCAAGATGGCACCCTTGGGCGGGAAGGGGACCGCGCATGCGCGCTGCAATTCCCAAAGGCTTTCTTTGAAAGCTGGGGAAATTGCTCCGCGAGGGCTCCGTCGGCGCCGACGTCATCCATATGTGAGGACTGACTTCCTGCTTGGTCCTGGAGAAAAAGCGCAACTCAAAAAACTTACCTCTTTAGCTTGGCATTTAACCTTCGTCTTCCCTCCCTCCTCCCCGCTGATGTATTTTATAACTAGTTGCCTCCCCTGCTGATGTGTTTTTATAACTTGTTGCCTTTTTCTGTTCTTTCTCTCCTCTTTCCTATTTCTATTTTAAAATGGCATTCTTTTCTTCCTTTCTTGCAGTCTGTATTTTAATTATTGTAAACCGCTCAGATGCCTATGGTCTTGAGCGGTATAACAAAATTTTTAATAAACATAAACATCCTATCTTTATCTTTATTGATACACTTGATATACTGCCCACGTCAAGACATTAGGGAGGTTTACAATAAAAGCAAAATGCTGCAGAAAAGAGGAAAAGAACGCCATTGTATAATAGGAAAGAGATAGAGAAAACAGTATAGGTCAAACAGACAGAAAGTACAAAAGGAAAAATACTTAAGTGGTGCTAACAGTCAGGAAGTTCAAATGCTTCTTGGAATAGGTGGGTTTTGAGCAATGTCTTGAAATTCTGATAAGATGGTTCTAAACGGAGAGAGGATGGTAAAGTGTTCCAGAGTGCAGGGCTGAGAAAGTAAAAAGCAGCACGACGGGTCTGTTCCAAATGGGCTTGTGAAGGAGAAGGGAGGGTAAGACGATTCGCATGAATGAAACAAAGTTGCCGGTGTGGAGTATGCAGAGAGATGAGATTAGCAAGATACAGCAGAGTCGAAGTATGGATTGCTCTATGGGTCAGAATTAAGAATTTGTACTTAAATCTATAATGGAGAAGCAACCAACGGAGACGGAGTAAAAGAGGAGTGACATGGTCATACCGTCCGGCATGGTAAACGAGTTGCGCTGCCGTGTTTTGCAATAGCTGTAAGCGCTGAATTTGATAGAATGGTAGGTTCGCTAATGCCACATTACAGTAATGTAATGTACTTATAACTAGGGCCAGGAGTAAGGTGATAAGCAAGGCCAGAGGTAGCAGAGAACGGACTGCCCTAATTTGCCTAAGTGCATAAAAGGAGCCACGAGTGAGGAGAGACACATGCTTGTGAAAAGTGAGGGATGAATCCAATGTTACACCCAAATAACGGAAAGAAGAAATTAAGGGGATAGCAATAGAAGCAAGCTGAGGAGCAATAGTGGGACAGGGAATACTCAAAGATACCCACATGGCAGAAGATTTGGCAGGATTCAGGTGAAGGAAATTGGAAGAAAGCCAGGAAGCAACGTGGGTAAGACAGTCATTAAGTGGCGTGTTATCCACATCTATAGGTAAAGTATGAAAAAGAAGGACAATGTCATCCGCATAAAGATAAGTGAAGACTGGGTACTGTTGGATTAAGAGAGGCAGAGGAGCAAGAAAGATGTTAAAGAGCAGGGGAGAAAGGACAGAGCCTTGAGGGACTCCACAAATCACGGGAAATGAAGGTGATGACTGACCAGTGGAATGAACGGAAAAAGTACGAGATGTAAGAAAAGAGCGGAACCAATGTAGTACAATGCCCCGAAGCCCAGAATCATGAAGACGAGAAAGCAAGATTAGGTGATCTACTAAGTCAAAAGCCGAGGAAAGGTCCAAGGACACAATCAAGGTGATATTCCCAGGGTCATGTGCAGTGTGTAATTCATTTAGAAGGGCAAGCAGTACCGTCTCTGTACTATGGCCTGAGCGGAATCCAGACTGTCGGGGATGCAATGTGTTAGTGGCTTCAATGTGGGATGACAATTGCTGGAACACGAGTCATTTCAAAATTTTAGCCAGAAAGGGAAGATTTGAGACTGGTCACCAGGGCGATAGGATAGATGGATCCAGAGAGGGCTGTTTGAGAAATGGCAAACAATGGCGGACTTCCACGGACTAGGGAATAGACCTGCAGATAAACTGGAATTCAGAATAGTCAGGATTGTGGGTAACAACTGAAGAGAGGGTGCAGATAACCAGTTAGAGGGGATGGGGTCCAGAGGGCAGGTAGTCTTCCTAGAACCAGAAATTGTCTTAGGTACTTCAGTGGGAGTGATGGAATGAAATGAAGACCAAGTATGAGCCAATGTCTGGTTCAGAGAAGAGGAAGACGAGCCCACTGAGACAAATGAGGAAGTGTCATGGGAAGAATCTGTTGTAGCCAGGGGGGGGGGGGGGGTGGAAGAAAGTAGTGGGCGGGAAGGCAACAATGATGGAGGCGGAGTACTAGAGCAAGATGAGCGAAGGTTATGAATCTTCTCATAGAAAAAGGTGGCAAGTAATGTCGGAGCTGGTACTAGAATTTGAGAGGAAGAGCTCACAGTGGTAGAAGAAAGTTTGCGAAGGATAGAATAAAGCTGTTGAGGAGTTGGCAGTCTCTGAGATTTCGGAGGAGTAATAGGAATGTTTAGCAGTCTTAACTGATGAATGATAGCAGGAGTACAACTGTCTGAAATGAGCTAGAGTATCTGAGGATGGGTGTTTAAGCCATAACCGCTCCACTTGACAAAGCTGTGAATGCTGCAGGCGCAGACCAGGATGATACCAAGGGGAATGAACCTGATTTAATGAGGAAGAGGATGGGCGTAGAGGGGTCAAGTTATCTAAGGCAGAACTGAATTCCAGGTGTAGACTTGAGCATTAGGCGACAGAAGAGCAAAGTCCGAAGGGAATAAAGTTTGTGCAGAAGGGAAAGTACGTAAGGTAGTTGAAGGAGGATGTTAGGCTGCATTTGAAGAGGAATTACCAGCAGAAAGGAAGGGGTACTAATGCCACTGTATAAGTCTCTGGTGAGGCCTCACTTGGAATACTGTGTTCAGTTTTGGAGACCGTATCTTGCAAAGGATGTAAAAAGAATAGAAACTGTTCAGAGGAAGGCGACCAAAATGATTTGGAGCCTGCGTCAGAAGCCTTATGAGAAGAGACTTGAAGACCTAAATATGTGCACTTTGGAGGAGAGGAGGGATAGGGGAGATATGATTCAGACCTTTAAATACTTAAAGAGAAATAATGAACAAACAAATCTCTTCCAAAGACGGGGAAGCTTTAAAACTAGAGGGTATGACATGAAGCTGCAAGGTGATAAATTGAAAGGCAATGTCAGGAAATACTTTTTCACTGAAACGGTGGTGGATGCTTGGAATGCCCTCCCGATGGAGGTGGTGGGGGCAAACACAGTGACGGAATTCAAAGTGACCTGGGACAGACACAGTGGATGACTTTACAGCAACAGGATAAAATCAAAATAAACTGAACCATCTAATTTCTCAACAAATACGGGTGTCCTACATGGAGCGATCGGGGGAGGAGCAGTGGGTTCACCCCTAAACAAAGATATGGGGAGGGGTGAAGACATGGGGAGGGGTGCACCTACTCCTGGTGGGTGCACCCCTAAACAAAGACATGGTAAGGGTGCACCTACTCCCTAAAGACATGGGAAGGGGTGCACCTACACCTGCCATCTTGCTGGGCAGACTAGATGGACCATACTGGTCTTTATCTGCCGTCATTTACTATGTTACTATGTAAGTAATATGGCGTCATAAACAGAGAAGAGGCTGAGGGTCTGCAGGACCAACTTTGGCACCCGATGTCACCAAAGCAGCAGAAAGGAGAACACAATAGTGATTGGACCAGGGAATTGGTTATGTAGAAACTGCTGAAAATGTGAGATGTGAGCGGGAAGTAGTAAGGACCAAATCTAAAGTGTGTCCTTCACTGTGCGTGGGATAAGAAACATGTTGCGTGAGCGACAAATCATGTAATAATTTTAAGAACATCTGATCCTTCAGTCGAGAAGGAGAATTTATGTGGACATTGAAATCCCCAAGGATAGTGATTTTAGAATATGTGAGTACTCACTCTATCAGAAAGAGTCAGTAAAGCTGCATCCCATCGAGGACCAGAGAGAGAAGGGAGAAGGTAGAGTAGAAGGAAGTAACATGGGGAAGAAGACTGCAGATGAATGAAAAGGGATTCTGAATAATGAATGGAGGGTGCTGAGACTTCTGTAAAGAGGAAATTAGAACAGTAGAGGAGGGCTACTCCTTCCCCTCCCTTACTTATACTGGGAGTTGAAAAGGCTGAAAACCCAGGGGGCAGGCAACTACTCAAGAGGGGATCCTCACCCTCTTTGAGCCAAGTTTGCTTTGATTTTATCAAGTTTCAGTGAGAAAACAAAGGTCAAGAGAATGTTGCTGTATGAGGTCATAAATCAACAACGATTTGGCACAGAGAGAGCGGAAATTTAATAATGCCAAGCTAAAGGTCAAGGTGGTGACTGCAGAAGGTAGAGAAGCCGAGGCACGTTGATGAAAAGGAAAGGCCCCTGGGCTATTACACGGCAACAAATTAGCCAAGCAGCGAGTAGTAGAACCTGATCGGGAACCAACAGAAGGACCAGGATGCCACCCCCAGTGAACAGGAATGGCCGCCATGCACTTGAAGAGAAAGACAGCCCACCAAATAAACAGCTGACAGTACAAGGCTGATCAAATCTTATCTAGGATAGGACTGAGTCCACGAAGCAACCATTATCTTTAACAGGTCTTCAATTGAAAGAGATCTTCCTGTGCATTTATGCCACAGAGGTATTTAAAGGTCTCTATCATATCATCCCTATCCCGCCTTTCCTCTAAAGTATGCATATTAAGATCTTTAAGTCTGTCCTCATATGCTTCATAATGAAGACCACTAACCATTTTAGTAGCCACCCTCTGCACGATCTTTCTTGTGATCCACCAGCAGTTATAGGAGGGACCAGTGCTGTTTCAGCATTCACTCTATGGATTTCTATTAGGCATGCATTTGGTCTATCATTCATTTGAGGAGGTGCTCTGAAGTCATCTTCCCTGTAACAAGAAGAAAATACACCAAGTGTGGACCACCAAGCACCACCCCTGTTCTTTGGTGCTGCTCTTTACTGTACCCTTACCTCCCCTTGCCTTAATTGCAAGCTCTTCTAATTGGGAATTCCTACTGCTGGATTCCTTTGGCACTTGCTACTTCCCAAAGCTGAGGTACCCTTACCTTCCCATCAGGGCCACGTATTCCTCGTTCCTCATTCCTCTTTGGTCGCTGAATCCTGGTATGGCTTTCATCTCTCAAATCACACTTCTGACACCACTTGTAGAGTTCTCATCTTAAAAACATTTCATTGAGATATTCAAGCAGACAGACATCATGGTTCCAGTCCCTCCTGGAGACTGCTCTTGGTGCTCCTTCCAGCTATTTTATTGTAATTAGCTCCTTCATTCCTTTGCAGACCTATCCTTCTGGGTTGCTTAGGAAACCAACTCTCTCTCTCTCTCTCTTCTGGCCTTGGCTTTCTGGAAACTGGCCTGGAATCATGTTTTTATCCTCCGTTCTTTCCATTGATGGAATATACACCCTAGCCAGTCTGGCTTTCAGGATGTCCACAATGAATATGCATAAAATAGATGGAGGCAGTGCATGCAAATCTATCTTATACATATTCGTTGTGGGTATCCTGAAAACACAACTGGCTGAGGGTACACCAGGACCAACTTGAGAAACACTGAAGTAGATTAACAGGTCTTGGGAGGTTGGTTTATTTATTGATTTATTGATTTAGATGCACTAGTTACCAAATCTGCCAAAGATCTCAGGATGATATACAGAAAAAGCATAAAATACAAAATAACCCAAGAAACTACAAAACATGTACAGCAAAAAAATTTTTAAGATTAAACTGGATATTCTAAAAATACATTGGACAGACCACTCAAGCTAAATTAACCTAAAAAGGATCACTGTTCTGATAAATAAAAATACCTAACTAAATAAATTAATGAAAAATAACAGAAAGCATCATCTAAATTTTAAAAAGGGATCAAGGACCATCCAGGGAATTATAGAGCAGTGAACTTGACATCAGTACTAGGCAAAATGCTAGAAACTATTCTAAAGAACAATGAGGTCAATATTCAGCCATGGCAGTTGCATTTTTTTAACTCAACTGCTCCAGCCACAGCTAATTATCTGGTTAGCAGTCTGAATATTACTGCTAATTGGAGAACTTTGAACTCTGCCCCATCTTTGCCCACTGACTGCTCTAGCACTATCTGGATATTTTTTAAGAGCCATGAAGTCAATACTGACTCCTGGTGACCCAAGATTTTCTTGGCAAGGTATGACCAGAAGTAGATTGCCAGGCCTTTTCTTACGAGGCAAAGTGACATGCCCAAAGTCAGAAGGCATGCCAGTGGGAATCAAGCCCTGATTGCTTGGGTGTTAGGTTGTTTCTCTAACCACTAGGCTACACCCCCAACTGCACTATCTGTATAGTGCCACCTAATATCTCCCTGGTTAGCACTTATGCAATTAGCAAGTATTGCTAACTGGATCAATGCTTTTGCGTGATCAGCCCCCAAATTACACAGGTACACTACCAAAAAACTGCCTCCAGTTTTGCAACTGATTCCTATAGATTTTGGGGTGCTGAATCCAGGAAAAATAGCCAAAATGTTTCATCACGTCACGTTTTCTTGCAAAATTAGATTTCTTACCCATATAAGGAATGTTCACATAATTTCTTTTTAGCCGACTGCAGTTTATTTTCTTGGCCCAAAATAGAGGTTGTAATGGTTAACTAACTAGAAACACTCCCTCATGATATTTTAGAGTGTTTTGTATTCATTTTATACATTAACAGGACAATTGGGAGGCGGGGGGCTAAATCCAGTACTCGCGCTGGCGCATGTTCTTTCCTGTTTGCCTCGCCTCGTTTGCTCGCTCAAACACGGTGGTTGCGACATGAACGTTCCTGTCAAATTTCAGTTTCTTGCAAGTTCATTATTACCTTTTGTTTGCTCAGTCAAAATCCAGCTTTATTCTGAAGTGGTTCACTACAGTTGTAGTTTGCAGTGCTGTGTATTTGTGATGGCTCACACAGCCAGAGGTTGCGTCAACTCTCCGGACAGTTTTTGTTTTATTTGTGGGGAATATACCGTGAAAAAGCGGCAGAGGAACATTTCTGCATTTATTAAAAAAGTATATTTCGCCTATTTCGGTTTGAAGTTAGGCGATCAAGACAAACCGTGGGCTCCTCACAAAGTGTGCAAGACATGTGAGGAAGATCTACGCTTATGGATGAAAGGTAAAAAACAAGCATTTCGTTTCGGAATACCTATGATGTGGCGTGAACAAAGAGACCACAGCAGTGACTGCTATTTTTGCTCTTGCACTGTGAAGGGATACAACTTAAAAAATAAGAACGTAATAAGTTACCCCAACCTTCCCTCAGCAATTAGGCCTATGCCTCATAGCAACGAAGTACCTGTGCCTGAACCACCAAAATCTTTGGATCATATTTGTGTGGACGGTTCTGATCATGATGAGACTCATCAGATGGCTTTTCCCGATGAGTCCAGTACTTCCGAGTTTGAAACTGAACCAGATCCGAAACCTGAACTTTTCTCTCAAGCTGAATTGAATGATTTAGTCCGGGATTTAGGACTCCCAAAAGATGCTGCCCAACTGCTAGGTTCTCGGCTTAAACAGAAAAATCTATTGTCACCAGGAACAACTTTTTATTGGTACCGCAACCGCGAGACACAATTTTTGAAGTATTTCAGCAAAGAGGAAGATTTGGTATTTTGCAACGATATATATGGAGTGATGGAAAAGTTTAAACTCAAGTATGATCCTGCTGAATGGCGGCTGTTCATTGATTCGTCAAAAGACAGCATAAAAGGTGTTCTTCTTCATAATGGCAACACATTCGCTTCAGTTCCTATTGCTCACTCTGTTATTCTCCAAGAAAAATACGAGAATTTGGCCCTGATTCTTCAGAAGATTTGTTATGATGAGCATAAGTGGATGATTTGTGGAAACTTTAAAATTCTATCCATGCTATTAGGGCAGCAATCCGGTTTCACCAAATATCCCTGCTTCCTTTGCTTGTGGGATAGCCGGGCCCGTGATCTACACTGGGGGAAAAAAGACTGGCCAATTCGGGAGTATTTGAGACCCGGTGAGAAAAATGTTCTTCATGAGAGCTTGGTACCTCGTGATAAAATTCTATTACCACCTCTCCACATTAAGTTGGGTCTCATTAAGCAATTCATCAAGTCCCTTCCAAAAGATGGTGAGTGCTTTCGGTACCTTTGCTCAAAGTTCCCCCGACTTTCTGAAGCAAAGCTAAAGGAAGGAGTGTTTGTTGGCCCTGATATAAGGAAACTCATTTCAGATGGAGCATTCGCTGAAACGATGTCTGAGAAGGAAAAAGAAGCCTGGGATTCCTTCAAGGATGTTGTTCTCAAATTCTTGGGGAACAGGCGAGATGAGAACTATAAGGATATTGTTGCCAGGATGCTCAATGCCTTCAAAGAACAAGGCTGTAACATGAGCCTGAAAGTCCATTTCTTGCACTCCCATGTGAACTACTTTCCCGAAAACTTGGGGGCGTACAGTGAAGAACAAGGTGAAAGGTTTCACCAGGACATCAAGGACGCAGAGAGAAGGTACCAAGGAAGATGGAACACCACTATGATGGCTGATTTCTGCTGGTTGCTGCTGCGGGAAACCCCAGATGAAAAATACGCCAAGCAGCGCACCAAGAGAAGCATTCGGGGGAAGAAGAAACGGGCCCACCAGGAGATTGATTGACCCAAGAATGACTTTAAAATCTAAACTGTGTTGACAAATATCGTGTTTTTACTAAACTTTGAAATAAAAATTTGCTAGTTATTACCACAGTGTCGGATCTCATTTATTAGAATTTTATTTTCACACCATCGGGTGTTTGTCTTCATGTATTGCAATGGTGCGGTTTGCGTTTTCTATTCTTACATACATACCTGTACAACATTTTTTGCACATTTCTTTGCTTTGCTTTGTGTCTAACCTCGCTCTTATATGCTCAATGTTTGTGCACATGTATGTGGCTGTTTTAAGTGCAGACAATTTTGCTACCATCACAGTGTGTTTTGTTGACATTACTCTATTCTTATGTGCTGCCTTGTTACAATTTTCTTTATTCTTATTTGAATAACTACTAAACAATTAGTATAAAGAATTCATCCAAGAAACTTTTATCTCGATCGCACTCAATCTGAAACGTTCACCTCAAACTGCTAACCCAATGTAGCAAAAAATCTGTACGTGATGGAGCAAATTGGTTACCAGATTTGGATTCAGCGCACCAAAAAACATAAAAATCAATCGAAACATTAGAGGCAGTTTAAATTTTTTTTTTTTTTAGTGTACCTGTGTTATTAAACATATAGGGGTATGTTTACTAAACTGCGGTAACGTTACATAACGCGTGTTATGTAACATTAACGATCGTTAACGCATCATAACGCGCGTTATGATGCGTTAACAATCAACGTTACATAACGCGCGTTAACCTAAATTAACGATCGTAAAGTTCCGTGGCGCGGTAAAACACCGCAGAAGGTGGAGAGAGGGCGGAGAGAAGTGGTCACTGGGCGGAGAGTGGGCAGGGAGAGGCTCCCTTCACACTAACGCGCTGATCTGAAGAGCTGAATCCTAACGCGATTGAAAACCTGCCGTTAGATGCACATTTGCAGGGGAGAGAAACCATTTCAGTGTCAGCAATGTATAGCATAGGCAGGGAAACCTACAAAAAGTGATAAGTGTGATACATGTGCCCAGAACAAAAGGGCACAGAAACATTGAAAATGACCCCCAACAAACTGGAAAAAAACCATAACCAAGCTGGCCAATAGTGATATTAATGTGAAACATCAACCCCCCCCCCCCCAGAAAGCTCCACAAAAAAGATATTACTCGTGGAAGGGTCTATGCTCTGTCCCCATACAAGGTGAATGAGCCCACAGTGAAATAGCGCTGTTCAGGGTTTTCCCCTCCATCGGACAGGGTTCCTATGGTGTTCACATGTCCCGCAACATCAGGGCAGGCATGTCGGAATGGCAACTGGACAGATGCCGGAAAAGGGGATACAGAGGGCCGCAGGCGGCACATGCTGTGGTGCAGCTGGGCCACAGTGCAGACTAGGGTGATACCTAGGTGGCCCATACGAATGCTGAAACAGCAGAGCAGCCAGACAGCAACTGCTGAAGGCCCAACATGGGCACGAGTGTGTTCCCCACAGTGTCACAGGGGATGGTACCCAACAGCTACCCCTAAGGGCACGGAACATTGGCAGGCGGGGCTGGGGGGGAGCGTGGACGTCTATGCAGGCACCCCTACCACAGAACCCGCACCATAGGCAGCCGCCTACCTGCACACTGGATGGCCTGAGACTGCGCACCACCAGCACAAGGGCATGTCAGCATGGTGGCAGAGGGATACTGGTGGTGGAGGGGGCAGTGGCAGCTGCCCAGAGCAGACCATGGCCTAGCCCTGTGTAGGTGGGTGCCGTGTACTGCAACAGACAGGCCCTGTCTGACGAACAGTCATGGTATCACCAGGGAATGTACTGACTCTGTGACAACAAGGTGGTGCAGTGCACAAAGCCAGTGTATTCAGAAGCAGAAGGTCACAGGTTCAAGTCCCAGCTGTGGTTCCTGCCAACCCAGTCCCCATATTTTACCCACTACTACAACGTGCTAATACAGACAGCACCTTTATTGCAGATGACGTAAACATGCCCAAGACACCTACATTTTACCCTACAGAGCACAGACACCATAAACATGTGCATTACCTAGAGCAGAGTCTCCCAAATGCAGTCCTGGAGGGACAAACACCATTCCGGTTCCATGCTGCCTCTAATAAAGATGCCTGTGCTGCATTTCTATGCGCCACCCCCATGGTATGCAGACGTATCTCATGCATATTCATGAGGGACAGTATGAAAACCCGAACAGTGTTTGGCACCGCAGGACTGGAGTTGGCAGCCAACAGGGGCAGACACACCCACACCCACAGGCTCCATTATCCAATGCCTCCTGGAGAGGCAGGATGTTGGGCCCTGCGTGCATCTCCCAATACTAGCACTTGCATACCTTAGCAATGCCACCCTAAACCTGGGAATACGGTACACAGCTATCAAAAGGTTGCTATGATCACTGGCAGATAGCAATTCCTAAGTTAAGCTCAATTCGCTGATTGAGCTGCATCATAGCAACCTTTCTGATGTCTGTGGAGTGTGCCTCAGGTCTTGAGTCTGACAGAGTGACCCCAACAGTATTGCGTACCATAACCATGCCTGCACTGTGCCCAGGACTGGTGTGATGGCCTGGGCTGCCAAACACCTCTATAGTTGCACACTGCTGGCATAGGTGTGGGAAGTGTGTGTCTGTCTATCCAGTGTGCGGTGGCTGCCAACGCCCTCCACAGCCCACACTGCTAGCACTGTTGCCAGTATTGGCCTGCCAATGTGCATAATGAGGAGCATGGTACCGTGAGAATAGCCTGGATAGGGTGGCCTGGCCTGGATGCATCTGCACAGGGCATAGGGCAATGGCTCGGACATTGTAGTGCCCGGCCACCACCTGCACGGACAGGGTGACCATAGCATGTCCTGCTGGGAGGTCACTCTCACCCTGACTGAGCAGTGACCATGGTATGGCTAGGTTCCCCCATAGTGCTATATAGTATTTCTCTCATGTAATATTTATGGGTTTTCTTTTGGGGCCCAATCACTGACTTATCTGCTTGGTGTGTATGCTGACATCCCCGTTCTAGGTACATGCATCTCCTCCAGAACCATGCACTTTGGACTAACTGGCAGACTGTCTGCAGCTAGTATGTGTCTTGCTGGAACACCTTGCAGGGTGCAGCGGCTGGAGGCTTGCTGCTGGAGAATGTCAGATAATGGTGGGGGGCAGCTGAGCATTTCCAGGCCTACTGTCTGTCTGCTATTGCGTTATGGATGTGTACCGCTCGGTCTGTTCCCCAGCAGGACTGGGGTTGATGGTCCCCTCTACTGCTACCATTGCAGGGAGGTAGAATGTGGGTGATCCTGTTTCCCACCTTGAGCCCCAGAGGGTGGGTTGTGTGGTGGTACATAATCTGCCTATGGGTCCAAACACCCCCCCCCCCTTTCACCTACAACAGGTAACCATGGCACCAACACAGGATATGCACTATTCTGGGTGCATCATCGCCCATAAGGGCTAGACATGACTCAGAAATACAGAAGGACACAGATGTATCCTAGGTGTGTCTAAAGCAGTGGTTCTGAACCAGTCCTCCTTGAACCCCTAGGCCAGTCGGGTGTTCAGTATAGCCCTAATGAATATGCATGAGATATATATGCATTAGAGATATCCTGCCAACCTGACTGGTTTGTGGCCCCCTAGGGCTGGATTTGGAGACCCCTGCCTTACACCTCTGTCTTTTAAGATTTTGAGTGGGCAAGGTGCGGATCTCCAAGACATCAAAAAGGTTAGATAGAATTTGTCACATGCCTCCTCAGTTCTCACCACCACCAAAACGTTGTCTAATAAACAATATTTTGGTGGTGGTGAGAAGCAAAGAGGCATGTGACAAATTCTATCTAACCTTTTTGATGTCTCGGAGATCCGCACCTTGCCCACTCACAATCTTAAATGACAGAGGTGTAAGGCAGGGGTCTCCAAATCCAGCCCTAGAGGGCCACAAACCAGTCAGGTTGGCAGGATATCTCTAATGCATATATATCTCATGCATATTCATTAGGGCTATCCTGAACACCCGACTGGCCTAGGGGTTCAAGGAGGACTGGTTCAGAACCACTGGTCTAAAGGAACTACCTATCACACACTGATGGGGACCTGCAGCATGGCATATTTCAGCCATGAAAGGTGCTGTGGACCTGGTGCTGGGCGCCCCACCTCAACCTCAGGGTGAGCACAGTACCCGCACAATGTGGCTGTCTGTGGCTACTCTGTGCCAGTACCACACACCGTCTGTTCCCCCTACCAGGCCGAGGTGCTGTGGGGGTGCATACCCCATCTTGTGCCCATCTGTCGACTGCTGATTTGCATGTGCAGTGCATCATGGGTCCGGGTGGGTTAACCCTATCCTGGTAACCACAGCAGACAGTTTGTGTGGTGACGTGCAGTCCTTCTGCAGCCAGCCAGGGCTTTGTTCACAGCCTTATAAGGTGTCCTATAGGGGACATTATAGAGTGCCTTGGCGGACAGTACACTTTATAATGTTCCCTATGGAGTGCGTTATGGGGTGCCTTATGCGGCACCTTAGGTTATGCCACCGTGAGGGTGTGTTTGCTGGCAGCACTAATTAAAATACAGGTCAAATGCCTCAATAATCGCTACTTAAATGTAAAGGGTGCTGCCTCAGCGAGCCTTATACATTAGGCCCACTGGAGAATCGAACCCATGACCCCTGTACCATCAGTCAGTGTAGTAACCATTGTGCTACAGCTCTGTTGCTGTGCTTGCATGCCTACGCGCCTTCTTAAGATTAACGCGCGGTAACGTGCCCTGTAGCGCTCGTTCATTTATGGCGCCTTGTAACGCGCGTTATCGGTAACGATGTACCGCCCATGTCCTTATATGGGATTTCTGCTTCTACCGAGGATCCTAACGCGAATCACATTACCGCAGTTTAGTAAACATCCCCCATAGATAGACATGGTCAAATGGGACAGAGCCAACATGGACTTAACCAAAGGAAGTCTTACTTCACCCATCTGCTGTGAATAAACATATGGATAAAGGTGAGCCAGTTAATGGGGTGCATCTGGCTTTGCAGAAAGCATTTAACAAATGCTGAGGAAATTAAAAGGTCATGGGATAGGAGACAAGGTGCTATTGTGGATTTGCAACTAGTTAAAAGATAGAAAACAGGGAGGACTGAATGGAGAAAGCTAAATGGTGGAATTCCCCAGGGATATGTAGCTGGGACCAGTGTTTTTTAACATATTTGTAAATGATCTGGAAATAGGAACAATGAATGAGGTGATCAAATTTGCTGCCAATACAAAATTACTCAAAGTGGTTAAATCACAACCAGATTGTGAGAAATTGCAGGCGGACATTGGGAGATGAAATTTAATGTGGAAACGTGCATAGTGATGCACAAAGAGAAGAATAACCCAATATTTAGCTACACGGTGGTAGGTTCCATCTTAGGAGTCACTGCCCAGGAAAAGGATGAAGGCATCATTGTGGACAATACATTAAAATTGGCTGCTCAGCCGGTAGTGGCAGCCAAAAAAGCAAATAGAATGCTGGGCATTACTAGGAAAGAAATTGGGAATAGCATAATGCCTCTTGATGAGCACATAGTGTGACTGCACTGTTGAGTACTGTATGCAGTTCTGATTGCTGCATCTCAAAAATGCTATGGCAGAAGCAGAAAGAGTACAGATAAGAGTGACCCGAATGATAAAGCGGCTAGAATGGATCCTCTGTGAGGAAAAGTTGAAGAGACAACTGAGGGGAGATATGACAGAGGTCTATAAAATCATGAGTCGAGTGGAGTGGGTAAACCCAAATTGGTTATTTATTCTTTCAGATAGTACAAAGAATAGGGAACACTCCATAAAGTTACTAAAAAGCACATTGGAAACAAATTGGAAAAACTATTTTTTCACTTGACGCACAATTAAGCTCTGGAGTTCATTGCCAGAGGATGCGGTGTAAGCAGTTAGCGTAGCTGGGTTTAAAAAAGGTTTGGACAATTTCGTGAAGGAAAAGTCCATAAATCATAATTAAGAAGATAGACATGGGGGAAACCACTGCTTATCCCTGAAATGAATCTGTATGGAGTCTTTCTACCTTCTGGGATCCTGCCAGGTACTTGTGACCTCGATTGGCAGCTGTTGGAAACAGGATATTGGGCTTGATGGACCTTCGGTCTGTGTAAGGCAGTTCCTATGCTTTCATGAAAACTTCTTTCATTGGTAGACCTCAAAATTGATAAATGGAGATTGCTAGAATAGCAGTAAATGTTTAAACAGCTAAATTACTGCCTGGAAGTAATATCCTGCTATTGACATTTCTAGGACTGATATGTCAAAACTGTAAAAAATATATGTATTTGGTATATTGTAGTTAAATAAAAAGAGAAACAAAAAGGAAAATAAACAGATACCTTTTATTGGACCATCTTAATACATTTGTAGACTAGCTTTTGAAGCTTAAAACCTTCTTCTTCAGGTCAGGATAGTTTATTGTAAAAATACTAACTTCTGATGTCAATTCATCAACTGTTTGAATGTGTAAATTTATTATTGGGGGAGGTGGTGTTTATTTACAAAATAGCAGCCTGATACTTTAGAAAAAGGATATACTTTTTTTTAGCAATGTCTTTCAAATTCATAAGTTATTGAGTGCCATCTGGTGGAAATTTACCTTACTGTTTATATGCTTACAGTAGGGAGGAAACCATGAATTTGTCTATTCTGAAAATTAATCTGTGCAACCAAAATTTTAGCCCTTTGAATGTATATCTTCATAACCTAGTATATTTAAATAAGTATAGTTACTGACTAGCCAATCACTCACATCGGAACTAGTTTGCCACGTGCCCTTTAACTGAGATCCATTGTACATACCTCATTTGACTGTTTACAATTTACCATCAGTTTGGCCCTTCATTTTTATTTATCCCAACGCCTTTGTCTTACCTATCGTATCAGTCTGTGGGGTCTTATGGCAATGCTGAAGTCACGCTGGGACAGGACAGTGTGGGACAATTCCCATGCTAACTGTGCAACTTGCATTAGGTTGTGAGTGGGTAGGGTAGGGGCGGAGAGTGAGCTCAACGCACTTAGCACTGGATTCTCATTGCACACTAACTGCAGCCCACATTAGGGGAAAATGCTCTGCATTAACTGCTGGGGACATGCATTCCACACCCCCAACGGCTGACATGGTGGTGTTGCGCCTAACGCGCCATAGTTTCAGCATTAGTGCTGCGTTATGTGCAAAGCCTTACTGCCCTTTAGTAAAAGACCATCTATGTGTCCCAATTGCACCTGTCCCCCCCTTTTATTAAGATGTTTCATTTCTATTGTGTTGACATTGTACCGTATTTGAATCCATAGATAAATAGTTTGATTTTATAATATTGTATGTTTGTAAAAGATACTTAGGTGTTCAGAGTATGATTCAGGTTTCATTTATTATTGTGAAAAAATGGATTTTATTACTTTCTGTTCAGTAAATTTAGCAAGACAAAAAAAGGATCTCAGGAATTAGACAGTGAGAACAGCGAACAGCAAACACCAAAATAACAAACATTATAAAATATATCTATCTAAATGAAATTCTCATTGTTGTATTCTTACCAATCACAAAAAATAGTTAAAATCATCAAAAAATATTGGAGTCTGATCCAAGCAATCCCTACCTTTCAGGATTATAAGCTTACGATAGCATATAAACGCAACGTGAATTTAAAAAATCTACTCGTTCCATCAGCTTTCACAGAAAGAGCACCTTTGTCCTGCCACAAAGGTAATTTCCAGTGTGGCAGGTGCTCCATGTGCAGTCATATAATGGTGGTCAAGAAACAATTCACCCATCCTATCACTGGCCAGGTATTTTTGTTGGATGATTTTACTAACTGTTCCACTAGCCACGTGGCTTATGTGATCTTTTCTCCTTGTATGAAGTATTATGTAGGCAAAACCACTCGCCCTGTCCGCAACCGGATCATCGAACACAGGAGTTGTATCAAGAGGGGCGCGGTTAAAAAACCTTTAGTTTCTCATTGGCAAGAGATGTCGCATAAGATTTCGGATTTGAAGTATTTTGTAATTTAAAAAGTTAAGATGAACTGGAGAGGAGGAGATGTGGATGCTGCCATTTGTCGGTTGGAGAAGCGGTATATTTTTACCTTCAATAGTTCATCCCCTAATGGTTTGAATATGGATACAGACTTATCAGTGGTTTTATAAGTCTATCTATTTTTTTTTTTAACTGGTGCATTACTGAGATTCCCTACCTCTTGAAAGCATGCATACTCATCATGTGAGGTCTGTTTCACTCAGCCATGGAAACAATTGTTAATAAACACCTTTACTATTCATTTATTTTTTATTTTATATTTCAAAAGGCTAAGAGCATTCTTGGTCTAATTAGAAATAATTTTTATTCTGGCATAGTACATCTCTCTTTTTTATGACTGCAGCTCCCTTCGGGATCACCGGAGTGAAGATTTAATCACAGCCACAGTGTTTGGATCTGTTTACCGGAGTGAAGATTTAATCACAATTCCTGTTGGGTTTTATGAAACCAATGAAGGCCCCCTTTTTCTTTCCCCTTCCTTTCCTTTTTTAATATGGGAGATCAAGTCCTTGTTTCTTTTTGGAAGTTCGTGAAATTTGTTTATAGGCATTGGAGTGATGTCACTTTAATTTGCATAACACGGGAGACAAATGGTTGTAATGCGCAGACGCCGGCGTTTCACTTTCGATTTGCTACACGGGAAGGATTTTTGATGCGGATGCACAGCGCCTTGCCAATTAAAAGTGAGTTCTTAAAGAAGGTTTTTGCTGACGTTTAGTGTTGAAAAATGTCTAGAATATTTTGAAACGGTTCAAGCTTTGAGTTGTGATCCTGCGCCTAGAATAATGGGCTATGTACTAATCTTTCGCTATCTTCTCTAATGACGTCTTACAATCATGCATTTTCTAGGATCACGCTGCTAAAAGTCATTTGTCTGCGTAACGAAGTGAATGGTTTGGCATATGCATTCCCTTTGGACTGAATAGTAAGGAGTAATATTATTACTTTTTTATGCACGGTTGAGGAATGATGTTTTTATAACCCATGGGTGCCTCCGATTCACAATTTAAGGCACTGTTATGTTTGGTATGGAATTATGGGTGTGTACAGCTGTAAAAGTTTTCCCTTCACTTGCATGGTTGCCGCGTTTTCCTAAAATGTTTTGTTAAAATAGATTGGAGATAATTTGAGAATCTCCCATCCATCCTTGCTTGCTTGCCATGTGCACTGGTGTCTCTTGCTTGTCCTTGTGGAACAGCAAGTTTGATTTGGTACACTCCTTTTAGAGTGATGGATATAGTATTTATCCTATTGGTTCTCATCCTTGTCCCTTTACAGAGTTTCAAAACACCATGGATGTGTGATTGTTTACAAAGGTATGAAAAGTTTAACCTGTTTGCATTATTCTTCATATATATGGTTTTAGATGTGATTATGATAGTAATCCTTATGTGTTTGGTATGTTTTTCAGACATCTTTTGTTTTACTATTTATTTATCTATTTATTGATTCATTTATTTAGTTATACATAACATATTTATTTATCTATTTATTGAGTCATTTATTTATTTATACGTAACATACTTATACATGTATTAACTTTTTTTGTTTCTTGTATGCTGTGCTGATCTTTTATATCATCATTTTTATCAATGTAGTTTTATATAATATGTATGTATTCATATTATTGAGTGGTTCTCTTTGTTATTCCTTATCTTGAGAGTTTTTATATGTCTTTTTATATATTTTTTTTTAAACTTAATATTTATTAAATTTTCTCATTTAACATCCAAATAGCTAAATGACAGGAAACATTGGTAATACAATAATGCAAAATAATATTACACCATATATACAGGAAATAGTTTCTTGTGAATAGCGAAGGTTGTTGATGAGTCTTCCACCAATCTTCACACCCTGTTGTCTTCATACAATCCTGCTTCTCTGATGATTTGTTCTGCATATAAATTAAACAGGTAGGGGGAAAGTATGCAGCCTTGTCTTACACCTTTGCTTATTTTAAACCATTCTGTTTCTCCTTGTTCTGTTCGAACTGTTGCTTCTTGATCAATGTACAGATTGTGCAAGAGAACGATCAGGTGTTCTGGTATACCCATGCTTCTTAATGTGGCCCAGAGTTTCTCATGGTTTACACAGTCAAAAGCTTTGCTATAGTCGATAAAGCACAAATAGATATCCTTTTGGTATTCTTTAGTCTTTTCAAGGATCCATCTCACATCCGCAATGATGTCTCTCGTTCCTCGCCCTTTTCTGAACCCTGCTTGCACTTCAGGTAGTTCTTGTTCCAGGTATGATTGTAGTCTCTTTTGAATAATCTTCAGTAGAATCTTGCTGGCATGTGGGATCAGAGCGATTGTGCGATAATTTCCACAGTCAGTTGGATCACCTTTCTTTAGTATTGGTATAAACACAGATCTTTTCCAGTCAGTTGGCCATGATGCTGTCTTCCATATTTCTTGGCAGAGCCTTGTAAGTATGGTAACAGCTGCATCAGATTGCTGTAATACTTCTATGGGAATGCAATCAATGCCTGGTGCTTTGTTCTTTGATAAGGCTTTCAATGCTGCTTCAACTTCTTCTTTCATCACCAATGGTTCCAGATCATAAGGTACAGGTTGAAACGGCTGTTGGTCCACTTGATCTTTATCATATAAAAACTCTGTATATTCCTTCCATCTTTTCTTGATCTTCTCAGCATCATTCAACATAGAACCTTGAGCATCTTGTAACATTCCAATTCGAGGCTGGAACTTTTTCTTTAACTCTCGTAGCTTTAGGAAAGCTGATCTTGTTCTTCCTCTAATAGTTTCTGCTTCTATTTCCTTGCATGCATCATTGTAGTACTTTTCCTTGTCCTGTCTTGCTGCACGTTGGAAATCTCTGTTGAGTTCTGTGATTGTCTTTCTTTCTCCTCTGGCTTTAGCTTCTCTGCGTTTCTGGGCAATTTTCAGAGTTTCTTCCGTCATCCATTTTGGCCGTTTTTTCTTTTTTACCTTTTGTAGAGACTTCTCGCTTTCTTCCAACACAACCTTCTTGATGTCATTCCATAACTCTTCTGGAACTCTATCATTTGTATCTAAAGCAACAAATCGATTTTGCAGGCAGTTTTTAAATTCCAGTGGTATATTCTCAAGGTCATATTTTGCTGCATTCATGAGTGGTTTGCTCTTTTTCAGCTTTAGCTTGAGTTTGCATACTAGTAGTTGATGATCTGTACCACAGTCAGCTCCAGGTTTTGTCTTTGTTGATGTTATAGAGCTTTTCCATCGTTGACTTCCACAGATGTAGTCAATTTGATTTTTATACAATCCATTGGGTGAAGTCCATGTGTACAGTGGCCGCTTGTGTTGCTGGAAGAAGGTGTTCGAGATGAATAGATCGTTGGTCTTGCAGAATTCTATCAGTCTTTCTCCAGCTTCATTTCTGTTGCCAAGTCCATATTTTCCAACTACTTTGTCTTCTTCTTTGTTGCCAACCTTTGCGTTCCAATCACCCATGACTATCAGGATATCCTGTTTGCATGTTCTGTCAATTTCAGCTTGTACTTGTTCATAGAACTTTTCAATTTCATTCTCTTCAGCAGCTGTTGTTGGGGCATATACTTGAATTATAGTTGTGTTGATAGGCATTCCTCGTAGACGAATAGAGATTAAGCGTTCACTGACTGCATTGTATTTGATTACAGTTCTTGCAAGTTTCTTCTTTATTATAAATGCAACACCATTTCTTCTTTGTCTTTCATTTCCAGCATAGTAGACCATGTGATCATCTGATGCAAAGTGCCCGATGCCAGTCCATTTCAGTTCGCTGACACCCAACAGATCAAGTTGTACACGTTCCATTTCATTCTTGACCACCTCCAACTTCCCTTGGTTCATGCTTCGTACGTTCCATGTTCCAATGTGTAAAACATCTTTACAGCTTCTGACTCTCATTTCATGCGCAGCTACATCAGCAGTCAGACGTCCCGAGGGCTTTGATCCAACCACATCATAAATGCTGGCTTTACTCTGAAAAGTCTTCAGCTCTTCCCCAGTAGCTAGTTGAGTGCCTTCCAACCTGGGGGTCTCATCTTCCAGCACTACAACACAATTTGTTTTGTTGTAACTATCCATTGGGTTTTCATGGCAAGATACAGAAGTAGATTGCCGGGCCTTTCTTCCGCGCAGTTTAAGTTTGGTGTTGTTGCCGTTGTCACAGAAATGTGATCCTCCGCAGTCAACACTATCCCATTCTGCTGCTGCCCAGATGGGTGGTTTGTCTTGGTCTGGCATCTCAGCTGAGACCTGTCCATCTTGGGAGACCCTGCCAGTAGTTAAACTACCGATAGTTTAGCTCTCAGCATCACTGATGCACACAAGCCCTCACAGCACGACAAGCTGCAAACCAAGTGAGGGATTAATATTATTGAAATAATATTAAAACTGTGGGATGTAGAAAAACAATGTGCAAAACAGAAAGGGGATTTTTTATCATCAATATGTTTATTAAAAAATATAAAGTATATTGCAATTATAAACATAACAAGACATGCAATCCTAGAAGGGATATTTTAAAGGCAACCAACCTTACTGTTAGAATGATAAATAAAGGTAAAAGGAAAAGGAGGCCGCTATGGTTCTCAAAACAAGTAGCTGAAAAGTTGAAGAAAAAGAGGGAAGTCTTTGTGAAATATAAGAGATCACAGAGAGAGGAAGACAGGCATCTATATTTGGAAAAACTTAGAGAAATTAGCAAAGTAGTCAGGAAAGCAAAGATACAAAAAGAAGAAATAGTCAATGCAATAAAATGGGGTGATAAGATATTTTTCAGATATGTTAGTGAGAGAAGGAAAGGCAAGCATGGTATTGTCAAACTCAAGGGTGAAGGGAAGGAATATGTAGAAGCTGATGAGGATAAAGCAGAATTGCTTAACAAATATTTATTTTCGGTGTTTACAGATGAAGGGTCAGGAGCAGAACTTCAGAAAATACCCACAAAGAGGAGAAGCGAGAGGCATCTTGAATGATTTTCAGAACACTGTGTTCGTGAGGAACTAGCTAAATTAAAAGTAGACAAAGCGATGGGACCGGATGGGATACACCCTAGAATACTGAGGGAACTTGGGGATGTTCTAGCAGCTCCACTAACCTTTTCAATGCCTCTTTGGAGTCAGGAGTGGTGCCAGAGGACTGGAGAGAGGCACATATGGTCCCTTTACACAAAAATGGAAGTAACTATAGGCCAGTTAGTTTAACCTCGGTGGTGAGTAAATTATAGGAAATACTGCTGAAAGAGGTTTCTGGAGTCCAGCAGATTACAGGATCCGAGGCAGCATGGACTGACCAGAGGTAGGTCTTGTCAGACAAATCTGATTGATTTCTTTGACTGGGTGACCAGGGAGAGCCCTAGATGTGGTGTATTTAGATTTCAGTAAAACCTTTGACACTATTCCGCACAGACGACTTATAAACAAACTGAGCACCATGGGGATGGACCCTAAAGTTACTGCTTGGGTTAGAAAGTGGTTGAGTAGGAGGCGACAAAGGGTACAGGTAAATGGAACTCATTCTGAGTTCTGGACGGATGATAGTTCCACGGGTATCCACACGCTGCTGATATTGAAGAGGACGTTACCCAAGTTGATGGAACTAACGGGTTACGGTTGAATACTTCCTCTCAAAGAAAATTTCAGCTTAAGCTAAGTGGGGAGTGAACTGTATTAACTACAGCATAGTTTGGGACAATTAAATTCATGCTTAGACAGATCAGACAGCTGAATAGTGCCGTTGTCTCTGTTTTATACGACCTTCGGGTCGGTTTAAATTTATTAAAAAGGAGGGCTCACTTCGAGAGCAGGAAGGTTCCTGCTCACGGTGAGTGATCCAACAAAAAAAGCAAAGTTAACAAACAACAATGTTTATTCACATGATCATAATTATGGATACAGAGTAGGCATTTGGTTCCTTTATAACGGGGTATTTAAGAGGAAATCAATATAATTTTTTGGATACATTGGGATTGATTTCAGGGGGTGTAATTATTAATACTGCTTATATACAAAGCACTGGTTATCCATTTCCTCTAAGATGCAAGTTAAGCTCTTTATTTTTAACACACCAAGTATTCCATTGGGAGATTCCCATCTTTTTGTTTGCCTTACTTATTCCAAATCAGCTCTTTCAAGCACTCAGGTAATCACAACAAAATCTATAAATTGTTGTCCTCCTCCCCCCTTTACACTAAAGTAAGTCTGGAAACCTTTCATAACACTGCATTTTGTTTTGTATCATCTTTGTGGAACTTGAAACCTTTGATATACACCAGGAGTTATCTTATACAGAATTTAAGATCCCCCTAAAGACTTGTTCATTCACCTTTATTTGAGAGCCCTAGTACAATAGCCAAGATCTTACTGATTTAATTCATTCCTAGATTTGCTGCAATGGCCACCAGGGGGCTATGATGGCTCAGATTTGAGAGGGAAGAGGAAATGTATTCTTTGTCTTTCTTCTATTACTTCACTTTTAACAGCTTTACCTATCAATGTTTTGTTAAAACTTGTATTTATCTCTACTTACATTATGCCATTTTTTTATATATTATATGCTTGTGATCTACTTTAAACCCGTTTTATTGTAAACTGCTCAGCAAACAAACATTTATGATATATTTAAAATAATTTTAAACCAAAGCCTAAATTTATCTTCTACAATCTCTTTCCCACACCTTCCTATCTTGGTATCCACATGTACCATGACAGCAGACTCTTCACCACCTATAGCTTTCAAGATGGCATGTGAAGTCTGCCAGCTTTGTATCAAGCAGGCAAGTTACTAAGCAATCTTCACATTCACCAGCCACCTATCTATACTGCTAGCCATGGCCAGATCTGTGGGCTGGATTTTTAATTGAATAAAACCCATGCTCTTTAAAAGAAAGAACAGAAAAAGCTTTTCTGACCTGCCTAGATGTTTTGTGATAACATCAAAGTCACCCACTAAAAAACACTGGGCTTTAGCCAAAGCATATCTTGCTACATATTCACTATGGCCCTCCAACTACTTTGCATTTCCCTTTTGAGGCCAATAAACTAATAAAAATATAAAACACTACCCCCACATGTCTAGAATGCTAGACACTCCATAGTAGATAGCATTCCTGTGTTAGCCAACTCCAGTTTAAGGTTTGCATTTAAGATCACTGCTATCCTGTGGTAGGCGAAGGCCTATGATCCATGGCGTCTGAAATGAGCAGAGAGGCCTAAGCAGCTTGACCTGTAAATGAAGCCTGTGGAGAGGCCCAAAGGAATTACACATTCCCCTGAATGCTGCTACCATAGAATCGAAACTTAACTGAGCATAATTAAGTATAGCTAAGCAGAATCGAAACTTAGAGAATATAGAAAAACAAGTTTAATTGGTATTGATAAGAGAGTGAAGCTTCTATGGAATTAATTAACTCTGCTGAAAGAAAAGTTACAGTGCCCTGCTTTCCCACATGTTCTAGTTAGCTAAGTGACCTTGGAGGAGAAAAGTATCAAAGCTGGAAGAACTGACCATTGTAATTGGGACTGTAAGGGGGGTAAGCAGGTGCTGAGCCCAGTCAAAGGTCTTCATTGGATGACCACGTAACAGTACCGGGACCAATAGATGAGGTGAAAGGGGTTACCGGGACCAATGAGAAGTTTGCCTATACCTAGAATGGACAAGAAAAGTATAAAAATTGTTGTTTTACTAACATCCATTGCTCAGCCATTTTGAATGTGATTCTGCTTGAGTCTTGTGCACAAATAAATGATTTGGACCTTCTGAACAGACTCCTGGTATTATTGGTTTGTATGTGCTCTGCTGCTACATATTCTTGGTGCATTGGCCGGGAAATGTGGTAATAGAGGGTATATGGGCAATATACCACGACTTTCCGCCTCTACAGGTTTGGTCCTGCCGGGATCGTGCCCTCCCGATGTGGGCTCGCTCTCTGGCGCCACCGGTCCCTTGCATCGGAGGGAGCTGGCCAGACCTCGGTGGGTGCCGGACCCGGACGGAACCAACACCTCGAACCCGTGAGGGGAGTCCGAGGTCCAACTCATGCGCTTGCTTGGGAACTAGGACCGGATCCGGTGAGTATAGTTTTGATTTGACTAGACAGAAGAGTCAGAGCAGAACTGTTGTTTGAACTTTGGAATTTGATATTTGGTAAGAGAGCTTGATCACCTCTAAAGACGGTCCGACTAACCCTGCATGAGTATGCGCGGGGTGAAACTATCGTCTTTTTGATTTTGACTTCGAATTCGAAATTTGATATAGCCTAGTCAGCAGAGACAGGATTGGGCTGTTTTTGGGATACGTTGCTAGCATGATTGTGTGAATGAGAGGTCTTGCAACACAGACCAAGCGAAGGCGGACTCCTGAGTAAGGCATTTCCTGGCCGGGCGACCGCGTCCAGGTCGTAAAAAGGAGGAAGCGACCGTCGTCTTGTCTTGTTATTTGTTTCCCTTAAATGTTTCTAGGGCCGTGAGGACCCCTTACCCACGGTCCGCCTTCCTTTCCCTTTTGTTTGTCGTTGCGCGCACATATCGATATGGGAGGGGCGGGGTCTACTAGGAACACTCCGTTAGAATGTATGATCAAGTATTTTAAGAAAGGATATTCAGGGGATTATGGAGTAAAACTGACTGCCTCACGATTACAGCTTTTGTGTACCAGGGAGTGGCCCGTCATAGACCCCATGTGGCCTCGAGAAGGAACGTTTAACCTAGGAATTATTCAGTCAGTTCATCGGAAGGTGCGAGTAGCGCACCCCGATCAATATCCCTATATAGACTCTTGGTTAAGTATTTGTGAGGATCCGCCCCCTTGGGCAAAGCGCTGTTATGAAGAACAGTGCAGGATAATGTTAGCATTAACAGACCAGACCCAGAAAACAGGGACAGTCGAGAAACCTAGTCAGAAACTTGTTCTTGTAGATCCTGAGTCCCCGGGAGCTGTAACTAGGCAGCCCCGAGCCCAGCACCCAGTGAGAGTACCTCCACGTCCTGCGGCAGTACCGCGGCGACGGCGGGACCCATCCCCAGAGCCAGACCCAGACCTAGAAGGGCAAATAGATGATCCCCCTCTTGAAGAGGATGCGGACACGCCCGAGACTAAGGAAAAAGCTGAGTCAGAGGAAGAAGAAGAGGAAGAGACCTCTCAGGGCGAGGAAGATAGCGTAAAATCAGTTGTCAGTACCAGTTCATCTGTTGCGAGCGAGGCTCCCCAGACTAAGCGAGTCTCGAAGTTGAAAGCCCTCACCAAAATAACGAAAGTCACTACTAAGAAGCAGAAAGCTCTCCCGAAAGTAATAGCACCCCTGCGACAAGTCCCGGGACTGCCCGTGCGAGATGAGCATGACCAGATAGTAGCGGGACCCTTGAGTTTAGTATATGTGCCTTTCTCTACTGCTGATTTATTGAACTGGAAATTGCATTATGCTTCTTACACTAATAAGCCCCAAGAATTAACGGAGTTGATGCATACCATCATGGAGACTCACCAACCCACTTGGGCAGATTGCCGTCAGCTCCTGTCTACTTTATTTACTACTGAGGAGCGGACACGAATTAAGCGAGCAGCTATTGATTGGCTAGCAGATAATCCCCTGGCAGAGGGAGTGGTAGGAGCAGGAATAGACAGTCGCGAAGCAGCTCAGAAGGAATTCCCTAATGAAGACCCCCAGTGGGATCCGAATACTGATAGAGGATCCAGGGCCCTATCACGGTTCCACCAAGGCCTCATGCAAGGTCTGAAAAAGGGGGGTCAGAAAGCCATGAATCTCTCTAAAGTGACCGAAGTTTATCAGGGCATAGATGAAAGCCCAGCAGTATTCTATGAGAGATTGACTGAAGCATATAGAATGTATACTCCCTATGACCCAGATGCCCCAGGAAGCCTATGCATGGTGAATTCTGCTTTTGTGAACCAGTCCCAACCAGATATTAGACGTAAGCTACAGAAATTAGAAGGGTTTGCGGGCATGAATGCAACACAGTTACTGGAAGTCGCTCATAAAGTGTATGTGAATCGTGATAATGAAAGACAGAAAGAAAGTGATCAAAGGATGAAGAAGAAAGCAGATTTTTTGGCTGCGGCCATAGTGGAACAGAAAAGGGGAGGTGTCCCTAGTCGAAGGAGTAGAGGAAGAGGGCGGGGCCGAGGAGATGACCGGCCCCCATTAGGCGCGAACCAATGCGCTTATTGTAGAGAGGAAGGACATTGGAGAAATGCATGCCTGCGACTCGAAGAGGCCTCCCAGGATGAAGGGGAACACGCCCCTTGGAGGGAAAGAGAGAGAGGCCGACCCCAGAACCGCAGAGGAACCAATCGAGAATATTTTCAACGAGAACGGGCGGAGGCCATACAGGGAGTTGCAGCAGCAACGGCCTCCGATTTAGATGAAGCAGATTAGGACAGACCGGGCTCCGAATTCGCTTTAGGTCTCCAGGAGCCTATGGTCAGTATACAAATAGGAGACCAATTTATGGACTTTATGGTTGATACTGGAGCAGAACATTCTGTAGTAGATAAACAAATAGCCCCGTTTTCCACAAGAGCAGTTACCATTGTGGGAGCGACTGGTGCAAGAGCCACAAAGCCTTTTCTCCAAAACCGCATATGTAATTTAGGAGGACAGCAAATAACGCACCAATTCCTTTATATGCCTGAATGCCCAGTGCCATTACTGGGATGAGATATGCTAGCCAAGCTACAGGCCCAGATATCCTTTACTGAGAAAGGAGAAATGCAAATGACAGTAAATTCCCAGTCAAAACCTGCTGGACTAATGGTGCTGACTGTTCCTCGAGAAGAAGAATGGAGATATTACAGTACTGAGCCAATCATTGATACCTATTTTGAACCTACTCTGAAAAGCATTGATGCCCCTCCTGGAGTATGGGCAGAGGGTAATCCACCAGGTCTGGCTAAACATATAGCTCCAATAATTGTGAATCTCAAGCCTAGTGCACATCCAGTACATGTCAAGCAATACCCACTTCCAAGAGCAGCAATTGAAGGCATCCATCGCCACTTGTTAAGGCTACTGGAGTATGGCCTACTCAAAGTTTGTCAGTCACCATGGAACACACCCCTCTTGCCAGTAAAGAAGCCTGGGACAGGTGACTACCGCCCAGTGCAAGATCTAAGGAGAGTGAATGAAGCAGTTGAGACCATACATCCAGTTGTGCCAAATCCTTACACACTCCTAGGATTGATTCCTGCTGAAGCCACCCACTTTACTGTTTTGGACTTGAAAGATGCATTCTTCTGCATAAGATTAGCCCCAATTAGCCAATTGCTGTTTGCCTTTGAATGGCAGGACCCTGTCTCGGGGAGGCGGGGTCAACTCACTTGGACACGATTACCTCAAGGATTCAAGAACTCACCTACCATTTTCAGTGCTGCACTAAACCAAGATCTTTCGAGCTATCCAGTGGCCCCTGAAAGAAGAGTACTCCTCCAATATGTAGATGACCTACTGGTAGCCGCCACATCTGAAAGTGAATGTATACAAGCCACTACTGACCTCTTGCAACTATTGGATGAAGCTGGATACAAAGTTTCCAGAGCAAAAGCACAGCTATGCCAAAAAGAAGTAAAATACTTGGGCTTTCGTCTAACCAAAGGAAGCCGACAATTGGGACGCGAGAGAAAAGAAGCTGTGTGCAGTATCCCAACCCCAACTACCAGGAAGCAAGTCAGAGCCTTCCTGGGAGCAGCAGGATACTGCCGGATATGGATACCTAACTTTGCTCAGATTGCTAAACCACTATATGAAGCCACCAAGGGAGAAGAAAAGTCACCACTAGAATGGGGACTTGAGCAAGATACAGCTTTCAAGACCCTGAAGGAAGAATTGATGTCGTCACCAGCACTCGGGTTGCCAGATGTCCACAAGTCTTTCCATCTATTCGTGCACGAGATGCACGGGAATGCTCTAGGCATGTTGACTCAGAAATTGGGACATTGGGAACGACCCGTAGCGTACCTATCAAAACAGTTGGACACTGTGGCCAAAGGATGGCCACCATGTTTGAGAGCTGTTGCAGCTACAGCACTATTAGTAAGTGAAGCAGACAAACTCACCTTAGGACAGAATCTACGTGTCACAGTACCACATGCGGTACTTGCCCTTATGGAACAAAAAGCAAACCATTGGCTCACCAATTCTCGAATGCTGAAATACCAAAGCATGCTATGTGAAAATCCACAGATACAACTGGAAGTGAGCCATGCCCTGAACCCAGCTACCCTGATACCAATTAGCGAAGACCCTCCAGAGCATGACTGTATAGAAGTCATGGACACTGTATTTTCAAGTCGACCTGATCTAACTGATGTGCCTCTAGAGAATCCTGACCAGACCTATTTTGTGGATGGAAGCAGTCTCATTATCGATGGACGACGTTGTGCCGGGTATGCCGTAGTCACCCGGGAGAAAGTCATTGAATCATCAGCTCTTGCATCAGGCACATCAGCCCAGAAAGCAGAATTGATAGCACTTACCAGAGCACTAGTATTGGGTGCGGGACTTTTGCTGAACGTATACACTGACTCAAAATATGCCTTCACCACTTTGCATGCACATGGAGCTCTCTACAAGGAATGAGGGCTCATTACGTCGGGAGGCAAATCAATCAAATATGGCCCAGAAATATTGATGTTACTAGACGCAGTATGGGCCCCGACATGTGTAGCTGTCATACACTGTCGAGGACACCAAGCAGGAAAAGGAAACAGATTTGCTGATGCTTCAGCACGTAAAGCAGCCATGACAGGCCAAATTTCATCACAAGCCATGCCAATACAAGCAGCATTGTTTCCAGTACCCCTTAATTTATGGACGCCACGATATATCACCAAAGAATTGGATTATTACTGTAATAAAGAAGAGGGAGTACTGAAAGATGGATGGATTGAGCTGCCACCTCCCGAGGGCAGTCAACCTCCAGGACGAATAGTGAGCCCTGAATCATTGGGACCAGCCTTTGTCAAGGCCTTTCATCAAGCCACACATTATGGGAAGAGCACTATGGAGAAAGCGCTTAAACCACATTTTTGTATCGCTCTATTGGGAGCCCTGTCAGCCTCAGTAGCCCGCCAGTGTCTAATTTGTGCCAAGAATAATGCCAAACAGGGTCCCACGCCACCACCACGAGTTCAGTCAGGAGGTGTAACCCCCATGCACCACCTGCAAGTAGATTTTACTGAAATGCCAAAAGCCAATGGATACCGTTACTTGTTAGTATTAGTTTGTACCTTCTCTGGGTGGGTGGAAGCCTTCCCCACCAGGACTGAGAAAGCCCGAGAAGTTACTAAAGTTCTGTTAAGAGAGATTATCCCCAGATTTGGAATTCCAGCAGTAATAGGGTCAGACAATGGACCCGCCTTTGTATCTCAAATTACCCAGCAGTTAGCAAGTGCCCTACAGATACAATGGAAGTTACACACTGCATATAGACCCCAAAGTTCAGGGAAAGTTGAGCGAATGAATAGAACTTTGAAATCTCAGATGTCCAAGCTATGTCAGGAGACCCACCTAAAGTGGCCCCAGGTTCTCCCAATAGCATTACTTAGAATACGCTCAGCTCCCGTAAAATCATCAGGATTTTCCCCTTTTGAAGTTATGTATGGCAAACCTCCACCAATAGTGCAGGGTGTTAAAGGTAGTTTGCCACAGATTGGTTCAGAAATAACCAGACAAGAACTTCTAGCTCTTAGTTCTGTTCTGCAGACTCTCCACACGTGGATACAGGACCAGTTGCCTATCAATTTGACGGAACCACTGCATCCCTACAAGCCTGGTACCTCGGTGTGGATCAAAGATTGGAAGAAGACACCGTTGGAACCTCATTGGAAGGGACCATACACCGTCATCCTGTCTACCCCAACTGCAGTAAAGGTAGTAGAAATCGATTCCTGGATTCATCACAGCAGAGTCAAGCCAGCAGCAGTTCCAGATCCGGACCAGTGGACAGCAGAGCCACATCCTGACGCTCCTTTGCGTCTTACCCTACGGAGGCAGCCAGCAGCCTAGAACTCATCGGGGACACTCATGAACGACAGTGTCCTGCAGCAGCCAAGTCTTTCGAAGAGGATTGCTGTTTCTTATACAGCAAAGACATTTGTTTTCTTCATCAACTAACTGTGCCTTCATAAACTTTCGTCAGGCCAACTACAATTGGTAAGTTGGCATCACAGTGGGACATTCGAGGATCTTCAATCAACATTGACACCCGTTGAATTGCTTCATTAGCAAACGGGTCAGCATCGTATCCAGAAGAAGAAGACGTCGTGGTCAAGATTTTCCAGCGGAGATCCAGAAGAACTACAATCAACATGCATCTTTTTTTCTATTTGGCTTTGGCTGCTTGCCTGGGGAACTTTGAACTGGCTCATGCTTTGCCCCCATGCACTGCCTGCATTACTACTACTCGGACTGGAATGAAAGTAACCCAGACTTTGCTTTATCATTCTTACTATACCTGTACTGGTATAGTAAGTCGGTGTATTTATAACACCACTGAACTGAATGTTTGTACTAAGGGTAATACTAAAGTTTGTTTTAACCCACATCAGAACCCATCTTATTATACCCTAGAGCAGCGATGGCGAACCTATGGCACGCGTGCCAGCTGTGGCACGCGAAGGCCTTGCAGCTGGCACGCGTGAAGGTCCGCAGAAAAAGAAAAAGCGGGCTCTGGCTGCTGCCGCGGACGCGGCAGCATGCAGTGTCCCGCGGAGCCCCCTCCGCCCGCTAAGCCCCTCTGCAAGGGCTTTCAGATTCGCGAGGGAGACAGCGTCTCCCTCGCGTCTCTGTTAAGCCCGCAGGGGCTAATGGGAAATTTCCCATCAGCCCCTTTAGACGCGAGGGACTGATGGGAAATTTCCCATTAGCCCCTGCGGGCTTAACAGAGACGCGAGGGAGACGCTCTCCCTCGCGAATCTGAAAGCCCTTGCAGAGGGGCTTAGCGGGCGGAGGGGGCCCCACGGGACATTGCATTCTGCCGCTGCCGCGGCAGAAGCCAGAGCCAGCTGCTTTTTTTTTTTTTTTAAATTTGCCATGGGGGGTGGGTTAGGACTGCTAATGGGCTGGGGGGGGGGTTATGACTTATAATGGGCTGGGGGGGGGGTTAGGACTTCTAATGGGCTAGGGGGGGTTAGGACTGCTAATGGGCTAGGGGGGTTAGGACTGCTAATGGGCTGGGGGGTAGGACTGCTAATGGGCTGTGGGCTGATGGGGGCTGTCTGGAAATGGGGTGATGGGGGGTTAGGACTGGTAATGGGCTATGGGGGGGGGGGTTAGGACTGCTAATGGGCTAGAGAGGGGGGGTTAGGACTGCTAATGGGCTAGGGGGGGTTAGGACTGCTGATGGGGAGGGGTTAGGACTTGAGGTGGGCTGTTGGGTGGGGTTAGGACTGGAAATGGGCTGATGGGGGGTTAACACTGGAGGTGGTCTGATGGGGTTAGGACTGGTAATGTGCTATGGGGGGGTTTAGGACTGATAATGGGCTATGGGGGGCTGGGACAAGAAATGGGCTGATGGGGAGGGGTTAGGACTTGAGGTGGCTGATGGGGTTAGGACTGGTAATGGACTGTGGGCTGATGGGGGGGGTTAGGACTGGCAATGGGCTATGGGGGGCTGACTGGAAGTGGGCTGATGGGGGGTTAGGACTGGAAGTGGGCTGATGGGGGGTTAGGACTGGTAATGGGTTATAGGGGGGGGCTTAAACTGAAAATGGGGTGATGGGGGGTTAGGACTGGAAGTGGGTTGATGAGGGGGGGATAGGACTGGTATTGGGTTGGGGGGTTGCTAGGACTGGAAATGGGTTGGGGGGCTGCTAGGACTGGAAATGGGCTGATGCAGGGACTAGAAGGGAATGGATGCTGGGTGAGGCTGGAACTAGAAGGGAGCTGGTGTTGGGGGAGGATTAGAATGGGATGGGGCTGGGAGAGTAAAATGGAGAGGGGAAAAATATTTTGTGTGGGAGGGATAAAAAATCTACAATTGGCCGGGTATTGGGAGAGTAAGTGGGGATTGAGGATGGAGGGGTAAATTTTGAGTAGATGAAATAGGAATGAGGAAAGAGCAAAAGGAGAAAGATTAGTATGTTAAAGCAGATGTAGAGAGAGAATGGAAAAAAAAACCCAAGAAGACAGAAGAAAGGACAAATGGACAGCAGATGGAGAGTTAGCAGAAGACACAAAGAAACCAGAAGAAAGTGGCTGGAACAATTGCAACTGAAAAAAAATGCACAAAAGGTAGAAAAATATCTCTTTATTTTGAATTTATTAATTGGAATATGTCAGCTCTGGGAAATGTGCATCATTAATTTTTGCGCTTTGTTTAGTACAAGAGGAAATTAATATATAGTTTTATTTCTACAGTGTTGTTGTATATTCCAAGTTTGGCTTTTGGGGTTCCCAGTTTAATTATTGTCTTCCTGTTTCTAAATTGTGATTCCTTGTTTGGTAATGGTCTGTTCTGCATGTGTAACTGAGCTGAGGTATTCTGTTTATATAATTCCTATTTGACATTGCCACTTGTTCTTTCCCCAGTAGGTCATGTATTGTTGTTCTCTGAGATGTATTGGTTTAATATTTGCAGTGTTGCCTTTTGATAGGTAGAGTATGGTGCTTTGTGAGTCCTGGTAGTTCTGTTAGGATACGGCGGGTTTGCTATGGGTTCTAAATGGGCAGCGTTTGTAGTAGTTCCTAATGTGCCTGGCGGTTGGTACTGGATTATAGTAATGTAGAAACCTTTTAGTCTTTCTTTATCCATATACTCATTAAGAGGCATGTTTACTAAAAGTTAGTGTATGGTAACAACATGCAAATATTTATGCAAATGAAGCACCTTATGCAAATGGAGCTTTAATTGACGTGCTGGCACTTTGAGGAAATTCTTTGGTTTTGTGCGGCAGTTTGGGCACTCGGGCTCAAAAAGGTTAGCCATCACTGCTATAGAGGCTCTGGCAATTCAGGGATTGCAGGAATTTGCCGCTTAATCTGGATTTCCATATCGTCCAAACACCAAGTTAGCACCAAAGGGGCATACCCCTTTGGGCATGCACCCACAGCTGTGGACAGCTGCATTCAATTTTAGAAGTCCTGATGTCGCTGAGATAACATCAACAAGGAGGTTGTGACTTACTGTCCTGACAGTGTCTCTCCTCTCCCTCTGCCTCCAAAACCCTCGGATCAAGCAGTAAAAATATTCCAGCTAGGTGGGAAAAGGAACAAATCCTCTCTCCAGGAGTAGTTTGAGGAAATATTACTTTACGGAAAGAGTGCTAGCTGCGTGGAATAGCCTCCCAATGGCGAAAGAGACAGATTACATTTGAATCCAAGAACGCATGGGACAAACAGAGGATCTCTAAGGGAAACGAGGGACTGTAAAACTTAGTAGTTGGTATGGAAGGCTAGACTGAATGTGCCGTATAGTCTTTTATCTGCTGTCATTTTTCTGTGTTTCAAACAATTGAGAATAGATGGGAGAAAATTCCCTCTGCAATGCACAGTCCTGGAAGCAAAGGACACGTTTGCCCTCATACTTCCAGACAGCCCACCTTGCTCAAAGCCTGAAGGATCTCCATCTTTTGTATGCAATTAAGCAAGTATAAGATAACTGGGGGTTCCCTTACAGTTTCTAGTCATAGGCCAAACGCGGTGCCGCATCTCCGTTCCCAGGTCTCCTGCCATACTGCTCAGTTGTAGCTCCTGAGGGAGCCATGTTTCCCTTACACTGACTGGGAGACTTCTATATAATGGTTATTCTGCCTATCAATATTAAAGTTCATCCAACTTGTCCTCACAGATTGTAAAACTGGTGTGGCCAGGCTCACTCATTGGTGTGTGATGTTTCCTCCACATCAGACACTGTACCAATTCTCGTACATCCTTTCCAAATGCTTCCAGCCACCCATGGAACTGCTCAGGCTTTGAAAAGACTTGTTCAAACTGTCTAAGGCAGACATATAATGGTCACAGTAACTTCTGCTGTTATTTCTGCATCAAGGCCAGGTTGTACATTGTGGGGCTTTACTCACTGACCATATTAGCATCTGTCGAGCACAGCTTCTGTGTCCTTTTGTAAGAGATTTGGATGTCATTCTAGGCTGTCACAGGCAAAAAGAAAATCAACTGGCTGCTTTCCCACAGCTCTTGGTACCAGCAAATGATCCCACAGTGAGGGGATGTCTTTGTCAAGTGACGCAGATCACGTCTTACCCCTGCTCATAGCATCACATGTCCCCATCCTGCTTCTTACGTTTAATGTTGTGGTTGTTAGCCCTCAGTTGGGGCCCATGTATCAGTTTTGCTTCTGAAACCTTGCAAGCAAGGGCCTCAAATTGTCGCCATGATGCATTAATTGTGACTTTTCTCTCACAGCAAACACTGTGAATGTTGCCCTCTGCAGCATGTATGGCCAGCTCAGGGAGTAGAAGACCTTAGCTGAAAAGTGAATCCAGATCCCTTCACTTGGTAGTATGCAGCACAACCGCTGAGCCATCAGGGAAGCCTATCAAAGTTTCTGATTGAATTCTATGTAATTTGCTATCTTGGTGTTGGTCACGCTCCGAAAAAAAGAGCACACACTTGCACTAACACTTGGGGCATTTCTTCATTGATTTTTCACTTCTTTGGGATCCATTCTCAATATCCCAATTGAAGAATTTTTGTTGAATTTCATTTTAGCTTAGGTCATGGACACTAATAGAATGTGTTTCATTTGGGTAAAAACATGTTTGCTTGTGTAAAAATTTCTTCTGAACTGTCTGACCTCTCTGTATATAAAAGTAGCATGCATATTTACCTGCTGGGGAGGTGTGCACATGTGTATTTTTCATCTCTGGAAGGGATGCTGTGGGGCTGGGGAAGGTAAGCAGAACGACTACATACTTAAATGTTTTCCCCCCTTCATCTTCATTTTTGAAGGGACCTTACTCTAGGGCAGCGATGGCGAACCTATGGCACGCGTGCCAGCTGTGGCACGCGAAAGCCTTGCAGCTGGCACGCGGGAAGGTCCGCAAAAAAGAAAAAGCTGGCTCTGACTGCTGCCGCGGACGCGGCAAGGGCAGAATGCAATGTCCCGCGGGGCCCCCTCCGCTCGCTAAGCCCCTCTGCAAGGGCTTTCAGATTCGCGAGGGAGAGCGTCTCCCTCGCGTCTCTGTTAAGCCCGCAGGGGCTAATGGGAAATTTCCCATCAGCCCCTTCGAGGGACTGATGGGAAATTTCCCATTAGCCCCTGCGGCCTTAACAGAGACGCGAGGGAGACGCTCTCCCTCGCGAATCTGAAAGCCCTTGCAGAGGGGGCCCCGCGGGACATTGCATTCTGCCGCGGCAGCGGCAGCAGCCAGAGCCAGCTTTTTTTTTTTTTTAAATTTGCCAGGGGGGGGGGGGGGTTAGGACTTCTAATGGGCTATGGGGGGGGGTTAGGACTGCTAATGGGCTAGGGGGGGGGTTAGGACTGATAATGGGCTAGGAGGTGGGGGTTAGGACTGCTAATGGGCTAGGAGGGGGGGTTAGGACTGCTAAGGGGCTGTGGGGTGATGGGGGTTAGGACTGGTAATGGGCTATGGGGGGGTTAGGACTGCTAATGGGCGGGCGGGCGGTAGGACTGCTAATGGGCTGGGGGGGTTAGGACTGCTAATGGGCTGGGGGGGGTAGGACTGCTAATGGGCTGTGGGCTGATGGGGGGTTAGGACTGGTAATGGGCGATGGGGGGGGTTAGGACTGCTAATGGGCGGGCGGGCGGTAGGACTGCTAATGGGCTGGGGGGGTTAGGACTGCTAATGGGCGGGCGGGCGGGGGGGGGGTAGGACTGCTAAGGGGCTGGGGGGGTAGGACTGGTAATGGGCTATGGGGGGGTTAGGACTGCTAATGGGCTGTGGGGGGGTTAGGACTGGTAATGGGCGGTGGGCTGATGGGGGCTGTCTGGAAATGGGGTGATGAGGGGTTAGGACTGGTAATGGGCTATGGGGGAGTTAGGACTGGTAATGGGCTTTGGGCTGATGGGGGCTGTCTGGAAATGGGGTGATGGGGGGTTAGGACTGGTAATGGGTTATAGGGGGGGCTTAAACTGAAAATGGGGTGATGGGGGTTTAGGACTGGAAGTGGGTTGATGGGGGGGCTAGGACTGGTATTGGGTTGGGGGGTTGCTAGGACTGGAAATGGGCTGATGGGGGGCTAGGACTGGAAATGGGCTGATGCAGGGACTAGAAGGGAATGGATGCTGGGTGAGGCTGGAACTAGAAGGGAGCTGATGTTGGGGGAGGATTAGAATGGGATGGGGCTGGGAGAGTAAAATGGAGAGGGGAAAAATATTTTGTGTGGGAGGGATAAAAAATCTACAATTGGCCGGGTATTGGGAGAGTAAGTGCGGATTGAGGATGGAGGGGTAAAATTTGAGTGGATGAAATAGGAATGAGGAAAGAGCAAAAGGAGAAAGATTAGTATGTTAAAGCAGATGTAGAGAGAGAGAATGGAAAAAAAACTAGAAGAGAGAAGAAAGGACAAATGGACAGCAGATGATGGAGAGTTAGCAGAAAACATGAAGAAACCAGAAGAAAGTGGCTGGAGCAATTGCAACTGTGTAACTGAGCTGAGGTATTCTGTTTATGTAATTCCTTTTTGACATTGCCACTTGTTCTCTTTCCCCAGTAGGTCATGTATTGTTATTGTCTGAAATGTATTGGTTTAATATTTGCAGTGTTGCCTTTTGATAGGTATGGTATGGTGCTTTGTGAGTCCTGGTAGTGCTGTTAGGATACGGCGGGTTTGCTATTGGTTCTAAATGGGCAGTGTTTGTAGTAGTTCCTAATGTGCCTGGCGGTTGGCACTGGATTATAGTAATGTAGAAATCTTTTAGTCTGTCTTTATCCATACACTCATTAAGAGACATGTTTACTAAAAGTTAGTGTATGTTAGCATTATGCAAATATTTATGCAAATTGACGTGCTGGCACTTTGAGGAAATTCTTTGGTTTTGTGCGGCAGTTTGGGCACTCGGGCTCAAAAAGGTTAGCCATCACTGCCCTAGAGATAAGATGGAATGATGCTGATGGTGCTTTACTTAATGCTACACCCCCACTTACTGATCCTACAAAGTATGCTGTTTTGTATTTTGATGCTTGTGATGCCATTAATAGAGATAGTCGCTCTAAATGTGCCAATTGGGAAAAAGCTTATGCCAATGATGATAAGTATATTGTGTCCTGAAGGAACCACAGGATGGGGGGGCCTGCACAGGTAAACGAGTTTTAGCAAATGTATATAGTACAGCACCAGTTCAAGACTATTATTGCCCAAAGTGGGAATGCGTGTTCTATGCCACATGGAAAACTGGTATGGTAGAAAATACCAGAGACAATCGAATGGCTGCGTTAACCAAGCCATATGTGAAGAATTCAAAAAATTGTAAGAAAGGTGCCTGTAATCCACTAGAGTTATTCATAGCCAATCCTAGTGCATGGAAACAAGGGTATAAATTTGGATTACACATTGCAGGTTCTGGATCAGATCCAGGGACCATTGTATACATTAGACTAAATACCCAAGCCCATCGATCATCAAGGTACCATATATATAACACTTTCTATGAAACCATGCATATAAACAAGTTTGATATCCCTCACCCTTCTCAGAATTTGTTCTTAGAGTTGGCTGGAGCTGTGGTCTCCAGTCTCCGCATTTCAGATTGCTATTTTTGTGGTGGAACCAAGATGGGTGATCAGTGGCCTTGGGAGGCCCAAGAACTGAATTACTCAGTGACCTACAATCAGACAGAGCTACACAAGACTACAAGCCCCACCTGGCCTATATTGGATTTGCGGAACCCGAGCATATGCTCAACTCCCTATCCACTGGGGAGGGGCATGTGTCTTAGGAACTATCCGACCCTCTTTCTTTTTGTTGCCCACCGAACATGGAGAACAATTAGGCTACCCAGTTTATTCAAAGAGACAGAAGAGAGCAGCTCTACAGATAGGCAAGTGGGAGAAATGGGATGGTGAAGATTGGCCCCCTGAGCAAATCATTGCCTATTATGGACCTGCCACTTGGGAGCAAGATGGCATGTGGGGATATCGTACCCCAATTTACAGGTTGAATAGAATTATACGCTTGCAAGCAGTAGTTGAACTCATTACTAATGAAACTAGCCAAGCACTCACACTTCTAGCTAGACAAAGCACACAAATGCGCACTGCAATCTATCAAAATCGCTTGGCACTAGATTACTTATTAGCTGCTGAAGGAGGAGTCTGTGGTAAGCTGAATCTCACAAATTGTTGTTTGAAGATAGATAAGGGTCAGGTTGTTGAAGAAATTGCTGAACACATGCGGAAGCAAACTTATGTGCCAGTACAGACCTGGCATAGTCTTAAGATACCCAATTGGTTTGCATCTATCTTCTCTGGATTAGGAGGATTCACTACTTTTGCTATGATAATACTAATTTTTGTAGCCTTGTTCTTCTTGTTACCATGTATAATCCCATGTTGAATGCGTTCTATTAACAGTGTTATTGAGAATACAGTGGAGCGGAAAACCACAACTAAGATTTTAGCCTTATGGCACCCTAATCCTGCTACATATGGTCGAAACCCGACCCCAGTGTAATTGAGTGATTTAACTCTCACACCGTATTAATAATAGGGTGAGATTAATCAAAGGGGGGAATGTGGTAGGCGAAGGCCTATGATCCATGGTGTCTGAAATGAGCAGAGAGGCCTAAGCAGCTTGACCTGTAAATGAAGCCTGTGGAGAGGCCCAAAGGAATTACACATTCCCCTGAATGCTGCTACCATAGAATTGAAACTTAACTGAGCACAATTAAGTATAGCTAAGCAGAATCGAAACTTAGAGAATATAGAACAACAAGTTTAATTGGTATTGATAAGAGAGTGAAGCTTCTATGGAATTAACTCTGCTGAAAGAAAAGTTACAGTGCCCTGCTTTCCCACATGTTCTAGTTAGCTAAGTGACCTTGGAGGAGAAAAGTATCAAAGCTGGAAGAACTGACCATTGTAATTGGGACTGTAAGGGGGGTAAGCAGGTGCTGAGCCCAGTCAAAGGTCTTCATTGGATGACTACGTAACAGTACCGGGACCAATGAGAAGTTTGCCTATACCTAGAATGGACAAGAAAAGTATAAAAGTTGTTGTTTTACTAACATCCATTGCTCAGCCATTTTGAATGTGATTCTGCTTGTGTCTTGTGCACAAATAAATGATTTGGACCTTCCGAACAGACTCCTGGTATTATTGGTTTGTATGTGTTCTGCTGCTACAATCCGACCAGCTCTCCTTTCCGCACAGTCCATATGAATATCTGGAAGGACAAGCTTGTATTAGTCTCATCATGTCTCCATTCTTCACCATGTCTTAGTAACACAAAGCAGTTAAATCCTGCTTTATAGCTAAATCCCGCATAACATCAAACTTGTTTACCAAAGATCTCCCATTATCCCACTTCTCAGTCTATTGCCATTCTGGTCTCTGGACAGGGATCATTATTCTGAGATGAAAGCATCTTATATCTCTGTATCCTACACATACTCTTTGCCACCCAAGCCTGAAAACCAAAATGTAAATATTTAATAATACCCGGTTACCACATTTGCCCTACATCTATCCCTCTCAGTGCTCAATCTTCCCTGCAGTTACCCAATAATGTTAATTGATTATCTTGCCCTCTCACCAAACTGTCTATCAGTGTAAACATCTTGATGATATTAACACAAGTCAAATATGGGGGAACTATCTGGCTCCCATGGAAAAACAGTCCTACTGAGTTGATGGCAGAACAATGCAATGCTACCTGCCTGTCCCTCTGGAAAAAAAAAGAGCTAATGCAAAGACACCACCTTCTTTCTCTGTATGCATCAGTGTCAAACATGGACTAAGTGGGCTATTTCTTTTTTTTTTAATCTATTTAGAAATTTGACAATATTTTACAATGCTCATTTATACAGGAAATGAAAAATTCAAACAGCTAACCCCCTAGGGGGAAAGCAACCCATTAGTAACCAAAAAGTAGAATCCATGTCCAAGCCCACATCAAGACAGCCAGTATCCTTCCCATTCTACAATATACCTTAATTAACTAGCCAAAAACAGAGAAAAATTAACATAATAAAATCTACATGAAAGAAAAGAGACAAAACCCACCCTATGTTGAACCCAAATGCGTGTCACTCAAGAAAACGACTAGTTGTGAAGCCTCAAGACATACTGAATACCCTGTAAGGATATAAAGCATTTATAAGGAAATTTGAGAAAGGTCGCCCCCCAGTGCCCAAACAGAAGGTTTCAATACTAGGAATGACCGTCTCCTCAAATGAAAACCCTGGAAACATCTGGAAATACATTCATTTTCTGACCACAAATTGATTCTTTTGCTGGAAAAACAAACAAACAATCTCAAAATTAAATTTCAATCAACTAACGATGCAAAAGTAACAATAAGAGTGGCCCAAATAGAAATTTTGTCTGAAGAGTCCTCCAAGAATTCAGAAATATCTGGTTCTATCATGGATAATTGATCAAGACCTGCTGCCCACTGTTCCCTCTAAGCTGTGCGCATGTGCGCGCGCACACACCTCGCCGAGCGAGCGCACATACTTTACAACAGAGCGCACAAAAATTACTGATTCTGATAGAAAAAACACAGACGTCTTAAAATTGAAAAGTTGTTGTGTATTTCCAGTTTTCACAAGTTCTACAATATTTTCTAGTGCAATCAATGTGGTGTACATACTGTATTCTGACGTGTAGTCAAATTTTAAAGTATATAACTCCGAGTGCTGTTATGTGGCGCACAAAAATTTAACCTTCCTTCAAAAGCTGCACAGCTGATATTTTATGTGCACACAGCCTACAGAAAATTAGAGGGAACATTGCTGCTGCCTCCGACATATTAGAACTTATTTTTCCCTGAGGGACATCAAATAGATTTGTGATTCCTAACTCTTCTGCCTCAGGCAACCCCAAAACCTCTTTAAAATATTTATGTACAAGAATCATCGGAGAGAGGTAACGTGTACGGGGGAGGTTCAGGAACTGTAAATTATATGAACGCTGCACATTCTCAAGCACCTCAAGGTGCTGGTGAGTGACCAGACCATCTTTCACAAATGAACCATGAGCAATTTGTAACACAGAATAAGAAACATTCATCTTAACCACATAATTATTTAGAAATGTGCTGCTTATCTTGATCAGTTAACTTAGCAACAGTGTCCACAGTAAAGTCTGATAGCTCCTTAAAGGAAGATCCAAAGGACGTCTCCAGATGATTAATAGCTAACTAAATGTCTCTCAATGAAACTTCTTCTGAAGGGGTAGTGAGAGTCCAAAGAAACAAACAAAATGTACCTCTATTGGAATAGGAACCTCCGGACTATCCCCACCATCTACATGGGCAATCTGCTGCACTGCACTAGGTGAGTCGGAGATCTGAGCCACTGGGCTTTTTATCCCCGATGTGGCACACAGAATTTCTAGCTCTTCGCCACTGTGATGGCTGGATGAGGTAGAGACAAGCAGAGAGGAGCAAAGAGAAACATTAGAGCCCACCACAGGTGTAGAGGAAGTTGTGATGACATGGCGATCCATAGTACCTACCACTGTAACCATTTTCTTCTCAGGTACCAGTTACACGTTTCTTCCTCTTGCCCATGAAAGACATCCCAGTCTTCAAATAGGCTCTGAAGGGGCTCCAAAGGGGCAAAACCTGCTCCTTTGGAACGCTCCTTCGGACACGCTCCCCCCTAACCGTGTCCCGCGGTGGGGGCCTTTGTTTAAAGATCCTCTGTTCTGCTGATTGGTGGCTTCAGCTGCCCGGAACACCACCAACAGCAAACCAGCACTCCAAGGGAAAAAACTGTCTCCCCTGAATGGGCTATTTCTGATACTATTCCAAAGGCCAAGAAACAAGCATCCAGTCTAAGAGGCCAAGTCAGTGAGGTGGCTGTGGAACTTTATCAGCACCCCTCTCCTATTCCAAGGCAGACCAAAGGTGGGGCCCTCAGTAAAATGCAGAGTTCAGTCCTTATATAACTTTTTCATTTCCTAAGGATTCTTTGTGAAATAACTTCTGGATTGTTGATGAGATGCCTCTCGTGTTCAGCATATCTTCAAACTGTTAATGTCATCAGGTGGCTGGGATGGGTTCAGAAAACAGGCAGAGAGCAGAAGTCAGTAGACCTTGCCAATAAGTAAAATGCTGAGTGAAACCTTAAAAAGAGACAGAGAATTGAGATGATCATAAAACAGTTACACACTTGTAGCGGTTGTTCTCTGAACAGCAGGATAGGTCCACACATATGGGTGACACTGCCAAAGGAGACAGAGCACAGGAGCAGCTTCCCAGCTTCCAAAGGTTCTAGAAGCATTTGGAAACACCTCACTGCATGTGCACGTCATTTCCCATCTGCCACTGTTGCTCAGGACTGCCTACAATTCCTACGAAAGGTGGGTGAATATTGTGAGGACTTATCCTGCTGTCCATGGAGAATATCTATTTTCAGGGAACACAAAAAAGAGCACAAAGCCCTCACAGCGAAGAGACACCAACACAAGAGGAAAGAGGCATACAGAGGTCACAGGTGCCTTTATTAATTAAGCCCCACACGTTTCGGCAAACGCCTTCCTCAGGGGGTATGCAGATATGCACTCTGTGTGAGTCCTTTGAGAGAAAACTAATGGCAATTGTATCTCTGTGCTTTGAAACAGTCCAGTAGTAACTTCTTCCAGAGGTGCAAGCCTCAATGTCAGGCATTACCTGCACACAGGAACTTCACTCACAAGGACATTACTTAGCCTTGCCTGGTAAAACAAGACTTTGGCCTTTTTACAAAATCCAGCTTTTAGTTACCAGGTACCTTTTTCTGTGGAACTCTCTTCCACAAGATCTTCAAATAGAATCCTCTCTTAATAAGTTTAAAAGAAAGGTCTCAAAACTTGGCTCTGATGAGTCCTTTCAACTATATTTTTAGATCTCCCTATCCTTTTGTTTCTCTGTCTAGAATATTTGTTTTCAAATTGTTGTGCCATACATTTCCCTCCTAATTGTTTCTATGTCATGTTTGGTTTCTGTGTATTTTAAATTGTAATCACTTGGGCTTGCCCCTTTTTCTCTTATAAACCACCAAGACTCTCTCTCCATAGAACTGATCAGAAAAATAACAAGACTGAGGTAGTCCTGTGCAACAGCAGGCGGGAAAGTGAAGCACATGTGTAGCAAGGCTGTTCAAAACCTTCCGAGGTAATCAAAGCTAGAGTTAAATTTTCGTGCCAGGCTCCAGCAATGATGGACTCCTGCTTGTCCTTGGAAAAATTGCTTTATGAAATTAGCACCCACAAGTCTTACGGCTTATTTAAAAAGTCATATTTGTCATTATGGATTTGTGAGATTCATGAAAAATGAGAACCATTACTCTTGGGGATTTTTTCTCTCAAGAACTTGTCTTATATTGCAAACATTTCCAAAGCTCGTGCTTTTATTATTGTGCTATGGATAAATAAAGCACAACAGTGGCAGCAGACAACTACAGTTCAAAGGGTTCGTTGTGCTCTTAACTTAAAAATTCTTTTTTTTTTTGTATTTAAGTTTTTATTGTCGGCATTACATAACATAACCATATACATGTATCCATAACACTCCATTATCTATACATTCGGTACCAAGCAGCCTAAATTTCTATACAACATTGTACTCCAAATAGTATGTTAGCCATTGTTCCATATTTTAAGCTTCCCCTACTATCCTAATATGTATCCATAATAAACAGGCTAACTGTACCTTGTCTCTATTCATTTGTATTATTACCCATAGTTGTCCGCCTTATTTTAATCATTCCTTTTAACAGATCTATACACACTTTTCAATAGCATTGCAACCATTCTACCATGAGTATCCAACCTCCAAAAAGGCTCACCCACAATACCCCACCGAGCCAATGATCCCCCTTGTCCTTATTATTCCTCCAACTGTTATCCTATTATGGGTCTTACCCACTTTATAACTATACGCTTTCCTTTGTTTTATGTTATTTTATGTAATAGATAACCACTGCTTATCTCCTGCTGTTAACATATTTTCGTTACCTCCCTCCCCCTGCCTAGTCCATATAAAGAATGCACCCCCCAGCGAACTCCCCCCCCCCCTCCATCCCCCCCAACCCCCAGCATCTAACCCACCCCCAGAACTCGACACAGCCCACCCCATACCTCCTCAAACCTAGCCATCCTCTGTCTTCTGGCAGCCGTAAGTTTCTCCATAATAACCATCTCTCTCATCCTCTTCTCAAATTGCTCTACCAATGGCATCTCTTTTTGTTTCCAAGCCATTGCCACCTCACACCTAGCTGCACTAAGACACGCCAACACCGTCCTACCCCCTTGTTGCTCCTGCCCTTCCCCCCACCAGGATAATAGCCAAATATTTGGTTCCAACTCTACCCCCACCCCTAACTTCCCCTGAATCCACCTCTGGATCTGCCTCCAATACCTCTGGACCTTTTTACAGCTCCACCAAATATGCCAGAAAGTCCCTATCTCCCCACATTCCTGCCAACATAAGGTAGACACCCCCAGAAACATCCGATGTAATCTCTCTGGTGTATAGTACCAGCGCATCATCACTTTAACAATTTTCTTTTATTCTACTCAAACAGGGCCCCCGCTTGATCTGAACCCACACCCTTTTCCAATCTTTGGCAGACATTATCCTCCCCAGGTCCCTTTCCCATTCTGCCATATACCTATGTTTCCCCACCCCCTCCCCCCTGACCCCTTTGTATAATCCCAAAATCAACCCCCGCGATCCTCTCTTCCCATACCACATAACCTCCAACCTAGAAACCTCTCTTCCCATCCCCTCCTTCCCCAACACCCTCTGTATAAAAGAGCGCACCTGCACATACGCATATCTATCTCCCTCATCCAAACTAAACCCCTCCTTCACCACCTCAAAACCCTTCACCTCCCCCTCCTCCAAAAGCTGAAAACTACACACCAACCCTTTTCCCCTCCAAATATCAAAGCGTCCTCCCTCCCAACCTGGTTTAAAAGCTCTCCACCCCCTCCATGGAGTCATTACTGAGAACCCCGACCCCCTACAGGAAATATCAGGGCCTCTGATCTTATCCCATATCTCCACCACCTGCCTCATTGCTGGGGTGCGCCCCCCCCCCCAACTCTTTTCTCTCCATCTTCGGGGCTCATACCCATGCATCCAAATATCCCCCCCGTACTCTTAGTTTCTCTAAACTAACCCACGGTTTCTCCTCCCCACCCTCTCTCCAACCTAACACATGTGCTACCTGTGCTGCCCTATAATAATCCCTCAGGTTAGGTACCCCTAACCCTCCATCCTCCTTAGCAGCATACATCACTTCTCTCGTGATCCTTGGGGGTTTCCTCTTCCAGATGTAGCTAAACACCCATCTTTGCAGTGTCCTCATCCCCCCTTCTGGTATCTCTACCGGAAGAGCATGAAACAAATACAACAGACGAGGTAACACATTCATTTTAATCGCAGCTATTCTACCCAACCAGGGGATCTCCATCCACATCCACCCTTCTAAATCCTTACTAATATTTCCAAAACGCCGTGGGTAATTCGCTTGATACACGTCCTCATATCGATCCGTAAGTCTTACTCCCAAATATCCCAAGGACTTGCTCACCCACCTCAGCTGATATAGCCTCTTCAACCTCTCTTCTGTCCCTTTACTCAACTGCACCTTCATCACTTCTGTTTTATCAACATTCACTTTAAACCCCGATACCATCCCGTATCTTTCCACTTCCCCCATCACCTCTGGTAAGGACTCCTGAGGCCTGCTTAAATATAGAAGAATGTCATCCACGTAAAAAGAAATTTTATGGTTCTGCCCCCATCTTACTAGCCCTACTATCCTTGCATTCCCCCTTATGCATTCCGCTAATGGCTCCACCACCATTGCAAACAATAGCAGAGATAGCAGGCACCCCTGACGAGTTCCACGCCCCAACTCAAAATCACCAGAATACCGACCATTAATTTTAATCCTCGCCCTAGGTCCCTTATACAGCCCCCTCACCCATTTCAACAAATTAGGCCCACACCCCACTTTCTCCAACACCCTCATTAGAATCCCCCAGTGAACCCTATCAAATGCCTTCTCGGCGTCTACTGACATCAATATAAAATCTTCTTTTTCCTGCCTAGCATTCCATATTACCCCTATAGCTCTCTTAACATTGTCCCCTGCCTGCCTTCCCATAATGAACCCCGCTTGGTCCCTCTTAATTATTCCTGGGAGCCACCCTGTCAATCTTCCTGCCAGTATCTTAGGTAGAATTTTAACATCCACATTAAGGAGAGAGATAGGTCTGTACGAACTACAGATTAATGGGTCCTTTCCCGGTTTCAACAAGACAGTAATCCCCGCCGTCAGCATTCCCTATGACATTTCCCCCCCCCCCCCCCGACTCAAAACCCCATTAAATATCCTCCCTAGAATCTCCCCTATTTCTTCCAAAAATACCTTGTAAACATTCCCTGTCAACCCGTCCAACCCTGGTGCCTTCCCCCCCCCCCCTCCCTCCATCCCCTTCACCGCCCTCACAATTTCTTCCCCCGAGATCCTTTCCTCTAAAGCCGCTTTGGCCTCTTCCGAGAACCCAGCCAGCTTCACCCTATCCAAATATCCAACTATATCCCCGTCCTCTACCCCGCATATAACTTCTTTAAACTGCTCCCATATCTCATCATCCCCTCTATAGATTCTCCCATCCATCCCTTTGATCTGATATATCATTGCCGCCCCGTTTTGCTGCCTCAGTCTTCGGGCCAGCACTCTGCCAGCTTTATCCCCAAATTCATAATGTACCTGCTTAACTCTCTGCAACGCAAAAGCTACCTGGTCCACCCGTAGTGCCTGTAATTCCGCTTTCATTCTCTCCATCTCCACTCTATCCTTCTGCGCCCCGGACCCTCGAAACCTCTCCTCCGCCTCCTTTAACATCTTCCCTAATTCCCCTTACTTCCTCTCTCTTTCCCTCTTTTTCTTAGCTCCCCACATTATAAACCTCCCTCTTATTACCGCCTTCAACCCCTCCCACACCAACACCTCCTTCACCTCCCCTGTGTCATTGAACAGCAAATATTCCTTTATAACCTTTCAAACATCCTCCACCACCTCCCTATCCTTAGGTAAGCTCTCATTCATCCTCCAAAAGACCACTCCTCCCTGCCTCGGGTGTCGGCATCTTACTTCCACCGCTCCATGATCTGACCACCCTATCTGCCTAATACACCCTTCCTGCACTTCCAGCATCCAAGCCCTAATCCATTAAAAGCATGTCAATCCTACTCCAGCTATTATGTGGCACCGAGTAAAAAGTATACTCCCGCCCCTTAGGATTGAGCGCCCTCCAGGCATCCACCAAATTAAATTGTTTCATCAAATTTCTTAGGCCTTTGTCTGTTCCTACTCCCAACATCCCCCCCTTTCGGCTCTCTGTCCACTCCCGGGTCCAGTACCATATTAAAATCTCCCCACCACTAATTTCCCCCCTCCTGCCCTTTCTATTAACTTCCCCACTTCCTTCCAGAATCCCCCCTGATTCCCGTTTGGACCATATATCGCCACTATCACAATGTCCTCCGTCCCTAACTTTCCCTTTATCCCCACCACCCTCCCTTCCAAATCTTTAAAGCACCCCCCCCCCCCTTGAATCCCGCTCCCAGCTCTCACCCATAAAGCTACCCCCCCTTTCTTTACTCCCTCCTTGTTACATGAGTAATATTGATCCGGGTACTGCCTATGCCTCATCCTCCCCACATCCCCCCTCCGCAAATGGGTCTCCTGAATCAATACCACATCCCACTGTGTCCTCACCACCTCCCTAAATAACATACTACGTTTCGCAGGAGAATTCAAACCCTTAACATTTACTGTACCTATCCATAGCATTTCCCCAGAATCCCCCCTAACCTCTCCCTATTACTGTGCCTTTATCCCTTCCCCCCCACCTCCCAACCCCTCTCTCCCCCTTCCCCTTCCCATTGCTTTGCTCCCTCCCACCCTTCCAGAAACGCCTTGTCCTATCCCGTCCCACCTCTCCCCATTCCCGTTGTCCACCTTATAGCTCGGTCAGCACCCCCTCATTTCACCCCCCCACCTCCCCCCTCCCAACCCCTTTACATCCCCCTCGCCTTTAATCCCCTCTTTATCATCCCTTAACTTTTCCAATGCCCTCCTTCCTCTCCAATCCTCCCCCTCCCGTCCATCTTGCAGCCCTATAAGTCCAGCGTCCCATTTTCCAGAGTAATAGAGCTCTACCGCCCTGTACTCAGTTACTTGCTGCCACTCCTTGCCGCTCCTGTCTCCCTCCTCAGGGGTCCTCCTCGATCGTCACCGCCTTCCGCTCCTGGGTCAGCCGCTGCAGTCTCTTCCCTTTTTCTCCCACCCTCTGCCATTGCGAGCCTGAGTGCTGTTTACCATGCACTGTTTTATATTGTCTCTGCTGCTCCCGCTCCACCGCTTGGGGAAGATTCTCACACCCCAATTCTTGCAATGCCGACCATGCTTCCTCCACTGTTTTCACCCTCCTGGTCACTCCATTCACCGACATCAACAAGCCGAAGGGGAACATCCACCGATAACGCAATCCTTTCCCCCGCATGTAGGCAGTGACCTCCATCATTCTTCTCCGTTCCAGCGTTCCTTTTGATAAATCATTAAACATCTCCACCTCTCTTCCTTCTCACGCAATCCTTCCAAACTTCCTCGCCGCATTTAAAACTTGCTCTTTAAGAGGGAAATTGCTCATAGAAGCGATAATATCTCTCGTCTGCTTCTCCTGCCTCGGGCCCAAACTTCTGTGCGCTCTTTCAATGCCGACTGAAGCCATCCTTGGGCCTGATTCTTCCCCCAGTTGCAAGATATGGCTGCACATCCTTTGCACTACCTGGACGCAGTCTTTGAAAGCCTCCTCCTCAGGTACCCCCTGAATGCGCAAATTGTTCCATCGCGCTCTATCTTCTATCTCCTCTTGTTGTGCCTGGAATTTACTTTGCATTGACGCCATCTCTCTCATCTCCTCCTCACATTGCTCCACATGATTTTCCAGATCCTCCACTCACTGACCCAAGCATCCCACCTCCTTCTGGATCGCCATCAAGGTCTCCTTCACATCTTTCCGTATTGCCTTGATCTCCCCCTGCATTTCCAATTTAAAAGCTTTCAACCACTTTTTCAGCAGCATCTCCTCCAGCCCCTCTGTCTCCGCTCTCTCTTCCTCCTCCGAGCTCCTTACATCGGCCTCCTCTTCGGAGCCGGCCGAGTCCACCGCTGCCTTCAGTTCTCAGTGTACGTAGGGTGACTGGAAATTCGCCAATTTTTCCTCGCTGCCATCGCAAAGGTGGGTCACTTTGTTCTCTCCACAATCTCGGGAATCGGACGGAGCTAGGCTTCTATGCTGCCATTAGCTCCGTGACATCACCGGAAGTCTGAACTTAAAAATTCTAACTAAAAATGAGGCCATCTTTCAGTACCTGAAGAAAACCACAATCTTCACTCAGCAATCTGAAGATCTCAACCTTGTGCTGAATCCTGAGCAGAATATATCAGAAAAATAAGAATCACTCCCTAGTACATACACTGGTGAGGAAAAGCAGTTTGGATATTCCATGGAAGGATGGGAAGAATTAGCCCAAGGTTTCCAACATGCTCAAGTAGAAGGGTTAAAAAGCCCAGACAGAACTAGAAGGGAAGTTCATGAAGCTCCAGAGTAAAAATCAGAGATTGACAAGAATTATCAAATATATTTCTCCAAGAGGTTTCCTCCTTACATTTATACTTACATTTTCTTTAGCAGTTTCCATTTCCTATTTGGCTTTCTCAGGAAGAGCTGGGGGGAAAGAAGGGGGCACTGAGGCTGTGCTAGGCTCAGAGTCCCGATTCAAATCTGGCTGTTCAACGGCCCTTAACAGGATAAGGACAGGGAACTGAACCAAACACCCTCCCTTCCTTCCACGGCAACCCAGGAGGGCAGCAGTTTTAAGGGTGAACCAGTGAGTGCTTCCTAAGTCAAGCTTAAGTGAGGAAATCTCTCCTAAGAGCAGTTACTCATGAGCTAAATCAATTGTCCTCAAAGTTTTCAGAGAGCACGCAGATGTGTCCACACTCTGCTGGTGACAGAGAAATTCTGAAGTAGTATGCCCTCTAGCTGCTGTAGATGTGGTACAGGATGAGCAATCAGAAGACTCTAGATTTTTCTCTTTCTCCACCTGTGCTGGTTGGGGAACACAACTCACCTGTCTGGACTGGCCTAGTAGGATGATATGGAAACACGGTTTATCCTTCCATTCCTCTGGCACCCTTCTATGTATTTGGAAACGCAGTCAGTCAAATATACTTTAAAAGAGGCAGCATCACAATAATACATAGCTAAAAAGGTTAGTCATGTAGGACAACCTTTAAAGTGCCCAACTTCATCAATACATTTTTTGCACTACACAGGAGAAACATATTCATAAATAAAACCATATAATGAAAACTGATGAAAAAGCCCTTAATTCTTTAACTGTGTGCAAAAGGTTACACGTATGCTCTGAGCATTAAATGAATCAGATAAGATAATCCAGTTAATTTTATTTTTATTTTGTGTTAACCCAAGTTTCAGTATACCAAGAAAAAGCATTTTAGCAGGTTTTTAAAATGAAGTTTTATATGAATAAACTTAATGGATTTAAATATACAGTATAAATCTATGATACTAATTATGTTTCTATAGAACAGTGCATACTCAATTTCGAACCAGTGGCAGATTCAGATGTACTGCATTTTACAAATGCATACATATTCTTGAACTTTCAAAGCAAATCTCTGTACATGACTATATGCTGATTCTGCTCTCATGTTATGTCATATGGTAAAGACTGCACCAGAGTTACATAGGTATATTCATTTGTTTTGCAGTGGAAGATCAGTAATTCCACACTGCCCTTGGTTCTGAGAGGGGGGAAACAAACTGGTACCATTTCAGCTCGATTTCTCTCAAATGAAAGGAAGTAAAATTTAGTTTTGACTCACACCCAGCTGGCCACAATGACCAATTCACTATTTTCTTGGCATTCTCCTTCAAATCCTTCTTGCATATCTACAGTAAAACTGCTAACACCATCTTGGATCTATTGTCAGACTTAAACATGCACAAGTTTAACAAGCAAAGACAAAATTGAAGTCCAAAGTCCAAAGCAACCTTGGGCCGGAAGGACTGGGGTTTCTAGTCCCACAGGTGCTCCTTGTGGTCTTAGGCAAGCCACTTAACCCTCCATAGCCCATGTTCCCTGAAAAATAGTTATCTCCAAGTTATAATGCCCTGTTCAATGTAATTTACTTAACTCTATGTAAATATTTGTACATACCATGTGAATAGTTTCCCTGTTATCCCAGTTTGTTTATGCCTTGTTCTATGTAAGCACATTGTGATATTTAATGCATTGTTGCTCTGTTCAGTTTTACTGTAAACCGCGCTGATTTCAATAGCGCGGTATATAAAAAATAAAAATAAAATAAATAAAAATAAAATAAAAATTTCAGTTTGTTCAATGTAAACCGCACTGATGCAGAATAGCGCGGTATATAAGAGAATGTAAATAAATAAATAAATGCAAAAATAAGCAAGAGCAGTAACTTAAAATTTTGAAGAACTCAAAACATTTCTGTAATAGGTCTACTCTCACAAATTTATATTGCATTGAAGTGGATTTAAGGACCTACATTTACTAGCCCAGCTCACAGAAAACATAAGGGTATAATAGTTCAAGATCCAAAATGATTTAATTTCAAAAATATTAGGGCCCTATTTACTAAGCTGCATCAGCTGTTAATACAGCAAATGTGGGCTAACAATTAATGCAGAGCCTTAAGGATAAACGTCCAGTACAGGGCCGGCCCATCCATTGAGCAAGAATGTTTTTTGCACAGGGCCCCGCATTTCAGGGGGCCCCGCGCAAAAAACATTCTGCTTTTTTTCAAAATTAAGTTAAAAAAAAAAAAAGCTGGATGCTACTGCTGCCGCCGCGGCAGCAGCAGAATGGAGTGTCCCGCGGGGCCCCCTCTGCCCGGCTGAGCTCTCCCTCTGCGATGGCTGAGCCCCTCTGTGCCGGCTTTCAGATACGCAAAGGGAGAGTGTCTCCCTCGCGTCTCTGTTAAGCCTGCAGGGGCAGATGGGAAATTTCCCATCAGCTCCTGCGGGCTTAACAGAGACACGAGGGAGACACTCTCCCTTCGCGTATCTGAAAGCCGGCACAGAGGGGCTCAGCCATCGCAGAGGGAGGGAGGGACTCAGCCAGGCAGAGGGGGCCCCGCGGGACACTCCATTCTGCCGCTGCGGCAGCGGTAGAAGCCAGCTTTTCTTTTTTTTTTTATGTTCCTTGAACCGATTGGGGGGGGGGGTTAGGACTGGTAATGGGCTATGGAGGGGGTTAGGACTTGACTTGAGGTGGGCTGTGGGTTGATGGGGGGGGGGGTTAGGACTGGTAATGGGCTATGGGGGGGGCTAGGACTGGAAATGGGCTGGGGGGTTAAGACTGGAGGTGGGATGATGGGGTTAGGACTGGTAATGGGCTGTGGGCTGGTGGGGGGGGGGGGTTAGGACTGGTAATGGGCTGTGGGCTGATGGGGGCTGTCTGGTAATGGGCTATGGGGGGTTTAGGACTGATAATGGGCTAGGGGGGGTTAGGACTGATAATGGGCTATGGAGGGGCTAGGACAGGAAATGGGCTGATGGGGAGGGGTTAGGACTGGTAATGGGCTGTGGGCTGATGGGGGCTGTCTGGTAATGGGCTATGGGGGGTTTAGGACTGATAATGGGCTATGGGGGGGGGGACTAGGACAGGAAATGGGCTGATGGGGAGGGGTTAGGACTTGAGGTGGGCTGATGGGGTTAGGACTGGTAATGGGCTGTTGGGGGGGTTAGAACTGGTAATGGGCTATGGGGGGGTTAAGACTGGTAATGGGCTTTGGGCTGATGGGGGCTGTCTGGTAATGGGCTATGGGGGGGGTTAGGACTGATAATGGGCTATGGGGGGCTAGGACAGGAAATGGGCTGATGGGGAGGGGTTAGGACTTATTTACATTCTCTTATATACCGCGCTATTCTGCATCAGTGCGGTTTACATTGAACAAACTGAAATTACATTGAACAGGGCATTATAACTTGGAGATAACTATTTTACAGGGAACATGGGCTATGGAGGGTTAAGTGGCTTGCCCAAGACCACAAGGAGCACCTGTGGGACTAGAAACCCCAGTCCTTCCGGCCCAAGGTTGCTGTCCTCTAGTGGGATTTGAACCCCTGACCTTCCGGCCTGAAGTACCTGAGGTGGGCTGATGGGGTTAGGACTGGTAATGGGCTGTGGGCTGATGGGGGGGGGGGGGGTTAGGACTGGCAATGGGCTATGGGGGGCTGACTGGAAATGGGCTGATGGGGGCTTAGGACTGGTAATGGGTTATAGGGGGGGGGCTTAAACTGAAAATGGGGTGATGGGGGTTAAGACTGGAAGTGGGTTGATGGGGGGCTAGGACTAGTATTGGGTTGGGGGGTTGCTAGGACTGGAAATGGGCTGATGGGGGCTAGGACTGGAAATGGGCTGATACAGGGACTAGAAGGGAATGGATGCTGGGTGAGGCTGGAACTAGAAGGGAGCTGATGTTGGGGGAGGATTAGAATGGGATGGGGCTGGGAGAGTAAAATGGAGGGGGGAAAAATATTTTGTGTGGGAGGGATGAAAAATCTACAATTGGCTGGGTATTGGGAGAGTAAGTGGGGATTGAGGATGGAGGGGTAAAATTTGAGTGGATGAAATAGGAATGAGGAAAGAGCAAAAGGAGAAAGATTAGTATGTTAAAGCAGATGTAGAGAGAGAATGGAAAAAAAACTAGGAGAGAAGAAAGGACAAATGGACAGCAGACGATGGAGAGTTAGCAGAAGACACGAAGAAACCAGAAGAAAGTGGCTGGAGCAATTGCAGCTGAAAAAAAATGCACAAAAGGTAGAAAAATATCTCTTTATTTTGAATTTATTAATTGGAATATGTCAGCTCTGGTAAATGTGTATCATTAACGTCTGCGCTTTGTTTAGTACAAGAGCAACTTAATGTATAGTTTTATTTCTACAGTGTTGTACATTCCAAGTTTGGCTTTTGGGATTCCCAGTTTAATTATTGTCGTCCTGTTTCTAAATTGTGATTCCTTGTTTGGTGATGGTTTATGTTCTGTTCATGTGTAACTGAGCTGAGGTATTCTGTTTATATAATTCCTATTTGACATTGCCACTTGTTCTCTTTCCCCAGTAGGTCATGTATTGGTATTCTCTGAAATGTATTGGTTTAATATTTGCATGTTTCCTTTTGATAGGTAGGGTATGGTGCTTTGTGAGTCCTGGTAGTGCTGTTAGGATATGGCAGGTTTGCTATGGGTTCTAAATGGGCAGTGTTTGTAGTAGTTCCTAATGTGTCTGGCGGTTGGCACTGGATTATAGTAATGTAGAAATCTTTTACTCTTTCTTTATTCATTAAGAGGCATGTTTACTAAAAGTTAGTATATGGTAACATTATGCAAATATTTATGCAAATGAGACCCTTATGCAAATGAGGCCCCGCACCGAGTCTCCGCACATGGCCCCGCACCCCCCTTGGGCCACCCCTGGTCCAGTAAGTCCTGCATTAGAGGTTAATGCAGAATTGGGATGAGAATGGTGGAAGACTGAGTGGGGCCTGTGCTTTACAATGTTCATGGAGGTAGTTACTATGCATTAATATAACATAGCAGAAAATGCAGCTAACTGCTTTGCATTATATAAAATGAAGGTAATGTTTAAAAAAATTCTCTGTGCTAATTGAATGGTAAACTGCTGGAAACGCTCTCAACAGTAAACACAGATTTGAATGTTAATTTTGTCAATTAATACATGGTTAAGTGTGACATTTATTTATTTATTTGCAGAGTTGTTATACCACTTTTTGTTAGGAACTACAAGGTGGTATACAATAAAATGTTATTTTATTTATGTATTTATGTATTTATTTATTTAATGTTAAGTGCCTTTGAGTCAGTGCTGACTCCTGGTGACCCAGCAGCTCCTGAGTTTTCTTGGCAGTGTGACCTGAAGTAGATTGCCAGGCACTGGAGGGTTAAGTGACTTGCTCAAGGCCACGAGTGCCAGTGGAAATCAAACCCTGGTCTCCTGGTTACCAGGCCAGTGCTCTAACCACAAGGCTGCTCCGCTCCAAAAATAAAAATACAAAACAAGACAAGATAAGGACATAATCAGAGAAACAACTGGAGGGGACAGTTGTGCAACATTATATTACCAATATAGCCAGGAGCGGAAAACTCTCTCAGTACGGGAAAAACATAAGGTGAGGGTAAGAAAGGAAAAAGAGCTCCAGACAATGGATCAGAAAAACAGGGTCAGGGTACCTAGATACTGTTGAAGGCCTGAGTAAGAGTAGTTACTCACCTGTAACAGGTGTTCTCCAGGAGCAGCAGGAATCAGTCCTCACATATGGGTGACGCCAGCACCGACGGAGCCCCCGTGTGGAGCATTTCCCCAGCTTTCATAGAAAGCCTTTGGGAATGCAGCGCGCATGCGCGGTCCCCTTCCCGCCCAAGGGTGCCATCTTGCTCAGTCTGATGACATAGCTAAAAGACAGCAAAAATAAATCATATGACTGCAACTCCAAGGGGAGAAGGAAGGGTTGTGAGGACTGATTCCTGCTGCTCCTGGAGAACACCTGTTACAGGTGAGTAACTACTCTTTCTCCAGGACCAAGCAGGAAGTCAGTCCTCACATATGGGACTCCCTAGCTTAGGGCTACCAGAGGCCCCAAACTGAAAAAATGAGCTCCCTCTAGAGCCTCAGCATGCAAGAACAGAATCTTCTCTGGTAACGCCCCCGACAGGTAGCCCAACACCAGCGCTGGAGGGTAGGAATTGCCTAGACCCCAAAGAGATTATGGAGTACCGCTTGCCCGAAAGCACTGTCCCTGCGGAACTCCCTCTCAAGGCAGTAGTGGGCCGCAAAAGTCTGGCTTGAAGACCAAGTAGCGGCCCGGCAGATGTCTGCCAACAGAACAGAGCGGAGATGAGCCACTAATGCAGCCTTCGCCCTGACACGGTGAGCCATAACTCGACCCTGCAAAGAGAGGCCGGCTGCCCTGTAAGCCCAGGCGATGCAGTCAGCCACCCATATGGACAAAGTACGCTTGGAGACAGCCAACCCCAACTTATTGGGGTCATAAGGAGGTGATAATGCCTCTGTATAAGTCTTTGGTGCGACCTCATTTGGAGTATAGTGTGCAATTCTGGAGACCGCACCTTCAAAAGGATGTGAACAGGATGGAGTCGGTGCAGAGGGTGGCTACTAAAATGATTAGTGGTCTTCATTATAAAGCATATGAGGACAGACTGAAGGATCTTAATATGTACACCTTAGAGGAAAGGCAGGATAGAGGTGATATGATTGAGATGTTTAAATACCTCCGTGGCATAAATGTTCAGGGAGAGAGCCTCTTTCAATTGAAAGCAAGTTCTGCTACGAGGGGACATGGGATGAGGGTGAAGGGAGATAAATATTTCCGCATATCACTCCTGAATCTCTTTACGGAAAGAGTAGTGGATCCGTGGAATAGTCTCCTCAGTGGAGGTGGTAGAGATGAGGACAGTAACTGAATTCAAAAAAGCATGGGACAAACACAGAGGATCTCTAAAGGTAAAAAGGGGACTGTTGTAGTTGCTATGGAAGGACAGACTAGATAGGCCATGTGGTCTTTTTCTGTCGTCATATTTCTATGTTTCTATAAGAGACGAAGAGCTGAACCGCCCTCTGGTGCTCCCACGTACGGTCAAGGTAGAAGGACAACGCCCTCCTACAGTCCAGGGTATGCAAGACCATCTCAGCCCGGCTAGCATGAGGCCTGGGAAAGAAAGTCGGAAGAACCACCTCCTGATTCAGGTGGAAGGAGGAGACAACCTTTGGAAGGAACTTAGGGTGAGTCCGTAAGACTACCCTGTTCCTATAGAACCTAGTATAAGGTGCTTCTGATACTAGGGCCTGAAGCTCACTCACTCGCCTTGCTGAGGTAAGGGCTACCAGAAATAGCATTTTCCAGGACAGAAAACGCGGAGGGCAAGTAGCCATAGGTTCAAAGGGTGGGAAAGTAAGCCGTTGCAAGACCACATTTAAATCCCATTCAGTGGTAGGTGGACGCACTGGAGGCTTAAGCAAAAGCAGGCCTCTGAGGAAGCGAGCCACCAAAGGATGGCTGGAGAGAGACTGACCCTCCACCTGTGAGTGGTGTGCTGAAAGAGCACTAAGATGAACTCTAACAGAATTGGACTTAAGGCCTAGGTTGGACAGGTGAAGCAAATACTGCAGCACCACTGGTACCAGGCATGAGAAGGGATTCTCATTGTGTTGAGTACACCAGATAGAGAATCTACGCCACTTAAGGGCATAAGACTTTCTGGTGGACTGCCTCCTAGAGGCCAAGACTACGTCCTCCACTTTCCTAGGCAGTAGTAAAGGCGCTAGGACTACCCTTTCAGCAGCCAGGCCATCAAATTGAGGGACTGGAGATTGGGGTGCAAGAGGGATCCCAGCTCCTGAGACAGGAGATCGGGTTGCATCCCCAGAGGAAGAGGAGTGTCCACCGCCAGTTGCAACAGTAGTTGGAACCAGGGTTGCCTTGGCCACCTGGGGGCCACCAGAATCACTGAGGCCTTGTCCCGGGTCACCTTGAATAGTGTCTTGGACACTAGAGGCGTGGGAGGAAACGCATATAGGAGGCCTGTAGACCATGGAATGAGAAACGCATCCGCTGCTACTCTGAGAGGATGCGGTTGTCTGGAACAGAACCTGGGTAGTTGATGGTTCAGAGGACTGGCAAAGAGATCTATGGTTGGAAGAACCCATCTCAGGAAGATCTGTTGAACCACTAAAGGGTTCAACTGCGATTCGTGCAGCTGCAGGATCCTGCTCAATCTGTCCGCCAGGTAAGTCTCCTCACCTGGGAGGTAGACTGCTTTGAGAAGAATGCCCTGATTGACTGCCCAGGAGCACAGTTTCTGCGCTTCCTGACAGAGAAGGCGGGAGCCTGTGCCTCCTTGTTTGTTCACATAGAACATAGCCACTTGATTGTCCGTCTGAACCAAGACGGACTGGTGAGAGATGAGATGAAAGTCCTCAGGGCTAAGTGGATAGCGCTCAGTTCTAACACAGATTGATCTGCTGTGCGGCCTCCAAAGGAGTCCACAGGCCTTGAGTACATGGTCCTTGGCAATGTGCACCCCAACCTTGAAGAGAAGCATCGGTTGTCAGCACTTGAGAGTGTGGAGGTGCCTGAAAAGGCACCCCTTGCACTAGATTTGGAAGATGAAGCCACCATTGCAGAGAAGACTGTAGTAGGCTGGACACCCTCACTTTGTCCATGAGGCTTCCTGTGGCCTGGTGCCACTGAGTCCTGAGGCCCCATTGAGCTGGCCTCATGTGTAGGCGGGCATTTGGCGTCACATGGACCGTAGATGCCATGTGGCCTAAGAGCCTCAGGAATTGTCTGGCAGAGACCAGAGAATTGCTGTGGAATAGCCTGGCTAGAGCCATCAATCTGTGGGCCCTGTCCACTGGTAGAAAGGCCTTCGCCTGAAAGGTGTCCAGTCAAGCTCCTATGAACTCCATGTTCTGGGAGGGTTGCAAACTGGACTTTGCGAAGTTTATGACAAAACCCAGGTGCTGAAGCAGAGCGGCAGTGCGAAGGGTGGCTTGATTGGCCTCTTGCGGGGATTGACCCCTGATGAGTCAATCGTCCAGATATGGAAAGACAAAGAGGCCTTGAACCCTGAGGTAGGCCGCTACCACCGCCAGTCACTTGGTGAATACCCTGGGGGTGGACGTAAGGCCAAAAGGCAGTACTCTGTACTGATAATGGTTTCCTCCCACTACAAATCTGAGATATTGTCTGTGGTCTGGATGAATAAGGATGTGAGTATAAGCATCCTTTAGATCTAAGGAGCATAGCCAATCTCCCTGCTGGAGGTAGGGCAGCAGGATTCCAAGGGTAAGCATCTTGAACTTTTCCCTCTCCAGGAACTTGTTCAGGTTTCGCAAGTCTAGGATGGGTCTGAGGCCTCCTGTTCTCTTTGGTACCAGGAAGTACCTGGAATAGAAGCCGTGACCTCTCAGGTGGTGGGGCACCGGTGCCACTGCCTGTTCCTTTAGAAGACCTGCCAACTCCTGCAGGAGTAAGTCCCTGTGCAGAGGGAGTCTGGGAGGCTCCCCTGGAAAATAGGAGGGGGGTACTTGGTGGAAGTGGAGGAGATAGCCCTTCTGGACTATACTTAGAACCCAGGTATCCCTTGTGACGGCTCACCACCTGTGGGCGAACATGGCCAGCCTGCCTCCAGTGCTGATGGGGACCAGCTGAGGAGGAGAGGCTATGCCAATGCAGTCAAAAAACCCCTCCCTGCTGAGCAGGAGCCGGAGTAGGAGGCTTGGGGGCTTTCTGCCTACGGGGTCCATGGCCCTGTCCCTTGGCCTGCTGACCCTGTTGGGGAGCTACAGAGGCCTGATAATGAGGGTACTGTTTATAGGCAGATGACTTCCTTGGCTAAGAGGTCTTTTTTCCCGAGCCCTTCTTCTTCTGAGAAGGGGCAGAGGTTTTTCTGGACAGCCTTGTCCGGGTAAGGGTCTCGGTCTCGCGTTCGGCAGCCTTGTCAGCCATGGGCTTGCCAAAGAGGTTTTCACCTCGGCGGGGGACATCGACCAACTTGTCCTGCATCCATGGCTCGAGGTCCGATGACTGTAGCCAAGCTTGATGGTGTGCACCGATGCCGGCCGCGGCTACTCAGACTGAAGCCTCGAAGCCATCATAAGCTGCTCGAGATATAAACTTTGAGTACTCACGAATACCCGAGGACAGAGCATTGAACCTCTGCAAAGGTTCCTCGGAGAGACCAGCAGAAAACCCGGCAATCTCCTTTGCCAGGTCTCGAATGTACATGCCCATGTACAGCTGGTAGGTCTGGACATGGCAAGCAAGCATAGAGCCCTGGAAGCACTTCTTACCGAGGGCATCCAGGTTCCGGACCTCCCGACCGGGAGGCACCGAGGAGTGCATCTTCTGACTCTTCAGACGATGCATGGCCGATTCCACAACCATGGAGTGGTGCGGTAATTGTGCCTTTTGGAACCCGGGGCTCTTGCGGACTCGATAGATGGAATCGACCCGCTTGCTTAAAACTGGCGTCGATGCCAGCGCCTCCCACATGCGGAAGAGCAACCGTTCCAGCATCGGAGGAACCGGAACAGTAAAGGCCTCCTTCGGAGGAGAGTCATACTGTAGGGCCTCGAGCTCCTCGGCTCGAGGCTCCTCCTCGGGATCCGCGGGGAATGCCAAAGCCTTGGCCATGTCCCGCACGAAGTCCGAGAACCGGGTATCCTCCGGGGGGGACCTTCTCTGAGGCTCGGATTCGGGCAAGTCCAAAGGAACGCACAGAGTCCAAAAGGTGTCGGGCGACTCCTCATCCTCCGTCTCCCAGCCAGACTCCTCGGAGGAGGAATCGAGTGGCTCCGGTTGGGCAGGCATCGATGCCATCCGCCCCAACGCCGAGGGTACCGGCATCGACGACCTCAGTCCCGAATGGGAGGCCGAGGGGGACCTTGGCCAAGGATAGACTCGAGTTCTCATGGACTCGAGGATCAGCTCGGCCTCCGGGGTCAACTTGGACGTCGATGTCCCGGTGGTCGGGGAAGATGCACCGGTGAGACCGGCAATCAGTGCCCGCTGCTGTTCCATGAAGGCAGCCAAGCTGCTCTCCAAGGCCGTCAACCTGAGTCCGAGCTCAGGAGACTCAGCAGCCCCCGACTCGGGCCCGACGTCGGCTCCCCTGGAGGTGAGTCCACGAGGACTACAGTACTCACGTAACCCGAGGACTCCATCTCCACACGAGGTTGTTTTGCAGGCCTCTCTGACTCTGAAGACCCAGGACGGCGCTCGGGGCTATGCGACTTGGCCCTCGAGGAGCCAAGTGCGTCCACCAACGCCGCCCTCGCGGGTTTTTTCTTCTTACGATGCTCCCATGAGGGAGACCCCCTTTCAGAGGAGCCTCAACGCTGCTCGGGGCCGGAGTCCCGAGATGTCAAGGCCTCTGACGAGGTCCGGGCCCTACCGGACGCGGATTCAGAGAAGATTCTTTCCTTTTGGTTCTGCCGACTCCTTAACACCTTAGAGGACATCTTCCCACATGGACCACAGATCATCGGGTCATGATCGGGTCCGAGGCACCGGAGGCAGCAGTCATGTGTGTCAGTGAGAGACATAAGTTTCTTACATCGATCACACTTTTTAAACACACTGGCAGCCATCGGGGGAAAAAGGGCCCCTGCAAGGTCAAAAGACAGGGCTGCCAGTGAAAAAAGAAAAAAATGGCACGAACGCTAGTCACTAAGGACAAAAACCGAAAAAGAGATCCGGGCTCGATACCGACATATCAGACCCAGGCGGGAAAGGGAAACCGGCGTCGAACCGAAGAAAAACAGGTCAACACAGAGAAAATCAACTTCTTCCTCGGGTGAAACGAATATACATCCGTCGGGCTCCGCGGAAAAAAAAAGACTGAGCAAGATGGCACCCTTGGGCGGGAAGGGGACCGCGCATGCGCGCTGCATTCCCAAAGGCTTTCTATGAAAGCTGGGGAAATGCTCCGCACGGGGGTTCCATCAGCGCCGACATCACCCATATGTGAGGACTGACTTCCTGCTTGGTTCTGGAGAAAATAGCCGTGTCTTTAGGTCAGTTTTGATTTTTTGAAGGAGGATTCCTTACAGAGTTCAGTAGGCAAAGAGTTCCACAACTGAGGGGCAGAAAATTGAAGGCCATAGAATGATAGGTTTCAAGATGGATCATGTGTGTGATAGGGACAAGGAGGTTTGTATAGATTGCAGGAAGGGCAATAAGGAATGAGATAGGAGTGTATGTAGGTAAGCCTGCTGGAATAATAAGTTTGGTGTGTCAGTGTTAGGAGTTTGAATTTTACACAATAGGCAACAGGGAGCCAATCTTGTTTGTGGAGGAGTGACATGATCATGCCGTTTGGCCTTACAGATGAGGTTTTACTGCAGTATTTTGTATTATCTGAAGTTGTTTTAATTGGGTCTGGGAGGTACCTGCTAGTAAGGAATTGTAGTAATCACAGGACTTTATGTTTAATTGTCAAGAAAAGAAAAAGTTACCTAGCATAAGGTCTGGAAAATCCACAGCCAACTCTCCCTTCTCTTCCACTGCAAACTCCAGTCTACGGTTGTTCCACTTTGCTGTACATATGCCTGGAACAGACTACCTGAGTTAGTACATCACGCTCCATCTCTGGTCCTATTCAAATCCAGGCTAAAAACCCACCTCAAAGGCTATTTTTGGATCCTAACCCCTTTATTTTCCTGTTTACCACCAGTGTGTGTTAAAAGTACTTCCCCTTAGTTTTACCCTAGTTCCCTATTCGTTGTGTTCGCCTTTCTGACTTGAATAAACTGTAAGCTCTTTTGAGCATGGACTGACTCTTGCATGTATATATACAATGCTATGTATGCCCTGTAGTGCTATACAAGTGATAAATAGTAGTAGTAGTAAAGGTTAAATTAGCCTTAGCTTATCCAAATGCTCCTGACTGAATATGGATAGCACGTTTTTACACTTTCAGATCTTTTAATTCTTAGGTGTACTGTTATTTTTATGTTGTGCATTAATTTTTATGTATGTGTTACTGTGATCTAGCTCATTTATAGATAGTATGTAATGTAAATAAATGAAATGATCCAAGAGAAAAATTTCATACTGCACAAGGTACCATTCGTTTATGTAGGGGATAATTTTTATAAGGGGGCATGTACTTTAAGCAGTAAAATATGTGCCTATTTTGATGGCATTTTAGTCACTTATGCGCATATGTGGTCTCAAAATACCAACCAGTGAAAATGTATGCACATTCACATGATGGTGCATACTTCACTGGTGGGCATGCACATGGATAGAGTTTGAATGGATCATGGATGGATCGCACAAGTACACAGACAGATTATAAAATACAGTAAATTTATGTGTGCACTTGAAAAATTAAAAGGTAAAGGCACTTACACCAGCTGTATAAGTGGTGCACATTAGGCCACCTATACTAGTATTTTATAAAGACAATCAGGTACCTACTTGCTGCCTTTATAAAATAGGCTTAACACAGGCACCTTACAAAACACTTTAACTAGGCGCCCCCTTCAAAAATTATCCTCAAAGTCCTGAATGGTTATGTCCATTTACCTTAGTCATGGTTAATGCGTGGAAGATATCTGGTGCACCCTGACATTTATACCTGTAGTGGGGTTCAGCTATAGTCATACAGTATTACAGAAATCTCCTTATACTATGCCACAGTGAGAAGAAGAAAATGACACGAGTGAAAACGAAAAACCAGAGAAATGACAAACATCAAGATATCAAATGTTATTACAATCTGATTTTTAAAAAAATTATAAAAAAGATCAAATCCAGACATTGCCTTTTTATTAACCAACAGAAAATAACTTAGGGGCATATTTACTAAGCCCTGCGCTGGTACAGCTGTCCCCCTGCAGTTACCGTGGGTCACTGCGGCAAATCTGCAGCAGGAGCAACAAAAGCCATGGAATTCAAATTCCCACACTAGCAACACTGCAGTAGGAACACCCCTGTCCCAAATCGCCACCCAGATATGCACTACCCAAGTAGTGTGCGGTTTTTAGCACAAAGCCCCATGCTACTTTGTAGCATGGTGCCGATACTGTGAGCTAATCCTGAGTTGCCCAGTAGCACATGTTAGCAAACATGCCCTTCAATGTTCTAGGTTTTTTTTTTTTTTTTTAATTTATACATCAGAATACTTTAAATCCATAGTGGAATTTCCAGTTCAGTTTAAGCAAGGTAGTGAGATTCTATGATTATAATCTCTTACAGAAGCAGAATGTTTTTTGTCATTACAATTAAAACTCAAATTATAAAATTTAAAGATACAGATTTTTTTTCCACTTTGCAATTCTATCATTTCTGGGTGACCAGAGATTTCAATATTCTTTTGGATTGTTGCATATAAACACGTTCCGGGGGGGGGGGGGGGAGACTTGTAATACTATTGATATTAGATTTAACAATCTTAATGCAAACCAAGCTGAAGTTTGTCAACTCTTGAGTTCTCTCTTCTGCTAAGGCCATGTTGTTTTCGGACTTCTGGTCAAGGAGCAAGGGCTTTGCCTAGGTTGTGCCTAGCAGAAACCAATACATTTCAATCGGTGTGACAAACAGGAATGGGATTTAGCAGAATCAATTATGAATCCCAGCACCTGGTCATGATAAGCAATCTTCATCTGTGCAAGTACAGGTCATCCTGAGAGGCTGCAAATATAAACTACTCTCCATAGGCTCAGAGAAGAAAAATAGTACCTCTGTAAACTAACAAACATTTCCATCTTTGGATCATTAAGCCTCTGTCTTCCTGGAGACTAGGAAGCATCTACAATAAAATCCAACCTTTTCTTACAGTAGGTCAGATTTGACCCTACAGACCTCCAAAATGATTTACAGTCTCGGTGGCTCTTTTTAGGGAGAACAATTTGGAAGAATTTTTAAAAGATGCAATAGGCTTACTTACATGCCAATCCTTAGAATTCAATTTTCTTATCCTCTATAGATCCATTTAGAAAACCCAACTCTAATTTTGATTGAGTGGCAGTGAATGGCTTTAGGGCTAATATGACCAGATTGGTGAAGCTTATTTATTTATTTACATTCTCTTATATACCGCGCTATTCTGCATCAGTGCGGTTTACATTGAACAAACTGAAATTACATTGAACAGGGCATTATAACTTGGAGATAATTATTTTACAGGGAACATGGGCTATGGAGGGTTAAGTGGCTTGCCCAAGAACACAAGGAGCATCTGTGGGACTAAAAACCCCAGTCCTTCCGGCCCAAGGTTGCTGTCCTCTAGTGGGATTTGAACCCCCGACCTTAGAGCTTAGTGCTCTAACATTACGGCTTAGAAGTTCCCAGAAAATATAATTTTCCATAAAATGCCCTAGATATAGATGGCAAGTTGGTGGTAGGAAGAACAGCATTCTGATAGAACATCTTCCCAAGGAGGACAAGAATTGGATTCCTGGTCTGGTAGAACAAATGCAAGACCCTTATGTTTCTTAGCCTTCTTGAAAATCTGTTTAAACCACCACACACTGAAGTGACAGCAGCTAGTAATTAAATCCCAGCACTAGATGGACAACATACGTTGTGTCGTTCTTCTCAATCAGTTGTAATAATTCTATTTCCATCTTCTGCGCATGTGAGAGGAGAGGGCAAGCTGGGCACTGCTACTAGTCCCTTAAGGGACTTTAAATATTTCAGTAAATTGAAAAATGGTGCCTTTGGTTCATCAGAAGCCACTGAAAAGGGACAGCCTTTGCACTTTTGAATAAATGAGTCAAAGAAAATGCCTTTAGGTGCAGAATGATTTTAGTTGATTCCTCTGATGGCACCAAATGGAGTCCTGAAGTTAATTCTTAGATTAAAGTGCTCTTCAGAAATCTAGTACCTAGCCCATTTGCATTCAGAGCATTTGGATAACTGTTCTCTCATCCTTGCTGCAATATATATGTGTTAGAATAGAGTCTGCATGATTCCTTGTGTGGAGTCTGCCAATGCAGTCTAAATCATGGCCAGTGCACAAAGACTTTCTGGACTTAGGAAAAAGCCGCAGACACCCAGAAAAAGAACAGTATAGTCATGGGAGGATCAATTACTTGGAATATGAGCATACAATAAAGAGCTTTTGAAAGTACTTTGACTGAACCAGCAACAGAATTCTCTTGATCTCCTCAGTGCCTTCCTCCCATAAAACAAAGGGGACACCTTGTACAAATTGAGTAAAGGTTTTTTCAATGACTGGGTCAACAAAGCCCAAAGTATCACCCTTGGGAGTCTGGAGACTTGAGCCCATTCTGGGAACTTAGGAAAGGTTTAAGGCACAACCCAGCTTGGAGCATAAAGAATTTCTATTATGGCCAAGCCTTTGAAACATTCCAGCAGAGAGTAAGGGGCTTGTTTACAAAGCCGCAGTAGCGGCTTCCACTCGATATCGGAGCCGCGGCCCCATTGAATTTAATGGGGCCGTGGCTCCGATATCGAGCGGAAGCTGCTACCGCGACTTTGTAAACAAGCCCTTAAGTGTTCTAAGGATTCCCGCTTGAAACTCAATACTCTATAGATTTGGCCCATACTTTGAGTCCTTTGAAGTATATGAGAAGTGACAGCAATATGAGTCCTCACCTTATGTTGATGCATTTTTTAATAGAGCCTGACTATCAGAATAACTCAAAAGAGCTCCCTAGGGCTTTGGGCCTAGTTTCAGGCTGACATGCTACCTTCTATTTTTTGGCCCCTGGTCTCTGGAATGCTCATCCGCCTCCAATCTAAATAGAGTCCTCCAAAAAATTTAAGACAAAACTAAAGACCTCTCTCTTTAATCTAGTCTTCAAAGATTATGTGGGATAAGATGGTGGCATGGTTCAGGCTCTGTTCAATTTTTATGTGATTATTTTTATTTTGTTTCTCTCCTCTCCTTTCTGAATTTTGGAGTTCCTTTCTTAGCCTTCTTCTGTACTGGAAAGTGTAGGGCAGTATAGGACGCTTTAAACAAACAAACTTGGCAGATTACGTAGGTAGGGTGAAAGCCTCTCCTACAGGGCCTTAGCTGATGAAGGCACTATCTTCTAGAAAATGCTACATCTAGAGATATTGTGACCTTTTCTAATAACACTTCTGGTTAGAAAGAATAGTTACTCACCTGTAACAGGTGTTCTCCAGGAGCAGCAGGAATCAGTCCTCAGATATGGGTGACGTCGGTGCCAATGGAGCCCTCGTTCAGAGCATTTCCCCAGCTTTCAAAGAAAGCCTTTGGGAATGCAGCATGCATGCGTGTTCCCCTTCCCGCTCAAGGGTGCCATCTTGCTCAGTCTGATGACATAGCTAAAAGACAGCAAAAATCAAAATAAAGGATAGGACTGCAACTCCAGGGGAGGAGGGAGGGTCGTGAGGACTGATTCCTGCTGCTCCTGGAGAACACCTGTTACAGGAGAGTAACCATGCTTTCTCCAGGACCAAGCAGGAAATCAGTCCTCACATATGGGCTCCCCAGCTCTAGGCTACCGTGAACCCAGAGCTGAAAAAATGGCTCCCTCTCAAGAGGCTCAGCATCCGTGATAAAAATTGTCTCTGAGACCGCACCCCGTATGGTAGCCCAACACAAAGGGCTGGAGGGTAGGAGTTGCCTAAACCTCAAAGAGATTACGGAGTACCGCCTGGCCAAAAACACTGTCCCGCCGGGACTCTCTCTCCAGGCAGTAATGGGCTGCAAAGGTCTGGCTTGAAGACCAAGTTGCAGCCCGGGCAGATGTCTGCCAACGGAACAGAGTGGAGATGAGCTACTGACGTGGCTTTCGCCCTGACATGGTGGGCCGTGACCAATGTTCCCTCTAATTTTCTGTAGGCTGTGTGCGCATAAAATATCAGCTGTGTAGCTTTTGAAGGAAGGTTAATTTTTGTGCGCTACATAACAGTCTGAGTTATATACTTTAAAATTTGACTACACATCAGAATACAGTATGTACACCACATTGATTTTAATCAAATTAAATGAATATAGACGATTACTAAATGAAGCAGAAAATTTCTAGTAATTACAATCACAACTTTTAAATTTTAAGACGTCTGTGTTGTTTTCTAGCAGAATCAGAACCGTAATTTTTATGCGCTCAGTTGTGAAGTATGTGCGCTCGCTCGGCGAGGTGTGTGCACGCGCACAGCTTAGAGTGAACAGTGGCCGTGACTCGATCCTGCAAGGGGAGGTCGGCTGCCCTGTACGCCCAGACGATGCAATCTGCTACCCAAGTGGACAACGTATGCTTGGAGACAGGTAACCCCATCCTATTAGGATCAAATGAGACGAAGAGCTGAGTAGCCCTTTGATGCTCCCGCGTACATTCTATGTAAAAAGACAACGCCCTTTTACAGTCCAGAATATGCAAGACTGTTTCAGCCCGGCTGGCATGCGGACTCGGAAGAACCACCTCCTGATTGAGGTGGAAAGAGGAGACCACTTTTGGGAGGAACTTGGAATGGGTCTGTAGGACCACACTGTTCCTATAGAACCACATGTACGGTCTATCAGAAACCAGAGCTTGTAGTTCACTCACACGCCTGGCTGAGGTAAGAACCACCAGGAAGAGTGCTTTCCAAGAGAGGAAGCACAAATGGCAAGTAGACATCGGCTCAAACAGTGGGCGAGTAAGTTGCTGCAAGACCACGTTCAAATCCCACTCATTTGCCGATGGAAGAACCGGAGGCTTGAGTAGAAGCAGACCTCTGAGAAATCTGGACACCAAGGGGTGAACCGACAGAGACTGTCTCTCCACCAGTGAGTGGTGCGCTGACAAAGCACTGAGGTGGACCCGAACAGAGTTAGACTTAAGGCCTAGGTCTGAAAGGTGAAGTAGATACTGCAGTACTACTGGCACCAGGCAAGAGAAAGGATCTTCATTGCGCTGAGCACACCATACTATAAACCTACATCACTTGAGGGCATAGGACTTTCTGGTGGACTGCCTCCTAGAGACCAAGATCACCTCCTCAACCTCCTTAGGTAGAAGTAAGGGAGCTAGCACTATCCTTTCAGCAGCCAGGCCATCAGATTGAGGGACCTGAGATTGGGGTGCAGAAGGGAACCCTGCTCTTGAGACAGGAGATTGTGTTGCAGCCCCAGAGGGAACGAAGAAGTGGAAACTGCGGCCGCCTCGGCCATCTGGGGGCTACCAGAATCACCGAGGCCTTGTCCCGGAGGATCTTGAACAGAGTTTGGGCCACCAGGGGTGTGGGAGGAAACTCATACAGGGGGCCCATAGACAAGAGATCAGAAAAGCATCTGCTGCCATCCTCAGGGGATGCAGCTGTCTGGAGCAAAACCTGGGCAGCTGACGGTTTAGTGGACTTGCAAAGAGATCGACGGATGGAAGTCCCCAGCAGAGGAAGATCTGCTGGATCACCAATGGATTCAACTGCCATTCGTGAGGCTGGAGAATCCTGCTTAGCTTGTCTGCTAGGAAGTTTTCCTGACCAGGTAGATAAACTGCTTTGAGAAACATGCCTTGTCTGACCGCAAAGGAGCATAGGGCCAGTGCCTCCTGACATAGAAGCCTGGACCCTGTGCCTCCTTGTTTGTTCACGTAGAACATTGCTACCTGATTGTCTATCTGAACTAGGACAGACTGTTGAAAGAGAGCATGGCAGAAGGTTTGCAGAGCTAAGCGGATTGCTCACAGCTCTAAAAGGTTGATATGCTGTGTGGCCTCCCGAGGGGACCACAGGCCTTGAGTGCACGTGCCCTGGCAATGTGCACCCCAGCCCTTTAAGGACGCATCTGTCGTCAGCACCCTTGTGTGTGCTGAAGTCTGAAAAGGTACACCCCTGAGAAGGCTTGGCAGATGTAGCCACGACTGTAAGGAGTTCAGAAGTCGTCTGGACACCTTTACTCTGTCTCGGAGGTCGCCGGTGGCTTGTGTCCACTGATCTCTGAGGCACCATTGAGCAGCTCGCATGTGCAGATGGGCATTCGGGGTCACATGTACCGTGGATGCCATGTGGCCCAGGAGCCGCAGGTAGTGCCTGGCGGAAACACGAGAATTGCTTTGGAACTGGTTGGCCAAGTCCATAAGTCTGTGGGCCCTGTCCTCGGGCAAGTAAGCTCTTGCCTGAAGGGTGTCCAACCTGGCCCCTATAAACTCTAGGTTCTGAGAGAGGAGCAAAGTGGACTTTGCGTAGTTTATGACAAAGCCCAGATACAGTGCGAAGAGTGGCCTGTCGGGCCTCCTGGAGTGACTGGCCCCTGATTAGCCAGTCATCCAGGTATGGGAAGAGAAAAATCACCCGATTTCTGAGAAAAGCCACCACCACCGCCAGGCATTTGATGAAAGCCCTGGGGGCAGAAGTCAGGCCAAAAGGAAGCACTCTGTACTGAAAGTGGTTTCCTCCCACCACAAATCTGAGATATTATCTGTGGTCTGGATGGATGAGGATGTGAGTATAAGCATCCTTTAGGTCTAAGGAGCATAGCCAGTCTCCCTGCTGGAGGTAGGGCAGCAGTATCCCAAGGGTAAGCATCTTGAACTTTTCCCTCTCCAGAAACTTGTTCAGATTTTGCAAGTCTAGGATAGGTCTGAGGCCTTCTGTTCTCTTTGGTACTAGGAAGTACCTGGAGTAGAAGCCTTGCCCTTTCAGGTGGTTTGGCACCGGTTCCACCGCCTGTTCCTTTATAAGACTTTACGAATGCTTTGGGTCCAATTTTCAGAGGGTTAAAGATCCTTATCGCAGTGAATGCCCTCAAAAAGTATTGAGAAAATCCGCTTTATAGGGTTTCTACTGTAATACCTCCATCTTCAATTCAAAATTTTTTTTCTTTTTTTATCCTATTTTTTCCTTTTTTTTGTTATTTCTTAAAATTTTTACATAGACATCAGTACCTACAAATATAGATAAAGTGCAGGTCTCAGACTAACACTGGCAGTGCTTTTTGCAAGCATCAAAAGCAACATACCTTCACGCATCAATGACCTTTTAGCACTTATCCATTCATTGAAAAGTTACAGTACTTCAGAACTCCCTACTAGACTTTTTCTTCAATCATTAACTTAATTTGCTTATTCATGTTATTAGTAAATGATTGTGCTTATCTTCTCATATTGTAGGTGATTACTCTCCCCGACGCCACCAAATGGGTACCGCTAAAATGCGTTTCGTTTTCTTCCTCGGGGGGATTTAAGTTATCACAGCACGATCTAAGAAACAACAAAGAAGTAATGAGCATACCAGTATAGAACTTACAGTTGCAGGCACAAAATTTCTCCAAAATTTAAATCCCCCTAATAGAGCTGGTCTGCATGCGCGGCGTTTTTCTGCACGTAAAAAAAAGTTTCAGTATGGTAAAGCTTTGAAGGTGTAGAGGGTAAGCCACCGCGTTCCACTCCAAGGTAGAAGTTGTGATTTCATTGGAGAAATTTTGTGCCTGCAACTGTAAGTTCTATACTGGTATGCTCATTACTTCTTTGTTGTTTCTTAGATCGTGCTGTGATAACTTAAATCCCCCCCTGAGGAAGAAAACGAAACACATTTTAGCGGTACCCATTTGGTGGCGTCGGGGAGAGTAATCACCTACAATATGAGAAGATAAGCACAATCTTTTACTAATAACAACATGAATAAGCAAATTAAGTTAATGATTGAAGAAAAAGTCTAGTAGGGAGTTCTGAAGTACTGTAACTCTTCAATGAATGGATAAGTGCTAAAAGGTCATTGATGCGTGAAGGTATGTTGCTTTTGATGCTTGCAAAAAGCACTGCCAGTGTTAGTCTGAGACCTGCACTTTATCTATATTTGTAGGTACTGATGTCTATGTAAAAATTTAAAGAAATAACAAAAAAAAAGGAAAAAATAGGATAAGAAAAAAAATTTTGAATTGAAGATGGAGGTATTACAGTAGAAACCCTATAAAGCGGATTTTCTCAATACTTTTTGAGGGCATTCACTGCGATAAGGACCTTTATAAGACTTGCCAACTCCTGAAGGAGGAGGTCCCTGTGTAGAGGGAATCTTGGAGGCCGCCCTGGATAGTAGGAGGGGGGGTAGCTGGTGGAAATGGAGCATATAGCCCTTTTGGACTATGCTCAGTACCCAGGTATCCCCTGTGATGGCTGGCCACCTGTAGGCGTACAGGGTAGCCGACCTCCTGTGCTGAGTGGAGCCACCGGCGGAGGAGAGGTTATGCTGTGGGAGTCAAAAAACCCCTCCCTGCTGTGCAGGAGCCGGAGCTGGCGGCTTGGGGGTTTTCTGCCTATGGGGCCCATGCCCATGCCCCTTGGCCTGCTGGCCCTGTTGGGGAGCTGGAGAGGCCGGATACTGAGGGTAGGTTTTGTAGGCAGCATCCTTTCTCGGGAAAAAGGGCTTCTTTCCAGAGACCTTCTTTTTGTGAGAAGGCACAGAAGTCTTTCTATCTAGACAGTCTTGTCCTAGTGAGAGTCTCGGTCTCGATTTCTGCAGCATTCTCAGTCATGGGCTTGCCGAACAGGTTGTCACCTCGGCACGGGACATTGACCAACTTGTCCTGTACTCATGACTCCAGGTCTGACGACTGTAGCCAGGCCTGATGGCGTGCACAGATGCCGGCCGTGGCTACTCGGGCCGAAGCCTCGAAGCCGTCATAGGCTGCTCGAGATAGAAATGTCGAGCACTCTCGGATCCCTGAAGACAAGGCTTTGAATCTCTGCAAGGCTTCTTCAGAAAGGCCTGCCGAGAACCCGGCAATCTCCTTTGCCAGGTCCCGTAAGTACATGCCCATGTACAGCTGGTAAGTCTGGACACGCCAAGACAGCACAGAACCCTGGAAGCACTTTGTACCGAGGGCATCCAGGTTCTGGGTCTCCCGGCCGGGAGGCACCAAGGAGTGCATCTTTTGACTTTTCAGCCTGTGCATGGCCGATTCCACAACCATGGAGTTGTGCGGTAGCTGCGCCTTTTGGAACCCAGGGCTCTTATGGACTCGATAAATGGAATCGACCCGCTTGCTAAGGACCGGCACCGAGGCCGGTGCTTCCCACATACGGAAGAGCAGCCGTTCCAGCATCGGAGGAACCGGAACAGTAAAGGCTTCCTTCAGAGGAAAATCATACCGGAGGGCATCGAGTTCTTCGGCTCGAGGCTCCTCCTTGGCGTCCGCTGGGAATGCCAAAGCCTTAGCCATGTCCCTGATGAAATCCGAGAACCGGGTATCCTCCGGAGGGACCTTCTCAGAGGCTCGGACTCCGGGGAGTCCGATGGGATGCACCGGGTCCGGAAGGTGTCAGGAGACTCCTCGTCCTCCGTCTCCCAAGCCGACTCTGGCCGTGTGGGCCTCGATGCCACCTGCCCCAATGCCTAGGGCACCAGCATCGATGACCTCAGCCTCGCACAAAAGGTCGAGGGAGACCTTGGCCAAGGATCGACTCGAGACTTAATGGACTCGAGGATCAGCTTGGCTTCGGGGTCGACTTAGACGTCGATGTCCCGGTGGTCGGGGCAGATGCCCAGTCAGACCAGCGATCAGTACCCGCTGCTGCTCCATGAAGGCAGCCAGGCTGCTTTCCAGGGCCGTCAACCTGAGACTGAGCTCAGGAGACTCCGCAGCCCCTGACTCGGGCCCCAACTGCATTGGGCCCGACGTCGGTTCTCCCGGAGGAGAGTCAACGAGGACAACAGAATTTACCTGACTTGGGGACTCTGGCTCCAGGTGAGGTAGTTTGATTGGCCGCTCCGACTCTGAGAGCCTGGGACGGCAGTCAGGGCTTCGCGACCTGGTCCTCGAGGATCCAGGTGCCTCCACAGACGCTGCCCTCACGAGCTGCTTCTTCCTTTTGTGCTCCCGGGCAGGAGACCCCCCTCTCAGAGGACCCACGACAGCGCTCGGGGTCAGACTCCCGAGATGTCGAGGCCTCTGACGAAGTCCGGGCCCGGCCAGACGCGGACTCCGAAAAAATTCACGTTGAGGCTGATGGCTCTGAAGCACCTTTGACAACATCTTGCCACACGGGCCACAGACCAGCGGGTCATGGTCAGGCCCGAGGCATCGGAGGCAGCAGTCGTGTGTGTTGGTGAGAGACATAAGTTTCTTACACTGATCACATTTTTTGAACCCGCTGGCAGCCATCGGGGGAAAAAGGGCCCCTGCAAGGTCAAAAGACAGGGCTACCAGTGAAAATAACAGAAAAAGCGCGAACGCTAGTCACAAAGGATAAAAACCGAAAAAAGACGTTTCGGACTCAATACCGGTGTACCTAGCTGAAGCGGGATGGGGAACCGACGTCGAACCGGATAAAGAGACGCGAAAAATCGCAGAAAAAAATCAACTTTTCCTGGATGACATGAACTACGTCCATTGGGCTGCACGGAAAAAGAAAGACTGAGCAAGATGGCACTCATGGGCAGGAAGGGGACCGCGCATGCGCGCTGCATTCCCAAAGGCTTTCTTTAAAAGCTGGGGAAATGCTCCGCACGAGGGTTCCGTCGGCGCCGACGTCACCCATATGTGAGGGCTGACTTCCTGCTTGGTCCTGGAGAATAATTGATAGAGGCAGGTTGTTTCCCCATTGTGCCAGACTCATGGAGGGGGCACTGCTGCTCCTCGTTAGAGGGCAGAGCACAACAGCTCCATGCTGCCGCAGCAGCAATAGGCGTGCTTGCATCCTTTATGTGGCTGCAAGCAGGCAGCTGCATTAAATGAGAAGAACTCGGATAAGTCCAACATGTCACTTGAGGAAGCATTGCTGCCCCATGTACGGTTAACTCAGCAATGGGCCTGCTCCTAGTGATGATCCTTGAAATCAGTGACCTGCTTTGAGGACATCTTCAGATGGAAAATAACCAAAGTCAAGTCAGAAGAAGAAATTTTCTCAAGAAAGCATAGTTACTCACCTGTAACAGGTGATCTCCGGGAACAGCAGGAATTTAGTCTTCACATATGGGTATCGTCGGTACCGACGGAGCCTGCGCGGGAACGCTCCCCAGCGTCCAATTAGAAAGCTTTTGGGAGCATCCCACAGCACCTGCGTGCTGCCTTCCCGCCTTTCCCAACTGCCTCTCTCCAGTTGAGTTTAAAGCTGAGACAAAGAGAGAGAGAGAGAGAGAGAGAGAGGGAAAGAGAAAGAGATATACAACTCCTAGGCGAGGTGGGTGGGTTGTGAAGACTAATAACTGCAAGCAACAGAACTCAACTGCAAGCAACAGAACTCAACATCAATGTCGTCTCCCCGGTGATGGCCCCCCCTTTTTTATGTAACGCCGCTTTGACCCGGTGAAAAGCGGGATATAAATACAGCTACATAAATAAACAAACTCAGCCGACGCACATCAGCTACCCGAAGGCTCTCCAATCTGCTCCTCTCATGCGACTACAATCTACTTTACCATGGAACCTTCCTATTCACGGTATAGACTGTCTGCATTAGTAAACATCTGTTAGACCAATGCGTGACTAACTCTCAACATTTTCAATTAGAAATCACCTTCTGCTGTAATACCTTATTTGTATAGCCTGTATACCGTCTCAACTATCACTTCAATGAGATCCTCAATAGGTCCTAGCTCTTCAGACCTGGTAGCGTAGCCCATTGTACTTAAACAATCAGCTATTCTGTTTACTGCCTACTGTGCATGTAACTTAAATTGCATATCAACCCTATCAATCTGCAGCACTACCTACTGCATGTTCATAGTTAATAATAGTCTATCTACTGCATTATTTAAGTGTTTTACTCACTGTTGCAATCTCAACTATTGGAAAACAATCTATTCCACAATCACTTAGACTACCACTGATACCTCTCAGATTGTCTTACAATATATCCTATATGCCATAGCAATAAGTTCATCTTGAAGACAACCCTTAGAAACCCCTCTACTCTAAATTCAACAGCAAGTTAAAACTGCTCCCACTACCACTGCCTCAATCAGCACCCTTCTCATTCTAGGATGGATCGTTGAATCCCTTGCCTTATCACACTCACCACAACAAATTCCAATCCTACAAAGACACATCCATAGACGGGCGGAAGCCCCATATCCTCCCTTAAGAGTTGATACACAACCACGACACTCTCACCTGTTACACATAGCTCTCCAAAATACCAAGAAAACCAAGCAAACGGAACCCCTGCAAGCGCTAAACTGTGCCCTCATCAATGCTCGGTCAGTCCTTAAGAAATGGCCAATCGTTACTGATTTAATATCTGCCTATAACCTGGATATTCTCATGATAACTGAAACCTGGTTATCCGATACAGATAACATAATCAACCAACTCCTACCCAACAACTTCTCCATCCACTCCCGCCATAGAGAGAACAAAAGAGGAGGAGGAGGAGCCCTCATACTAACCAAGACCGACCTGCATTTTTGCATAATAGACTCTACAAGTTCAAACAACTTAGACATTCTTTCCATCGCCAATGAACAATGTTCCATCAACCTTCTTTATAGAGCACCCTCACCCTCCTCCGACGATCTTCCCAACATTTTAGACTTAGCAGCCAACCCTGTCCAACACAGCAAACCAAATTGGTTATTAGGAGACTTCAATTTCCCTTCTCTGCACTTCAGCCATGCCTCAGCCCTCCTAGAAGCAATGGACGAATTAGGATACAGGCAATTGATCAAAAGTCCCACACATACAAAAGGGAACACCCTTGACATGATTTTTGCTCCTCTATCAGCATGTGAATCAAACAACGATCTTGTAACAGCACTGATCCCAGTACCATGGTCTGATCACAAATTAACTTCACTATTCCCATAAACTCTAACACCTCACATAACAGAACCTCTAACAACTCCACAAAGACAACATCTCGAAGTTTCCGAGCTTTCAACAAAGAACTCATACTTGCACAAACTAACCCTCTCTACAATGACACTACTCTCAATCTGGAAAACCTGATTGCATCATGGAACCACCACCTCAGCTCTATTGCACAAAAATCACACAATAGCAAGACCTCAAGCAACAGAAAACATGCACCATGGTTCTCTCCTGATCTGCGGACCTCCCTCTTATACCTTCGAAAACTCGAGAAACGATGGCGTCGATCTCGCTCCACAGATGACCAGACAGCCTACAACACACAACTCTCAACCCACAGAAAAGCAGTCCTGACAATAATGAAACAATTCCATACTGATACACTCAAAAGATCCCTAAATAAACCACGGGATCTTTTCAACTTAGTCAAATCCCTATCGAAGGAACCATCACCATGTCCTCCTGAGGAGATCCACCCACAAGCCTTCGCTGACCATCTACAATCAAAACTATTACAAACAAACAAAATCGTTGCCTTCAAGCCTCAAGACACCACCTGCCTAAACTACCTCTCAATGTTCTCCACACCACCCAAGAAACATGTGGAATATACCATTGTGGCCATCAACACCACCACTGCTCATACTGACCCTTGTCCAGCACATTGGATAAAGAATTTACGTAGTGATATCAGTCCATTAATCACAAGAATGATAAACCTAACGTTCACAACAGGATCCTTCCCCTCAGCACTCAAACAAACTTCAATCAGACCTCTTCTAAAAAACCCCAAGCTTGACCCTAGTAAAGTGGAATCATACAGACCCATAGCTAGCATACCATTTCTAGCTAAGATATTTGAAAAGGAAGCACAACGACAAATACAAGACCACATCGATACTGCATCCCCACTAGACCCCCATCAACATGGTTTCAGGGATTTCCATGGCGTGGAAACCCTTCTTATCTCCCTTCTCAATAACATTATCACATGTGTTGACAACATCCACCAAGGTTGTGTACTTATCTTCATAGACATAGCTGCAGCCTTCGACTCGGTACACCACGGCCTGCTCATAGAACGCCTAAAAGAAAAGGGCATTAACAGCCTCGCCCTTGATTGGTGCAGATCTTACCTTGAAGGAAGATGGCAGCAGATAAGATCAAGATCAACAACATCAGAGCCTTTCCACCAAAATCAGGGCGTTCCACAAGGCTCATCATTATCATCTCTCATGTTTAACATTTACGTACAACCTGTCTGTAACATCATCAGATCTTTCAATGTTCAATGTCAGATATACGCCGATGACATCCTTCTCTACATGCCATTCTCCACAAAGCAAATGGACCTCTCACCTCTCATTGAATGTTTTGATGCAGTGTCTGAATGGTTTCTATCTCAAAACCTCCGTATTCAACATAACGGAGGTACTCTTCATCACAAAAAATCCGAATTTTACCCCACCACCTCATATAAAAGTGAGAGAAGCTGAACTCCAAAGAAAATCTACAATTCGATACTTAGGAGTCACATTAGATCAACGTTTGGACATGAAACTACACATATCCTACATTGTCAGAGCCGTATATTTCAAGATCCGGACACTCAAACACCTCCAATCCTTATTGGACCCAAGTGATTTCCGGACTCTATACCAAGCTCTTATCCTTCCCCATTTTGATTTCGCCAATGCCATTCTCCAAGGTCTCCCACAGTCTACATTGAATCCTCTACAACTTGCCATGAATGCCGCTGCTAGAGTTCTATCTGGAGCATCGAGGTTTGACCACATTACGCCCATCTTAATGCAGCTCCACTGGCTCCCAACACACGGAAGAATACTATTCAAGACTCTGATACTTACCTTTAAAGCCTTCAACGGCATAACTGCTTCATCACTAGTTAATCCAGTCCAGCCCACTCCGCCTAACAGATCCAGAAGATCCACATCAGTAAACACTCTAATTATCCCAAGTGCATCAACAAAATGCACACTAACAATGTCAAACAGGGCTTTCAGTCTTTATGCTCCCAAATGTTGGAACAAATTACCACCAGGAATCCGAGCCATTACCGATCTCACACAATTCAGGAAGGCACTCAAACACTACTTATACAACATTACCAGATCAACCATACTCCACCATAGCCACACCTCTTCCTCTAGAAACCTTTGTATCACGGTCCCTATTCTTAATATCTATCCATAGGTGGTTCATAATCCATTCTTAGAAGCTTACTGTTACATATGTAAATAGTTGATGTGCATGTTTCCCCTAAGTTATCCAAGTTGTATTTCCCTGTTCTCTGTAAAACATAACATTTGTTTCATTATTGTTCGTTGTTCCATGTAAACCGCGCTGATACTAAATAGTGCGGTTTATAAGAAACTAAAATAAATAAATAAATAAATAAATAAATTCCTGCTGTTCCCGGAGATCACCTGTTACAGGTGAGTAACTATGCTATCTCCAGGAACAAGCAGGAATGTAGTCTTCACATATGGGGACTCCCTAGCTTTAGATGCCAGGGAGAGACCCCAGAAGTTGTGTGTCCCTGTCAAAGGGCTCCACTTCCCCCCCTGGATCTCTGGCATCCAACCAGGGATGGTGGGTAGGAGTTGATTAGGTATGGAACAGGTGTTGGAGAACAGCCTGACCAAACAAGGCATCCTGGCGGGAGTCCTTGTCCAAGCAGTAATGGGCCCAAGTGGCTGCTTGACAGATGTCGTCGATAGACACAGAGTGCAGATGAGCCATTGAAGCTGCCATAGCTCTCACATTGTGAGCTGTGACATGGCCCTCCAGAGGAAGGTTCTTACTCTGATAAGCAAAGGAAACGCACTGTGCAACACAGTTGGACAGTGTTCTCTTGGAGACTGGAAGTCCCAAATGAGAAGGATCAAAAGCAACAAAGAGTTGAGAGGACTTTCTATGTTGCTGTGCTCTTTGTAAGTAAAAGGCTAAAGCTCTTTTACAGTCCAAAGAGCGTAGTTACTCACCTGTAACAAGTGTTCTCCAGGAGCAGCAGGAATCAGTCCTCACATATGGGTGACGTCGGCGCCGATGGAGCCCTCGCGGAGCAATTTTTCCCCAGCTTTCAAAGAAAGCCTTTGGGAATTGCAGCGCGCATGCGCGGTCCCCTTCCCGCCCAAGGGTGCCATCTTAGCCAGTCAGATGACATAGCTAAAAGACAGCATAAAAATTTGCAAAAAAAATAAAGCAGATGATTGCAACTCCAAGGGGAGGAGGGAGGGTTGTGAGGACTGATTCCTGCTGCTCCTGGAGAACACCTGTTACAGGTGAGTAACTACGCTTTCTCCAGGACCAAGCAGGAAGACCCTAAGCACAAAAATGAGCTCCCTCTAGCTCAGCAGTACAGAAGGAAGGAATCTTCACTGAATTATTACCCACCGGTAGCCCCCATCCGGGATGGAGGGTAGGTGTTGCTCAAACCTCGAAGAGATTTCGGAGGACTGCCTGTCCGAAAGCACTGTCCCTGCGGGACTCCCTCTCGAGGCAGTAATGGACCGCAAAAGTCTGGCTTGAAGACCAAGTAGCGGCCCGGCAGATGTCTGCCAATGGAACAGAGCGGAGGTAAGCCACTGACGTAGCCTTCGCCCGAACACAATGAGCCGTGACCCAACTTTCTAACGAGAGTCCGGCTGCCCCATAAGCCCAAGCGATACAGTCAGCAACCCAGATGGACAGAGTACGCTTGGAGACAGGGAGCCCCAATTTATTGGGGTCAAAAGACACAAAAAGCTGAGCAGCTTTACGGTGCTCCTTCATACGGTCAAGGTAGAAGTTCAATGCCCTTCTACAGTCCAGGGTATGCAGGACCATTTCAGCTCGGCTGGAGTGTGGCCTGGGAAAGAAGGTCGGAAGTACCACCTCCTGATTGATGTGAAAAGGGGAGACCACTTTTGGAAGAAATTTAGGGTGAGTCCGTAGGACTACACTATTTATGTAGAACCGAGTGTAAGGGGGATCAGACACGAGGGCCTGCAATTCACTTACGCGTCTAGCGGAAGTGAGGGCTATCAGGAATAAGGTTTTCCAAGAAAGAAAACGGAGAGAACATGTAGCCATAGGTTCAAAAGGCGGACAGGTGATCCGCTGCAAAACCACATTCAGATCCCAGTCAGGTGCTGGCGGGCGCAGAGGTGGTTTAAGTAGAAGGAGACCTCGGAGAAACCTTGCCACGAGAGGGTCGCTGGAAAGAGGTCTGCCGTCCACCGGCACATGATGTGCTGAAAGAGCACTGAGGTGAACTTTGACGGAGTTGGACTTAAGTCCCAGATTAGAGAGGTAGAGCAAGTACTGCAAGATCACCGACACCGAGCAGGAGAAGGGATCCTGAGACTGCTGGGCACACCAAGCGGAAAAGCGACGCCATTTAAGGGCGTAGCATTTGCGGGTAGAAGGTCGCCGGGAAGCTAGGACGACCTCTTCTACCTCTGCCGGCAGTAGAAGGGGAGCAAGGACTACCCTTTCAGCAGCCAGGCCATCAGATGTAGAGATCTGAGGTTGGGGTGTAGTAGGGACCCCTGATCCTGTGTTAGGAGATCTGGTTGAAACCCCAGAGGGAACGGATCCTCCACCGCTAGTTGCAGCAGGAGTGGAAACCACGGCTGTCTGGGCCACCGAGGAGCTATCAGGATCATGGAAGCTTTGTCTCGGAGAACCTTGAAAAGAGTTCGAGAGACTAGCGGTATGGGAGGAAAGGCATAGAGAAGGCTTTTCGACCATGAGAGCAGAAAAGCATCCGCCGCTACTCGAAGGGGATGCGGCTGCCGAGAGCAGAAGCGAGGAAGTTGCCGGTTGAGAGGACTGGCAAAGAGATCCATCGTGGGGAGGCCACACTTCAGAAAAAGTTTCTGAACTACCAAGGGATCCAGTCGCCACTCGTGCGGCTGGAGGATTCTGCTGAGTTTGTCCGCCAGGCAATTTTCTTGGCCTGGGAGATAAACTGCCTTGAGAAGAATGCCGTGGCTGACGGCCCAAGAGCAGAGCCTCTGTGCTTCTCGACAGAGAAGGAAGGAGCCCGTGCCCCCCTGTTTGTTCACGTAGAACATGGCAACTTGATTGTCCGTCTGGACAAGGACGGACTGGTGAGAAGTCAGGTGGGAGAAAGCCTTGAGAGCCAGACGGATCGCTCTGAGCTCCAGGAAGTTGATCTGCTGCGCAGACTCCCACGTGGTCCAGAGACCTTGAGTACATGCCCCTTGGCAATGTGCTCCCCAGCCTAGGAGAGAAGCATCGGTCGTCAGCACTTGAGCCGGCGGAGGAGACTGAAAAGGCATTCCGAGTACCAGGTTCGGCCGATGAAGCCATCACTGTAGAGAAGAGGCCAGCGGGCCGGAGATGCGCACTAAGTCGGCTAGGCCGCCCGTGGCCTGTTGTCACTGCTTGCGAAGGCACCACTGAGCAGGCCGCATATTCAGGCGGGCATTGGGGGTCACGTGGACGGTGGAAGCCATATGGCCGAGTAGTCTCAGGAAGCGCCTGGCCGAGACCAGGGACTGGCTGCGAAAACGGCCGGCTAGGTCCATGAGCCGTTGAGCCCTGTCGAGAGGCAGGAAAGCTCGCGCCTGAAGAGTGTGCAATCTTGCGCCGATGAACTCGAGATCTTGCGAGGGGAGCAAAGTGGACTTTGCGAAGTTTATGACAAAGCCCAAGTACTGGAGAAGAGTCACAGTGTGGTGTGTGGCTTTTGTGACCTCTGGAGAGGACGATGCTCTGATGAGCCAGTCGTCTAGGTACGGAAAGACATAGAGGCCGTGAAGCCGGAGATAAGCCGCCACCACCGCAAGACATTTTGTGAAGACTCGTGGTGCGGAGGATAGGCCAAAGGGCAGTACTCTGTACTGGTAATGATTTCCTGCCACCACAAACCTTAGGTATTGGCGGTGGCTTGGGTGGATGAGGATGTGCGTGTAGGCATCCTTTAGATCCAAGGAGCATAGCCAATCTCCCTGCTGGAGGTAGGGCAGAAGGATTCCAAGGGTAAGCATCTTGAACTTCTCCCTCACGAGGAACTTGTTGAGGTTGCGCAAGTCCAGGATGGGTCTGAGGCCTCCCGTTCTTTTTGGTATTAGGAAATACCTGGAATAGAAGCCTTGACCCCTCAGGTGGTGGGGCACCGGTTCCACAGCCTGTTCCTGAAGAAGACTTGCTAACTCCTGAAGGAGTAAGTCCCTGTGCAGAGGGAGTCGTGGAGGCTCTCCCGGGAAATAGGAGGGAAGGACCTGGTGGAAGTGGAGAAGATAGCCTTCTCTCACAACATGAAGCACCCAGGCATCTGAAGTGATGTTGGACCACCTGTGGGCAAAGTGGACCAGCCGGCCTCCTGTGCTGGGAGGAACCAGCTGAGGGGGAGAGGCTATGCCGATGAAGTCAAAAGCCCCCACCCTGCTGAGCAGGGGCCAGTGGTGCAGGCTTGGGGGCTTGCTGCCTACGGGACCCGTTACCCCATCCCTTGGCCTGCTGACCCTGTTGGGGAGCTGCGGAGGCCTGATATTGAGGGTAGTGTTTATAGGCAACTGCCTTTCTCGGGTAAAAGGACTTCTTTCCCGAGCCCTTCTTCTTCTGGGAAGGGGCAGAGGTCTTCCTAGAGAGCCTAGCTCTGGTGAGAGTCTCCGTCTCGATTTGTGCAGCCTTCTCAGCCATGGGCTTGCCAAAGAGGTTCTCAGCTCGGCAGGGGACATCGACCAACTTGTCCTGCACCCAGGGTTCAAGGTCAGACGACTGAAGCCAAGCCTGTCGGCGGGCACCGATGCCGGCTGCGGCCACTCGAGCCGATGCTTCAAAGCCATCATAGGCTGCTCGAGAAATGAATTTGGAGCATTCCCGAATACCAGTGGACAAGGCTAGGAACCTCCGCAAAGGTTCCTCGGACAGCCCAGCAGAGAATCCGGCTATCTCTTTAGCCAGGTCTCTAAGGTACATGCCCATGTAGAGCTGGTAGGTCTGGACCCGACAAGCAAGCATAGAGCCCTGGAAACACTTCTTACCGAGGCCATCCAGGTTGCGGGCCTCCCTGCCAGGAGGCACCGAGGAGTGCACCTTCTGGCTCTTAAGCCTATGCATGGCCGATTCCACCACCATGGAATGGTGCGGTAGCTGTGCTTTTTGGAAGCCAGGGCTCTTGCGGACTCGATAGATGGAATCGACCCGCTTGCTTAATACCGGCGACGATGCCGGACTCTCCCACATGCGGAAGAGTAGTCGTTCCAGCATGGGAGGAACCGGTACAGTAAAGTGCTCCCTTGCGGGAGAGTCGTACTGAAGGGCGTCGAGCTCTTCGGCTCGAGGCTCCTCCTCGGGATCCGCAGGGAAGGCCAAAGCCTTGGCCATATCCCTGACGAAGTCCGAGAACCGGGCATCCTCCGGGGGGGACTGTTTCCGAGGTTCGGACTCAGGGGAGTCCGAGGGGACACACCGAGTCCGAAAAGAATCAGGTGACTCTTCCACTTCAGACTCCCAGGCCGACTCCGAGGAGGAATCGGTGGGGTCGGTTCGGGCGGGCGGAGGCGTTGGCCGCCCCGACGCCGAGGGAGTCGGCGTCGACGACCTCGGTCCCGAACGGGAGGCCGAGGGTGACCTCGACCGAGGATCGACTCGAGCCCGCATGGACTCGAGGATCGGCTCGGTCTCCGGGGTCGACTTAGACGTCGACGTCCCGGCGGTCGGGGCAGAGGCGCCAGCGAGGCTAGCGATCAGTGCCCGCTGCTGGTCCATGAAGGCAGATAGTCTGCTCTCCAAGGCCGTCAACCTGAGTCCGACCTCAGGTGACCCAGCAGCCCCCGACTCGGGCCCCGACGGCGTCGGGCCTGACGTCGGACCCCTCGGAGGCGAGTCCAGGAGGAGTACAGGACTTACCCGAGCAGGCAACTCCGATTCCAAACGAGGTCGCTTCGGGAGACGTTCCTTCTCCAAAGACCCGGGACGGCTATCGGGGCTATACGACCTGGCCCTCGCGGAACCAGGAGCGTCCACCGACGCCGTCCTCGCGGGTTTCGCCTTCCGATGATGATCCCCGGAGGGAGAACCTCTGTCGGAGGAACTCCGGCGATGCTCAGAGCTGGAGCCTCTGGACGCCGAGGCCTCCGACGAGGTACGGGTACGGGTGGGATCTGCGAAGATTCTTTCCCGCTGATGCCGCCGACTCTGTAAAGCTTTGGAGGACATTTTGCTGCAGGCCCCACAGATCAGTTCCTCGTGATCTGGGCCAAGGCAGCGGAGGCAATTATCGTGTGTGTCAGTGAGTGACGTATTTCTGTCACACTGAACACACCTTTTGAAACCACTGGCAGCCATCGGGGGAAAAAGGGCCCCTGCAAGGTCAAAGGACCGGGCTGCCAGCGAAAAACCGAAAAACGAAACTGACAAGAAAAATCAGAAAAACCGAAAAATAAGAGAAGGACTCGCAACGACGTCGTGAGTCCGGGCAGGAAAGAGACCGGCGTCGAACCGAAGAAAAAAGAGAAATAAACGACGAAAAATCAACTTTTTCTGCGGGGACAAGAAGACCACGTCTGTAGGGCTCCGCGGAAAAAAGAAGACTGGCTAAGATGGCACCCTTGGGTGGGAAGGGGACCGCACATGCGCGCTGCAATTCCCAAAGGCTTTCTTTGAAAGCTGGGGAAAAATTGCTCCGCGAGGGCTCCGTCGGCGCCGACGTCACCCATATGTGAGGACTGACTTCCTGCTTGGTCCTGGAGAATATGAAGATTCCTTTCTGCATTTGATGCATGAGGCCTTGGAAAAAAACACAGGCAGGTAGACCACTTGGTTAAGATGAAAAGGCGAGACCACCTTTGGCATAAAGTGTGGATGAGTCCTAAGGACTACATTGTCATGATGGAACCTTGTATAAGGAGGTTTAGCCACTAGTACCTGCAACTCACTGATGCGACGTGCTGATGTGATTGCAATGAGAAAGTTAACTTTCCAAGAAAGGAATTTCAATGAGGTAGTAGCTAAGGGTTCGAAAGGTGGCTTCATGAGTTGGCCAAGAATCAGATTTAAGTCCCATGCCACCGGTGGTGGCTTAATGGGAGGCTTAGTTAGAAGAAGGCCTCTCATAAATCTTGCTATGAGAGGATGGGAGGAAATAGGCTGTCCATTTAAAGGCTTGAAAGAAGCCGCAATAGCACTTAAATGGACTCTTACTGAGTTAGTTTTAAGTCCTGCATTGGATAAATGAAGGAGATACTCCAGTAATGATTCCAGAGGTATCGCAAGGGGGTTAAGACCCTTCTGCGAGCACCATATGGTAAACCTTTTCCACTTGAAAGCATAAGAGCGTCTTGTGGAAGGTTTTCTAGAATCATAAAGGATATCCTTTACTTGCTGAGGAAGATTAACATCCTGAAGATCTAGGCCTTCGGCAACCAAGCCCTGAGATGCAGGGACTGGGGATTAGGATGCCATAACATTCCGTCCTCCTGAGACAGGAGATCTGGAGCAGAGCCTAACTCCAGAGAGGGCACTTGAGAGAGATGTAGAAGCAGAGGGTACCACAGTTGCCGTGGCCAATGTGGAGCTATGAGAATCATACGGCCTCTGTCTCTCTGAAGCTTGAACAGGGTTTTGGGAATCAGGGGAATGGGTGGAAAAGCATAAAGGAAGTCATGACCCCAATGAAGGAGGAAAGCATCCCTGGCATGAGAGCCCTGAGCCGGAATTCTGGAACAGAACCGGGGAAGTCTGGCATTCAACGGACTTGCAAAGAGGTCTATGTCCAGGGTTCCCCAAATTTGAAAAATCTTGGCCACCTGGTCTGCATGTAGAGACCATTCGTGTGGAAGCAGAACTGGACTGAGTCTGTATGCCCAAGAGTTTTGGATACCTGGAAGATACACTGCCAGGAGATGAATCTGATGTTCTCTGGCGAGGGCCCATAGTCGCAAAGCTTCGTTGCAAAGCGAAAGAGAGCCTGTTCCTCCCTGCTTGTTCACGCAGAACATGGCTACTTGATTGTCCGTATGAATGAGGACCGTCTTGTAGCTGAGGAGGGTGTGGAACACTCGCAGAGCAAGGAAGATTGCTCCGAGCTCTAAGAGATTGATGTGCAGATGAGTCTCCTGTGGAGTCCAAGTGCCTTGGGTGGAAAGGTCTTACAGATGAGCTCCCCAACCCATTGGAGAAGCATCTATTGTGAGAGTTGCCTGGGGTAAAGGTTGTTGAAATGGGGACCCCAGCAACAGGTTTTAAGTGGACTGCCACAATTGGAGGGACAAAATAAGACGATTTGTGCTTGCTATTTTGTCTGACAGGCACCCTGATGCCTGGGTCCATTGAGTGGATAAAGTCCACTGGGCTGCTCTCATATGGCAACTCGACATCCCCCCCATTCCAGCAACACCAAGGTGTCCCCCAAGGATCCACACTATCAGCCATGCTATTCAACATATACCTTCAACCACTCTGCTCAGTCATACGCACTCACAACATCAGCTTTCACATCTACGCTGATGATATCATGCTCTACGCTCCCATAACAACCACAAACCCAACAAACACCCACCTATCAACATGCTTCACAGAGGTGTCCAACTGGTTGCAAGCAAACAACCTATCCATCAACATAAAGAAGACAGAAGCCCTCATAGTCAAAGGACCCAGACTTTACGCCACCTACACACCTACACATAGGTACCACAAAAATTCAGATACAACCGCAAATAAGGTACCTGGGCATTATTATCGACCAAGCCCTTACCCTACAGCAACAAATCACCAAAACCGCCGGAACTATATTCCACAAAGCAAGGACAGTCCAACGCCTCAGACCTCTTCTCGAACATCAAGACTTCCGAACTGTAATGCAAGCCATGACGCTCCCACATCTGGATTATTGTAATATATTATACCATGGCCTTCCAGCCACACAGACGAACCCCCTCAAAACAGCATTGAACACCACAGCGAGAATCATTCAGGGAGCAAAGACCGACCGACCACATCACCCCGATTTTGAAAGACTTACACATACTACCCCTTGAGGCAAGGACTAAATACAAAGCCATCCTACTCACCCACAAAGCCATACATCAAACACCAAACTCCCAACTTCACACCCTACTGTCCCATCCAGCTCATGGCAGATCTACCAGACAAGCCTCCAGCAACTCCCTCACCATCCCTCACAAAAGAACCAAATGCTCTCAACGGACCCGCAATCGAGCCTTTGAACTGTATGCACCATCCCTATGGAACTCTCTACCAACCAGTCTCAGAAACAACACCGATCTACCATCCTTTCGAAAGCAGCTGAAAACCATCCTGTTTCAGGAATACCTCAACATGACACCCACCAGAAAGCGAAATAACAGCTGATCTCACCAACCATGACCAACTAACTCAAACTATACTAACCTGACCATGTCCAAATTCTGTCTAAGTCTAAAGTCTGTCCTATATCTTATGTTAAAATCATCAATGTAGCCTCCCCGGTGATGGCCCCACCCTTATACGTAAATTCCCCCCCCCTTTCTATGTGGCACCGCTTTGACCCGGTGAAAAGCGGGATACAAATACAGCTAAATAAATAAATAAATAAAATATGGAGGCGAGCATAAGGAACCACATGCACGGTAGATGCCATGTGGCCTAGTAGTTGTAACATTTCTCGAGCAGTGAGATGAGGCTTTAGCACTGCTTGAGAAGCTAACTGCACCATGCGAAGGCAACGGGCCTGGGGAAGATAGGCCCTTGCTCTTCGGGTATCCAGCAAAGCTCCTATGAACTCTAGAGAATGAGTGGGAGTTAGACTGGATTTTGGGATGTTTATGACCAGACCCAAATACTGAAGGATACGCATTGTGCAAGATAGAGAAATCCTGGCCTCTGACTCTGATGGGGCTCGAATGAGCCAGTCGTCTAAGTAGGGGAAGATGAATATTCTTAGAGTGCGAAGAAATGCTGCTACCACAGCCATGCATTTCGTGAACACTCTTGGTGCTGAGGCCAGGCCAAAAGGAAGCACCCTGTATTGGTAGTGCTTTCCCTGAAAAAGGAACTGAAGGAACTTTGAGAGTTGGATGGATGAGAACATGAGTGTACGCTTCCTTGAGATCTAGAGAACAAAGCCAATCCTGACTCTGAAGGTATGGCAGCAGAGTTCCCAGAGAAATCATCTTGAATTTCTCTTTGAACAGGAATTTGTTCAATTATCTGAGGTCTAAAATAGGTCTGTGTCCCCCTGTTTTCTTTGGGATAAGGAAATAAGGTGTGTAAAACCCTGTACCCTGTTGGGGAATGGGTACCTCTTCTATTGCCCCTTGGGCAAGAAGCATAGTGACCTCTTGATCTAACAGGTTGATAAGAGAGGTCTGAGAATTCAACTGTCTTACCATTGTGGGAGGGGGAATGCAGATAAAATGAAGCTTGTACCCCTCTTTCATAATGGAGAGTGTCCAATGTTCTGCTGTTATCTGCCCCCATCTGGGGGCAAAGTAACACAACCTTCCTGGAATGGTGGAAGGCTCTGGTCCATTGAGGGCCAGGAAGGCTAAGTTCTCTAGATGAAAGTCAAAGGCCTTGTGGAGGCTGAGACTGCTGAGACGGTTGAGGCTTAGCAGTCTTTGCTTTCCTTTGTTTAGGTGGTTGCTGACTCTTTTGGGCAGGCTGACCTGTCGAACATCCCTGCTGGGAATAAGAGGGGTAAAACCTCCTCTTTTTTGAGAAGAATGGTTTCTTGAAAGATTTCTTCCTTGCAGGATCAGTTGTGGCTTTGGATAATCTATCCAAAGTGGAGTTGTCAGCATCCAACTCATTGGCTTTCTCTTGCCAATTTTTGCTGAATAGATTCTCACCTGTACAAGGGATATTGCCAAGTTTATCCTGCACCCAGAGCTCCAAATCAGATGCCTGGAGCTAGGCAATTCTATGTGCACCTATGGCAATGGCAGAGGTTCTGCTTATGCACTCAAAACAGTCAAAAGCTGCATGATTGACAAATTTAGAAACATCCTGGGCATGTTTAACCAGTGTGAGAAAATCCTGCCTCTTATCTTCAGGAAGAAAAGGGCTCAAAACCTCTAAATCTACTGTGACTTCTTTAAAGGAACATTGCCATATATAAAATATAGGAAATGATCCTGGCAGAAAGCATGGAAGCCTGGAAAATACGACGTCCAAAGGCATCCAAAGTTCTACACTCACGTCCTGGAGGATTAGAGGCATGCCTCTTTGCACTCCTGATCCTTCTCATAGCTGATTCCACTACAATAGAGTGGTGAGGAAGCTGAGTCTTCTGGAAACCAGGACAAGGAAGGACTCAATACATGGTATCCAGTCTACGAGAGTGGAGAGAGGTGTTTCCCACATTCTTAGCATGAGATCATGTAAGATCTCATGGATAGGCAAAGTAGCTGCCTCCTTAGGAGCCTTGGGATATTGTACAATCTCCAACTCCTTTGCCCTGGGCTCTGTTTCGGGAGCCACAGTAATGGAAAGACCTCGAGCCACCTCCCTGATAAAATCCTGAAAGGAGATATCTTCTGGAGGAGACATCCTACGTTTAGGAGAGGAAGGCTCCTCTGGGAGAAGTATTCCGGTACCGACAGAGTTGTCAGAATCCTCAGACTCCTCCGAGGATTCAAAGTACCTTCTGTCTGGATGCTCCGAAGTCGGTACCAGGGGGAATCGGTACCGGTGTATCGGTACAGGAAGGCATAGCATGACTGGGTGCCGGCAAAGCAGACACCGATGTCGATGCCGTCGGTACCGGTGCCAGAGTCGATGCCGGTACCGGTTGGTCTAACGCAGTTCCGAGGGTGTCGATGCCGCAAGGAGAGCCGCCAGACTGCGTTCAATAGCCAGGAACCTCTGGTCTATCGACGCTGCCGATGCCTAGGTGTCGGTACCGGAGAAAGCAGCCGGTACCCCAGAGCATGGCACCAGTAGTTCTGTTGAGGTTGAGGCCTCGAGAACATCCTGGAGCCCCGATAATGCTTTGGAAGCCGAAGCCTCCCGCCGGGGAAATTTTGCCGGTACAGAACCCTCAAGGGCAACGCCAGAGGCATCTCGATGCTTAGGAGATCTACCCTTTGAGGACTGGCCAGACTTATGTTTAGTTACCTGAGATCCATGGGAGGAAGACGAAGCCCTGGAAGACATCGATGCCACAGAAGCTGCATCGGAGGGAAAAAGGGTGCTGAGCTTAGCAGCTCGGTTTTTTCGACCCCTCTTGGACATCATGGCACAAGCCATACACTCGGAGATGGAGTGGTCAGGACCTAAACATTTAAGACACCACTCATGGGTGTCGGTGACAGAGATGATACCGCCACACTTTGTGCACTTTTTGAAACCCGAAGCGGGTTTTTCCATAGTAGAGGAAATTTTGGGCCTACGAAGGGCTGGGAAGCACGTAAGCCCGAAACGCAACGTTGGGTCAACATACTGTTTGGATTACAGATTTCTGACGGTTGCGGATGATTCCCCTCTTTTATGGCGACACTCCTGCTGCTTTGAAATATTTATTGATCCATGGGAGCCTGGACTTGAGCTAAGTACCCTTGGTTATTATTGGCAGCTAAATTGGGGAGTGTAAGAAAAAGCGTTTTAAAACACAGGACTCACTTTCACATTTTGTTTGTACCCCATGGGTTTTTGATATCCTTTTGGGTACTTTAGGGGTTGCTATCCCTTTTCAAAACTCTTAATTAAAATGAACGTTCTGCTTCGAGAGGACGCAAGTTTTCACGGCAGTAGTTCCAACAAAAAATTCTTTCTTTACTGAGTGATCTCTTTAGATAGGTGTGATATAGTTGTGGGATACTCTTTAAGGTTCATTTTGATGAGAGTTCTATCTGGAGCATCGAGATCTGACCACATCACGCCCATCTTAATTCAGCTCCACTGGCTCCCAACACACGGAAGAATACTATTCAAGACTCTGATACTTACCTTTAAAGCCATCAACGGCATAACTGCTTCATCACTAGTTAATCTAGTTCAGCCCACTCCGCCTAACAGATCCAGAAGATCCACATCAGCAAACACTCTAATTATCCCAAGTGCATCAACAAAATACACACTAACAACGTCAAACAGGGCTTTCAGTCTTTATGCTCCTAAGTGCTGGAACACATTACCACCAGGAATCCGAGCCATTACCGATCTCACACAACTCAGGAAAGCACTCAAACACTACTTATTTATACAACATTACCAGATCAACAATACTCCACCATAGCCACACTTTTCCTCTATAAACCTTTGTATCATAGTCCCTATTCTTAATATCTATCCGTAGGCCATTCATAATCCATTATTCAAATCTTACTGTTACATATGTAAATAGTTGTTGTGCATGTTTCCCTAAGTTATCCAAGTTGTATTTCCCTTGTTCTCTGTAAAACCTAACATTTGTTCATTATGGTTCGTTGTTCTATGTAAACCGCGCTGATACTAAATAGTGCGGTATATAAGAAACTAAAATAAATAAATAGAAATTACACTTACCTGGTAATTGTCGTTCCTTGAGTGACGACAGTTTAGTCCTCTACTTCTGGGTTGTGCACCTCTTCCTGCAGCTAGGAGACTGGGCATGTCAAAGTCGTGACATCACTGGATAGAGCCTGCTGGTATCTCCCATCAGCCTCCAGTGTACTATTGACAAAGCAAACTCAAAGGAACAACAAATAAGTAACTACACCATAACTTTAAATAACTCCCCATTCCTCAACCGGGGGAGCCTTTCAAACCGTATCTGTCTTATATATATATATATATATATATATATATATATATATATATATTTTATTTTATTTTTTTTATTTTTGTCTTTTTTTTTTTTTTTTAACTTTACATTCATGTCCCCCCCCTTATGCAAACACGTATCCTTTACCATCACCTCATTTAAATAAGAGAAAAGAAAGAAAGAACAGAGAGGGATACTCACTGTGATCTAGAAACTGAAAGGATCTGTCTACTCCTTGAGATTGATGCTCCACTCCGCCTGAAAATAAACTGAAGAAATCACACTCCTGGGCGGGAATGAGGACTAAACTGTCGTCACTGAAGGAACGACAATTACCAGGTAAGTGTAATTTCTATTTCCTTATCGTTCCTCCAGTTTAGTCCTCTACTTCTGGGATGTAACAGAGCAGTAATCATTGGGAGGGACCTATCCAGCCAACTCACCACACCGCCGACCCGGAACAGGCCTCCTTTACTGCCAAAACATTTAGGCAGTAGTGGTTACTGAGGAAATGAAGAGACGACCTGGAAGCTGCTCTACCAATCCCCCCTGGTGGAATGACACAGTGATTCACCCATGAAGCTGCTTGTGCCCTGGTAGCAAGAGTCAGAAAGCCCCCCGGAATCATACAACCTCGCCACCAGAAAGCTGAGGCAACCACCGCCTTAACCCAGTGCAAAATGGCCACCTTCGCTGCTGCTTCCCCTTTGTGGGGACCTCCAACCAGCACACAAAAATAAAGAAATGAACGTCGCACCCTGCATTTAATGTTTCCTATCGGCGTAAGCTACAAATAAAAACCTCCCCTTCCAGAAAAACCGAGAACTGGAAGAGAAACCAATTGGCTCAGGAGAAAAATTAGATACCACCTTTTGGAAGGACGACAGGACTGCTTGCAAACCCCATCCTCTATCCAGAAGGGTGAAAACGGCTCATTACATGACAACGCCTGAAACTCCGAAACTCGTCGCACCGAACGAGCTATCAAAGCCACTGTCTATAACAGCAAATCCTTTACCGATGCCTGGAGTAAAGAATCAAAGGGCTCTTTAGCTATCGCCTCTAAGGCCCAATCGGGATCCCCCGGCGGCACCCGAACTCTCCTTGAGGAGCACAGTCAGATCCCAACTGAAAGAAATGCTACACATCGATCCGAACACCTAGCGCTATCCCCTTCACAGAACCTCTACAGGTGGTAATAGTCGCCCGCTGGATCCTCTAAGGAACTGGCCGCAAGTTCCTTCAGACACTGTCCTGCAGAGAACTCAGACCAAGGATACAGATACCTTCGTCGCCTGGACTTGCTGCCGTGAACAGCCGCCTTCCAAAAGGCGCTAAGCACGGACCTATGTAGCAGAAGCAGCCTGCCTCCTTGCTCACAACAAGGTGGCAAAGACTGCCGCAGAATAACCCTTCTTCTTGAGCCCCACCCATACAAAGGCCAAACCATAGGCGGGCACCGATCCACCTGAGACATTCGGCGCGGACCTAGCCACAACACAACATCCGCTACCGACAACTTCTAGGAAAAGCCTGTCGAGGCGGCGAATGAGAAAAGCCTAGTACGGCCATCTCGTCCAAGCGGGCGCTACCAAGAGTACCTTTCTCTGAACGCCCCGATACGCCACCTAGTTGCCCTATGAGAGCCCACGGGGAAAGGACCAGACAGACTTAATTGGGAGCTTACTGACCCTCGACTTGGATGAACCATCAGCTGCCCCATTCCTCCACCAGAGAGACCTCCGGGTGAACCCCAAGGAAGCCAATAATATTAGCTAGCGCTTGAATTAAGCCATAATGCACATTTGCCCCATAAAGCAAATCAGGCTCTAGTCGATTCAACTCCCTGACCCTTCCTGTTCCAGGCAAGTAGACTGCCGTAAACACTGCGACCACCTGAAGCATGCTCTCGCCTCCCCAGGCTCCACAAATGGGAGCTCGTAAGGCCAGAGCATTGCCCCCAACGATCGCTTCAGTGAACCATCTACTTTCCTATCTTGCGATAAAGAAGATTGCTAGGGCTCTCTTCCATACAGTGAGTCTACACCCCATGGTAGTGCAAGGTGTGCACCCACCCACATAGCACCCAGGCGTGCCCCTGCTTAGCCTCAAACTGTCAATCAAGAACAGGCAAATTCAGGACAGCTGAATACTTTTTTTTTTTTTGACAAAGACACCTTTTAACCAAAAATTCCATCAGCATATGTTAAGAGACGCTCTTTCCGAGCCAACAATATGAAGTAGAAAGAACTCCCAAACACAGGCATACCAATCCACGGCCTTCCTGCTAGAGGAACGCCCCATTCCATCTGACTGCACAAAGATGGACTTTATATTTTAAGTTCAACTAGCACCTGGTGATATGAAATACAGCTCTCATTACGCAGTGGCAATTGAGTCAGCAATGAAGAAGCCGAGAAACTGCAGACAAGTTCCCATTATACCACCTGGTAAAGACTCCACTTTTAGACCACTGAAGCAAAAAAATCATGCGAGAGTGCCTTGTGTCCTGCCAGTAGCTGATCGAATTGAAGTGATTCAGTGTATGCAGGGCATTGTCCAGAGAATGCAAGGCCCCTCCTCCAGGCTGACTCCACATTCACAGTCTAAACCGGCAGTCACCTTGGCTGATGCCGATCAGCGTGGAAGCCATCTTGTAAGCCCAGCATATGAAGTATGCCTACTAGAATCTGAGCTGCTGCCATTGCTGCTAGGGAACTAGCCTGGCTGCGTGCTTCTGGCCCCCCATTAAGGCATTCGCTGAACACTAGCAGAGACTCTCCGTACTGGAGAACCTCTGAGAAATGGAATGGGAGCCTAGATAGCTTCAAAGGCCAGAGGTCTATTTTGCAACCTCTCGCCGCTGAGCTGCCTTTTCCATATGTAAAATTAAACCACATATAGCCAAAATTAAGACATTATAAGATTTTACGGTAGATTTGTAATTTGGGCAAAGCCAAACTAAACGGGAACATGTTCCATTAAGAAACCACACAACTATAAAAACCTTCCCATGACATAATGCTTATGGCAGAGCATTCCACATCTGTGGACTGGCCATGGCACTCACCCAAGCACTTGTTACAACTGTCCAAGAGAGTTATCACCATAATTCCTTTTGACTTGAAGATGTTTACAGCGGAACATAGCGCTATAGCACAGCAGCTAAGCCAAAATATTACCCTGCCATATAAACCAACTTTAACGCTTTATAGGACCTTCTATGGATAGCGGAAGGAGATTCTTGTAAAGCAACATAGCTATGCCCCTTTTTCTTTTCTTTTTTTTTTTTTTGAAAGTATAGGACTCCAAAAACCAAGTTTCCGCCAACTCAAATGAAATCCAAGCAGAGCAGCTAAAATTACCCGAACTGCTCCTATAGCTTTGCAAGAAGCTACCAGCCCCCGCTGCATCCAGTTGTCCATCCCCCCTTATCCTGGGGGATTCTGCATTGCAGGCGGCGTTGCACACCCCCTGCCAGCCTACTGCATCTGCCAGGGAGCTGAAGAGCAAAATAGAAAGTAGAATCCCTGGAAGCAAACAGTGTCCCGTCCTTGGGATTCAGGATGCAAAAGGTAAAAATCAAAAGGAAAATCAACAGGTTAGCTAAAAATAAACAAGGCTATCTCTCACTAAAGCGAGTTTCTTTTTCTTTTTGAAATCCCACCGAAGTCCGTGGGACCCAAGCTTCCGAACACAGCCCCTAACGCTGTGCATTAACCACAACCAGAGAAAGGAAAAGAAATGAAACCCTGCTCTAGTAATAGATGAGAATTTCCTGGGAAGGGCATGCTAAGTGTTGCTATGAAACACACAGGCCCCTCTCCCGGCCTTCCTGCAGTCAGAGAAATAGCAGTGGAATACACCGACCACCTTGCAAATGGAGGTCCTAGAGGGTGTTGCCTGTGTGAACCTGATGAGTAATATGATTTTGTATTGTACCACCCCACCCCCCCCCCCCAGGGATGGGGGCACTGAATACTATATGTGAGTCATGAGCAGCGCTGTCATTCGGTGACCTTTAGGGCACCAGAGCCCAACCAATGATACCAAAGTTAAGAGCTTTAAATCTTGGTCATATAATCTGGAGTCTCAAAACCTTACCTCACAGTACAGAGGCTCTGTGGTGATTTCTTTCCTGACTTGCAGAGAACGATCAATTTGATAATTAATGGCTGCATACACACAGTCATAGAAAGGCACTATTGAGAGTACCAGCTGCCCTCTGGTGGCCATAGACCGTAGCACAGGCACTTAGTTGACAGTTTAACAGTCTTTTTTTTTTAATATCCTAAGGTTTCCTAAACCTGCCCGTAGTGAATTTTGGGCAGCTTTCACTATAGGATACATAAAAGCATACTTCTAGGCTGTCCCTCCTAACTACAAGTTAGGGCTCTGCCCTTGAACCTAAAAGCTGGCAATTTGCCTAATATCCTGGGACTTAACAGATGCTCCTCAGAGACATGATTAGGAGAGAAAGAACATGAGGTATCAGTGATCAATGCCAAAACTGCTGTCCTATAAAACTAAGAATAAACTTAAAAATAAAGAGAACTGACAACAGCCCCCTTAAGACCGAGGAATACCCTGAGCCTAAAAAAAAACAAAACTACAAACAAAAGAAAGAAACAAACACTAGGCCCAAAAAGCTAGCTATTTCTCACACAGGCAGCTCACTGCAACTTCCGCCATGCGGTCCAAATACCAAGAGAGGAAATGGCCGCCCCTTCACCAATGAATTTTGGTGCCAAGAACAGCAGCCGCTGCAAAAAGGAGGCCTCAGCAGACCGACCGAGCCCGAAGGCCTTACCTGCAGGGCCGAAAGCCACACAGCCTGCTCCTATAACCTTGAATTCCTCTGATCCTCAAGCCGCGCTGATGCGCCTGGCAGCCACGGCGAGGATCGTTAAGCCGGTTCCACAGAGTAAAATTAAAATCCCGAGCAACGGAGAGGCTCCGTCTCACACAGCTTCAGTGTGGCTGTACGGGTCCCGGAGCTCTCTCCCGTACTGTCCAGGGAGAGAGATCCGCATCGGCAAATGCCTGCAGCAAGTGAAAATCACTGACAAGGAGGGAAGGCGAGAGCTGCTATTAATTTAAAGAGTCAGGCTCAAATTTAAAATTACTGTAAATAAGGAAATTTGCTCCTAACCAAAGGGAACTAATCCCTGATTGCCAATTAACCAAAGGTAACTGAATGAAAAGTAAAATTAAAAGTAAATTAAAGGTAAAAATAAAAAAAACAATAGAATTTGTCACACTAAATGCTCCATATCTGTGCCCAAGTGAGCCCAGAAGCTAGGCTCACTATGTCCTCCCGCTGCAAGGAGACTGGACACACTGGAGGCTGATGGGAGATACCAGCAGGCTATATCCAGTGATGTCACGATTTTGACATGCCCAGTCTCCTAGCTGCAGGAAGAGGTGCACAACCCAGAAGTAGAGGACTAAACTGGAGGAACGATAAGGAAATAAATATGCGGAACTATTTCTTTACGGAAAGAGTGGTAGATGCGTGGAATAGTCTCCCAGTGGAGGTGGTAGAAATGAGTGCAGTATCCAAATTCAAAAAAGCATGGGACAAACACAAAGATCTCTAAAGGAAAAAAGGGGGCTATTGTAGTGGTTGATATGGAAGGGCAGACTAGACAGGCCATGTGGTCTTTTTCTGCCGTCATGCTTCTATGTTTCTAAGATACTCCTGGCACAGATGCAGCAGCTGATCCAGTGGCACCTGAGTCCCCCTTCCTGTAAACATTCACATAGCTCTCTATGGATCTCCTATCAATCAGGATGGTTAGGAATAAGCAAGCTAAATAGGTTGTCCATTCAAACTAGGGCAAAGAGAGAGAGAGAGAAGTCTGCTGCTTATAATATGGTGGCCTCAAAAGTGAGGTTATGTATAGAGGAAAAACTGCCACCTTGTTCCTCTCCCTCATTTCCCAAGTCAGCAAGATTTTCCTAAACTGCCAGGACATATAACACCTGGAACTGAGGGATGATAAACACCACAAATGATAGAAAATAGAAACAAAAGAAAAAGCATGTTCCAGATGTTCTTCCAGTAACACAAATCAGAGGTTATGTAATCCAACCGAGTCTGCTTATCTTCAGAAAATGGATGAAACCCTTGTTAAACAAGAACCTAGATCAGAACATAAAGGGCTAAATTGAAAGGGTTTTCATAGTCTCTCTAGCCATCTTTCTAGACCAGTGATTCAGTTCTGTCCCTGACACACACCCAACCAATCAGGTTTTTGGGCTATCCACAATGAAATAAGCATGAGATAGATCTGCACACAATAGTCAGTGCATGACTATTTCCTGCATATTCACTGTGGATATCCTGAAAACCAGGCTGGCTAAGTGTGTTTTGAAGAACAGATTGAGAACCACTGTTCTAGCCCAAAAGCCAGAAAATTCTTACAGTAAACCCCCAAGTTTCAACAAACATGCAATACTATCTTGTCTGCATTTTTGAGAATTATACTCACAATTACGTTATTTCCTGAATGTTTATCTGCTGAATTTATCTCCCCTTGAAAATGTTACTAACACCAGGGAAATGTATAATATATACTAAAAACAGCCAATGCGTTTTTTCTTTAAAAGCAACATAAATTGATACAAACATGTGAGCATAACTCAACATGATCAGATAAAAAGGTAACTTAATTTTGGTATGAAACAGATATTTTACTTCTTACAGATGTGCCTTAAAACATTTCAGAATTTTTAATAACATATCAGTCCTTTACATTCATCCTTCGCTTTATTTACAAATATAACTAAAAAAAAATATACCTGAATGTAGGGGTAAACACCACTGAACTATATATTTAATTTTAAAATATTTGTTATTAAAGAGACAATTTCTCACACTCCCGTATGATCTCATATATTTCTAGTCATGTTACTTCAAGAATATCACAAAGAAATGGCATGCTTTTCTTAAGGCAGTGACTCTTCAGCAAGTGTCAGTTTAAAAACAAAGCAACCCTAGAAAACTGAACCACCACAAATAAAGGCCACCATTTTTACTTCTAACCTGTCTAAATAGAGTAGTGAACACTTCATAAATAAGCAAATATTTTAGGTTTGGCATCACTAAGAAATCCAATTATATTACAATAAGCAGACATTTTATCAAAATATTCCCAGCATGCATAACAAATGCTATAGCTAATGATTTTCTCTCTTTTCAAGGTTAGCAAATTACACATATTTCCTAAGAAAACGGCAAATCAAAACATAATAAATATGACTGACCACCATACAATACAGTGATCAATATATCCAACTATTCTGTTTCAGTAATTCATGATCAATTCAAAAATAAAATTTTAATTTAATGAGAAAGACCAGCATTTCCCATTGCCTAAAGGTGTATCAATCTTTACTGCAGCAATAAAATACTGCTACATTTTTATTTACTCCATGTCAAGGATGCAGGTTTGAAAAAAAAAAAGCAAACAAAAAAAAAAACATTAGCCAGTAAGAAGGAAAAAAATGTCAAGAGAAATTGCTGAGAAATAGATGTCCATAGAAATAAAATGCTTTATGCCAATGTCTAAATTAAAAGAAATTATATCATTAATACTAGCATTTATATGTCCGAATTTTAAGAAATATTTACATTTTTAATGTAAAGAACAAAGCACAGCATTATATGCAGATGCCCATAAAAATGTAGATTATCACATTTAATTACATAAAGTTATTTTTTTAATCAAGTGAACAAATTATCCAAGATTACAAACCCAGCACCCTCATAGCCAGGGAGTACCTTGATGTATTTCTCAAAAACATCATGGAAAAGTTACTCACTCACCTGTAGCAGGTGTTCTCCATGGACAGCAGGAATTAGTCCTCACGTATGCGTGATGTCCCTGACAGAGCCCCTGTGTGGGACTGCTCTCCAGCTTCTATTGGAAGCTTTAGGGAGGCTCCACCACACCTGCACACTTCCTTCTCGACCTGCTGCCGTGACGCCATCTTGGATCAGTCTGATAACATAGCTGTAGCAGAAGACAATTCCTCGGGGAGGTGGGAGGGTTGGGAGGACTAATTCCTGCTGTCCACAGAGAACACCTGCTACAGGTGAGTAACTACCTTTTCTCCATGGAAAAGCAGGAATGAGTCCTCACATTTGGGACTTCCAAGCTACAGGCTACCAAAAACAGAGGAAGCCACTGAGAAGCCCAACTGGGGAAAAGCTCAACTGCAGCATGGCGAGAGGCCATAACCATTCAACTATGAACTATGCACAAAATGAGTGATTCTCTCTTCTGTTTGTTTTTTTTTTGTTAGCCCGGACAGAATAGAATGGGCCTCGGAAGGATGGAGTAGTACAGATTGGCCGAAGTTGCTGTCATGTCGGGAATCCCCCTCCAGACAGTAGTGAGATGTGAATGTGTGGACTGAAGACCACGTTGAGACAGAGCATAAGTTGGCCACTGACGCGGCCAGAGCTCTGACATGACCATCAATGCTCAGGCCTGTCTGAGCATAAGTGAAAGAGATGCGGTCTACCAGACAAATTGAATGAGAGCATTTGGAAATGGCAGCCTCTAGCTTATTGGGGTCAAAAGAAACAAAAAGCTGGATAGACTTTCTATGGGCTTTTGTCCGCTCCAAGCAGAAGGCTAAGGCTTGCTTGCAGTCCAACATGTGTAATGCAGCTTCCCCTTTGTGAGCATGAGGTTTCAAGAAAATTGCTGGAATAAAAACTGACTAAGGTGGAAATATGATAGCACTTTTGGAAGGAATTTAGGATGAGTACAGAGGACCACTCTATTATGGTGTAATATGGTTTATGGCAGATGAACTACTAGGCCCTGAGGCTCACTCACTCTGTGTGCTGAAGTGACCGCCACCAGAAACAATACCTTCCAGATCAAGAACTTCAAAAGACAGGAATTGAGCAGGTCAAAGGGAGTTTTCATGAGCTGCGCAAGAACCACATTGAGCTCCCAAAACATTGCGGGAGGTTTGTAGGAGGCTTGAAGAGAAGCAACCCCTGCATAAAGCGAACAATTAAAGGCTGTACCAAGATGGACTTTTCTTCCACACCTCGATGATAAGCTCCAATTGCACTGAGGTGGACCCTGACCACTGTTCCCTCTAAGCTGTGCGCGTGTGCACGCGCACACACCTCGCCGAGCGAGTGCACATACCTTACAACAGAGCGCACAAAAATTATGGTTCTGATTCTGATAGAAAACAACACAGATATCTTAAAATGTAAAAGTTGTTGTGTATTTATGGTTTTCACAAGTTCTACAATATTTTCTAGTGCAATCAATGTGGTGTACATACTGTATTCTGACGTGTAGTCAAATTTTAAAGTATATAACTCCGAGTGTCGTTATGTGGCGCACAAAAACGTAACCTTACTTCAAAAGCTGCACAGCTGATATTTTATGTGCACACAGCCTACAGAAAATTAGAGGGAACATTGACCCTGACGGAGTTGGACTTAAGTCCAGACTCGGAGAAGTGTAGAAGATATTCAAGCAGTTTTGGTGTGGAATAGATGAAAGGCTCTAGGCTGTGTCCCTTGCACCAGAAAGCAAACCTCTTCCATTTGCATGAGCAAAATTTTATCATAGAAGCCCCTACTGGAAGCCAAAAGGACTTTGGTTACACCGACCAGCAGATTGAGCTCAGACAACATTAGCCTCTCAACATACACGCTGTGAGGGCCAAGGACAAGATATTTAGGTGCAATATCATCCCAATATCCTGTGATATCAGATTTAGTGCATGGCTGAGCCAGAGCAGCTCCTGACTGGAGAGCTGTAGCAGGAGAGGAAACCAGGGTGGTTTGGGCTAGTAGGGAGCAATGAGAATCATCACAGCCCTGTCTGTTTTGAGATTCAGGAGGGTCTTCGCAATGAGAAGTACTGCAGGATATGTGTACAGAAGACCCTCCCCCTAATTTAGGAGAACAGCATCCAAGGCTAGTCTGCTGTGCGATCTTACTCTGGAGCAGAACTGATCCACCTGGGCATTCTGCAGGGTGACGAACAGATCTATCCAGGGGGTGCCACACTCTCAAAAGATGCAAGTCGCAATCTCCCTGTCTAGCATCCACTCATGGGGCTAGAGGACTCGACTTGTCAGTTGGCCAGAGAGGTTTGCTCTCCTAGCAGGTACATGACTCTCAAAGTCCATCTCATGCACAATGGAGAACTTCCACAACCTGACTGCTTCCCAACACAGGAGGTACAAACCTGTTACTCCCTGCTTGTTGATGTAGAACATGGAGACCTGATTGTCTCAATCAGAACAATTTGGTTGGTCAGTCAATCTCGGAAAACCTTTAGAGCATTTGCCACCACTCATAGTATTAAGAAGTCAATCTGATGGAGACTTTCTCAGATGGACCAATTGCCCTGGGTATGCAACCCATCCAGATGAGCTCCTCACCCCAGCTTGAATGAGTCTGTTGTCAGAATTCTCTGGGGTGGAGCAATTTGGAAAGGAAGGCCTTTTGAGCAAATTGTGGTGGACTGTTCATTACTGGAATGACTGAATGAGAGGGGTGGTGACATACAGATGAACCCCAAGTCGACTCATGGCCTGGGTCCATTGAGTCCTCACTGAACCTGCCTCATTTGGAGGCATGTCAAGGATGTGACATGTACTATAGAGGCCATGTGGCCTAGTACAGCCAACATCCTGCAACCTGATACCTGCTGACTCAATTGAGTTTCTCGCACAAGTGTCATCAATCTGTGAAGTCGATCATGCGGTAGGAAGGCTCTCGCCTGAGTCATGTCGAGCAGGGCTCCTATAAATTCCAACTGATGGGTGGGTTGAAGGTGAGACTTGGGTATGTTTACAACGAACCCTAGTATTTCCAAAACCCAAATGGTCAATTGTGTTGATTCTTGGACTCCTTCTGGAGTGGTACTCTTGACCAGCCAATCATTCAGATAGAAGAAGACAAACAGTCCCAGCATCGAGGGGTGCACCGCTACTACTACAAGGCATTTGTAAACTCGTGAAGTGCTGAGGCTAGGCCAAAAGGCAACACTCAGTATTGGAAGCGTTGTCTCCCCAGGATGAATCTGAGAAACCTCCTGTGAGCAGGATGTATCTGTATGTGGGTATATGCATCCTTCACATCTAGGGAGAATAGCCAATCTCCTTTTTGAAAGTAAGGAAGCAGGATGCTTAGAGAAATCATTCTGAACTTCTCTTACCAAGTACATCTCTTAGATCTAAAATGAGATGGTAACCCCTCATTTTTTTGGGGATCAAAAAGTACCTGGAATAAAACCCCCAACCTCTTTGCTCTGGTGGGACGAGTTCAATTGCTAGATTTAACAGGAAGGGGAGGGGGGGGGGCGATTTCTCTGTGAAGAAGTTCCTGATGCAGAGGGTCAAAATGATGCATCCTCGGGGGAGGGGGCAATTTGGTGATGGGTTCTACAAATCACCCAAAGCAGTTACCAACTACATTTATTGAAACTATGAGTCTGAGGTTATGAGGGCCACCTTTGGGCAAAAACAATGAGCTTTCTCCTTACCGGAGGGCTTCCTACTGCTTCTCTCAATGCTGATGTTGGCAAGGAGCTTGTATGGGCTGGGAGGTTTGGAGCCCATGAAAGTAGTATGTCTTTCTCTGTACCCCTCCTTGGTACCTCCTATGATAGGAGGCCAGCTCGGACATGCGCCTTAAGAGATTATGCAGGGTAATATGCTACATTTATATGAAGCCAGCCTTCTCTTCAACCTGTTCCCCAAAGAGATTCTCTCCATGGCACGGCATGGCACATTAGCAAGCATGTTCTCCACAGATTGTTCCAGGTCTGAGGACAGGAGCTACGTTGAGTCTCTGGGCGCCAGTACCTATGGTAGAAGCTCTCGATGCAGTTTCCCAAGAGGTCATAGGTTGCCCGGACCATGAACTTCGAGCAGTCCTTGCTGTGAGCCACTAGGGAATGATACTGCTTTAATTTCTCTGGAGGGAGAAAATGAGACAACTCGGTGAGGTCACACATGATGTTCTTCAAGAATATGCATATGTAGAGCTGGTGAGAGGCCATGTGGGCTACTAGCATGGAACTCTGAAAATACCTTCTCCCTAAGGAGTCAAATGTCTGAGCCTCCCACCCCGGGGGCGCTGAGGAAAGAGTCTTGGTACTTGTAGACCTCTTTAGGGCAGAATCGACCATCAAGGAATGCTGAGGAAGCTGAGGTTACTCAAATCCGGAAATCCTTCTGAACTCGGTACATGGAGTAAAGCCTTCTACTGACTGGAGAAACAGTGAGGCAGTTCTCCCACATTCTCATCTCCACTCTCTGCAGAATGCGGATGCATGGGCACTGTGACCGCTTCCTTAAGGGCCAAGGAGTACATGCAGGATCTCCAACTCTTCTGCTCTGGTCTCATTCTCAGTCTCTAAAGAAAATGGTATGGTCTTTGCCATATCCCTCACAAAATTCTGAAAGGTCATGTCATGCACCACTCATGAGGTGGAGAAGGGCCTCATGAGAGCTCAGGAGACCTGTCCTCTGATAGGTCTTCCAATTCCACATCTGTCAACCCAGCCTTCTGTCTGACATACAGAGAGGAAGTCAAAGTATTTCCAAGTCTCTGCCTGGATCTCTCTCCTTGTCTGAGGGGATCGGGAGCGATGATGCACAGATGCTCTCCTAGATCTTGAGGGTGCATCAGTCCCTGAAACACTAGAGAGAGATATTGGTTTGGCAGGCAGCAGTGTCGGGGCCCTTCAATGCCTTAATGTTGATGCATTTCCGGCAGGCAAGACGTGCATCTTGAGGATTGGCTGCATGATGGCTGATGTTGATACTGCGGACATCGAGGCCCCGGAATGCTGCACAGCCAAAAGCACTGCAATGCACTCCTTGAGAATCTGAAGAAGGTGCTTCTCCATGGCTGCCAATACCAAAGGGTATGGGCCCGCAGTAACTTCTACCGATGAACTCTGTAACTATATAAGGGTATCAGCGGCTTGGTCTTGGCTCTTCGCAGGCTGATGATGCCTTTTCAATGCTTTGAAGCATGAGCTCTTCCCCCTTTGGGGCAGTTTTGAGGAGTGCTCTTGCGGACCCGCATCGCTCTTGATGTCCAGCCTCGATGGGCTCTGATGCAGATGCACCAGAGTTTTCATTCAGTGCTTGGTTCGATCACCCCTTGGCGTCAACAAGGATAAAGCTGAATCCTTCCTCAGCTTCACGTGGAACTCAATCGATGGCAGATGCTCCGGGGCACTATAGGTTATTGGCCTCAAGTGAGCCTGAGAACTCCTCGATGTTGCTGCACCACCAGCATCTGATGCAGCCTTTGAAGCCATGGAAACTGGTGCAGATGACACTGGATCAGACTTGTGAGCACCAAAGGTGACAATTTACTTAACCAGTTAATGGCCTCCTTAATCCAGCATCCCAAAGTCGACTAGGCCACCGTATCACCCTTGCGCGGGCCAGTAAACAGCACAAAAAGATGGATGGACTTATTTAAATAATTAATAATCTACAAGTACCAGAGAAGCATCCTCCGGACATCCAAAAGGCAAAGATCCTTATCCTTCAACACTGCTCCTTAGAAAAGGAGAGCAGGTAGAACACCTGCGTCACGTGAAAGGGAGACAGCACCTTAGACAAGAAGGAAGGCACAGACTGAATGGAAACGGCCTCCATTGAAAAAGACAGATAAGGATCTTGGCAAGACAGAGCCTGCAGCTCGAAGAACTGCCTTGCGGAATAAATCTCAACCAAGAAGACAGTCTTGAGCATCAATGTCTGTACAGCACTGCGTATGCCTTGTAGCGCTATAGAAATGATTAGTAGTAGTAGTAATCATTCTTTAATTTAGTGTGCTTCAAAAGGAAGGGATCACAGACCGGAGGAAAGGATGCAGATGCCAAACCCCCTGGAGAAAGCATGAGATGTCAGAGTGCAAGGCTGGAGACTTATCAGCCATCGGGCCTTAGAAACAGGTGAGAGCTGCCACCTGAACTTTCAGGGAGCTAAAGGAAAGGCTCTTTTCCAGGTCATTCTGTAGAAAGGTCAACAGATATGGCACTTTGGCTGTCCCAGAAGCCAACTGCCGAGCGCTGCACCACTGCCCAAAAAGCACCAGATCCGCTTTATGTTAGTTTGGTAGACCTCCTCTAGGCTCCAAGCAGAGTGAAGACCACCACTGGAGAGAGCTAGTTACTCACTTGTAGCAGGTGTTCTTCAGGAACAGCAGGAATCAGTCCTCACACATGGGTGACATCACCGGGAATGCTTCTCAGCTTCCAAAGGAAGCTTTTGGATGGTGCACCAGACATGTGTGCCCATCTTCCTGCCCAAGAAGCCATCTTTACCTCAGGATGATGACATAGCTTAATCAAGCCAAAAAGGCAGACAACTCCACAGGGAGGAGTGAGGGTAGTGAGGACTGATTCCTGCTGTAACCATAGAACACCTGCTACATGTGAACTACTACGCTTTCTCTGGGATCAAGCAGGAAGTCAGTCCTCACATATGGGACTCTCAAGCTACAGGCTACTGAAAAAACCTGTAAAAAGCCCAACGGGGCAACCAGAAAGATTAAACTGAGAAAAAGAGCACAAGAAAAGCGTTGAAAGGTTCCGAGAGTCATTGTCCACAGTGACATCAGTATCAGTTTGACACTATGGTAGCCTGGACAGACAGAAGGGCCAGTAGAAAGGAGTTCCTTAAATTCCCAAAGAGATGCCAGAGCAAGTTGCTGTCACACCAGGAATCCGCATCCAAACATTAGTGGGCTGTAAAGGTGTGGACAGAGGACCACACAGTGGCCCTACAGATCTCCCCTGTGGAAATTGGACGCAGGTTGGCCATGGAAGCAGCCATGGCCCTGACATTATGCGCCGTGACATGGCACTTCAAGAGACCACCCCGGGTGTAAGCGAAGGAGATGAAATCCATCACCCAAATGGAAAGGGTGTGCTTGGAAACAGTCATATCCAGCTTGTTGGGGGTCAAATGAGACAAACAGCTAGGAAGAAGGGTGGTGGGCTTTTGTCCTCTCAAGGTAGAAAGCCAGTGCTCTCTTACAATCCAAGGTGTGTAGTGAAGCCTCAGCTCTGTTTGCATGAGGTCTTGGGAAGAAAATGGGCAGTATTACTGACTGAGGTTAAAAATGGACACTAGCTTAGGCAGAAATTTAGGGCGTCCTGAGGACGAAATCTGGTGTAAGGCAGATGCATAACCAGTGCTTGAAATTTGCTTACTTTGTGTGCATAAGTGAGTGCTACTAGAAAGACGACTTTCCAAGTGAGAAATTTGAGTGGCCAGGAGCTGAGCGGCTCAAACGGAGGAAAAGGAAGCCGCAAAAGGATGGTGTTGGGGTCCCACGTTACTGGCAGTGGTTTTATGGGGGGTTGAGAAAGATGGAGCCCCCTCATGAAGCGACTCACCAATGGGGAGCCGAAACTAGCTCATCCACAGTCACTGAGATGCATTCTGACAGACAGGTGTAATAAGATAGAACAGACTATCAAGCAAAAGGGGTCAAGGACCTGACCCTCGCACCAAATGGAGAATCTGCACCATTTGAAAGTGTAAGCACAATATGTAAAGTCTTTATGAGCAGTTAGGAGCACGTTCTGCACACTGTCGAGCAGGTGGGAGCTCTGTGAGTGCTATCTGCTCAGCATCCATGCTGTGAGTGCTAGAGATGCCACACTGTGATGCAGTAGAGTCCCCTCGTCCTGAGAGATGTGGTCTGAGGCGGGATTGCTAGTGAGACAGGTGGAGTAACAAGGGGAACCATGGTTGCCTGGATGAGTATAGCGCAGTGAGGAACATTGTGGCGTGCTCCGCTTGCATCTTTTTAGAGGGTTTTGGTCACCAAGGGAGTTGGTGGGGTTGAGAAGTCCCTCGCTCCAGTCCAGGTGCAACGCATCGAGTGCAACCTCCTGCAGGGTACCTTCGAGCAGAACAGCAGGAACTGGGCATTGTGAGAAGTAGCAAAGAAGCCCACTTGATGGGGTGCTGCACAGTTGAAAGATGCGAGCAATCACACTCTTGTTGAGTGTCTACTCGTGAGGCTGCAGGACTCCTTTGAGACAATCTGCGAGGATGTTCTGCTCCTCCGGCAGATAAACGGCACTGAGGGTCATGCCATGTGGCATGGCAACATTCCAGAGGTGGACCAACTCCCAAGAAAGGAGGTATGAACCTGTGCTGCCCTACTTGTTGATGTAGAACATGGCCACCTGGTTGTCCGTCTGGATGAGGACTACCTGGTTGGAGAGCTGCTGCTGAAAAGTCTGCAGAGCATTGGAAATGGTTCAGAGTTCCAAGAAGTTGATCTGGTGGAGACTCTCCTGAGCCGTCCAGAGTCCCTGCATACAGAGACTGTCAAGAATGGCACCCCAGCCCATCTTGGAGGCATCCATGGTTAGGATACATTGATGTGGCAGAGGATGGAAGGGAAGCCCCACAAGCAGGTTGGAGGATGGCTGCCATCAGGAGAGGGATTCCCTGAGCGGGGGAGTTACTCTGATTCTGTCCCTGAGGCAGCCAGTCACATGCTGCCATTGAGTGCAGAATGTACACTGTGCCTGACGCATCTGGAGCTGGGCCAGTGGGGTAACATGGACCTGTGAAGGCCATATGACCCAGGAGTCATGAAATCTGATGGGTTGTGACAAAGGAAGATTGCTGCATTTCATGCAATAGAGTTATCAAGCATTGGGCTCTGTCCTTCGGCAGATAAGCCCGAGCTTGAGTGTATTGAGTAGTGCCACAATGAACTCCAGCCATTGGGTGGGCTGTAGATAAGACTTGGGGTAGTTGATCACAAAGCTGAGGTTCTCCAGAACCTGGATAGTCAGCTGGGCCAAGTGCTGGACCTCTGCCCGTGTTCTGGTCATGATCAACCAGTCATCCAGATAAGGGAAGACAAAGGTCCCCTAGGTGCAAAGAAAAGTTGCGACCACTGCCAGGAATTTGGAAGACTCTGGGGGCAGAGGCAAGACCAAAGGGCAGTACTCGATACTGGTAGTGACATCCACTGAACATGAAGTGGAGATATTGCCTGTGGAGGGAGTTAATGAGGGTGTGAGCATATGCATCCCTGAGATCCACGGTGTAGGAATGGGCAGGTAAAAGGGATACCAGAATCCCCAATATGTAATTGAAGATAGAAGAATTTCTTGATACAGATCTCTAAAATGTGCTGATAGAAGAACTTTGCTAACAATGATCGTCACTCACAAGTTTATTCTTTCACCTACTTCTTCTTAAATAGAATAGGATATCATGATCATGAATTCTGTGTAACTGTCTTTAAAATAGTTTGAGAACATTGTTAACACAAGCATAAAGAGTAAACATAGGCTATGAAAGGTGCAACCATAGTTCATTGTACAGTCAACTATAGGTCACTGCTGGCACAGCATAATTTCTGCAACTCTGCAATTATAAATAATTCTGCCATAATCAAGTAAATTTCATCTAATACACTGTAATCAGTTCTTACTCTGTAAAAGAATTCTAGCGACACCTTGTGTTATTTCATGTTTATTTAGCTTTATTTAGCTTTATTTTATATTCCGCTTTTCGCCGGGTCAAAGCGGTCAATTGGGGGATACATGTAACACGAGGGGATATGACACACATACGTTAATACTTATGATTAATGACTGTGTTACTTCCCCTTTTCTATAATAAAAAGGGCTTCAAAAGAGGAAGACTTTGAATCCAACAGAAGTGGAACTGTGCTGCGTCTATGGACCTTCTGTTGCCTTCCCTCTGAGCTCAAAGAAAGTAGAACTTTGTGTGTGATTGTGTTCTGTGTTACTCTCTGCTTATTTCTCACTGCTTGAGGGACCAGAGATCGAAAGAGCCGAGGTATTGTGGCCAGATCACGGGAATTCTTCACATGGAACATAGACAATCTTCAGGTTGGAGGTAGAGTAATAACGTTCCCAGAGACACCATCTTGAACTTTTCCCTCACTAGAAACTGGTTCATGTTTGGAGGTCCAGAATGAGCTGAAACCCTCTTCTCGGGAAGCAGGAAATTGCAGAATTGCAGGAGCAGAAACCTGACCCCATCTGCGACGGAGGAACTGGTTCCATCGCCTGGTCAGCAAGGAGGGAGTGAACCTCTTGCTGTAGTAATAGGCAATGGCAGGGGGGGGGGGGGTCAAGAGAGTATTCCACTGGGAAGAACAGAGGAGGAGGTTGATCGAAGTGCAGTAAGTAGCTGTCTTGGATGATCCTGAGGGCCCAGGAGTCGGTTGCTATTCTTGGCCACCTGTGGGTAAAGTGGATCAGTCTTTCCCATACCTGGGAGGGAACAGTCTCTGGGAGGGGAAGAAGGGCCATGTCCCTGAAGAAAGAATTAGAACACTGGCTGCGGTTGCAATGTCGGTTGGGACTTCAGGGTCTTAGGACAACATGGTGCTGCAACTGACCTTTCTGCTGTTGGCTCTGCTGCGGCTGCTGGTAGGATTGCTATAGGTTATAGTAGCTGAGGAAACTTCTTAAGGAAGTAGAACTTCTTCCCTGAGGATTTTTACTCAGAAAGGCCTGAGGTCTTTCTGGAGAGTCAAGTAATGGCGAGTTGCTCTCTCTCTAACTCACCAGTCTTCTCTTCCATTGGCTTCTCAAAGAGGTTGTCACCTGTGCAGAGGACATCCACCAGTTTGTCCTGGACCCATTGCTCCAGTTCCGAGGACTGTAGCTACACATGGCAATGAACCCTATATCCCCTCCACAGCCACCAACGTGAAGCCGTCACAAGCTGCTAAAGTAATGAATTTGGAGCAGTCTGATTTTTGCAACAAGGGTTTGGTATCGTGGAAGCTGCTTCCCAGATAGCTCTGTGGAGAAATCAGCGAGATCCCCAGCCAAATCCCTGAGGTACATCCCCATGTATGGTTATGGCTATTTATTTGATATACCGCCCTTCTTTGGAAATCAGAGCGGTTCACAATTTACAAAATATTAAAAGATGGCACAAGGCCAGAAAGTTTGAAAAAAAATTACAATATAAGACAGGAAAGCAATAGTAAGAGGGCAGGACAGAGAGAACACAAACAGACATACTTTGGAGACCAGGATCAGATATGAGGAGAGGGGAGGTCAAAGGCTAGGGAGAAGAGGTGGGTTTTTAAATTCTAATTAAAAGTAAAGTGGTAGGGTTCTAGTCTGAGGGAGGGAGGAACGCCACAGAGCAGGACCTATGAAGAAGAATGCAGAGGAGCGAGTGGATCGGAGATGGGCACATGAGGGAGAGGGCAGGAGAATGCGATTAACATGAAATGAGCGGGGGATATGCCTGGGGGTGTGGAATGAAATGAGATCTGTCAAATATTGGGGAATGCTGGTATGGAGAACCCGGTGGACCAAAGTGAGGATTTTAAACTGAATGCGAAAAATGATGGGCAGCCAATGAAGACGAGTGAGGAGAGGTGTTACATGATCTCGTCGTGTGGTCTGTGTAATAAGGCAAGCGGTGGTATTTTGGATTCGTTGTAGTCTATGTAATTGTGACTGGGAAAGGCCGGTAAAAACAGAGTTAGAGAAATCGACACGCGACATAACTAATGACAGGAGAGTGGTAAGAGCTGGTGGGGTGAGAAAGGGGCGGATTGCGCGGATCTGGCGGAGGAAGTAAAATGATGTTTTGGTGATGTGTGAAATGTAGGCCCGGAAAGAGAGATCAGCATCAAAAAGAACACCTAGGTATCGAAAAGAAGTGACGAGAGGTATTGATGAACCAGAAAAGGAAGGGGCCACCAGTGGGGAAGGACTACCGTGAGTGAACAAGATGACAACAGTCTTAGTTAAGGTGCAGGCAGTTTGAGGTGAGGTGAGCCAACTAGCAACAGCAGACAAACAAGAGTTTAGAGTAGAGAGGTCTGGATGAAGGGGGGAGGTGTGGTGGAGAAAGCGTAGTTACTCACCTATAACAGGTGTTCTCCAGGAGCAGCAGGAATCAGTCCTCACATATGGGTGACGTCGGCGCCGACAGAGCCCCCATGCGGAGCATTTACCCAGCTTTCAAAGAAAGCCTTTGGGAATGCAGCACGCATGCACGGTCACCTTCACGCCCAAGGGTGCCATCTTGCTCAGTCTGATAAAAGACAGCAAAAAACAAAATAAATCATATGACTACAACTCCAAGGGGAGGAGGGAGGGTTGTGAGGACTGATTCCTGCTGCTCCTGGAGAACACCTGTTACAGGTGAGTAACTACACTTTCTCCAGGACCAAGCAGGAAGTCAGTCCTCACATATAGGACTCCCCAGCTTAAGGCTACCATGGACCCAAAGCTGAAAAAATGAGCTCCCTCTAGAGCCTCAGCATGTGTGAAAAGAATCTTCTCTGAGAATGCCTCCGAACGGTAGCCCAGCACCAGGGCCGGAGGGTAGGAGTTGCCTATACCTCAAAAAGATTACGGAGTACTGCCTGTCCGAAAGCACTGTCCATGCGGGACTCCCTCTCGAGGCAGTAGTGGGCCACAAAAGTCTGGCTTGAAGACCAAGTAGCGGCCCGGCAGATGTCTGCCAATGGAACAGAGCGGAGATGAGCCACTGATGCAGCCTTCGCCCTGGCACGGTGAGCAGTGACTCGACCCTGCAAGGAGAGGCCGGCTGCCCTGTACGCCCAGGTGATACAGTCTGCTACCCAAATGGACAGGGTACGCTTGGAGAGAGGTAACCCCAACTTATTAGGGTCAAAAGAGACGAAGAGCTGAACAGCCCTTCGGTGTCGCTGCGTACGGTCAAGGTAGAAGGACAATGCCCTTCTACAGTCCAGGGTATGCAAGACCATCTCAGCCCAACCGGCATGCGGCCTGGGAAAGAAAGTTGGAAGAACCACCTCCTGATTGAGGTGGAAGGAGGAGACAACCTTTGGAAGGAACTTAGGGTGAGTCCGTAAGGCTACTCTGTTCCTATAAAACCTAGAGTATGGTGCCTCTGACACCAGGGCTTGAAGCTCACTTACTTGCCTTGCTGAGGTAAGAGCTACCAAAAACAATGCTTTCCAGGAAAGAAAGCACAAAGGACAAGTAGCCATAGGCTCAAATGGTGGACAAGTAAGTTGTTGCAAGACCACATTCAAATCCCACTCAGGGGCAGATGGATGAACTGGAGGCTTAAGCAATAGCAGACCTCTGAGGAAGCGAGCTACCAAAGGGTGGCTTGAGAGAGACTGACCCTCCACCGGTAAGTGGTGTGCTGAGAGAGCACTGAGGTGGACCCTAACAGAGTTGGATTTAAGGCCTAGATTGGACAGGTGCAGCAAATACTGCAGCACCACTGGAACCAGGCATGAGAAAGGATCCTCCTTGTGTTGGGCACACCAGGTGGAGAATCTATGCCACTTAAGAGCATATGACTTTCGAGTGGACTGCTTCCTAGAGGCCAAGACCACGTCCTCAACTTCCCTAGGCAGCAGTAAGGGTGTTAGAACTATCCTTTCAGCAGCCAGGCCATCAGATGGAGGGACTGGAGATTGGGGTGTAAGAGAGATCCCTGCTCCTGAGACAGGTGATCGGGTTGCATTCCCCAGAGGAAGAGGAGCGTCCACCGCTAGTTGTAAAAGAAGTGGGAACCACGGTTGCCTTGGCCATCTGGGGGCCACCAGGATCACCGAGGCCTTGTCCCGGATCACTTTGAACAGTGTTTTGGGCACTAGAGGCGTGGGAGGAAACGCATATAGGAGGCCTGTAGACCATGGTATGAGAAAAGCATCCGCTGCTACTCTGAGAGGATGCGGTTGTCTGGAGCAGAACCTGGGCAGTTGACGGTTCACTGGACTGGCAAACAGATCCATGGTGGGAAGACCCCATCTTAGGAAGATCTGTTGAACTACCAGAGGATTCAATTGCCATTCGTGTGGCTGTAGGATCCTGCTCAACTTGTCTGCCAAGTAATTCTCCTGTCCAGAGAGATAGACCGCCATGAGAAGTATGCCATGATTGACTGCCCAGGAGCACAGGTCCTGTGCTTCCTGACAAAGAGGTCGGGACCCTTGCTTGTTCACATAGTACACAGCAACTTGATTGTCTGTCTGAACCAAGACGGACTGCTGAGAGAGGACATGAGAGAAAGTCCGCAGGGCTAAGCGGATCGCTCTGAGCTCTAGGAAATTGATTTGCTGTGTGGCCTCCCAAGGAGGCCACAGGCCTTGAGTGCATGCTCCTTGGCAATGTGCACCCCAACCTTGAAGAGAAGCATCGGTTGTCAGCACTTGAGAGTGTGGAGGTGATTGAAAAGGCACCCCTTGCAGCAGATTCGGAAGATAAAGCCACCACTGCAGAGAAGTAACTTGGACACCCTTACTTTGTCTGTCAGGTTTCCTGTGGCCTGAAGCCACTGAGTCCTGAGGCCCCACTGAGCTGGCCTCATGTGTAGACGGGCATTTGGAGTTACATGGACCGTGGATGCCATGTGGCCCAAGAGCCTTAGGAATTGCCTGGCGGAGACTAGAGAATTGCTGTGGAACTGTCTGGCCAGATCCATCAGTCTGTGGGCCCTGTCCACGAGTAAAAAGGCCTTCGCCTGAAGGGTGTCTAGTCTTGCTCCTATGAACTCCATGTTTTGTGAGGGGCGCAAAGCGGACTTTGCGAAGTTTATGACAAACCCCACATGCTGGAGAAGAGAGACAGTGAGGAGGGTGACTTGATTGGTCTCCTGTGGAGACTGACCTCTGATGAGCCAGTTGTCCAGGTATGGAAAGACAAAGAGTCCCTGAACTCTGAGATAGGCTGCCACCACCGCCAGGCACTTGGTGAAAACCCTGTGGGGCGGAGGTTAGGCCAAAAAGGAGTACCCTATATTGGTAATGGCTTCCTTCCACTACAAATCGGAGATATTGTCTGTGGTCTGGATGAATAAGGATGTGAGTATAAGCATCCTTTAGGTCTAAGGAGCATAGCCAATCTCCCTGCTGGAGGTAGGGCAGCAGGATTCCAAGGGTAAGCATCTTGAACTTTTCCCTCTCCAGGAATCTGTTGAGATTCCGCAAGTCTAGGATGGGTCTGAGCCCTCCTGTCCTTTTTGGTACCAGAAAGTACCTGGAATAGAAGCCTTGACCTCTCAGGTGGTGGGGCACCGCCTGCTCCTTTAGAAGACCTGCCAACTCCTGCAGGAGTAGGCCCCTGTGCAGAGGGAGTCGTGGAGGCTCCCCAGGAAAGTAGGAGGGAGGTACCTGGTGGAAGTGAAGGAGATAGCCTCTCTGGACTATGCTTAGCACCCAGGTATCCCTTGTCACGGCTGACCACCTGTGGGCATACAGGGTCAGCCAGCCTCCTGTGTTGAGAGGGGCCAGCTGAGGAGGAGAGGCTATGCCACTAGAGTCAAAACCCCGCTCCCTGCTGTGCAGGAGCCGGAGCTGGTGGCTTGGGGGTTTTCTGCCTACGGGGCCCATGTTCCTGCCCTTTGGCCTGCTGACCCTGTTGGGGAGCTACGGAGGCCTGAAAATGAGGGTATGATTTGTAGGCAGATGACTTCATCGGGTAAAAGGCCTTTTTTCCCGAGCCCTTCTTCTTCTGAGAAGGGGCAGAGGTTTTCCTGGACAGCCTTGTCCGGGTGAGTGTCTCGGACTCGAGTTCTGCAGCCTTTTCAGCCATGGGCTTGCCAAAGAGGTTTTCACCTCGGCAGGGGATATCGACCAACTTGTCCTGAACCCACGGCTCGAGGTCTGATGACTGTAGCCAGGCCTGACGGCGTGCACCGATGCCGGCCGGGGCTACTCGGGTCGAAGCCTCAAAGCTATCATAGGCTCCTCAAGAGATAAACTTCGAGCACTCTCGGATCCCCGATGACATGGCCGTGAACCTCTGCAAAGGTTCCTCGGAGAAACCAGCAGAGAACCCGACAATCTCCTTTGCCAGGTCTCGAAGGTACATGCCCATGTACAGCTAGTAGGTCTGGACACGGCAAACAAGCATAGAGCCCTGGAAGCACTTTCTACCGAGGGCATCCAGGATCCGGGCCTCCCGGCCGGGAGGTATGGAGAAGTGCATCTTCTGACTCTTCAGATGATGCATGGCCGATTCCACAACCATGGAGTGGTGCGGTAGCTGTGCCTTCTGGAACCCGGAGCTCTTGCGGACTCAATAGATGGAATCGACCCGCTTGCTCAGAACCGGCGTCGAGGCCGGCGCCTCCCACATGCGGAAGAGCAACCGTTCCATCATCGGAGGAACCAGTACAGTAAAGGTCTCCTCCTTGGGGGGAGAGTCATACTGCAGGGCCTAGAGCTCCTCGGCTCGAGGCTCCTCCTCGGGATCTGTGGGGAAGGCCAAGGCTTTGGCCATATCCTGCATGAAGTCCAAGAACCGGGTGTCCTCCGGGGGGGACCGTCTCCGAGGCTCAGACTCCGGCGAGTCCGAAGGGACACACCGGGTCCGAAAAGTGTCCGGGGACTCCTCGTCCTCTGTTTCCCAGCCCGACCCCTCGGAGGAGGAATCGAGCGGCTCCAGTCGGGCAGGCACCGATGCCATCCGTCCCGATGCCAAGGGTACCGGCGTCGACAACCTTGGTCCCGAACTGGAGGCCGAGGGAGACCTTGGCTGAGGATCGACTCGAGAGCGCATGGACTCGAGGATCAGCTCGGCCTCCAGGGTCGACTTGGACATCAATGTCCCGGTGGTCGGGGCAGATGCACCAGTGAGACCGGTGATCAGTGCCCGCTGCTGTTCCATGAAGGCAGCCAAGCTGCTCTCCAAGGCCGTCAACCTGAGTCCGAGCTCAGGAGACTCAGCAGCCCCCGACGGCGTCGGTCCCAACATCGGCTCCCCCAGGAGGAGAGTCCACAAGGGCTACAGTACTCATGTGACTCAGGGACTCTGTCTCCACACGAGGTTGTTTCGCAGGGCTCTCCATCTCTGAAGACCTGGGACGGCAGTCGGGGCTATGCGACCTGGCCCTCGAGGAGCCAAGCGCGTCCACCGACGCCGCCCTCGCGGGTTTCTTCTTCCTGCTATGCTCCTGCGAGAGAGACCACCTCTCAGAGGAACCCCGGCGATGCTCGGGATCGGAGTCCCGAGATGTCCGGGCCCGGCCGGATGATGAGTCAGAGAAAGAGTAGTTACTCACCTGTAACAAGTGTTCTCCAGGAGCAGCAGGAATCAGTACTCACATATGGGTGACATCGACGTCGATGGAGCCCCTGCGGAGCATTTCCCCAGCTTTCTATGAAAGCCTTTGGGAATACTGCACGCATGTGAGGTCCCCTTCTCGCCTAAAGGTGCCATCTTGCTCAGTCAAATGACATAGCTAAAAAACAGCACACAAAAATGTAAAATAAACTATGTACAACTGCAACTCCCAGGGGAGGAGGGAGGGTTGTGAGGACTGATTCCTGCTGCTCCTGGAGAACACCTGTTACAGGTGAGTAAAACTACTCTTTCTCCAGGATCAAGCAGGAAGTCAGTCCTCACATATGGGTGACTCCCTAGCTCTGGGCTACCAAGGAACCCAGGCTGAACAAGAGAACTCCCTCTAGTCCCAGCATCAAAGAAAGGCCTTTCACTGAAAGAACCTCCACCGGTAGCCCAACGTAGGGCTGGAGGGCAGGAGTTGCCTAAACCTCAAAGAGATTCTGGAGTACTGCCTGGCCAAAAGCACTGTCACTACGGGACTCCCTCTCCAGGCAGTAATGAGCTGCAAAAGTCTGGCTTGAGGACCAAGTTGCAGCCCTGCAGATGTCTGCCAACGGTACAGAGCGGAGATGAGCTACTGAGGTAGCCATTGCCCTGACACAATGGGCCGTGACCCAACCCTGGCAAGGGAAGGTCAGCCACCCTGTAAGCCCAGGTGATACAGTCAGCCACCCATATGGACAAGGTACGCTTGGACACAGCTAACCCCAAATTATTAGGGTCAAAAGAGAAGAAGAGCTGAGTAGCCCTTCTATGTCCTTGCGTATGGTCAAGGTAGAAGGATAAGGCCCTCCTACAGTCCAGGGTATGCAGGACTGCTTCAGCCTGGCTTGCATGAGGCCTAGGGAAGAATGTTGGAAGAATTACCTCCTGGTTGAGGTGGAAAGAGGAAACAACTTTAGGGAGGAACTTTGGATGAGTCCTAAGGACTATCCTGTTCCTATAGAAGCGAGTGTAAGGCCTGTCACAGACCAGGGCCTGAAACTCACTCACCCGTCTGGCCGAGGTTAAGGCTATTAGGAAGAGTGACTTCCAGGAAAGGAAGCGGAGAGGACAAGTAGCCATCGGCTCAAAAGGTGGGCGAGTCAGTTGCTGCAAGACCACATTCAACTCCCACTCAGGAGCTGGAGGACGGACAGGAAGCTTGAGCAAGAGCAAACCTCTGAGAAACCGGGACACCAAGGGGTGAACCAACAGAGAGCGGAGAGGTGGACCCAAACAGAATTGGACTTAAGGCCCTGATTGGATAAGTGCAGCGGGTACTGAAGCACCACTGGTACAGCACAGGAGAAAGGATCTTCTGTACGCAGCTGACACCACACAGCAAACCTCTTCCACTTCAGGGCATAGGTTTTCCTAGTGGACTGCTTCCTAGAGGCCAGGACGACCTCTGCAATTTCAGGAGGTAGGTGCCAAGGAGCCAAAACTACCCTTGCAGCTTCCAGGCCATCAAACTGAGAGATTTGAGATTGGGGTGCAGAAGAGACCCCTGGTCCTGAGAGAGGAGGTCGGACTGCAACCCTAGAGGTAGTGGAGTGTCCACTGCTAGTTGAAGCAGAAGTGGGAACCAAGGTTGCCTCAGCCACCTGGGGGCTACCAGAAGGACCGAGGCCTGGTCCTTTAGAATCTTGAACAGGGTTCGGGCCACCAGAGGCGTGGGAGGAAACGCATATAGGAGGCCTTGGGACCAGGAAATCAGAAAAGCATCTGCTGCTAGTCTCAGAAAATGCGGATACCTGGAGCAGAACCTGGGCAGCTGTCTGTTCAGGGGACTGGCAAAGAGATCTATGGATGGAAGTCCCCATCTCAGGAAGATCTTCTGAACTACCAAGGGATGGAGCTGCCACTCGTGGGGCTGCAAAATCCTGCTCAGCCTGTATGCTAGGTAATTTTCCTGGCCAGGGAGATAAACCGCCTTGAGCAACATGTTGTGCCTGAGCGCAAACAAGCAAAGGTCCTGCGCCTCCTGACAAAGGAGCCTGGACCCAGTGCCTCCCTGTTTGTTCACATAAAACATGGCCACCTGATTGTCTGTTTGCACTAACACAGACTGGTGAGCCAGGGTTTGAGAGAAAGTCTTGAGGGCTAAGCGAATAGCTCGAAGTTCCAGTAGATTGATCTGCTGCTGCACCTCCCAGGAAGACCACAGGCCCTGGGTGCACTTGTCCAGACAGTGTGCACCCCAGCCCTGTAGGGAGGCATCGGTGGTCAATACCACTGTGGACCCAGGTGGCTGAAAAGGCATCCCTTTCAGTAAGTTGGGGGGATGCAGCTACCAACGTAGGGAGTGCAGGAATGGTCTGGACACCCTTACTCTGTCGCTGAGGCTCCCTGTGGCCTGCGACCACCGACTCCGGAGACACCATTGCGCAGGCCTCATATGAAGCCTGGCATTGGGAGTCACATGTACTGTCGAAGCCATGTGGCCAGGAAGCCTCAGGCAGAGCCTGGCGGAGACCAGTGACCTGCTGAGAAACTGGTTTACCAAGGTCATCAGTCTTTGGGCTCTATCCTCTGGCAAGAAAGCCTTTGCCTGCAGAGAGTCTAGCCTTGCCCCTATGAACTCGAGGTTTTGGGAGGGGAGCAAAGTGGACTTTGCGAAGTTTATGACAAACCCCAGATGTTGGAGTAGAGAAATTGTTCGGAGGGTGGCTTGCCTGGCCTCCTGGCACGTCTGACCCCTGATGAGCCAGTCGTCCAGATAGGGGAAGACAAAGATCCCTTGATTCCTCAAGTAGGCCGCCACCACTTCCAGGCATTTGGTAAAGACCCTGGGGGCGGAGGTGAGGCCAAATGGCAGCTCTCTGTATTGATAATGGTTTTCTCCCACAATGAACCTGAGGTACTTTCTGTGGTCTGGATGAATGAGGATGTGAGTGTACGCATCCTTTAGATCTAAAGAGCATAGCCAATCTCCCTGCTGGAGGTAGGGCAGAAGTGTTCCAAGAGTAAGCATCTTGAACTTTTCCTTCTGTAAGAACTTGTTGAGATTTCTGAGGTCAAGAATAGGCCTGAGATCCCCTGTTCTCTTTGGTACTAGGAAGTACCTGGAGTAGAAACTGTGACCTTGCAGGTGGGGAGGCACAGGCTCCACTGCCTGGTCTCGTAACAGACCCTGGAGCTCCTGTAGGAGGGGGGCTGTATGGAGAGGAGGCCTTGGAGGCTCCCCTGGAAAATAGGGAGGAGGCAACTGATGAAAATGAAGCAAGTAGCCCTTGTGGACTATGCTTAAGACCCAGTTGTCCCCTGTAATGAGTGGCCACCAGTGGGCAAACAGGGTTATGCGACCTCCTGTGCAGGGATGGGACAGCAGAGACGGAGAGGCTATGCCTTGGGAGTCAAAAACCCCCACCTTGCTGAGTGGGAGCAGGAGCCGGAGGCTTGGAGGCCTTCTGCCTACAGGGCCCATGTCCCTGCCCCTTGGCCTGCTGACCCTGTGGGGGAGCGGGGGAGGCCTGGTAAGTTGGGAACTGTTTGCAGGCAGTCGCCTTCCTCGGGTAAAAGGACTTTTTACCCGAGCCCTTCTTCTAGTGTGAAGGGGCAGAAGTCTTTCGAGACAGCCTTGTCCTCATGAGGTGCTCGGTCTCGAGCTCAGCACCTTCTCGGCCATGGGCTTGCCAAAAGGTTTCTCACCTCAGCAAGGGACATCGACCAACTTGTCCTGAACTCATGGCTCGAGGTCCTATGACTGCAGCCATGCCTGGCGTCGAGCCACGATGCCGGCAGCCGCAACACGGGCCGAGGCCTCGAAGCCATCATAGGCCGCTCGGGACATGAACTTAGAGCATTCCCGGATCCCCGAAGACTTGAACCTCTGCAAAGGTTCCCCAGAGAGACCAGCAGAGAACCCGGCAAGCTCCTTTGCCAGGTCCCGCAAGTACATGCCCATATACAGCTGGTAAGACTGGACACGGCAATCAAGCATTGAGCCCTGGAAGCACTTTCTACCGAATGCATCCAGGTTCCGGGCCTCCCTGCCAGGGGGCACCATGGAGTGCATCTTCTGACTTTTCAGACGATGCATGGCCGATTCCACCACCATGGAATGGTGTGGTAGCTGCGCCTTTTGAAACCCAGGGCTCTTACGGAGTCGATAAATGGAATCGACCCGCTTGCTCAGAACCGGCGCAGAGGCCGGTGCCTCCCACATCCGGAAGAGGAGCCATTCCAGTATCGGAGGAACCGGAACAGTAAAGGCCTCCTTCGGAGGAGAGGAACCCCGACGATGCTCGGGGTCAGACTCCCAAGATGTCGAGGCCTCAGATGAGGTCCGGGCCCGGCCGGAGGCCGAATCGGAGAGAAGCCTTTCCTTTTGGTGCTGACGACTTCGAAGTGCCTTAGTGGACATTTTTCCACACGATCCACAGATCTTAGGGTCATGATCCGGACCGAGGCACCGAAGGTAGCAGTCGTGTGTGTTGGTGAGAGACATTAGTTTCTTACACCGATCACACTTCTTAAAACCATTGGAAGCCATCGGGGAAAAAAAAGAGTCCCCGCGAGGTCAAAGGACCGGCCTTCCAGGGAAAAGGAAAAAAAGGGCACGAACGCCAGCCACGAAGGGCAAAAACCGAAAAAATAAGATCGGGCTCAATACTGGTGTACCGAACCCGGTGAGAAGGGGAACTGGCGTCGAACCAGAGAAAAACCCGCAAAGAAATAGCAAGTAATTAACTGAAAAATCTAATTATTTTCCGGGTGAACTAGGACACACGTCCGACGGGCTCCACGGAAAAAGAGAGACTGAGCAAGATGGCACCTTTAGGCGGGAAAGGGACCACGCATGCGTGCAGTATTCCCAAAGGCTTTCGTAGAAAGCTGGGGAAATGCTCCGCAGGGGCTCCATCGACGTCGATGTCACCCATAAGTGAGGACTGACTTCCTGTTTGGTCCTGGAGAAGATTCTTTCTTTTTGATGCTGCCGGCTCCTCAACACCTTCAAGGACATTTTCCCACACGGGCCACAGATCATCGGATCATGATCGGGCCCGAGGCAGCGGAGGCAGCAGTCATGTGTGTCGGTGAGAGACATAAGCTTCTTACACCGATCACACTTTTTAAACCCGCTGGCAGCCATCGGGGGAAAAAGGGTCCCTGCAAGGTCAAAAGACAGGGCTGCCAGTGAGGAGAGTACACGAGTACTATAGTACTCATGTGACTCAGGGCCTCAGACTCTACACGAGGATGCTTGGCAGGCCTCTCCGACTCCGAAGGCCCGGGACAGTGATCGGAGCTATGCGGCCTGGCCCTCAAGGAGCCAAGAGCGTCCACCGATGCCGCCCTCGCGGGTTTCTTCTTCCTTCGGTGCTCCCTCGAGGGGGACTCCCTTTCAGAGGAGCCCCGACGATGCTCGGGGTCAGACTCCCGAGACGTCGAGGCCTCTGACGAAGTCCGGACCCGTCCCAAGGCAGACTCGGAGAAGATCCTCTCACGCTGGTGCTGACAGCTCCGCAATGCCTTGGAAGACATTTTGCCACAGGGACTACAGACCGTCGAATCGTGGTCTGGACCCAGGCACTGGAGGCAGCAGTCGTGTGTGTCAGTGAGAGACATCAGTTTCTTGCACCGATCACACTTCTTAAAGCCACTGGCAGCCATTGGGGGAAAAAGGGCCCCTGCAAGATCAAAAAATTGGGCTGCCAGGGAAAAGAAAAAAGGCGCGAACGCAGTCTCTAAGGACAAAAACCGAAAAAAAGAGATCCGGGCTCGGCACCAGTGTACCGAGTCCAGGCGGGAAAGGAACCGACGTCGAACCAATGAAAAACTCGACCCAACGCAGGAAAAATCAACTTTTTTCACAGGTGACAAGGACAGGCGTCCGTAGGGCTCCGCGGAAAAAAGAAGACTGAGCAAGATGGCACCTTTGGGCGGGAAGGGGACCGCGCATGCATGCCTGCATTCCCAAAGGCTTTCTTTGAAAGCTGGGGAAATGCTCCACATGGGGGCTCCATCGACGTCGACGTCACCCATATGTGAGGACTGACTTCCTGCTTGGTCCTGGAGAAGTAATCGAATCTTGGCTAGCCTGCTTAGCAAGGAATGCAGACAGGCTGCGCTTGAGGGATTCAATGCGCTATGTAATAAGCACAAACTTCGATGCCAGAGCTGGCATAGCAGCCACTGGCACCGACGCCAGTTTTCTCAGTGGGGGACTCCACGATGGTAATGCCTCGGGAGTCGGCCGCTAGCTCTCAGGGACTTCAGAAGGCAACTCCTCCCGCAAGGGCAGCTTAGGAGAGCACTCCCGACCCTCACTCTCTGAGTCTCATCAAGGGCTATGATGCAAATGCCCATGGGCCTTCACTTGGGGCTCAGCATCCCCCTTCGACACCGATGGGGCTGGAGGCAAGTCCTTCTGGGGGCCCTCCTCCTCAAAGGAGAGCATCCGGTCTGATGCCCTGCGACCTCGCAGCTCTGAGTGAGCCAGCTTCTGCATGAGGCTGACACCTCTGAGGATGTCGATGCCAATGTTGATGGCGGTGCTCATGCCGATGACTCCAAAGATCCAAACAGTGATTTCTGCTGTTTCTCCCAATTCCAAAGCCTTTTACACATCATCTGAAGATACAGAATGCAATTTGAAGACTCATCGTATGGCCTAAGGCACTGAAGACACCATTTGTGGCGGTCCTTGACAGAGATGCTCCAGCCACACTGGGTACATTTTTTTAAATTACTAGACAGCTTGGACACGTTGGGGAAGACAGCTTCCGCCAAGTCAAAGGACTCCAATGTTCCAGCCTACCAGAGGACGCAAGAGAAGAGACCCGTGCACCTCAAAAAGAAAAAGAAACCCGATGAAAAAATGTGGTGTCCAAGATACCGACGCTAACGAGTATGGGCAAGAAGACTGATCAGCACACGACTGAAAAAAGGGGAAAAGATACCGAAAAATGATACCAAAGGGACAAACATTTTCCCCGAGGATCAGACTAACATCCAATGGGCTCCACAGAAAAAAAAGAAGACTGACGTAAAGAAGACAGAGGTAAAGATGGCTCCTTTGGGCAGGAAGACTGGTATGCATGCATGATGCACCTTCCAAAAGCTTTCTTTGGAAGCTGGGAAGCATTCCTATGTGGGATTCTGTAGATGATGTCACCCATGTGTGAGGGCTGACTTCCTGCTTGGTTCTGGAGAATAGGCTTTATGCGCTAGCCGTCTCTTATCAAGAGCCAAGCCATAAACGAGAAGGGAACCAGGTCCTCCAGAACAATCTGTCCCGAGATGGAGGCAACCGAAGAGGAGAGGCCTGCAGGAGCTGCATCAGGTCTCCAAACTAAGCTCTTCTTGGCCAATCTGGCGCCACCAGAACAATCCTACCTGGGTGATGTTCAATACACCGAATCACACGCTCTACCAGGGGGGCATGGAGGAAACATGTGCAGCAGGTGTTGACTTGAACAAGGCAGGGCCAGGGTGTCGAAATCCTCGGACCCCTTCTCCGTGTGGTGACTGAAGAAATGACAAACTTTGCACTGGTGCAGGTCGCCATCAGATCTGTTTCGGGGCAACCCCCAGTGGCACAGAATCAACTGAAATACCTCCTGACTCGACTCCCACTCTCCAGGATCCAAAGAGTGCCTGCTCAGGAACTCCAGTCCCATATTGTCCAGCCCAGCAATGTGCTGAGCTGACAAGGCTAGGAAGTTCTTCTCTACCCAGGCAAACAGGCGAGCCATCTCCAGAGCTACCCCGACACTCCTCATGCCACATTGCAGACTGACTAATCATGATGATGTCCAAAAACACTTGAACCCACAACCAAGGGACAGAAACGCAGAAGAGCCAACCTGATAGCCCTCGTCTCAAGGTGGTTTATGGACCAAACTGCTTCCTTGCAGTTAACAGCCCTGTGCCATATGGTCTTTGCAATTGGCTCCCTATCTGTTGTCAGAAGGATCCAGGAGAAATCGTCCAACAGCACGCCCTTCCTCAGATGACAGGGCTGCTGCCACCACCACAGGCTGGTCTTCACCAACATCAGGAGCGGGAGCCTGCACTCGAATTCCTGAGAACTCAGGGACCACCAAGTCAACATGAACTGCTGGAGAGGCCACATGTGAGCACGTACCATGGCACCATCTCCATGGTCACAGCCATCAATCCGAGGATCTGAAAATAATCCCAGACACTGAAAAGCTGCTGCGCACCAAACAGTGCCAGGGAATCCAACAGCCTCTTAACTTTCTCCTCTGGCAGGAAAACTCTGCCCAATTGAGTGTCGAAAGGTGCTCCCAGGAACTCCAGGGACTGGGAAGACCACAGCTATCTCTTTCCCTGATTGATCACCTTTCCAAAAAGGACACTACACAGGAGGCCACCTGAGATGCCTCCAAAAGCGAATGGTCCCAGATGAGCCAATCGTCCAGATAGGGATGGGCACCGATCCCTCTGCACCACAGCTGCTCCTTTTTTGGCACTACAAAATACATGATGTATCTGCCGTTGCCCCGTTCATCTGGCAGAACAAGCACCACCACCCTTAGATGCAGCAACTTGTACAAAGTGGTCCACAGTGGCACTCTTGATCGCAGACCACAAGTGGAGATGATGAAGGCATCTGGAATCTGCTCTTTGCATTCCAGGATATAGCCGAACTGAATGGTGTCTAGCACCAAGCGATCCTTGGTAACCCAGGCCCATTCCTGAATGAAATGGCGAAGCCTACTTCCAACCAGAGGAACTAAGGAATGGGCCCCCAAACCTTCATTGCGCAGCCCAAGAGGGTTCTCTGGAGTGGACCGAGTCCCTAGGCCTATGCGCTTCACAAAAGGACTGAGAATGAGCCTGAAGCCTGGAAGCACATGGGAAGAAAGGTTTTCTAGGTCAGTAATGATGAGAGTCCTGAGACCCCCGTGGATCTGGCCAGTATGCCTTCAGTGGACAGGCAGAGGCTGACGAGAAAGGGGCACCAGCTCACTTCACCGGCCCCTTGGACCTGTCTTCCAGAAGGTTTTAAGATTTTGTCTCGCTCAAGCTCTTCACCAGCTTCTCCAAACTGGCTCCAAAAAGAAGTTTTCCCTTAAAAGCCAGTTGGGCCAACCGAGCTTTGGAAGATGTAACGGTTGCCCAGTGCTCAAGCAAAATTCAATACCATGACACCCTCGTCAGGGCATACATGGCATCAGAAAAGAAAGCCATAGCTGACTTCAAAAGAGGGGTAGTATCATCAGGTGGAAGAGACTGAAGCCATTGGAGCAGGGCTCGAGACATCAGGCTGGTAGCAGCTGCCACAGCGAACTGGCTCCTCAACAACGAATCCACCTTATGGTCCAGAAAATCCCTTAAGGCTGATCTGCCTTCTACAGGAATGGAGGTCCTTCTGCTAGCTGCCTTGACCTGCGCATCCACCTTGGGAATGCCAAACCACTCAATGCACTCCTTCTCCAGGACAGCGTAGATCTTCTTATACACCCTTAACCTTTTAGGCAGGGAAGTAGGGAGAGTCCCACTCCAACCAGATCATATCCTTGATCACATCCAGGAACGGGAAGACCAGAGTGGATTTCTGCACCCCTTGAAGAAGCAGGTGCAGAAATCCACGATTCCTGCTCCGTGCCATATGCATCCTTCAAGTTCAAGGTGGATGAAACCTGGCAATCAACGCTGCCACCTCCTCCTTCCAGAATAGGCAGATCATACCAGCCTCTTCACAATCTTCTGAAGGCAAGCATACTTCTTCATCCACATTAGAGCCCAGTACTGAGCCATCTGAATCTGAGCCATAGTCAAAATTTCAGACAGTTCCCAGCTGTTTCCCCTTTCCAGGGGGCGCTTAGCCAAAGGCAATCAAAGAGAGCTTACACTCTCAGCCTGCCCCACACATAAGACCACAACAGATTTTCTTCAGAGAGGAGAAAATACATCCACCATTTTCTGGAGACAAATACCGAGGGGATCTCTGGTATCTGATTCAAATAGAGGCATGGGAGTGATGTCACAGAAACTTGAGCTTTTCATTTGTTCTTTGTCTTCACCAATCTGTTGGTAGGGGAACACAACCCACTTGTCTGGACTGGTCTAGCAGAACAATATGGAAAAGTGATTTGCATTGTTTCTCTCGACCTTTGAGGCCGCTTCTTGTCATCTGCAAACACAAATTACAAGAGGAAGACTGATGATCGGGTCCCAGGCACTGGAGGCACCAGCTATGTGTATCCATAGTAGATTTGATCCTAGTGCACTGGGTACATTTCTTGAACCTGCTAACCGGTTTCTGGGACATGTCACCTGAGGGAATAGCCGCTGCGAAATCAAATGGCTCAATTTTTAAAGTAAGGCCTGACCAAAGCACTGGCAACTAAGGGAGCAGAAGTGCCGTGGAAAAAAACTTTAAAAGGAAAAAGAGAACCACGACAGCAGGCAAAAGGGAAAAACTCGAGCCCAGAAACCCCTGAAGGAGCAAAGGAAAGTTTACCAAGAGGACAAAATCAGGAACACATCCTTGGGGCTCCATGGAAAACTAAAGATCGATCCAAGATGGCGCCATGGAGATGAGAAGGAGGTATGCAGGCATGGTGGAGTCTCCCAGAAACTTACAATAGAAGCTGGAGAGTGTTCCTGCGCAAGGGCTCCGCTGGGGACGTCACCTATACGTGAGGACTCATTCCTACTTGTCCACGGAGAATAAATGTTTTCATACATGATTAAGAATTACCTGAGCAAAGACCAATTCTAAAAGGGTAGTTATTAAGGGAACAGTACGTTTTTTTCCTCTTAATGAGTATTAAATGGCAAAATTGTGCATTATTTTACCCCAAGAAGTGTTCTATAATAATAAGATGCAAAGCATGCAAAACACTGCATTATGCTGCAGATTGAATAGCACAGATCGTGTTGAACTTTACAAGCTACTTTATTCCAGATAAAGCCTAGTTACAGGTGATCTCTGGGAACAGCAGGAATTTAGTCTTCACATATGGGTGACGTCGGTACCGACGGAGCCCGTACGGGAACACTCCCAAGTGTCCAATTGGAAAGCTTTTGGGAGCACTCCATTGCACCTGCGCGACTGCCTTCCGAACTCCCTCTCTTCAGTTGAGTTTATGACTGAGAAAGAGTAAATAAAACCCTATAACTCCTAGGGGAGGAGGGTGGGTTGTGAAGACTAAATTCCTGCTGTTCCTCGAGATCACCTGTTACACATGAGTAACTACGCTATCTCCAGGAACAAGCAAGAATGTATTCTTCACAAATGGCACTCCCTAGCTCCCAGATGATGTGACCTCAGAACCGGTGGAGGTTCGCTTCAGAGTAAGCATGACGTAGTCATGGATCCCACATGGATTTCTGGTATCGTCAAAGTCCAGGATGGAGGGTAGGAGTTGCATCTAAGTCTGAAAAGAGGTGCTGGGGTACAGCCTGACCAAACAAGGCATCCTGTTGGGAGTCCTTGTCCAGGCAGTAATAGGCAGTGAAGGTATGGATAGAAGATTAAATTGCTGCCTTGCAAATTTCGTCAATGGCTACTGAGCATAGGTTTGCCATCGAGGTTGCCAAGGTGCGAACATTGTGAGCAGTGACATACCCTTCCAGGGAAAGTCCCGCTTTGTCATAAGCAAATGAAATGCAGGCCGCTATCCATCTGGAAAGCGTACGTTTAGATACAGGTAGACCTAATTAACTAGGGTCAAATGAAATGAACAACTGCGAGGCTTTACGATGGATTTTGAGTCCTTTGGAGATAGAAAGCCAAAGCACGTTTGCAGTCAAGAGTTGCTTCTGCTCGAGATGCATGCGGTTTAGAAAAGAACACTGGAAGGTGATCTGACTGGTTTAAATGGAAGGGAGACACCACCTGTGGCATAAAGTGTGGGCGAGTCTGAAGGACTACTTTGCCATGGTGTAAGTGGGTATAGGGTGGATCCGCCACCAACGCCTGAAGCTCACTAACGCGTCTAGCTGAAGTGAGGGCAATGAGGAAGATTACCTTCCAAGAGAGGAACTTAAGTGACATATGAATAATGGTTCAAAAGGTAGCTTGAGAAGCTGCGCTAGAATGACACTTAGGTCCCAAGCTACTGGAGGTGGCTTGATGGGCGATCTGGACAGTAGGAGACCTCTCATGAAATTTTCTACTAGTGGTTGCATGGAGATGGACTGTCCATCTAGTAGGTGGTGAGAGGTCGCGATGACTCTCATCGACTTGGTCTTCAGACCTGCGAGGATAGGTGGAGGAGATACTGGAGGAGTGACTCCACTGGAACAGAAAAGGGATTGAGATCTTTCTGGAAATTTTTGTGGACTAGAATCTTGTAGAGGTTTCTGAAGTTCAGAATGGGCCTGTATCCTCCGGTTTTCTTTGGAATGAGAAATTATGGAGAGTAGAAGCCTTTTGGGATGCTGTGACATCTTCTATGGCGCCCTGAGACAGAAGAGAAGACACCTGTCTTATAAGAGAGCAGTGTGTGAGGGTTGGGTTTGATATTCCCTCGTAAAAATGGAGGGGGGCAGAGATTGCAGATGAAGTCTTCCTGAACTATGGTGAGTGTCCACTGCTCTGAGGTGCCATCTGTGGGCGTAGTGACACAGTCTGCCTGCTATGTGGAGGGGTGGGAGTCCTCCAGAGGCAGGGTGGCAATGTTCTCTAGAAAAGAGTCAAAAACAAGGCGCAGATTGTGGCTGCGGAGCTGGTTGAAATTTAGACACCTGTAGCTTCTTTTGTTGCTTAGGAAGCTGCTGCCTCTTCTGTGGGTCCTGACCCTGGTATTGGGAAGCAGGATAAGTTGAGAAGAATTTATTATTATTATTATAGAAAGACTTCTTTGCAGGTGTCTTTTTTTCTAGCAGGGTCAGCTGGTTACTCTTGACAGCCACTTTAGAAGTATTTGCTGACTCTAAGAGGTCTTATCTTGCCAGTCTTTGCCAAAGAGGTTTTCCCCCGTGCAAGGTATGTTGCCCAGCTTATTGAACCCACTGTTCAAGACATGAGGTTTGAAGCCATGCAATTCTACATGCATCGATGCATACTGCTGAGGCCCTGCTTGTGTATTCAAAGGCATTGAAGGTAGCTCTATTGACAAACTTCGATACATTTTGGCTATGCATGACTAGGGCAAGATAGTCTACCCTCCTGTCATCTGGAAGGAGAGGAGCAAAGGCCTCGAGATCCCTTGATACCTCCTTGATGAACATTCCCATGTAGAGGATATAAGAGTTGATTCTAGTCGAGAGTATGGATGCTTGGAAGCAGACGTCCAAAGGCATCGAGAGTTCTCGATTTTCTACCTGTAGGATTAGAGGAGTGAGTCTTCAAGCTTTTGAGTCAGAGCAACGCCGATTCAACCACAATGGAGTGATAGGGAAGCTGAAGCTTTTGGAACCCAAGACACCGGTATTCGATACATGATATCGAGACATCGACTTTGAGGTGAGGCTGTGAGAGGCGTCTCCCACATATGGAGCATAAGGTCATAAAGGATGCAGTGCACCGGTAGAGTAGCTGCCTCCTTGGGTGCTGTTGGGTATTAGAGAATCTCTAATTCCTCCTCCCTTGGATCCTTTTCTGATGTAACTGTGATAGAGAAGCCCTTGGCTAGGTCTCGAATGAATTCCTGGAAGGGCATGTTTCTGGAGGCAACATGCGTCATCGTTGAGGCGGGGAAGGGTCCGAAGGGACGTCTCGGGGTTTCCAGGAATCGAGCGACTCCAGATCCGAAACAGGGGAACTGGAGAACTTGAAGTATTGAAGCTAAATGTCGGTACTGATGCTCCGAGGTATCGGTCTCAGTGAGCCACTTGGGTTTGGTACCAGTGATAGTTTCAAGGAAGGGAATGGGTGGAAGCGATGTTGATGTAATCTGCAGCAGCCCTGATATTGTGCCCACAACTGATGTCAATGTCAGTACCGTGACTGGTATTGATAGAGTGGTGCCTGTAGCCAAGGGTTTTATAGGTACCGAGGCTGCAAGAAGAGCTGTCCAGCTCCGCTCGATGGCCAGTATTGTCACGGCTTAGACTAGACTGTGGCCTAGGCGAGCAGCTAGAATGTCGGATGACCCTCTTCATAGAAAGGAGTAGTTGTGACACGAATGGGTCAGGTATTCAAATGAGGATTTATTCCCCTCCCGGGGGTTGGATTTTCAAAAGTATAATAATACAAATATATGGACAAAAGCCATACACTCTGGCAGGTAAATAGAAGAAATTAAATACAGCTTCTTGCTTCTTTAGAATCACAGGTAACTATATTATTCAGCATACAGTTCCTGGTCTTATACGTTGCTTCTGTGCTTTTCACAGCTTCTTCTAAACAGTGCTTTAACTCTGGCTTCAGCACAAAGAAGTGATTTTATCAGAAATTATTAATGTACAATCCATTGCCTCATCAATAGAGAATTCACTAGCAGTATCTGTAAGCATTGGTTCAGGCTGTGCTTTATCTGAACAAACATCTTCCTTATAACAATCTGTTTGTAGAGTTTTCAGTGCCGTGTCCTCACCAGGCTTATCTGACACACCCTCTCCAAAGTAAGGCAAACTGCTACCGTCTAGCTCAGAGTAGAAGAGAGGAGAGACACACTTCTTAGAATAGCTTTTCCCTCTAAAGCCTCTTTGTGTCCTACCTTTCGTACTTGGTTGTGGACAGTGGAACTGCTCTGCTCTGCTATGGAAGGATTTTTCTCTGGGAAGTTTCCTTCGGGGTTTGGCTTCCTTAAATTCTTCCCCTTCAGACATACAGATATCCTCCACACAGTATTTCTCCCTCTCTAGGGCTTGCAACTGTTCCCAAAGGTCACACTCTTCAGATACATACGGTTTCTCTCTCTCTTCCTGCCATTCACTCTGCACAGCATGTAGCTTCTGAGAATCAAACTGTGTCACAGGTAACTGATTCTCACAGCTGATTTCTCCTCTGAATCTTTCCCTTGGTTCTTTCCTGTTCCTCCAACTTGAAGTGGAATTCTCACAGGCTCTCTCGTGGACTCTATCATGGGCTTTCCTAGCAGCTCTATGACGTCCTCCCTGTGAGTATTGCTGCAGTTCTTCTGAACCTCCCTTGCAGCTCTGCCTGCAGTTCTGCTGAACCTCCCTGTAGCTCTGCTGAACCTCCTCGCAGCTCTACTCTCTCTAACTGTTCTGAGTACTTCTTATACTGCTGATAAGGCGTTCCCCTGCTCAGGTGAAAGCTATTTGAAACAAGAGCTGGGAAATGTTTGCTAGTTGGGCGGGGCTGTAGACCTCGTGTCTGGGTCTGTTTACGTTGCTCCTGGCAACTAGGGATCATGTGGCTTGCCTGCCTGTCAGAATCTGATCTGAATCTAACAGATTCCTGTGTTTTCAAGTCAAGGGACCGATCTTCCTCATTACAGTATGCACTGGTCTATTGAGATTGCCGATGCTTGGGTATCAGTGACAAGTGTGCTACTGTCCCAGAGCATGGCACCAGTAGCTCTCCGAAGGTCGAGGCCTCGGGAGCATCCTGGGGCCCCTTGATGGTTTTGGAGGACAGGGCCTCCCACCGGAGCTGTCTGGCAAGCCAATCTACCTCCAAGGCAACAACTGAGGGATCTTGATGCCTTGAACAAGCTCTTTCCCTGAAGGTACTGTCAGACTTCGATAAGGCCTAGTTCTTGGACTTCGAAGATACCTGAGATCCACTGGAGGATGATGAGGCCCTCGATGAAGTGGATGCCATCGATACCGCATCTGAGTCGAAGAGTGCTCTAAATTTAGAAGCCTGGTTCTGTAGGCCTCTGTGTGTCATTTCTTGCAGAGGGGACAGCCTTTTGGCTGGTGGTTTGGGCCGAGGCATTTTAAACACCAGTCATGGGTGTCAGTAGCCAAGATGGTGCTGGCACAATTAGAACATTTCTTGAAACCACTAATTGGTTCTTCTGTGCCTTCAAGAATGTGGAGGCTATGTTAGGCTTAAGGCCTAAGAAGGGTGTCTATACCCACAGGTTTTTTTTCTCTTTTTGGAAAAGAAAGTTAAAGAAAGAATTTAAAGAATAGAATAAGGGAACCAACGATGTCTTCAATGGTGCTGGTGTTGATGGAAAAGCAGAGGCGCTATCCACTTAGAAAACTTTTTCTGGGGTGAAAGGATTTGCTTCCTGCTGGCTCTGCAGAAAATGGAGAGGAAGTTGGAAGGCAGTCGCGCAGTCACTGTGGAGTGCTCCCAAAAAGCTTTCCAACTGGATGCTGCGGAGCATTTCTGCGCGGGCTCCATTGGTACCGACGTCACCCATATGTGAAGGCTACATTCCAGCTTGTTCCTGAAGACAAATAATGTCAGCTTAAAACTGGCCAATAACACATAGTTTGATGCTCCCGGCTGCTATCTTAAAGGGGCTGGTGCTAAGTAAAAAATAAAGCAAAGACTACCTCCCCCTAGTTTACAAGACTCTCCATAGTGCCAAAGTCCAGAACCACTCTCCCCCCACTTGAACCTACCTGGTAACTTGAACCCTACAGATAGTACAAGACTACTGCTATGGATCAACCGGTGCCATTCTGAACCCAGCACAAGCGAATAGGGATCTCTCCTGCCCAAAGATCTTAGACTACCAGGGAATGGAATAGGTAGGCTCAGGGAGGGAGGGTTTTGGGGGGTCTTCAGGAGTTATGGTTTATGGTTTAGGCCCTTGATATACCGCCCTTTACTTGAGCATCAGAGTGGTTTACATGTATACTATCAGGTACTTTTTATCCCCTTGTCCCCAAAGGGCTCACAATCTAAGTGTACCTGAGGCAATGGAGGGTTAAGTGGCTTGCCCAAGGCCACAAGGAGTGGCCATGGGACTAGAGACCCCAGTCCCTCCGGCCTGAGGTTGTTCGTCTCCATGCAGGAATTGAACCCCCGGCCCTCTGGCTTGAGGTAACCTGTCTCAACCACTGAGCCACTCCTCCCTCAAGTTGAGAGGGGTTAGAGCTTTGACACCTTGGTGAGTCTTCTGCAGGGGGATTTCTTGCTCTATTTTTGCATGGCACTGGCACTTTTAGGATACTAACAAGAAAAATAATGCCAGCTCTGGTGGTTTTTTACCCTGGAATAATGCAGCTTGCAAGGCAAAAATAGAGCCATATTTAATTAGTAGGTAAGACAGAGTTAGAAAAGATTGTAGCTTAAATCTTAACATAATTATAAAAATATTAAACTGATATTCTCCTAATAATTAAAATGCTTAAACAAAACAGCTCTCTGAGAAAAAAATATCTAAAAAGGTTGTTTTTTTTTTAGATGTCTCTATGCCCTGTAATAATTTGTGATGTTTTATAAGACCATATCAATGCATGACAGTCAGAGGTTTAGGACAACCGTATAATCTACCTTCTTGGCAAGACAATTCTTTTGAAGTGAAAAGCCTGTATTTTTTTCCCTAAATTTCCTAAACAAAAGTTATAAGATAGTATTACATTCTTCAGTAAGACAGCAAAGCTTATAAAATTTCAGTTGTGGAAAAACAAATGAAAAATGAAATAGTAGTTTTAAAGGAGTCTAAAGAAAATTTGTTGTCCATGCAGTGAAATTCAGGTTATGCTGCACAAAAAGACCAAAACAAAAAACAGCAGTTTGGCCATAGTCCATATGCTTTGTAAATATTTGCTAATTAGCTGATTGCATGGGTAGGGACATTTTATATAGGTCCTTCATTACAGATCATTTTTGTACATATTCAGTAAATATTAAATTTACAATATCATAACCCTATGATGGTGAATATAATTATGTTTCCATAAAAAGAAAAGGTATCTCAATTTAAAATGAATTTTTTAAAAAATATTAATTTTCATGGAATGATGGTAAACTGCTTAATCTGATTGACGTTTTTATTTCATTCCATAATTCTGAATATACATAAAGTCTGATTTGCCACTAAATTATCACCTCAAAAGCAATATCCTTTTTCATCACTACAGCAGAGCCACTGAAAATGTCTACAAGGAAAGGGAAAAAGAATACAGAAGATGTTTTGGTTCTGTACAATCTTACAACAGATTTTGCAACTTAATTCTGAATTTCAGCTGCTTGTTCTTTTTCAGCTTTTTCTTTAGCCTTTACTTTTTCAACTAATATCTCTTCTTTTTGCAGCAAGTTCATGATCTCAGTAACTTGAGTGGTGGAGATGTTGATGTCTTCTTTGTCAATCAGGTCTAAAACCTGTAGAGAAACAACAGAGTAAGCTTTTTAGAATAAACCAAGAGTCTACAATTTGAATCATGTTCCGCCTGATCTAGCATCACTAGTTACATTAGAAACTTGAACCACAGAATTATTCACTTGAGCTTTATAGCAATTTAACAAAAAGTAAAGGAAAATTGCTTACCTGTAAAGCACAGTTACTTACCTGTAACAGGTGATCTCTGGGAACAGCAGGAATAAGTCTTCACATATGGGTACGTCGGTACCGATGGAGCCTGCGCGGGAACGCTCCCCAGCGTCCAAAAGGAAAGCTTTTGGGAGCATCCTACACACATGCGCGCTGCCTTCCTGCCCATTCACTTCCCTCTCATCAGTTGGGTTTGTAGCTGAGACCGAAGGAGGGAAGTAGACAAATTAGGGAGAGAGAGAGAGAGAGAGAGAGAGAGAGAAACAACTCCTATGGGAGGTGGGTGGGTTGTGAAGACTTATTCCTGCTGTTCCCAGAGATCACCTGTTACAGGTAAGTAACTGTGCTATCTCCAGGAACAAGCAGGAATGAGTCTTCACATATGGGGACTCCCAAGCTAGAGATGCCTAGAGGAGGTCCCGGCATGTTGCAAATCTAATAGATGGGTCATGTTATTTCTCAGAACCTCAGGCATCCAAGGGATGGAGGGTAGGAGTTGAACTAAAAAGGGTGTGCTGTGGAACAGCTTGACTAAACAAGGTGTCTAGAAGGGAGTCCTTGTGTAGATCATAAATGTTAGTAAATATTGAATTCCAATTTTCTAATGTGGACCTTAGTCAAAAGTATTGCGAAAGTATTTGTTGAGGCTAATATGGGTCTGGTGCTAAGAGCCAGTACATTATCCTCAAAGAAAATACTTTACCGTGAAGTAGAGGAAATAAATTTTGCAATACAGACAGAGGTCAAAAGCCTTAATGGCTAGAACTAATCCCAGAAGAAAAAACTGGGGGAGTTTAATGAGGTTGGACTTTGGATGAGAAGCTAAAGCTTCTGTAGGCCAAAGTTTGAAGCTCTTTGTCCTTGGAGCAGAATAAGGCTCTAGGAAAGAAAGGAGATAAATCTGACTGGTTTGCAGAAAAAGGATGGGTCTTTAAGACCCCTCTATCCAAATGAAAGAAAAATATTTGTAGTAGGTGGTGTAGCCTCCAATTTCTTGAAGATCAGTAATGTCTTCCCTAAGTGATGTCACTTAGGATAATGACTTTACATGGAGAGCTTCAGATGTAACGTAACCAGAGAGGTTACGGTAAAAGAAGGTAGTTTCTAATTACCACAGAAATTGGTTGTCCATTTAAAACCCTATGGTATGCTGGAACAGCATTAATATGGACAGTAACAAATCTTTCAGAGTGAGATATGTGTATTTATATAGAGAAGGGGTAAGACCTGCTTGAGAATATGGATAGAGAACCCCTTACTGGTTACACGTGGAAGAACCATGAAGAAGGTTACATGGAAACCAGTGGAATGTTCCTAGCCAGAAGGATAGGTCTAATGTCTTTAAAAATTCTAGACTTTGAATAACCAGAAATGGAGATCTACGTGAAGGGGTGCAGAGAAATCCTTAGTCTTAAGACAACAAGTCTGGATCCTTCTATAACTTCAGTGTGGAGAAAAAGACGCAATATAAAGGAATACCATATTTGCCCCTCTATGAGGGCAATATGAGTATAATGCGTTCTTTGTTCAGCATAAGCTCCAATGAAGTATTGGGAATTAGAAGGAATGCACTAGACAAGGACTGACTGCAGTGAAAAGGAATGCATCCCTGTTGGAAGAGTTCCACTGGAGATGTGGAACAACTCAGGGAATTAAGCAATTCTTTATGCTTTCACGTGATCTAAGCCCTGGTTCATTTTCCCTAAAAGGAAATTTTAAGGAAGATGGTAAAAGTAGGAAAAAAACGGTCATGTGGGAGAATGACTGGGCAAAGCCTTTTTAACCATCTGGAAGTTACCCACCAGGAATGGCTCTGACGCTCTCTGGCAAAGGCCCATAGTTGCAGAGCTTTTTGTAGAATTGCAGAGAGCATGTTGTAGGTTGCTTAGGTGAGATCTGGCTGTTTAATTGCCAGTGTGCAACCTAATCTATTCTGTTGGAGCCAAAAAGAATTGAAGATGGCTAAGAATAGTAGACAGGCCGGTTGCCTGCAACGATAAATTGTCCAAGTAGGTTTTGGAACCTCTCTTGGCATTATCTGTTATTAAGGCAGCAGAAGAGGTTAGGTCCTATAGATTGGAAAAGGACCGACAGACATAATTAGAAGTGGTAAAACTCAATTATGGTCTGATAAGCTGTCTTAAAAGAAATATTTGAAAAGATTGCAAAGGGGAGAAAGCTCTGTATTGAAATGACTTACTGGAGTAGGTATTGAAGACAATCCTATGGCTTAAAAGGTAAGCCCTCCAGTCAAATAGTATCACTCTTAGAGTGAATGTCTCGACTAAGAGGGATAGAAAGTAATACAGAGTTGTGAAGACTTACAATTTGGTAAGTCTCTGAAAAAGGTAAAGCTCCCCTGCAGTCAAAAGTATGAGATATCCTCGTACAGGACAACTGTCAAGGTGAAGGGCATAGCCTACCTTGTAATTAGTTGTTACTCCTCTTTTTGCTTTAAAAGGAGAGGAGAAACCTGTTACCTGTAGGGCATGATTATCCTTAATAGCTCTAAGAGCTAAAAGAATGGATTTCTCTTGGCAAGAGATTGATGCCTAAAGTTGAGGATTGAGCCAGTGTATCACTGACCTCTCAGTAAGGATGAGAAGAACTGTAAATGCTTCTGTTGTTAAAAAGTAGGTAGCAGTTCTGAAGCTCAACAGGAAAAAGAGATTTAATGAATAAAATATCAGAAACCCTGTGACTGCTGGGTTTGCTGAGCCTGTTGAGGCTTTGGTTTTCTTAGCCTGGTATGATGTTGCCCTTCTTTGGAAACATCTGCATGATGGGTAGAAGATGAATAAAACTTTTTCCCTTTAGGGGGATAAAGTTTGTTAGGAGATTTTTTACTAGCTGGGATAGAGGAAAGTTTTGACAATCCTCTGGAAGCAACAATATCAGTGTTTAACTGATTAGCTTGGAATAAAGCATCCTTGTTAAAGAGATTTTCACCAGTACAAGGAGTATTTCTCAGCCTGTCTTGTACCCATTTGTCCAAGTCTGAAGTTTGGAGCCAGGCTATGCGTCGTGCTCCTATGGCTATAGCAGAAGTTCTGCTAATAGACTCAAAACAGTGCAGGGAAGCACAATTAAGGAATTTGGAGACATTTTGAGCATGACTAATATGAAAAAGTCTGCCCTTTTATGTTCTTGAAGAAAAGGGTTCAAAAGCTTTAAGTTCTTTGTGACCTCTTCAAGAGATAATTCCATATAGAATATATGAGAGATAATTCTTGCTGAAAGCATGGATGCCTGGAAGCATCGACGTCCAAAGGCATCTAAAGTCCTAGACTCATGACCTGGCGGATAAGTGGAGTGCTTCTTTGCACTCTTAATACGCCTCATTGCTGATTCTACAACAATAAAATGATGAGGAAGTTGAGTCTTTTGAAAACCTGGAGAAGGTGGCACCTTGTACATAGTGTCAAGTGTCTTAGAATGTGGGGATACCGTTAAAGGAGTTTCCCACATTTTTAATAGTAGATCCTGTAAGATCTGATGCAAAGGAAGCATGATCACCTCCTTTGGAATCCAGGGGAATTGCAGAGTCTCTGAATCCACTGGTAGGGATTCTTTACCAGGTATAGAAATGGCAAGTAACTTTGCCATATCAAGCAGAAAAGCTTGAAAAGAAATCTCTCCTGAGGGGGACCCTCTAAAATGAGAGGTAAAGGCTAGACTTGTTGAAAATTCAGCCTTGGTACCGATGGATTCATGCCAGTCATCGGGATCGGAAGACTTGAAAGGATGAAGCATCGGATTTTCTTTAAAGCGATGTCTTCGGTACCGCCCGAAGTCGGTACTGAGACGAGTTGGTACCGAATCCTCCATGCTAGAGATCGATTCCAGGCTCGGCATCGAAGGAAGCGAGTCTGTCGAAGCAAGCATGGCCAGTACCGACACCGATGCCAATGTCGATACCGGTACCGAAGCCGATACTCGAGGAACGGTCTGCAGCAACTCTAGTGGTACCAAAGTAACTGAGAGCACTAGACTACGTTCATCGGTGAGGAGTGTTTCATCCATCACCATAGCCGATGCTGGGATGTAGGTACCGCTTGAAGCAGCCGCAACCACCGAGCATGGCCCAGGTATGTTCATCGAGGTAAGAACCCCGGGAACAATCTGAAGCCCCGTTAATGCTTTGGAGCCCGAAGACTCCCGCCAGGGCTTTATTGCCAAAATGTCCTTGAGGGCAAGGACAGAGGCATCTCGATGCTGAGAAGGAGATCTACCACTCGAGGACTGGCTAGTCTTTACAGACTTTTGTTTGGTTACCTGATCCTGTGAAAAAGAAGATATTCTGTCTGGTGACATCGAGTGCGATGTGAACCAGGTATCGAGTTGTGCTCGATCCTGAAGACTTCTTCTGTTTGAGCTCCAGCAGGAGAGACACTCCAGTGGGCAATGGTCAGGACCTAAACATTTTAGACACCAAGTATGAGTGTCTGAAAATATATCTGTACTACCACACTTTGAGCATTTCTTAAGGATAGTGGCTGGCTTTTCCATAATGGAAGGATAGAGGCCTAGTGGCCTAGAAACCGTAAGGCACTAAACAGGAAAAAAGTCCTGAAGAAAAGAAGAAATTTTTTAGTAAAAAGAAAGAAAAGCACTCTTCAACTGCGTTTTTTGGAAATAGTTGAAGAGTTAAGTCCATGGTGCAAAAAGGAAGTCCGTGCAGGTTGGAAAGCGTGTTTGGACGCCTGGAGCTTTACCCCCCTGAAGAAACGAGCAGTGAAACGTGCAGGGAACATCACCCGCTTGGGCTGCATTGAATTATTACAACGCTTCAGAAACGATTATAACTTCCACTATCAGATAAGCGCTATCTTTTAAGAGTTATGGAAGAGAAAAATACATTAGAGTATAGTGATCAGCGATAGTATCTGATGGATTGAAAATTTCTTATGGGAGCATTAAATGATTGAATACATCATGAAAAATACTACAATTGGATAAAAAATATTGTATTAAACACAACAGAAAGATTTATATTAAAAATAAGAAAAACTCTAAGGATTGATAACGGAGTAAGGTCATTGATGCTAAGAAGGCAGTTCACCCCAGCAAGTCTGAGTTGAATAAGAGCCTCATAACAGTCTGAGACCTTGTTGCATCCTAAAAAAAGTTTTTCTGTAGCAATAGGATTACTGAAGGCTGAACTCACAGTTTAGCATTGAGCTGAAAAATACATAGTTACTATAATTGGGCACTATCAACAGTTCAAGGCCCTGATGCACCTCTATCCACTCTATCACTTGGCCTATGAGTGTGCATGGTGGAAACACATAGAGCAGTCCTTTCATTAGCCACCTCTGGGCCAGTGCATCGTGCCCTTCTAACATTTGCTCTTGTCTTCTGCTGTAAAGCGTAGTTACTCACCTGTAACAGGTGTTCTCCAGGAGCAGCAGGAATCAGTCCTCACATATGGGTGACGTCGGCGCCGACGGAGCCCTCGTGTGGAGCATTTCCCCAGCTTTCACAGAAAGCCTTTGGGAATTACAGCGCGCATGCGCGGTCCCCTTCCCGCCCAAGGGTGCCATCTTGCTCAGTCTGATGACATAGCTAAAAGACAGCAAAAAAATTAGCAAAAAACAAAGCATATGACTGCAACTCCAAGGGGAGGAGGGAGGGCTGTGAGGACTGATTCCTGCTGCTCCTGGAGAACACCTGTTACAGGTGAGTAACTACTCTTTCTCCAGGACCAAGCAGGAAGTCAGTCCTCACATATGGGACTCCCCAGCTTAAGGCTACCAGAGACCCCAAGCGGAAAACAGAGCTCCCTCGAGCTCGACAGCACAGAAGGAAGGAATTTTCTCTGAGAGCGCCCCCGACCGGTAGCCCAACACCAGGGCCGGAGGGTAGGAGTTGCCTAAACCCCAAAGAGATTATGGAGTACTGCCTGTCCGAAAGCACTGTCCCTGCGGGACTCCCTCTCAAGGCAGTAATGGGCCGCAAAAGTCTGGCTTGAAGACCAAGTAGCGGCCCGGCAGATGTCTGCCAACGGAACAGAGCAGAGATGAGCCACTGACGCAGCCTTCGCCCTAACACGATGAGCCGTGACTCGACCCTCCAACGAGAGGCCGGCTGCCCCATAAGCCCAGGCGATACAGTCAGTGACCCATATGGACAACGTATGCTTGGAGACAGGGAGCCCCAACTTATTGGGGTCAAAAGAAACTAAAAGCTGAACAGCCTTCCGATGCTCCCGCGTACGGTCAAGGTAGAAGGATTACGCCCTCCTAGAGTCCAGGGTATGCAAGACCATCTCAGCCCGGTTGGCATGCGGCCTGGGAAAGAAGGTCGGAAGAACCACCTCCTGATTAAGGTGAAAAGGTGAGACAACCTTAAGAAGAAACTTAGGGTGAGTCCGTAGGACTACCCTATTCCGGTAGAACCTAGTGTAAGGTGGATCAGACACTAGTGCCTGCAGTTCACTCACTCGTCTAGCAGAGGTGAGAGCTACCAGAAATAAAGTTTTCCAGGAGAGAAAACGGAGAGGGCAGGTAACCATAGGTTCAAAAGTCGGACAAGTAAGCCGTTGTAAGACCACATTCAGATCCCACTCAGGGGCCGGTGGACGCAAAGGAGGCTTAAGCAGAAGGCGGCCTCTGAGGAAACGAGCCACCAAAGGGTGGTTGGAAAGAGGCCTGCCGACCACCGGCGAGTGGTGTGCTGAGAGAGCACTAAGGTGAACTCGGACAGAGTTAGACTTAAGGCCCAGATTGGAGAGGTAGAGCAACTGCAACACTACCGCTACCAAGCACGAGAAGGGATTCTCACTGTGCTGAGCACACCATGCGGAGAATCGACACCACTTAAGAGCGTAGGATTTCCTGGTGGACTGACACTGAGAGGCTAAGATTACATCTTCCACCACTCGAGGTAGTAGTAAGGGAGCTAGGACTACCCTTTCAGCAGCCAGGCCATCAGATGAAGGAACTGGAGGTTGGGGTGCAAGAGAGTCCCCTGATCCTGAGACAGGAGATCGTGTTGAAACCCCAGAGGAAGAGGTGTGTCCACCGCCAGCTGTGGCAGAAGTGGGAACCACGGTTGCCTCAGCCACCTGGGGGCTATGAGAATCAAGGAAGCCCCATCCCTGAGGACTTTGAACAGCGTCCTGGACACTAGTGGTGTGGGAGGAAACGCATACAGTAGGCCTGTGGACCACGAGATCAAAACGCATCCGCTGCTACTCTGAGAGGATGCGGTTGTCTGGAGCAAAATCTCGGGAGTTGCCGGTTCAGAGGACTGGCAAAAAGATCCATGGTGGGAAGCCCCCACTTGAGAAAGACCTGCTGAACCACCAATGGGTTCAATCTCCATTCGTGTGGTTGCAGGATCCGGCTCAGTCTGTCTGCCAGGCAATTTTCCTGACCTGGGAGGTAGACAGCCTTGAGAAGGATTCCGTGATTGACAGCCCAAGAGCACAGTCGTTGTGCCTCCTGACAAAGAAGGAAGGAGCCTGTGCCTCCTTGTTTGTTCACATAGAACATGGCAACTTGATTGTCCGTCTGGACCAGTACAGACTGGTGAGAGGCGAGGTGGGAGAAGGCTCTCAGAGCTAGGCGTATCGCCCGTAGCTCCAGGAAGTTTATCTGCTGAGTAGCCTCCCAAGGGGTCCAGAGACCCTGAGTACATGTCCCTTGGCAATGTGCTCCCCAACCGATAAGAGAGGCATCGGTTGTCAGCACCTGAGTATGCGGAGGGGATTGGAAAACCACTCCGAGCACCAGATTTGGAAGATGAAGCCACCATTGCAGAGAGGAGACCAGGAGGTCGGAAATCCTCACTGAGTCCGCTAGGCCCCCTGTGGCTTGATGCCACTGAGTGCGAAGGCTCCACTGAGCAGGTCGCATGTGCAGGCGGGCATTGGGGGTGACATGGACCGTGGAAGCCATATGGCCGAGTAGTCTCAGGAATTGCCTGGCAGACACCAGGGAATTGCTGCGAAACTGGCTGGCCAGATCCATTAGCCTGTGGGCCCTGTCCAGAGGCAGAAAACCCTTTGCTTGAAGAGTGTCTAGTCTGGCCCCTATGAACTCTAAGTTCTGCGACGGGAGCAAAGTGGACTTTGCGAAGTTTATGACAAACCCCAAGTGCTGAAGCATAGCCACAGTGCGAAGGGTGACCTGTTTGGCCTCCTGGGAAGATTGGCCCCTTATGAGTCAGTCGTCCAGGTACAGAAACACAAAGAGACCCTGAAGCCTCAGGTAGGCCGCCACCACTGCCAGGCACTTGGTGAACACCCTGGGAGCGGATGATAGGCCAAAGGGAAGCACTCTGTACTGATAGTGGTTTCCTCCCACAACAAACCTGAGATATTGTCTGTGGTCTGGATGAATAAGAATGTGAGTATACGCATCCTTTAGATCCAAGGAGCATAGCCAGTCTCCCTGCTGGAGGTAGGGCAGCAGGATTGTTCAATGTAAAACCTGACAGTTTGTCGTTATGGTCGTTGTTGTTATGATGTAAACCGCGCTGATTCTAAATAGCGCGGTATATAAGAAACTGTAATAAATAAATAAATAAATAAGCATCTTGAACTTTTCCCTCTGCAGGAACTTGAGGTTTCGCAAGTCTAGGATGGGTCTGAGGCCTCCTGTTCTTTTTGGTAGCAGAAAGTACCTTGAATAAAAGCCTTGACCTCTCAGGTGGTGGGGCACCGGTTCCACAGCCTGATCCTTTAGCAGACCCGTCAACTCCTGAAGGAGTAGGTCCCTGTGCAGAGGCTCCCTTGGAGGCTCCCCTGGAAAATAGGAGGGAGGTACCTGGTGAAAATGGAGAAGATAGCCCCTTTGGACTATATGATGAACCCAGGTATCTGATGTGACGGCTGACCACCTGTGGGCAAAGTGGGCCAGCCGGCCTCCTGTGCTGAGAGAAGCCAGCTGAGAAGAGGCTATGCTGTTTGAGTCAAAAACCCCCACCCTGCTGAGCAGGGGCCGGTGTTGGTGGCTTGGGAGTCTTCGGCCTACGGGGCCCTTGACCCTGCCTCTTGGCCTGCTGACCCTGTTGGGGAGCTGCAGAGGCCTGATAATGAGGGTACTGTTTGTAGGCAGATGACTTCCTCGGGTAAAAGGTCTTTTTTCCTGAGCCCTTCTTTTTCTGAGAAGGGGCAGAGGTTTTCCTGGAAAGCCTAGTCCTGGTCTGAGTCTCGGTCTTGAGTTCTGCAGCCTTTTCAGCCATGGGCTTGCCAAAGAGGTTTTCACCTCGGCAGGGGACATCGACCAACTTGTCCTGGACCCATGGCTCGAGGTCGGATGACTGTAGCCAAGCCTGTCGGCGGGCACCGATGCCGGCCCCGGCTACTTGGGCCGAAGCCTCGAAGCCATCGTAGGCTGCTCGAGAGATAAACTTCGAGCACTCTCGAATACCGATGGACAAGGCCTGGAACCTCTGCAAAGGTTCCTCGAAGAGACCAGCAGAGAACCTGGCAATCTCCTTTGCCAGGTCCCGGAGGTACATGCCCATGTAGAGCTGGTAAGTCTGGACACGGCAAGCAAGCATAGAGCCCTGGAAGCACTTCTTACCGAGGGCATCCAGGTTCCGGGCCTCCTGACCGGGAGGCACCGAGGAGTGCATCTTCTGACTTTTCAGTCGATGTATGGCCGATTCCACAACCATGGAGTGGTGCGGTAATTGTGCCTTTTGGAACCCGGGGCTCTTGTGGACTCGATAAATGGAATCGACCCGCTTGCTTAACACCGGCGTCGAAGCCGGGGTCTCCCACATGCAGAAGAGCAGCCGCTCCAGCATCGGAGGAACCGGAACAGTAAAGGCCTCCTTCGGGGGAGAGTCATACTGGAGGGCCTCGAGCTCCTCGGCTCGAGGCTCCTCCTCGGGATCCGCAGGGAAGGCCAAGGCCTTGGCCATATCCCGCACGAAGTCCGAGAACTGGGTATCCTCCGGTGGGGACCGTCTCCGAGGTTCGGACTCGGGTGAGTCCGAGGGGACACACCATGTCCGATGGGTGTTGGGTGACTCTTCGTCCTCCGTCTCCCAACCCGACTCCTCGGAGGAGGAATCGAGCGGCTACTGTCGGGCGGGCACCGATGCTCTCCGCCCCGACGCCGAGGGAATCGGCGTCGACGACCTCAGCCCCGAACGGGAGGTCGAGGGAGACCGTGGCCGAGGATCGACTCGAGCATGCATGGATGCGAGGATCGGCTCGGCCTCCAGGGTCGACTTTGACATCGAGGTCCTGGTGGTCGGGGCAGATGCACCGGTGAGACCGGCGATCAATGCCCGCTGCTGTTCCATGAAGGCAGCGAAGCTGCTCTCCAAGGCCGTCAACCTGAGTCCGAGCTCAGGAGACCCAGCAGCCCCCGACTCGGGGCCCGACGTTGGCTCCCTCGGAGGAGAGTCAATGAGGACAACAGCACTTACGTGTCCAGGAGACTCCATCGACACGAGGATGCTTCGCAGACCTCTCCGACTCCGAAGACCCGGGACGGCTATCGGGGCTATGCGACCTGGCCCTCGAGGAACCAGGAGCGTCCACTGACGCCGCCCTCGCGGGTTTCTTCTTCCTGCGATGTTCCCGCGAAGGAGACCCCCGCTTAGAGGAACCACGATGCTGCTTGGGGCCGGAGTCCCGAGATGTCGAGGCCTCTGACGAGGTCCGGGCCCGGCCGGATGCGGAGTCAGAAAAAATTCTATCCCTCTGGTGCTGCCGACTCAACGCCTTCGAGGACATTTTGCCACACGGACCACAGATCATCGGGTCCGAGGCAACAGAGGCAGCAGTCATGTGTGTCGGTAAGAGACATAAGTTTCTTACACCGATCACATTTCTTAAACCCGCTGGCAGCCATCGGGGGAAAAAGGGCCCCTGCTAGGTCAAAAGACCGGTCTGCCAGGGAAAAAAGAAAAAAGGCGCGAACGCCAGTCACATAGGACAAAAACCGAAAAAGAGAGAAAAGGACTCGATACCGGCGTATCGGTCAGAGCGGGAAAAGGATCCGGCGTCGAACCGGAGAAAAAAAATTGAAAAAATAGAGAAAATCAACTTTTTCCTCGGTGAAAAACGAACCACGTCCATCGTGCTCCGTGGAAAAAAGAAGACTGAGCAAGATGGCACCTTTGGGCGGGAAGGGGACCGCGCATGCGCGCTGCAATTCCCAAAGGCTTTCTGTGAAAGCTGGGGAAATGCTCTGCACGAGGGCTCCGTCGGCGCCGACGTCACCCATATGTGAGGACTGACTTCCTGCTTGGTCCTGGAGAAAACCTTGATGGCTTTGCTGATTCGCACATTGCCATCAGATCCAGAATCAGTTGACCCCAGTGCCGGACCAGTTGAGCAAAGACTGTGTCGCTGAGTGTTCATTCCCCTGGGTCGATATGTACCCGACTGAGATAATCGGCTGTCACATAGTCCTTCTCTGCCACATGCACTGCTGAGAACACCTGAAAATTCTTTTCCGCCCAGGTTAACAACGGAGATACTTCTGCCTTCAAGTTCACACTGCTCGTTTCCCCCTGACAACTGACATACATGACTGTGGTGGCATTGTCTGAGAACACTCGCACTGCCTTGCCAAGAAGCTGACAGAGGAACTGTCGCAATGCCAAGATCCTGATAGTGGAACTGTTGCAATGCCAAGAACACCGCTCTCAATGCGAGATGGTTGATTGACCAAGTTGCCTCCTGTTCCGACCAACGCCCCTGCGCGATATGTCCCTTGCAATGAGCCCCCCAGTCAGTAAGACTGGCATCTGTCATCACTTGAATCCAGTGGGGACTCTCCAGAGGCATGCCCGCCTGAAGGTGTTTGCCTGTTAGCCACCACCAGAGCAATCTTCAGGTGCTCGCCGGGCAGGGTAGAGGGAGGGACAGCAGATAACACTGTGCAGACCATCTGCGCAACAAGCTCCTTTGCAATGGACGCATGTGCGCCCATGCCCACGGCATGATATCGAGGGTCACTGCCATAGACCCCAATACCTGCAGGTAGTGCCACACTGTTGGGGCCTGCATGCTGCAAAATCTTTGGATCTGATCTTGTAGCACTCGCACTCAGGCCTCCAGCAAGGACACTCGCTCTGCCACCATTTGAAACCTGGCCCCCAGATATACCAAGTCTTGAAATTTATCACCCATCCAACTCTGTAAGTGCATGATCACTCTTGCCGTGATGACCCACTCGCTCTCATCATTTGATTTTGCCTGGATGAGCCAATCTTCCAGGTATGGATGCACGAGAATTCCTTCCTGTCACAGACTGGCCACGACCAACACCATCACTTTTGTGAATGTGCGTGGTGCGGTTGCTAACCTGAAAGGGAGTGCCTGAAACTGGAAGTGTCCCATGAGCACCGCAAATCTTAGGAACTCTTGATGCTCTGCCTGAATGGGAATGTGCAAGCAGGCTTCCATCAAGTCGAAGGAAGTCAAAAATTCCCCCTCCCTGACCGCCACAATCACCGACCTGAAAGTCTCCATGTGGAATCATGGCACTCGGACACCAATTGACGTGCTTGAGATCTAGAATGGACCAAAAGGAGCTCTCTTTTTTGGACACGACAAAACAGATTGAGTATCAACCATAACAGCATTGGTCGCCTGGCACTCAGCTCATTGCTTGAAGGTCCAGGGGCCATTTCAATGTGACCTGTACTTCCTCTCGCTTCCGCAGGGCCTTGCATGGTGAGAGGATGGAGGTATCTGTGAGAGGGCTATTCAACTCCAATGCATAGCCCTTCCTGATTACCTCTAATACTCATTGATCTAATGTAATCTGCGCCCACAAAGGATAAAAATCCCACAGCAGACCCCATATGGCTAACACCCCTGTGTGGGCAATCCTCACATCACTGTGCCTTTTAAGTAGCCGTAGGAGTGGAAGAGAAGAAAGCTCTGCTTGTCCCCCTGAATCCCCAAAAGGGCTGCCCCCTGGATGGGAATCTGCCCCTCTGATATGGCGCAAAGTGTACTGCTCTAAACCGTTGAAAGTTCGATGATTGTCCCCACTGTAGAATGATGGACCTAACAGTCTTCTGTTTGTCTTCTGGAAGGCGACCCCCTTTGGATTCTCTAAAGTTCTTCACCAATTTATTGAGGTCCTCCTCAAATAAGAGCTTCCCCCAGAAGAGTAACTTGCTCAAACGTGACTTGGATGAGATATGAGCCGACCAATTTCTGAGCCAGAGATAGCAACGTGCTGCTACCATCACTGCCATCCCTTTGGATAAACCTCTTATTAAATTGTAAAAGGAATCTGCCAAATTATCTGTGCCTGACTCCAATTTGGCTGCTTCCACTAGTAGCGTCTGTGAAGTACCCAGCAAATGCATGCTGCAAAGATGTCGCAGACTGATGCTTGCAAGGAGAGGGCATTGATATCAAATGCCTGTTTTAGCAGGGCTTCCACTTTCCTATCTCGAACATCCTTAAACATTGAACTACCTTCCACTGGAATGGTAGTCTTCTTAGTTACTGCCGACCCTGCTGCAACCACCTTTAGGGACCGGAGTAAATCTCTGTCCTTTTCTGGAAGGGGATACAGACGTGCCATAGTTCGCATTCCCTTTAACGTGGCCTCCGGCACATCCCACTCATCCTGGATCATCTGCCAGATCACCCGGTGCATAGGGAACACCCTCTGCATCTTCTTGACGGCCTGGAAAAGGGGATCCTTCAACAGCTCCTCCTCCAGCAGAGCCTCTGTGTCCATATTAAGGGCCTTCAAGGAGTGAGTAATCAATGCCACAAGCTCTTCTCTTCGAAAGACTTGCACTATGCACAACTCCTTTGCTTGGGGAATCTCCCCTTCCTCAAGCTCCTTCTCCTCTGCTTCCACCTCTTGCTCAAGTTCGAAGTCTTCCTTCTCCTTGGACTGGAGAGAGCCCACCCCCCCCCCAAAGGATTCTCCTTCAGCCTTCTCCTACTATGGCACGGTTCACCCTCTGCCTTGCCATCTGCGGGCAACACCAGTAAAGCCATTTTGGCGCCTTTACTTGCGACCTCTCTTGCTCATCTCCTCATAGCCTTAAGCAAAGGCCTTATGCATGAGAAGAACAAACCCCGGCAAAACCGTACCCGTCTATTCTCTCTGCTGGTCCTTACCCAGAGAGTGCCTTGAAGCTTTCGTGGACTTCCCCACCTTCTTTTTTATGCCCTGCACCGAGGGAGTTGGGGCTTCGAAACTCCCCTCCCCTGGCTTGCGCTGCGGTGCTGAGCACTGCTTGAGCATCCATAGTCTGAGAAGCATCCCCCCTTTCTCCCAAGGGAGTCTGGCATACTGTCTCCCCATCCCCTCAAGGAAGCCTTTCTCCGCCAACCTGGACTCAGCTTCACAGGTGCGGCAGAGCCTGGCGGTGGAAACCAAGCCCCTACATGACCCGAACGCTAGACACGTGCTCCTAGTGGGGGCATCCCGTGCTTTCCACCCCGACTCCTTTTTTTTTTTTTTTTTTTTAAAGAGGGGAATAAAAAACAACAAATCAATAGCCCAGCCTAAACCAACTACTGCCTTTTCCCTTTCCTTTTTCTTTTTTGCAGCACAAGACCTAACAAAACGAAAAACTGAATGCAGTTGTCCCGTGAAACCACATTGTCCTGCTGTTGTGCCATTCAAGTGAAAATCAGCTTTAAAACTAAAGAAGATCACAGTAGAAGTAGAATGAAAGTAAAAAAGTAAGTCCTGGGTCTTAAAATGGCGACCGTTCCCTCCCTGCGCGAGAAAAAAATGCAGACAAGATTTCTTAACCTGGATTTGGGCCGCAGAAGCTGACCCCTGCCAGTACACTCACCTCTCTGTGAGAATTGTAATGCCACCCGCACTCCTGACCTGATGCTTAGCTACCAGTAGCGCTTTGGCATTGTCAGGAGTGCACAGGAGACAAGGCCTGCTGCCAGCAGTCCCCAAACTCTGCACAAGCTCAGCCGCTAAGCGGAATGGGCTGCAGAAGCGATCCTCTCTCTACTGAAGTGCCTTCTGCCTATCTGAGCCACCCGTCTCTGTGAATTCCCCAACAGCTCCATGCTACTTTTTTTCTTTGCTTAAACTTTTATCTGTATTCTCAGAGCCCTAGACAACACACTGCCTTATTCCTTTAATCAGCCAATGCCTCTGACATATTTATTCTCTTAGAATTTTTTCCCCCTTATTTTTCTTTATCAATTTCTTCAGTGAGTCCGCCCTATGGAATCACCTCATCTTGAGACAAAGATATTGGATCTGGTGAGAGGTGCCACCGGTATTATACCCTGATGTCATCAATCATGACATGCTCAGTCTTCAAGCTGCTGGTGAGAAGACACTACCCACAGGTGCGGAACTGGATGGGAAGAATGATAAGGAGCTAGCTTTAGACAAGGAAGATCTTGTCTTACTAATCTGTTATGTTTTTTTGAAGGTGTGAATAAACAGGTAGACAAGGATGAATCGGTTGATATAGTGTATTTGGACTTTCAGAAAGCCTTTGACAAGGTCCCTCATCAGAGACTTTTGGCAAAACTAAAGAGTCATGGGATAGGAGGCAGTGTACTATTGTGGATCAGGAACTGGTTAAAAGATAGAAAGCAGAGGGTAGGGCTAAATGGCCAATTTTCCCAATGGAGAAAGGTGAATAGTGGTGTGCCCCAGGGATCTGTGCTGGGTCCGCTGCTTTTTGACATATTCATAAATGACCTGGAAAAGGGAATAACGAGCGAGGTTATCAAATTTGCAGATGACACAAAACTATTTAAAGTTGTTAAAACCCATAAGGAATGTGGAAAATTGCAAGAGGATCTTGATAAATTGGAAGATTGGGCATCAAAATGGCAGATGAAATTTAATGTGGACAAGTGCAAAGTTATGCACCTAGGGAAGAACCACCTTAACTATGGTTACCCGATGCAAGGTTACACATTAAGAACCACCATCCAGGAAAAAGATTTAGGCGTCATTGTGGATAACATGTTAAAACCCTCCACCCAGTGTGCAGTGGCAGCCAAAAGAGCAAATAGAATGCTAGGTATCATAAGGAAAGGAATGGAAAATAAAACAAAGGATATTATAATGCCTCTGTATCGTTCCATGGTGAGACCACACCTTGAATATTGTGTGCAATTCTGGTCACCCTATCTTAAAAAGGATATTAGAAAGGGTTCAGAGAAGAGCCACCAAAATGGTAAAGGGTATGGAAGGATACCCCTATGAAAAAAGGCTAAAAAGGTTAGGGCTCTTTAACCTGGAAAAGAGACGGCTGAGGGGAGATATGATAGAAATCTATAAATTGATGAACGGAGTGGAACGGGTAAACGTAGAGCGATTGTTTACATTATCCGATTATAGAAAGACTAGGGGACATGCAATGAAGCTACAGGGTAAACTATTTAAGACTAATTAGAGAAAATATTTTTTCACTCAACGTGTAATCAAACTCTGGAATTTGTTACCGGAGGATGAAGTACGAGCTGTTAGTGTAGCGGGGTATAAAAAAGGTTTGGACAAGTTTCTGGAGGAAAGGTCCATAAACCATTATTAAAAGGGACCCGGGATATCACTGCTTGACCCAATACAAGCAGTGAGGAACCTGTGTCTTTTGGGGAAACTGCTAGGTACTTGTGACCTGGACTGGCCACTGTTGGAAACAGGATACTGAGCTTGATGGACCTTGGTCTTACCCAGTATGGCATATCTTATGTTCTTATATAACTGTATGTTAATTGTACTCAGAAGTTTGCGTTTGTGTGCATACTTTGGAAAATTCAACCTTGTGCACTTAAAACCACAGAGCAAATGTTATAGCGGTAAACAGCAAGCATATATCTAAGTGCATTAATTCCCTGGGTCATTCAGAAAGCAGAAGTACTTATACATTTATTTTAAAAAGTGGACTCTCGTTCTTGAAATATGTGCCTCAACAAATCTGTTAAAGTGTCTCCAGGCTCTTTGCTGTTTCTGCATAATACACACATCATGAAACATTAAGTGCAGTTTTATCTATATGCAACTAGGCTACAAATGGAGCCAGTTATTGGCTATAGGTAGTAATCAATAAAAAGAGAGGTTTAAAATGCATAATGTCAACTACAGATAGGGCAGTTTTAAAAAGGTTCAATGGTAATATGCCCTGATCCCTTGAGATTTCAGCTAAACTAGCCTGTTTCCCTAAAGGAACTAGAAATAAGCCGGAATCCTAAGCATCAAGGGTACTGAAAGAAGATGAAAACTGTGATCCAGGGGTCATTGTGATCTCAATTATCTGTGGCAAAAATTCAAATTGTTTGAGCAATGAGGGAACAGACATATAGATATGACAATATTGAAAGACCAGTTTCCCAACAGGAAAGTACAATTTAAAAATAAAAACAGTAAAATTAAATTATAACAGATAGTAGATAGTCTTTGCCCTACTCCGTTTTTAAACACTATACAATGCATACTGGATTTGGTTTTCAGCCTCATTTATATCTGACAAAAAGGCTTTTCAGATTATATCAGTATGTATGTGTTGCTCTTTTCATGGCAGCACGCATGTCCCCTCACCCTTATATCTCAAATTTTGGGTGCGGAAGGGACGTAGATAGGGATATGACCTTTCCAATTTGAAAAGTCAGAGTAAATAGTGGGGGAGTTGTATGGCAAAGAAACAAACATTAAACTGAAGCTGCTTAGAACTTGTTCATTTCTACCTGTATTTATGAATGATGATCTTGTTATATTAAAGATGATGTGCTAATATAGATGGATACCGGAAGCTTTCTGTAGCCAAACACCACCTCTACATCAGAATGAGCAGCGATTTGCCATTTTTAAATTGAAATTATTTCTGTTCAGTAATGTTGATGTCCATTTCTGATTATTTTGCTGTGTTATATTTAAGATTATTGGTTTTCTAGAAAAGCTCTATTGTGTTTTTATCATAATTTGGTGACCTTCACACTACTATTTACCTTGGCAACATCATCAATATCAATCTTGCCATCCTTGTTCTCATCTAGAGCTTCAGCAATTTTTACTAATTTCTGTTCTGGAATCATCTGGATTTGCTTCATCACACCAATAAGTTCACTGATGCTGATGAGATTCTCCCTAAAAGCAAAACATAATTTCAATATAGCATTCATTTATATAACTGCAAACAATCTAGTTAACTGAACTGAAAGAATCAGAACCCTTAACCAGTTGGCCAATGGGATGCTATCTAGCTAAGGGTACTGACCACAATATTTAGCGGCACTATCTAGATAGTGTTGCTGAATAATTTCCACAGACCGCCCTGGCACTATCCGTTTAGTTCAGGGGCTCAATGTGGGCTTGTCAGCAGTATACAGATAAGTGCTGGCATTTATCCAGTCAGTGCAATATTCAGCTGGCACCTATCCAGACAACTTGAGCCATGTAAAAAGAAAGCCCAAGATGCAATCTAGATAACTGACGGCTGAACATCATGCAGATTGGATAAGTTCCAGCACTTATCTGGATAGCTGCACTTAGTCCGGATATTCAGTGGCAACTCCTATCCAGATAATGCTGCTGAATATCCCACTGAGTTTTATGCACCGCTGCTGACTACCATAGTGCTTGTATGTTAGTCTTTTTGAATATCTGGCCCTTGGATTTTAATCATTTTTGTTTTGAACCTACCTGCCCTCCCATTTCCTAATGTTTTTCCCTGATGGATGCTAATAAGATATATGTAATGGTTTACCCTTTTCTCTCTCTTCATTCTGTGGTTTCCTTTAAGAATACGTAGTGCCATGCTAAGTCAGACCACTGGTCTATACAATTGATCGTCCTGTGCCTTACAGCAGCCAATCTATGACACTTGGACATACCCCAGCAGATCCTAACGGACAGCCATTCCCTGATAAACTGTCAATGGACATGTCCACCAGAAATATGCTCAAACCTTTTATAAACCCAGCTATATTACTAGCCTTGACTACATTCTCAGGTAGCAAATTCCACAGTTTAATTTTGTGCCGACTAAAAGAATATTTTCTCACAAGCATTTTAATTCTTCTACTAGTTAATTTTATGAAGTGTCTCCTAGTCCTAGAACTACCTAAAAGGATAAAGCGTAGTTACTCACCTGTAACAGGTGTTCTCCGGGGACAGCAGGAATCAGTCCTCACATATGGGTGATATCAGTGCCGATGGAGCTCGTGCGTATCCACTCCCTAGCTTTCAAAGAAAGCCTTTGGGAGTTACACCATGCATGTGCGGTCCACCTTTTCGCCCAAAGGTGCTATCTTACCTCAGTATGACGATATAGCTTAATCAAGCATAAAAAAGAAAAACAACTCCACGGAGATGAGGGAGTGTTGTGAGCACTGATTCCTGCTGTCCTCGGAAAACACCTGTTACAGGTGAGTAACTACATTTTCTCCAGGAACAGGCAGGAAGTCCCATCCTCACATATGGGCTCCCAAGCTATAGCTACCGAAAAAAAACTGTAAAGGCCACAGGCAAACCAAAAAGTGGACCATAAAGGGCAGCAGGGGCTGCTGAATGGCTGGAAATCGGATACTGCTGCAGCAGCATTGAAGATGCAACCCCCACTCCGGTAGCCTAGACACTGAGGGCTGGAGGGAGGAGTTGCATTATTCCCCAAAGAGGTGACTGAGTACAGCCTGGCCGAAGGCACAATCCCTCCAGGAGGTAACTTCCAAACAGTACTGCGCTGCAAAGGTGTGCACAGAGGACCAGGTGGCGGCCCGGCAGATGTCCAGCAAGGGCACTGACTGCAGGCTGGCCACTGAGGTCGCTATGGCATGCACATTGTGAGCTGTCACATGATGCTCCAGAGAGAGCCCCGCCTGTCGTTAGGTGAAAGAAATTCAGTCAGCCACCCAATGTGAGAGGGTACACTTGCAGACTGCGACCCCAAGTCGACTGTGATCAAATGAGACAAAGAGCTGTATTGAGCGGCGATGGGATTGTGTCCTCTGGATGTAGAAGGACAGGGCACACTTGCAGTCTAGCATGTGCAGAGAGGCCTCTGCCCTGGAGGAGAGAGGCCTGGGAAAAAAGGTGGGTAACACCACCTCCTAATTCAAATGGAATGCAGAAATCACCTTTGGCAAGAACTTAGGGTGTGTCCGAAGGATGACCATGTTGCTATGAAACCTATGTAATGCCCATGTGCCACCAGGGCCTGCAGTTCACTCATGTGCCTGGCCGAGGTGAGCGCTACCAGGAATATGACCTTCCAAGAAAGGTACTTGAGATGGCAGGTAGTCAAGGGCTCGAAAGGCGGGCCCATGAACTTCCCCAGCACCACACTGAGGTCCCACGCCACCAGCAGCAGGCGGACAGTTTGTTCAATGTAAACCGCACTGATGCAGAATAGTGCGGTATATAAGAGAATGTAAATAAAATAAAAAAAAGTGGCCTCGCATGAAATGTCCCACCAGGGGTGTATCGAGATGGTCTGCCCATCCATTTTGTGGTGGTGACCTGAGATGGCACAGAGGTGCATTCTGACTATGTTGGACTTCAGACCCGCCCCTTCCAAATGCAAGAGGTATTGTAAAATCTCAGGCATTGTGCAGGAGAAAGGGTTAAGGCCTTCCCCCACACACCAGTGGGAAAGCCTGTGCCACTTGAAGGCATAAGTCTGTCGTGTAGCATGCGAGGCCAGCAAGATGTCTTCCACTGACCGAGCGAGGCAGTGATGCACAATGGCTAGCCTCTCAGCATCCAGGCTGTCAGCGCCAGGGACTGGAGGCTGGGATGTCACAATGTCTCAACCCTCCTGGGACAGCAGGTCTGCGACACTCCCTAATGACCAAAAGTCCCACTGGGACAGCTGCAGGAACAGGGGGAACCAGGGCTGCCTGAGCCATCTGGGTGCAATGAAGATGACTAAAGCAGCCTCCACTTGGATCTTGATGAGGGCCCGAGGTACCATTAGCACTGGTGGAAACGCAAAAAGAAAACCCCGGAACCAAGGTTGTAGGAAAGCATCCGCCGCCTACTGCCTCTGGCCCAGCCTTCGAGAACAAAAGCGTAGCAGCTGTGCGTTCTCTGGACTAGCGAAGAGGTAGATTTTCGGGGTGCCCCAGCGCCGGAAGATCTCTGCTAGCACGGTTGGGCTCAGTCTCCACTCATGAGGTTGGAGAAAGAGGCTCAAGCAGTCCGCCAGTATATTGTCTTGGTCCGGCAAGTACACCACTTGGAGGGAGATGTTCTTCCCTGCTGCGAAGTTCCAGAGGCGTACCGCCTCCCAGAGATGGTACAAGCCTGTGCCCCCCTGCTTGTTAATGTAATACATCACTACCTGGTTGTCTGTCTGGACTTGGACCACTTGTCCTTTCTGATGGTCCTGTAAGACTCGCAGGGCATGATAGACTGCCCAGAGTTCCAAGCAGGTTGATCTGGGAGACACTCTCCTCTGGTGACCATGAGTTTTGTGTCTGTAAGTGATCGCAGTGGGGCCCCCAGCCCAACTTTGACATGTCCGTGGTGAGGAAGCGCTGCATTAGCAGGGCCTGGAAGGGCAGGCTGGCTCTGAGGTTGAGATGGTCCTGCCACCAGGCTAGAGAGGTTGCTAAGGCCGGCGTGACTTAGATGTGGTCCTCCAGGCAGCCTGTAGCTTGTGTACACTGGGTGCTGAGCATCCATTGAGCCTGCTGCATGTGCAGTCGGGCAAAAGGGGTCATGTGAATGGTGGATGCCATGTGCCCCAAGAAGCAGAGTATCGTCCGGGCTGTCACTGGTGCAACGCTCTGCACCTCTCGCACAAGGGTGGCGAGGCGTTGCGCCCGATCTAGTGGCAAGAAGGCCCTTGCCTGGGTGGAGTCTAGCAGGGCCCCGATGAACTCCATGCACTGCATGGGGAAGAGGTGTGACTGTGGGTAGTTCACCACAAAGCCCAGGTGCTGCAGTAGGCCTAGAGTGTGCTGTGTCGCATTGTGTGCCTCCTCTGGTGAACCGGCCCACATGAGGCACTTGTCCAGATATGGGAACATGAACACACCGAGGATCTGGAGGCAAGCGGCCACGACTGCCAGGCATTTTGTGAACACCCGAGGGGCCAAGGCAAGGCCAAAGGGGAGAACCTCTGAAGAGGACATCTGCCGATGGTGTGGTGGAGAGAGGTCAGAGGGGCTGTCCCAGTGGAGTACGGTGTAGGGGGGATTCCTCATCTTTCTCCCTCACCGACTTGAAGCCAGAGAGTGCCTCATGGTCATCGGATCAACCCAGCATCGATGACTCCCAGTGTCAGAGGTCCTGCGGCGTTGTGTCAGTCGCCAACTGATTCGACACCGACTGAGCCAGCCTCTCGAGGATGGAGGAGCATCCTCAGGGGAGGTCTTCATAAAGAAAGTCCACGTGAGGGGTACCAATGACCTGGAGTGACCAGGAGTCGGACGTCCGATTGACCTCTGGGCTCCGACCAAGCCTGTGAATGTGACGCCAAGTCACCCAGTGTGAAGGCAGGCATTCCGCCCCGATGCCAAACCTACCAAACAGCTCCCTCTGCCACCTTTCACGTTCCTTTGGTATCTTAGCCGACATCTGGAGGCAAAACGGACAGGAAGACATGTCATGATCTGCCCCAAGGCATTTGATGCAGTATTGTGGCAGTCCGTTCAGGATATAGTGTGGTTGCACTTGCCACACTGCTTGAAACCACTGGTTGAAGACATAGCAGGAAAAACGAGACCAACGAGATCAAACTCTGATGTCTCAACCAGTGAGACCGTGAGCAGAATCCCAAAGGGCCAAAACAAGAAAAAAAAAATAAGGAAAAATTACCCGAGCAAAAACCACGACAACAAGGCAGAGGACTCGGGTGGCTGAATTTGACCAAACCGAAGCAATCGAAAAGAAAAACATCCAAGAATGATCTGAAAAAAATCAACTTTGTCCGAGGTGCACTAACAGCATGTTTGCAGGGCTCCACGGAAAAAAAATGACTGAAGTAAGATGGTACCTTTGGGTGGGAAGGTGACTGCGAAGGCGCAGTATAACTCCCAAAGGCTTTCTTTGAAAGCTGAGGAGTGGATCCGCACGGGCTCTGTTATAGTCAACATCACCCATATGTAAGGACTGACTTCCTGCTTGTTCCTGGAGAAATAATAGTTTCTTATTAACTTGTTCCATGCACATTATGATTTTATAAACTACTATTATATTCTTTTGTCAACAGTCTCTTCTCTAAGCTGTATAATCTTCTCTGCGACAACTGAATTTTTCAGTTCTACTGTGTTTATTGAGATAGAGTGACCAGATCTATGCACTATACTCAATGTGCAGTTGAACCATGGATCCATGAAGAAGGAAAGCATAGTTACTCACCTATAACAGGTGTTCTATGGGAACAGCAGGAATCAATCCTCAAATATGGGTGATGCCAGCTCTGACAGAGTCTGCACGGAGCATTTCTCCAGCTTCCAAAGAAAGCCTTTGGGAATGCTACCACGCATGAGTGGTCCCCTTCCTGCCCAAGGGTGCATTCTTGCTCAGTCAGATGACATAGCTAGACCGGCAGTAAAAACTAAAACAAGGCAGGGAGGCAACTCCCAGGGCAGAAGGGAGGGTTGTGAAGACTGATTCCTACTGTTCCCGGAGAACACCCGTTACAGGTGAGCAACTATACTTTCTCAAGGAACAAGCAGGAAGTCAGTCCTCACATATGGGACTCCCTAGCTTCATACTGCCGAGGACCAAACCAAGACAGCACCAATGGCGATTAATTTGATAGCCGTGAGTTGTAGAAGGTGCAAGACCCTAGTGTAGCGAAACCATCACTCCGGTAGCCTGAACACAGAAGGATCGGAGGGCAGGAGTTGCCTATATCCAGAGAATATTACGGAGTACCGCCTGGCCAAAGGCACTGTCCCCTGTGGGACTACCTCTCCAGGCAGTAGCAAGCTGTGAATGTATAAACTGAAGACCATGTGGCGGCCTTGCAGATCTCCGTCACCGGCACTGAGCAGAGGTGTGGCCATCGCCCTTACGCGATGCACTGTGATCTGGTGTTCAAGGGAAAGGCCAGCTTACTCATAGCCAAGGGCAATACACCCAAGTGGACAGAGTTTGCTTGGTCACGGGGAGCCCCAGTCTACTGGGGTCATATGACATGAAAAGCTGAGGAGTTTTCCAATGGGCCCGAGTCCATTGCAATTAGAAAGACAGGACCCGCTTGCAATCAAGTATGTGAAGTATGAGTTCCTCCCTGCTGGCTTGAGGCAGCGGAAAGAAGGTGGGGAGGACCACCTCCTGGTTATGGTGGAAAGGAGAGATCACCTTCAGGAGGAATTTGGGGTGTATGCGGAGCACCAGCCTATTTTTAAAGAACCTCGTATATGGTGGATTCGCCACCAGGACCTGGAGTTCGCTCACTCTTCGAGCGGATGTGAGGGCCACCAGGAAGGCTACTTTCCAAGAGAGACAGATTATCACAGGTGGCAAGTGGCTAGGGGCTCAAATGGCGGTTTAGTGAGCTGGGAGAGCACCATGTTGAGTTCCCGTTCCGCTGCCAGAGGGCAGAGGAGGGGTTTGGACAATAGAAGGCCCCAGAGGAACCTAGAGACCAAGGGCTGATTAGAGCGGAGCTTACCCTCGATAGGGTGGTGATGCGTGGCTATAGCGCTTAGATGCACCCTCATCGAGTTGGATTTCAATCCGGTGTGCGACAGGTGTAATAGGTACTGGAGAACCAGTTGCACCTGTCAGGAGATGGGATTCTCTGCTTTCTCTGCACACCAGACGAAGAACCATCTCCACTTAAAGGCATAGGCCCGCCTGGTGGAGGGTTTTAGAGAGGCCAGTAGGACCTCCTCGACTTCCCCTGGCAGGTTGAAGGGGGCCAGTGCTACCCTTTCAGCAGCCACACCATTAGCAACAGTGACCCCAGGTTGGGGTGCAGAAGAGAGCCCTCCTCCTGGGATAGGAGGTCCAGGACTCTGTCCAATGGGACTGGGAGTGCTACAGTCAGGGATAGCAGCAGGGGGAACCAGGGCTGCCTGGGCCACCTGGGTGCGATCAGTATAACTGATGCCCCCTTGCTCTGGATCTTGAAGAGGATCTTGGCAAATGGGGGGAGGGGGGAGGTCAGGTTGGTGGGAACGCATATAGCAGGCCCTCCGACGACGAGATTAAGAAGGCATCTGCCGCCACTCTCCCCGGGTGCCGTTGGAGTGAGCAGGTAGCTGTGCATTGTCCGGGGAGGCAAACAGATCCAGCAATGGCCTGCCCCAGCGGCTAAAGAGTCACTTCGCTACCCTGGGGTTCAAGCTTCACTCATGTGGGCGAAGGACTCTGCTAAGCAGTTGTCCTGATCTGGCAGATATACCGCTCACAGGAGCATGCTGTCGCGCACTGCGAAGAAGAGGAGAGCTACCGCTTCCTGATAGAGGGAGTACGAACTTGTACCACCCTTTTTGTTGATATAAAACATGGCCACCTGGTTGTCCGTCTGGATCAGGAAAGGCTGGTGCCATTGGCAGTGGTGGAATGCCTGCAGGGCCAGTAAAACAGCCCTGAGTTCGAGGAGATTGATCTGCAGGAGCAACTCCTTCTGGGACCAGCCGCCTTGCGTGCAGTGGTTCCTACAATGTGCTCCCCCAACCCAGAAGGGAGGCGTCCATCAGGGTACTCTGTTGTGTAGGTGCCTGGAAAGGCATTCCTGCCTGGAGGTGGTGCACGTTTTGCCACCAGGTAAGGGAGTCCGCCAGCTGGCGGGTGACTCTGACCCTGTCTCAAAGCCTGCCTGTGGCCTGAGTCCACTGAGAGTGGAGGCACTATTGGGCTGTCCGCATATGTAGGCGGGCTAGTGGTGTGACATGGACTGTTGAGGCCATTTGGCCTAACAGGCGGAGGAGGCGACAAGCCAGTACTGACCGGCAGCACTGTACCTCTCTTGCCAATTACATGAGGTGGTCTGTCCTTTCTCTTGGCAGGACAGCCTTGACCTGTAGCGTGTCCAGCTGCGCCCCTATGAACTCGACTTTGGGTTGGAGTGAGATGGGACTTGGGGTAGTTGATGACGAACCCCAGGTGCTGCAGGAGGGTTGTATGCTCTGTGGCCTGCCTGACCTCTGAGGCCGATCTGCCTCCGATTAGCCAGTCATCCAGGTAGGGGAAAACGAAGGCCACTTGAAGACTACCACCACCAAGCACTTGGTAAAGACCCTTGGGGATGAGGCCAGGTCGAAGGACAGCACCCTGAACTGGTAGTGTCCTCCTCCCACCATGAACCGTAGGTACTGCCTGAGGGAGGAGTGGATCAGGATGTGAGTGTACACATCCTTTAGGTCCAAGGAGCACAGCCAATCTCCCTGATGGAGGTAAGGCAGCAGTGTTCCAAGGGAGAGCATCTTGAACCTCTCCCTCACCAGAAACTTGTTCAAGTTTTGCAGACTGTGTATGGGCCTTAGGCCCCCTGTTCTCTTGGGGACAAGGAAGTATCTTGAATAGAAGCCCTTCCCCACAGATGTCTGGGTACCGGTTTCACAGGGTCTGGTGAAGGAGAGGCCACATTGGCTCTCCTGGGAAAAACCTAGGTGGTACTTGTTGTAAGTGGAGGACATATCCCTCCTATAGTACCTGCAGCACCCACTGGTCTGAAGTGATCTTGGCCCACTTTTAGGCAAAGAGTGCCAGGTTGTGGGCTGGTTAGGGTTTCCCGGGGGAGGGGAGGTCCTGCTCTGGGAGTCAAAAGCTTCCCCCCTTGTTGGGCCGGAGCTGGGGCATGGGAATTCTGAGCCTTTGACTTCTGAGCTCCTTGGCCTTGACTTCTGGGGTGAGAACCCTATTGCTGTCCCGAGAAGGCTTGGTATCGGTGACCCTGCTGGAAGTGCCCCTTTTTCCCAGGGAATAGGGGTCTTTTCCCAGAGGTTTTTTTGTGGGGAAAGAAAGAGGTCTTCTTCGAGAACCTCTGGCAGGTCACCAATTCAGCCTCTATCTCGGCTGCTTTGTCAGCCATTGATTTGCCAAACAGATTCTCACTGGTGCAGGGGACATCGAGCTGCTTGTCCTAGACCCACTGCTTGAAGTCCGAGGACTGCAGCCAGGCTTGGCATCGTGCTCCAATGCCGGCTGCTGCTACTCGAGCTACGGACTCAAATCCATCGTAGGCCGCCCGGCATAGGAACTTTGAGCAGTCCTTGATCCCAGAGGTAAGAGCCTGGAACCAATTGAGGGGTTCCCTGACCAGCCCCGCCAAGAACCCCGACAGTTCCTGGGTCAGAGCCTTTAGATACATTCCCTACGCATAGCTCATAGGCCTGGATTTGATGCCCCAACATCGAGCCCTGGAAGCACTTGCACCCAGGGCGCAGAGGGCTCTAGCATCCTTGCCCAGGGGGACAGAAGAGTAAGTCTTCTGGGTTCTGAGTTTCTGCATGGTTGACAAAACAGTCAGAGTTGTGTGGGAGTTGGGGCTTGTAGAACCCCGGCCCCTTCCTGACGTGGTATATGGCGTCGGGGCACCGGCTGACCATCGGCACAGATGCTGGGGTCTCCCACATTCTCAGGAGCAGCTACTGGAGGATCGACTGCACTGGAACTGTGAGAGTCTCCTTGGGTGGAGACTGGAACTGAGGATCTCCAGTTCCTTGGTGCGCAGGTCCTGCTCCGCCTTGGTTTGCACTGAGAGGGCCTTGGCCATATCCCTGACAAAGTCGTGTAAGGCCACATCCTCCGTAAGAGAATGGCACCGGGGCACTGGGGGAGACAGGTCCGAGGGGACGTCTTGGTGTCGTCTGGTTTCCAGGGAGGCCTCGTCATTAGACTCCCACTCTGAGTCAAGAGGGGACGATGAGTCCGAGGCCCTGCAGCTCCTTGGCTCAAGGCCCGCCCCGAAGGATTGGGGCCCTCCCAAGGTCCTGGGGACAGACTCTTTGAAACTGGCCAGGGAGGACCAGATTCCCAAGGAACAGGACCAGGCCGAGGACTTACCTGAGGCTGGTGGCACTCGGAGCTTGGCTCGATGACTGGGGATGGCCCAGTCGTTGGGGTAGATGATGCGGATGAACCTGCCATCATTGCCTACTGCATAGCCAGGATCGCAGTGATGTTCTGCTCCATTCTGGACTCAAAGCCAGAAGGCTCCGCAGCTTTCACACGGAAACCGAGGGTCTCAAAGGAAGTCAAAATATTTCTGAGCCACAGCCTGGTTGAATCTCCTTCCCTGTGGGGATTGATAGCTTCTTCAGGAGTGTCAATGCACCGATGACTTCCTGTGAACCATGTGAACATTGGACCCAGATGCATTAGAGAATCATTTTGGCCAGGCAGACAACAGTTTTGAGGCACTTTGATGCTCTGATGTCGATGCCTCTCCCACAGGTTCAATGGCTGCAGATGCTGACGCAACATTTATTGAGTCACTGAGGTGCTACATGGCATACAGCATTGTTATTCTATCCTCAACAGCTTTCAGAAGGCCATTCTCCAGATTTGCCATCTCCAAAGGCTGTGGGTGTACAGCAGCATCAGTCGATGTTCCTAAAACCTAAGAGAGCTATCAGCAGGCTGGTCTCAGCTAGTTGGCCGTTGCTGTCCCTTAAGAACGATGGCGGTCAAGCTTTTCTCTCTTCACAGGAGCTTAGAGTGGCACTCATGCAAACTCTCTTGACACCATGCCTCGGAGAGCTCCGATGACGATAAATCAAGACATTTGCCCAATGATCATCCTCATTGCTCTTCAATGTCAATAAAGATGAAGTCTAATCCTTCATCTTCAGGCAAACATCAACAGATGACCAACGTTCTGGCAACCTATGAATGCTCAGCTCCAAGTGGGCTCGAGAGCTTCTTGATATTGATACACTGGCCAGTGTCCGGTGCAGTCTTGGAAGTCATAGAGACTGATGCCAGTGATGCTGATGTAGATGGATCGAATTTAGAAGCACAAAAAAGGATGTTGAGCTGTTTCTCTAGACTCTCCAAACCTCTTTTTGTCATTTTTAAACACAATTTACAAGGCGGCGGCTCATGATCGGGTCCCAAGCATTGGAGGTACCATTAATGAATGTCCATAATGAATATGGTCCTCATGAATCTAGAATACTTTTTAAACTCACTGGCAATATGTTGGGACATGTCATCTGGAAAAATAGCCACAGCAAAATCAAACAACTCTATGTTGAAAGGAAAAATTTGCAAAGCCGTGACTGCAACGCCAAAGCCTAAGGGGCCTAAGGAAACTTTAAATGCCTGAAAATGCTAAGGGAAACTAAAAGGGAAAATGCCATCACCGCGACAGCAGGAAAAAACAGGATTGGAAAATCTGACGAAAATCACTGCTAATTGTAAATGCTCATGGAATGCCAGAACTAGCATCCAAGGGCTTTTGCTGAAAAAAACAGAGGCTAAGATGGCATTGCAGCTGCAGGCAGGAAAGTGCATCTATGTGCAGCGAGTATCCAAAAAGCTTTTCGGAGGAGTTGGGAAAGCGTAGTTACTCACCTGTTAACAGGTGACCTCTAGGAACAGCAGGAATCAGCCTTCACATATGGGTATCGTCGGTACTGACTGAGCCCGAGTGGGAATGCTCCCCAGCATCAAATAGGAAAGCCTTTAGGAACACTCCACTGTGCATGCGCATCTGCCTTCCCAACTCTTCTCCTCAGTTGAGTTTGTAGTTGAGAACAGAGGCAAACAGTAACCAACACCTCCTAGGGAGGAGGGTGGGCTGTGAAGACAGATTTCTGCTGTTCCCGGAGATCACCTGTTACAGGTGAGTAACTATGCTCTCTCCAGGAACAAACAGAAATGCAGTCTTCACATATGGAGCTCACTAGCTCCCAGGCACCAAATGGAAAAGACATCTTCAAAATTAAGGAATGGAGCCAAGAAGGTATGGACACAAAGTGGCCCCAGCGGACTAGAGTGCAGCAAGCAGGAGTATGCAGCAAGGAGTCAGGTGCCAAAGAAGTATAATGGTAGGAGTTGAGATTCAAGTCCTAAAAAGATGTTGAAGAACAGCCTGGCCAAAGACAGCATCCTGACTGGAGTCCCTTTCAAGGCAGCAGTGAGCAGTGAAGGTGTGAACAGAGAACCAGATAGCTGCCCAGCAGATCTCCTGTATGGAGACAGAATGGAGGTTGGTGACTGAGGTTGCCATGGCCCTCATGTTGTGAGTGGTAACGTGACCCGAGAGAGTGAGTCCCATTTGAGCATAGGCAAACGAAATGCAGTCGGCAATCCAATTGAATAAGATGCATTTCGACATGGGAAGACCTCAGTGGCTTGGGTCAAAGGAAATACATAATTGAGAGGATTTCCTAAAAGCCTTGGTCCTGTCCAAGTAGTAAGCAAGATCACACTTGCAATCCAAGGTATGCAATGCTACCTCAACTTTTGAGGCATGCAGCTGGGGAAAGACCAGCAGCATCACAGATCGGTTGAGATTAAAAATTGAGACTACTTTTGGAAGGACGTGCAAAGGAGTACAGAGAACACCTTGTCATGGTGGAATCGAGTGTAGGGGGGCTCTGCCACCAAAGCTTGTAGTTCGCTAATTCGATGAGCTGAGGTAAGGACAATAAGGAAGATGACATTCCAAGATAAGAGTTTTAGAGAAGTGGTATCCAGAGGCTCAAACGGGGCTTAGAGAAAATGGGCTGGGTCCAGGGGAAGTAACAAGATGGCAGCAGGACACGCTGAGCTGTGAGCTGCGTCTCGGTTCTTGCATGTGTTTGAGGCATGTTCCTTACGGTTGCAGTATGGGGCAGAGAAAGCGGAAGCAGGCCGCTTTACCTCCTGGGACGGACCTGCTGAGTTCCTCAGGACAGCGAATACTGAGAGATTGCGGCTTTGCGGTCGGTGTAGGAGTAGCATCCTCGGCGGGGGAGGTAAGAGGAGTGTCGTTTCTGAGTGTGTTGAGTGTTTGGATCTATCCAAAGCAGCGCACCCCCCACTGCGACCCGGAAGTTTGTCTTCAGCTGGAGCTGCACTATCTGAGGGGGTGACGGTGAGCACACCATTGAAGGAGAGCACAGGAGGTGCTCCAGCAGAGTTTGATCTTTCTCCTGACGTGGAGGTGCAGCGGGAGGCAGTCGTAGGAGAAGTGCCATCGGAGGTGAAGTCTGCAGTTGTGCCTGTTCAGGAGGAGGTATCTCCTGGGGTTGCCATGTTGGTGAGACCGGCAGTGATTACAATAGAAACGCTGTGGGAAGGCCTGGTAGCTTTAAACACCTTTCTGATTAAGGTTTTGTGGTTTGGGAGTACTGAGCTTATGGAGGTTAAATCTACTTGTGCCACCTTCACCAGTGTTCATGAAGAGCAATCTGGGAGAATCTCCAGGTTGGAACAGGACGTGGGGCAGCTTCGAGACTTGGTCGCTGCTCAGATCAACGACAGAACTGTGTCCATTAGGAAAATGGAATATCTGGAAAATCAGGCCCGTCAATGTAATCTGCGGTTTCTGAATTTCCCTAGGTCTCCTTTATTATCACCTATGGAGATAGTGAGGAAGTACTTTGGGGAAATTTTGAAGATTCCCCCTGAACAATTCCCACCTATGACTAGGACTCAATATCTGTCTCTGGGTTTAAGGGATCAGGTATCTAGATTTTCCTGGGGTGGGAGAGCTCACAGGGTTTTTGGAAAATTCTCTGGAGGTTATAACAGATAAAGCTACCCTTTTTGTAACCATGGCACTGGAGTCGGATAAATTTTATGTTCTTAGATTATATTTCAGGAACTTTAATGAAGTTTTTCTGGGCTCTAATGTGAGAATATTTCCTGATGTGTCTCGTACTTCACAGCTGAGAAGGAAGGACCTTTTGGCCCTTTGCCCCAGGGTTTTGGCCCTAGGGGCAACTTTTCAGCTAAAATTTCGGTTAAGCGTTGTGTTTCATTTAAACAAAGTATATTTGTTTTTTGAACCTAGGCAACTTCAGGAGTTTCTGGAGGCTAGGGAGGACGTGCTGGTTGAAGTTTCTGTGCTTTCTCATTCAGCTGACGCTTAAGTCCCCACCTGCCATTATTTATTTATTTATTCATTTTTTAGAGATTAGGTAGTGTATGACCCTTTTGGGGTTCTTTACTGTCTGTGAAAATCTTTGTTTCTTACTACTTCCCCAATATTTCTTCACTTGGGGTCTAATATTGTAAATGGGGGGAAAAATGTTTTTTTTTTCTTTTTGCTATATATTTCTTGGTATGTACTGGAATGCCCATTTTCTTTTTCATTCAATGTAATTTTTGGATGTAACATTTATTAATAATTGATAAATAAAAAAAATTAAAAAAAAGAGAAAATGGGCTAGAGATCATGTTAAGATCCCAACCCCCATCGGTGGTTTGGTTGGTGGCTTGGAACAGAAGACCCCGCAAGAATCACTGCACCAAGGGGTGAGAGGAAATAGGATGCCTATCCAGTGGGTTGTGATAGGCAGCAATGGCACTGAGATGAACTCAAGTCCTATGGAAGACAAGTGGAGAAGATATTGTAAAAGATGCTCCACTGGGCAATTAGAAGGGTTAATTTGCATCCGTCATTTGGGTGCATTGAGGTGGAAGCATCTGAAAAGGTGACCCTCCTAGAAGATTTTGGGGGGAGCACCACCAGTGAAGGGAGTTGACAAGAGGAGGAGGGATGCAAATCTTGTCTGAGACACGTCCGGTCGCCTGAGTCCATTGGCACAAAAGGGTCCATTGGGCTTGTCTCATATGCAGGCAGGTATATGGAATGATGTGGACTGTAGAGGCCATGTGTCCCAGAAGACGCAGCACATCTCGAGCTGTCACAATACTTTGTATAATGAGAGCCAGCTTGATGAGACTAGCAGAGCGATCCTGGGGAAGGAAAGCTTGACCTTGATGAGTGTCTCAAAACACTCCAATGAACTCGAATTGCTGGTATGGAATCAGGTGAGACTGGAAAGTTCAGCACAAAGCCTAGGCTTTGGAGCACCATGATGGTGCGAGAAAGTGACTGTTTTACAACCTCTGGGGATTCTCCCCTTATCTATGTCGTCTAAGTAGGGGAAGACAAAGATCCCCAAAGTATGTAGGCATGCTGCAACTACTGCCATGTATTTTGTGAAAACTCTGGGTGAGGGATGCTAGCCCAAAAGGGAGCACCTGATACTGGTAGTGATTTGCTGAACTCAAAAGTGTAGATACTGTCTGTGATGAGGGTAGATCAGCAAATGGGTGTAAGCCTCCTTGAGGTCTAGAGAACATAGCCAGTCGTACCTCTGAAGGTATGGTAGAAGGGTGCTGAGGGAAATCATTTTGAACTTTTCCCAAACAAGGAATTTGTTGACATCTCTCAGATCTAGAATTGTTTGCTTGGGGATAAGAAAGTAAGAGTAGAAGCCTTTGCCTTCTTGGGTGGGGAGAACTCTTTCAATTGCCCCTTAGGCTAGCAAGGTGACCTCCTCTGAGGACAGGAGATTGGCTTGCAAAGGATCTGCAGGATAATCTTTTGTGGAGGTGACTGAGGCCAAGCTTTGAAAGTGAAACAGATAGCCCCCTTCGACGATGTTGAGAGTCCATTTCTCTGATGTAATGAGATGCTACCTGTGGGAATAAGCCAAAAGCCTGTTTGCTATGTGCAGGGGCTAGGGTTCTTGCAGAGGCAGAGTAGCTATTGTCGCCCGCTCACCCTCCCAGAAGCCACGGGCGTGAATAGAGTGAGCGAGGTAAAGTTCCTTGATAACTGTGGAATATTATAATGAGGCTTAGCAGAGCCTTCTGGGTAGTGTAGTTCCACAGCCAGTAGAAATAAGTAGTTGCAGTCAGAGTGATAAGGTCAAATAGGATTTATTTCCCTTCCCAGGGTTGGATTCTTAAACCATGAAAACAAAGTAACACAAAGACCATGCGTCTGGAACTACAAACAAAGAATTAACTTGAACTCAGGCAATGCTTATCTTCAGCCAAAAAGAAATGAAAATGCAGAGAAAACAGTTTCTTTCCCAAAACTCCTTTTGTCTGTTTTCTCCTGTGAAACAGCCCTTGTAGCACTTTAACACAAAGATTGTATACTGTCAGAAAAAGTATATGTACAATCCATAAATACCTCAGTGTCCGGGTCCTCATAAAAATCACACTGCATGTGTTCAATGTCTTGACCAGTTTCCCGTGGGCTGAAACCTTTATCTTGCCTGCCGGGTTCCTCTCTATAGCGTAAGGTATTTCCTTCCCCCAACAGCTTAGAGGAGTATGGGTATTTACCGTAATTGCTGCTGTTTCTCTCAACTGAATCACAGAGTTCCTGGTAAGTGCAGGGAATTTGGCTATACTCTTCTTTCCTGCTATTAGGGAGAATACTCCTACCTTCTAACAAGTTTCTTCCAAGCTTCCTCCCTTGAGCACAACTTTGCACGGGGAAAAACTCTTCCCTTCGTGTTTGCTTAGCTTTTCTTTTGAGCAACAAATTAGCCTCAGGAAAATAATCCTCTCTTGCTGGGTACCTTGAGTTGTAAGGCTGGAATTGCCTTAACTGGGCTTCAGAGCAATTATCTCTGCTTCCACGACAGCAGAGCTCTCTGGTGCAATGGTCAGCCGTGTACTGCTCTTCCAGGCAGTCTCCCTTGGGCTTCACAGTGCAGCACCGTCCTACCAGTCTCCTCTGGTCAGCATGTCTCTCAAAGCTTCCTTCCTCATTGAAGCTTTCTCTCTCAATGCTTCTCCTACGACTGGGACTTCCTGTGCTTGCTGTTCTCCCTGTATTTGCTGCCCTCTCTGTGTTGGCTGCTATCTCTGTGTTGGCTGCTCTCCCTCTTCTCTCCGGTAAGGGATTTTTAAATGTGTTGCAATTGGTATTTGTTTGGGCTCCGCCTCCTATCAGCTGTCCCCTATCTCTTGATGAGCCACGAGGTAGCTTTTGGTTTGGGCGTTCCCTAGCATTATGTGAATTGGTTTGTGTACAGTTTCTATGCCAACCCTCCTCCATGTTTATTTCTGAACTGTCAAGGTTAGCTTTATTCTGATCCAAATCTCCTGTCTCCGCGGGCTCTGATCTCTGCACCTCATGACACTATGCTCTCTAGGAAGGAGTCAAAAAACAGGTGCTGGCTGGGGTTGAGCAGCTGGCTGGGGTTTAGGACCTTTGGCCTTCTTAGGATGATGTAGACCTGAGACCTTTGTTGCTGCTTTGGTTGATAAGAAGCAAAGGGATGGTATGAAGAGTAATATATCTTCTTCCTAGTATAGAAAGACTTCTTGAAAGTAGCCTTCCCCCTAGAGGGGGCTGAAGTCTTTCTTGAGAGACATTTGAGAGTAAGATCATCTGCCTCAAGCTCTCCTGCTTTCTCTCTCCAACCATTACCAAACAAGTTTTCTCCAGAACAAGGAATATTGGCTAATTTATCTTGTACCCCCTGCTCACGGTCCGATGCCTGGAGCCAGGCCATCCTACAAGCTCCTATACAGACTGCAGCAGCCCTGCTAGTCGATACAATGGTATCGAAGGCTGACCTGGTCAGGAACTTGGAAGTATTTATAAGAACATAAGATATGCCATACTGGGTCAGACCAAGGTCCATCAAGCCCAGTATTCTGTTTCCAACAGTGGCCAATCTAGGTCATATGTACCTAGCAGTTTCCCCAAGGGACACAGGTTCCACAATGCTTGTATTGGTTCAAGCATTGATATCCTGGGTCCCTTCTTAATAATGGGACCTTTCCTCCAGGAACTTGTCCAAACCTTTTTTAAACCCAGCTACACTAACAGCCTTTACTACATCCTCCGGTAACAAATTCCAGAGTTTGATTACACGTTGAGTGAAAAAATATTTTCTTTTATTAGTCTTAAATAGTTTACCCTGTAGCTTCATTGCATGTCCCCTAGTCTTTCTATATTCTGATAAGGTAAACAATCAATCTACGTTTACCCGTTCCACTCCGTTCATTAATTTATAGACTTCTATCATATCTCCCCTCAGATGTCTCGTTTCCAGGTTAAAGAGCCCTAACCTTTTTAGCATAGTATTTTGAGCTTGCTTGACTATAGTCATGTAAGCATCACATTTGCCATCTGGAAGAATAGAAGCAAAGTTTGCTAGATCCCTGGTGACATCTTTGAGGTACATGCCCATGTAGAGGGTGTAGGATGTAATCCTAGAAGCAAGCATACATGTCTGGAAGCAGCAACATCCAAAGGCATCGAGAGGTCTGGCATTCTTGCCAGGCGGTAACGATGAGTGAGTCTTAGAACTCTTGATGTGTCGCATTGCAGATTCCACTATTATTCCACTATTATTATTCCACTATTATTGAGTGGTGTGTTTTAGGGACAATACTTCTGTTTAAATTGTAACACAAACTGTGTTAGTTGATTTACTGAATTATTCTGCTTAGTCTTTTAAACCCTTTGTTGTATAAGCTAAGATGTTCTATGTAAAAAGTTATAATTGTTCTATGTAAAACAAGCTCTGCATTGTTAATTGTTGTTAATTGTACACCGCAACTGATCGCTGGAAGATGCGGTATATAAATAAGTGTTAAATAAATAAAATAAATAAATAAATAAATTGAGGCTTTTGAAAAACTTCGTACATAGTATCAAGGCATTTACTAAAAGGCAGAACAGTTGGCGGGGCCTCCCACATACATAGCATTAGATCCTGTAGGATCCGATGCACTGGTAACATTGGACGCTTCTTTGGGGGTTGAGGGATATTGGAGGATTTCTAACTCCTCAACCCTCAGTTAAGGTTCCGATGCTATGGTGATCTGGAGACCTGCTGCCATGTCCTGAATGAAGTCCTGAAAGGACATGTCATCTGGCAGGGACAGACACCTCGCATGAGGAGGAGAGAGATCAGAGGGGATACCCCAAATGGCTTTGGAATCCTCCGATGTCTTTTCAGAGTCAGAAGACGACACCTCCGATTCAGAAAGAAAATCAAAGTATAGACGATCGAGCCGATGATGATGCTCAATGTCAATGTTGATGTTCAAGTCGTGCGGTACTTGAACCAGGAACCGGCTGGGTACCAAAGGCGGTTACCGGTCGCAAGGGAGGAATTGGAGGTAGACGCCCCACCGATACTGATTCCAGTGGAGGAACCTGAGGAAGAGGAACTACTGATACTTGTTCTAGGGCTGGTATCAGAGGCAGAGGCTTTGGTGCAGAGCTGGAAGCAGGTGCATAATTGGCTGTGGCTGTCGATGCCTTTAGTAGGAACGTCACCAAAGTCCTCTTGATAGCTGAGAAATGCTGGTTGATGGAGAACAATGATGCCTGGGTGGAATCAAATGTGGGGCTGTGTGCCACCATCCCAGAGCACGGTACCAGTAGCTCTCTGGAGGTCTATGCCTCAGGAGCGTCCTAGAGCCTCTGTGTGGCTTTGGAGGATTGTTCCTCTGACAGGTGCTTTTTGGCCAGCTGGTGAGCATCAGATGCCACTTTCGGTGCATCTTGTGAGTACAGGGACTTACCTTGATGCTTGGTATCAGATTTCGATGCAGAGGACTTAGTGTTTAGTTTCTGTTTGGATTTTTTAGAGAACTGGAAACCAGCGTAAGATGCCAATGTCCTTGACGATGCCGAGCTACTTAAATAGAATCTGGGGCAAAGAATGAGTCATAATGTTTAGCCCTGTTCTTTAGACCTCTTTTGGTCATTGGTTTATACAAAGAACAATTGTCTGGTATATGGCTTGGGTCCAAGTATTTTAGACACCAATGATGAGAATCAGTGACTGTCATAGTGCCGGAGCACTTTGAATGTTTTTTAAAGCTTCTAATGTGTTTGTCCATGGTGACAAACGGAAAAATTGAGGCTGAGGCCTAAGGCCTCACAGAAAGAAAAAAAGTGAAGAAAAAATAATAAAATAAATATTAATATTGGGGCCAGTATCAGGAAAGGTACCAGCATCAACGGAAAGGCAGAGCACAGGTACCAAAAGAGAAAATAAGTATTTTTTTAGCGGTGACAGGAAAAGCACTTCTTGCTGGCTCCGTGGAAAATGAAGAACTGAGAAGAGTTGGGAAGGCAGAAGCGCAGGCACAGTGGAGTGCTCCCAAAGGCTTTCCTATTGAACGCTGGGGAGCTTTCCCACATGGGCTCCATCGGTACAGACGATACCCATATGTGAAGACTGCATTCCTGCTTGTTCCTGGAGATTGCTCCCATGCAGGGGTTCCATCAGATGATGTCACCCATACATGAGACTTTTTCCTTCTTGTCTATGGAAAATGAGAGGAATGGGGATTGCAGAAAGGAGAAGAAAGGATCAAGAATAGTGAGGGAAGGGTAAGTGAGGATTTCTGAGATGGCATAGAGGAGAGGGTCGTTCTGGGATACTGGGGAGCTTCAGAAGGCAGTGTCCCTCATCCAGCCCTTGCATTGCTTCTCCTAGAATTTCTTCTCCTCCCCAAATTCCCTGGTCTTCCCCCTTCCTCTATGAAGACATTGTAAGTTCCAACTCTTCCAAAATGTTTCAGCAACATATACTTCCATAAGGATATGACATAACAGTATCTTGCATGAAAGATAAGGAGGGGTCTGAAGTCCACAGTCTTCAATATGTATTACATTAAAGAACTGTTTTTGTATCGATTAGTGTGACCAATGTTTTGGACAATGAGTGCACAGAACAGTGTCTAACAGTAAATACCCTATCATTCAAAATATGATTGATGAACTAAACACTGAACTGTAAAGAGGTAATTTTATAAATGATTTTTATGCACATATGGCTTTATACGTGCTTGGGCTTGATGGAATTAATGGTGTATTTCTACATGATTTTAGAATAGGTATGTTCAGGGATGTAGTTTGGGCAGAGGTAGGTGAACACTTAATTTATGAATGTATTTTATAAAGTACACATGTATGCCTGTACTTTACATGCTATTATTTATACCTGCTCCCAAGCAGGCATAAATGTCAACGGCTTCAATGCAGTTGTTACTTCTGCCAGATTTGTGCTATTATTTTATAAAGGTACAGTAGCCTATTTGTCTTTACAAATGTAGGCTAAAAATAGGCTGGTGCATGACCTTTACACATACATAAATTTATGTTCACATGGCAACAAAAAATCGTGACCAGTTTATATCAGAATTGCTACTGTATATTATCCTTTCATTAGTTATCTCTTACCCAATAGGTGGACTTGTGTCATGGTCAAGACGTCCATCCAATGTTTTTTCATCATTCTCCAGTTCAACGATTATTTTGTCAATCTGCCCAATCATTCGATTAACCCTCTTAGTTAATCTCTTGCTCGCCTTACTCTCTTCTACTACTGTCTCTTGTCCAACCTTGGATAACTCTTTTTTTATCTCCTCCAAATCCTAAGAAAATACAGAAGAAATATCATTTTCTGAGTAAACAAGCTACTTATTAATTATTAAAAAGGTACCAGCTAGGAAAGAAATATGTTAGTTTTTCTGAAATATTTGTGCAAAGTTCATTAGTCCTTTGAAAAGCACAAATAGTCCCCTATAAGTAAAAAGAAAAATGAAAACTGTGCAACTACAAACAAATAAACCTTACATTAATTCCATGGAAATATTGGAGGCCATTATAAGAGAGAAGATGCTTGTGTTTAAGAAAGAGGAGGAAAGCAATTGGCAAAAAATCAGAATAGAATAAGGAGTCAGACATCCTGCCAGATCAACTTTTCCAAGCGCTTCAAGAATGTTGGCAAATAAAGCAATATGCAAAATATGACTGATATGTCTTATTTATATTTTATTAATTTTTTAAAGAGGAATCCCAAGAAAGACTCATTTCAGATTAAGCAGGCGCTTAAAGAAAACGTAGTTACTCACCTGTAAGAGATGATCTCCGGGAAAAGCAAGAATTTAGTCTTCACATATGGGTGACATCGGTACTGACGGAGCCTGCGTGGGAACGCTCCCCAGTGTCCAATAGGAAAAATTTTGGGAGCGCTCCACTTCACCTGCATAGCTGCCTTCCTGCCTTCCCAACTCCCTGGTGGAAGTAGGGCAGCAGTGTTCCAAGGGAGAGCATCTTGAACCTCTCCCTCACCAGAAACTTGTTCACGTTTTGCAGGTCTAGTATGGGCCTGAGGTCCCCTGTTCTTCTGGGGATATGGAAGTACCTTGAGTACAAGCCATTCCCCCAGATGCCTGGGTACAAGCTCCACAGCCCTGTCCCGGAACAGACCTGCGAGCTCTGAGAGCAGAAGGGTCTGGTGAAGGAAAGGTTGCACTGGCATTCCTGAAAAGAACATGGGTGGTACTGGTTGTAAGTGGAGGAGGTATCCCTCCTTTACCAGCTGCAGCACCCACTGGTCTGAGCTGACCATGGTCCGCTTGTGGGCAAAGAGTGCCACGTAGCCCCCTGTTGGCTGGTGAGGGTCTCCCAGGGGAGGGGAGGCCCTGCCCTGGGAGTCAAACGCTCCCCTCTGGTTGGGCTGGAGCCAGGGCTTGGGGCTTCTGAGCCTTCAGCTTTCTGAGCTCCTTGGCCCTGCCTCTTAGGGTGAGAACCTTGTTGCTGACCCGAGAAGGACTAGTATCTGTGACACTGCTGGAATTGCCCCTTTTTCCCCCCGAGGGTTTCTTGTGGGGGAATGAAGAGGTCTTCTTTGAGAGCCTCTGTCGAGTCACCACTTCAGCTTCTATCTCAGCCGTCTTATCGGCCATGGGTTTGCCGAACAAGTTCTAATTGGTGCAGGGGACGTCAAGTAGCTTGTCTCGGACCCACTACTCGAGGTCTGAGAACTGTATCCAGGCTTGGCATCGAACCCCGATGCCAGCCACTGCTATTTGAGCAGCTGATTCGAACCCGTTGTAGGCTGCCCAGGAGAGGAACTTTGAGCAGTCTTTGATCCCGGAGGTCAGGGCTTGGAACAGATTGAGAGGTTCCCCAGTCAGTCCAGTCAAGAACCCGGACAACTCCTGGGTCATGGCCTTCAAATACATGCCTATGTATAACTCATAGGCCTGGATTCGGCACCCCTGCATCGAGCCCTGGTAACACTTGTGTCCAAGGACGTTGAGGGGTCTAGCATCCCTGACAGGGGGGACAGAAGAGTAAATCTTCTGACTTTTGAGTTTTTACATGGTTGACTCGACAACCATGGAGTTATGTGGGAGTGGGGGCTTGTGGAACCCCGGCCCCTTCCTGACATATGGCATTGAGGCATCGGATGACCACCGGCACCAATGTCGGAATCTCCCACATTCGCAGCAGTAGCCACTCGAGGATTGGCTAAACTGGCACCATGAGAGTTTCCTTGGGTGGAGACTCGAGCTGGAGGATCTCCAGCTCCTCGGTGCATGGGTCCTCTTCACCCTCGGTTTGCACCGAGAGGGCTCTGGCCTTATCCCTTATGAAGTCGTGGAAGGCCATGTCCTTTGGAGGAGAATGGCACCCAGGTGCCGGAGGAGACGGGTCATCTCGGTGTCTGGTTTCTGGAGAGGCCTCGTCGTCTGTCTCCCACTTGGAGTCAAGAGGGGGTGACGAGTCCAAGGCTCTATGACGCCCTGGCTCAAGGCCCACTCCGAAGGGCCGGGGCCCTCCCGAGGACCTGAGGTCCGAGTCTGGGAAATTTGCCGGGGAGGATCGGATTCCTGAGGAACGGGATCGAGACCGAGACCTCGACCGGAGCCAAGGGCTTACTAGAGGTCGGTGGTGCTCGGCTCGATGACCAGGGACGCCCCTGCAGTCGGGGGCCCAGTCGTCGGGGCAGATGATGCACACGAATCTGCCATCATTTATTAATTTAGCTGCATTTATATCCTGCTTTTCACCGGGTCAAAGCGGTTTAACAAAAAGAGGGGGGGACAATAATCAAGTTGACAGAGAAAGGGAGGGGGCCATCACCAGGGGGGATAACATAGTTGATCTGCACAGAAAGTAATAGTACTAGACAGTTGACGTTTTACGGAAGTCTCTTAGATGGTGGCTGGGGGGTGTAGGTCAGAGGGTCCGGGGGAACAGTCATTGAGAGATGTCTGTTTCAGGTCCAAGATATTCATGAAACAGGGTGGTTTTTAACTGTTTCCGGAATGTGGAGAGGTCTTTGGTGCTTCGGATCTGGCTCGGAAGGGAGTTCCAGAAGGAGGGTGCGTACAGTTCGAATGCTCTGTTGCAGGTTTGTTGATTGAACTTAGTTCATTCGTGGGGGATAGTGAAAGTGTTGCTGGTGGTCTGATAGGTTGGTCTGTTGAGAGTAGGGTGAGGTAGTAGAGTTCGGAGTTGGGAGGTCTGGGTTTGATGGAGGGCTTTGTGGATAAGTAGGAGGGATTCGTATTTAATCCTTGCTTCAAGGGGCAGGATGTGACGTTCTCTCAGGACTGGGATGATGTGATCATGATTTTTTGCCTTCTGGATGATTCTTGCAGTGGTGTTTAAGGCAGTTCATAGGGGGGTTGGTGTGGGTGGCGGGTAGTCCGTGATAAATTGCATTGCAGTAGTCCAGGTGGGGGAGCGTCATGGCCTGCATGACTGTTCTGAAGTCCTGTGGGTCGATGAGTGGTCTGAGCCGTTGTACTGTCTTTGCTTTGTGGAATATTGCTCTGGCCGTCTTTTTGATCTGTTGTTTAAATTAAGTGCTTGATCAATGATGATTCCCAAGTATTTTATGTGGGGTTGAACTTGTATTTGGGTGGTACCCAAGGTGAGGTGTGGCGGTGGGGTGAAGTTTGGGTCCTTGGTCACAATGAGGGCTTCCGTTTTTTTTATGTTGATGGAGAGGTTGTTCTCTTGTAGCCAGCTGGAGACATCAATAAAGCAGTCGGATAGGTGATTGTTTGTTGGGTTTGTGGTTGTGATGGGTCCATAAAGCATTATGTCGTCTGCATAGATATGGTAGTTGATGTTGTGAGCGCGTATTACCGAGCAGAGTGGCTGAAGGTAGATATTGAAGAGCAACGCGGATAGTGTGGAGCCTTAGGGTACTTCATGGTGCTGTTGAAAGGTTGCCATGCTTGTGCGGATCAGCTGTTGTCTACTGGTCAGGTAGGAGAGGAACCATTGTAGCACGATGTCCTTGATGCCAATCTCCTGTAGTCTATGTAGGAGTGTGTTGTGGGAGATGGTATCAAATGCTGCGGATATGTCTAGAAAGATCATAGCATATCCAGATTGTTTTGTCTGCGTACCTTTGATTAGGGCAGAGGTGGGCAATTCCGGTCCTGGAGAGCCACAGACCAGTCAGGTTTTCATGATGTCCCTAATGAATATTCATGGACCTATTTCCATACAATGGAAGGCAGTGGATGCAAATAGATCTCATGAATATTCATTAGGGACATCATGAAAACCTGACTGGTTTGTGGCCCTCCAGGACCAGAATTGCCCACCCCTGGATTAGGATATTCAGTAGTGATATCATGCCATGTGATGGGCGGAATCCGTGTTGTTGTGGGTCCAGGAAGTTGTTGGTATCCAGGTGGTCTTGAAGCTGTTGTTGAATTATCTTCTCGATGACTTTAGCAGTGAATGGGAGACTTGCTATTGGCCTGAAGGAGGCGGGGTCGAGGGGGTCCAGTTTGTGTTTCTTAATGGTTAGGCGAATGACTGAGGTTTTGAGGGTGTCTGGCATGTGTCCTTGCTTGAGAGATTCGCTGACTATGTGAGTTAAGGCTGTACTTATGTCCTCTTTAGTTTTCTTTATCCATTCCACAGGGCAGGGATCTAATGGACAGGTGGCGGTGTTTAGGCAAGAGATAGCGGATTCTATCTTTTCTTTGGTGACTGCCTGCTGCATGGCCAGGATAGCAGTGATGTTCTGCTCCATGGCTGCCATTCTGGATTCCAAGTCAGGGCTCTGCAGCTTTCAGTGCGGGCACCGAGGATCTCGGGCCAGGCGCAAGCACACTCGCGAATGTGTCCACGACTAGGACTATGGCCTCAAGGACACTCGCATGGTCTCCGCCGGCCGAGGAACCCTTCCTGAGGACCTTGGTAAGATGTTTCTCGGAGTCGCCCAAGTCCCTCCAGGCAGTCTTACCCGGTTTCTCCAGTAGAACTCGATGGACTTAGAGGATATTTCTTTTTACGCTCGGGGTCAGAGGTCTGTTCAGAGAAGCCACTGCCACGGGACTCTGAGGATGCTCAGCTCTCTCAGGAAGTGCTGGGCTTGGTGCTCGGCGTCGGGAAGGCTGGTGCCAAGTTGGACCTCTTTTTATTGGTTTTCGGCATCATGGTCTGGCACAGGTCGCAGGAGGTGCTATCATGGTCTGGTCCCAGGCAGCAGTCATGGGTGTCAGTGACAGACATGGTTTGACCTCAGCGGTCACATATTTTGAACCCACCGGGGGCATGGTGAAGAACACCCGGCTGGGGTCAACGATCCCCAGGCGAAAAAGGGCACGAACGCCGGTCGAGGGAAGCCTCAATCAAAAAAAGGGGAAAAGAACAGAGAAGAGCGCCAGGGCCAGATCGAGGTAGGAAGAGGAACCGGTACACAAACCAGGAACAGCTAATTTTTAAGGATATAGCAAGGATTTTTTTCTGCGGAAATTGGACAGACATCTATTGAGCTACGCAGAAAAAAGGACACAAAGCAAAATGGCACCCTTGGGCAGGAAGAGGACCACACATGCGTGGTAGCATATCCCCAAGGCTTTCTTTGAAAGCTGGGGAAATGCTCCGCGTAGGGCTCCGTTGGCGCTGACATCACCCATATATGAGGACTGACTTCCTGCTTGTTCCTGGAGAAGCTTCTGCTCTAGACGCATGCGGTCTAGGAAAGAATAAAGGAAGGTAAACTGACTGATTCAAATGAAAAGAAGACACCACCTTTGGCATGAAATGCAGACGAGTCCTGTCATGGTGGAACCTAGGGTGGGTCCGCCACCAAAGCCTGAAGCTCAGTAATGCATCTAGCTGAAGTGAGGGCGATAAGGAGGATAACCTTCGATGAAAGAAACTTTAGTGGGGTCATAGACAATGGTTCAAAGTGTGGCTTAAGAAGCTGTGCAAGAAAGACATTGAGATTCCAAGCCACCAGAGGTGGCTTAATGGGTGGGCTTGGTCAGCAGGAGCCCCCTCATAAAGCGCTCTACTAGCAGTTGTGAGGAGATGGGCTGTTCCATCCAATAGATGATGGCACTGAGGTGAACTCCCACTGAGTTGGTCTTGAGACCTGTTGAGGACAGGTGGAGGAGATACTGGAGGAGTGCCTCCATGGGAGCAGAAGGGATTGAGATCTTTCAGGGAACACCAGACAGTGAATCTACGCCACTTGAAAGCATAGGAACGTCTGATGGAGGGCTTCCTCCACACAGCTAAGCTTTCAGCCTTTACTATTGCCTGTTTTTCCTAATATAGATTTTAACTGTTGGATATACGTTCATTTTTAGAAATATTCTGACTGCCTACATTCCTTGCATAGCCTTTAAATCAGATATCTGAGGGTACCTCAATTCATATAAGGTCTATTGGACAGGGACACTTGTGATATTATAGCTACTTGGAATAGAAGTACTTAGATTTTCAGGGACCTGTTTTTTTGCCTATGTCTCCCGCTTACTTTTGTAGCAAAGATATAATTTAAAAGTTACAGGAATCTTTGAACAGTAGGCAGATATATAGAAGTAAAAGTTCAGTTTGAATATTTGTTTCCATTGTTTGAATTGTCTGTTACAAGCCTGCTCACAGGGTGGAGCTAATTGAATTACCTTACAGCCTGCACACAAGTACCTGATCAACTCTAGTCTTCGCAGCTTCAAGAGGCTCCACACAGCTAAGCTTTCAGCCTTTACTATTGCCTGCTTTTTTTTCCTAATATAGATTTTAACTGTTCGATATACGTTCATTTTTATGAATATTCTGTCTACATTCCTTGCATTGCCTTTAAATCAGATATCTGAAGGTGCCCTCAATTAATGTAAGGCCTACTGGTCAGGGACAGTTAGGTTCCCACCCACCCCACCTCACCCCCCCCAGGGCTGCACTGCCTACATAGTCATATACGTTGACATCTGTCCTTTTAATTAGGTGTTACAACCACCTTTTCTCCTTCTTCTAGGACTGCTTAAACAGCATGTCGTGTATTGAGTGCAATAACTGTGGTGCTTTCATTCTGAGAAGAATCATTTGGAATCTAAAAGCTTGCCCTATATGCCTCAAGTTAGCTGCTATGCATAAAGAATTGACTCTAGTAAGGGAAAGAGTAGTTACTCACCTGTAACAGGTGTTCTCCAGGAGCAGCAGGAATCAGTCCTCACATATGGGTGACGTCGGCGCCGACGGAGCCCTCGTGCGGAGCATTTCCCCAGCTTTCAAAGAAAGCCTTTGGGAATTGCAGCGCGCATGCGCGGTCCCCTTCCCGCCCAAGGGTGCCATCTTGCTCAGTCTGATGACATAGCTAAAAGACAGCAAAAAATTAGCAAAATAAATCATATGACTGCAACTCCAAGGGGAGGAGGGAGGGTTGTGAGGACTGATTCCTACTGCTCCTGGAGAACACCTGTTACAGGTGAGTAACTACTCTTTCTCTAGGACAAAGCAGGAAGTCAGTCCTCACATATGGGACTCCCCAGCTTTTGGCTACCGGAGACCTCAAGCCGAAAAAATGAGCTCCCTCTAGCTCGTCAGTACGTAAGGAAGGAATCTTCTCTGAGAACGCCCCCGACCGGTAGCCCAACACCAGGGCCGGAGGCTGAGGGTTGCCTAAACCCCAAAGAGATTATGGAGTACTGCCTGCCCGAAAGCACTGTCCCTGCGGGACTCCCTCTCAAGGCAGTAATGTGCCGCAAAAGTCTGGCTTGAAAACCAAGTAGCGGCCCGGCAGATGTCTGCCAACGGAACAGAGCGGAGATGAGCCACTGACGCAGCCTTCGCCCTGACACGATGAGCCGTGACTTGACCCTCCAACGAGAGGCCGGCTGCCCGATAAGCCCAGGCGATACAGTCAGCGACCCATATGGACAAAGTACGCTTGGAGACAGGTAGCCCCAACTTATTGGGGTCAAAAGAAACGAAGAACTGAACAGCCCTCCGGTGCTCCCGCGTACGGTCGAGGTAGAAGGATAACGCCCTCCTACAGTCTAAGGTATGCAGGACCATCTCAGCCCGGTTGGCATGCGGCCTGGGAAAGAAGGTCGGAAGAACCACCTCCTGATTGAGGTGAAAAGGGGAGACAACCTTAGGAAGAAACTTCGGGTGAGTCCGTAAGACTACCCTATTCCTGTAGAACCTAGTGTAAGGGGGATCAGACACTAGGGCCTGAAGCTCACTCACTCGCCTAGCAGAGGTAAGAGCTACCAGAAACAAGGTTTTCCAGGAGAGAAAACGGAGAGGGCAGGTAGCCATAGGTTCAAATGGCGGACAAGTAATCCGCTGTAAGACCACATTCAGATCCCACTCAGGGGCTGGTGGACGCAAAGGAGGCTTAAGCAGGAGGAGGCCTCTGAGAAAACGAGCCACCAAAGGGTGGTTGGAAAGAGGCCTCCCATCCACCGGCGAGTGGTGCGCTGAGAGGGCACTGAGGTGAGCCCTGACAGAGTTGGACTTAAGGCCGAGATTGGAAAGGTAAAGCAAATATTGCAATACTACCGCCACCAAGCACGAGAAAGGAATCTCGCTGTGCTGAGCACACCATGTGGAGAATCTACGCCACTTAAGAGCGTAGGATGTCCTGGTGGATTGCCGCCTAGAGGCTAAGACAACGTCTTCCACCTCTCTAGGCAGGAGTAGGGGAGCCAGGACTACCCTTTCAGCAGCCAGGCCATCAGATGAAGGGACTGGAGGTTGGGGTGCAAGAGAGACCCCTGGTCCTGAGACAGGAGATCGTGTTGAATTGCCAGAGGCAGCGGAGTGTCCACCGTCAGTTGCAACAGGAATGGGAACCACGGCTGCCTCGGCCACCTGGGGGCTATCAGAATCATTGAGGCCCTGTCCTTGAGGACCTTGAACAGTGTCCGAGAAACTAGTGGCGTGGGAGGAAACGCATATAGTAGGCCTTGGGACCACGGAATCAGAAAGGCATGCGCTGCTACTCTGAGAGGATGCGGTTGTCTGGAACAGAATCTCGGAAGTTGCCGGTTCAGAGGGCTGGCGAAGAAATCCATGGTGGGGAGGCCCCACCTGAGAAAGATCTGCTGAAACACCAATGGATTCAATCTCCATCCGTGTGGTTGCAGGATCCCACTCAGCCTGTCCGCCAGGTAATTTTCTTGACCGGGGAGGTAGACAGCCTTGAGGAGGATTCCGTGATTGACGGCCCAAGAGCACAGCCGTTGTGCCTCCTGACAGAGAAGGAAGAAGCCTGTGCCTCCCCGTTTGTTCACGTAGAACATGGCAACTTGATTGTCCGTCTGGACCAGTACAGACTGGTGAGATGTGAGGTGGGAGAAGGCTCTCAGAGCTAGGCGTATTGCCCGTAGCTCCAGGAGGTTTATCTGTTGAGCAGCCTCCCAAGGAGTCCAGAGACCCTGAGTACATGCCCCTTGGCAATATGCTCCCCAACCTAGAAGAGAAGCATCTGTCGTCAGCACTCGAGAATGCGGGGGGGGGGGGGGGGGGTTAAAATCCACTCCAAGTACGAGATTCGGAAGATGAAGCCACCATTGTAGAGAGGAGACGAGCAGGGTGGATACTCTCACCAAGTCTGCAAGGCTCCCTGTGGCTTGATGCCACTGAGTTCGAAGGCTCCACTGAGCAGGCCGCATGTGCAGGCGGGCATTGGGGGTGACATGAACCGTGGAAGCCATATGGCCGAGAAGTCTCAGGAATTGCCTGGCGGAAACCAGGGAATTGCTGTGAAACTGCCTGGCTACATCCATCAACCGGAGGGCCCTGTCCACTGGCAGAAAAGCCCTCGCCTGAAGAGTGTCTAGCCTTGCTCCTATGAATTCCAAGTTCTGGGACAGGAGCAAAGTGGACTTTGCGAAGTTTATGACAAACCCCAAGTGCTGAAGCAGAGCCACAGTGCGAAGGGTGGCTTGACTGGCCTCCTGGGAAGACTGGCCCCTTATGAGCCAGTTGTCCAGGTATGGAAACACAAAAAGACCTTGAAGCCTCAGGTAGGCCGCTACCACTGCCAGGCACTTGGTGAACACCCTAGGAGTGGAGGTTAGGCCAAAGGGAAGTACACTGTACTGGTAGTGGTTTCCCCCCACAACAAAGCTGAGATACTGTGTGGTCTGGATGAATAAGGATGTGAGTATAAGCATCCTTTAGATCTAAGGAGCATAGCCAATCTCCCTGCTGGAGGTAGGGCAGCAGGATTCCAAGGGTAAGCATCTTGAACTTTTCCCTCTCCAGGAACTTGTTGAGGTTGCGCAAGTCTAGGATGGGTCTGAGGCCTCCTGTTCTTTTTGGTACTAGAAAGTACCTGGAATAAAAGCAGTGACCTCTCAGGTGGTGGGGCACCGGTTTCACAGCCTGTTCCTTTAGCAGACTTGCTAACTCCTGAAGGAGTAGGTCCCTGTGCAGAGGGAGTCTTGGAGCCTCCCCTGGAAAATAGGAGGGAGGTACCTGGTGAAAATGGAGAAGAGAGCTCTTTTGGACTATATGGAGCACCCAGGTATCTGATGTGACAGCTGACCACCTGTGGGCTAAGTGGGCCAGCCGGCCTCCTGTGCTGATGTGAGCCAGCTGAGGAGAAGAGGCTATGCTTGCTGAGTCAAAAAAACCCCACCCTGCTGAGCAGGGGCCGGTGTTGGTGGCTTGGGGGCCTTCTGCCTACAGGTCCCATGACCCTGTCCCTTGGCCTGCTGACCCTGTTGGGGAGCTGCAGAGGCCTGATAATGAGGGTATTGTTTATAGGCAGATGACTTCCTCGGGAAAAAGGTCTTTTTTTCCCCGAGCCCTTCTTCTTCTGAGAAGGGGCAGAGGATTTTCTGGACAGCCTAGTCCTGGTCAGAGTCTCGGTCTCGAGTTCTGCAGCCTTTTCAGCCATGGGCTTGCCAAAGAGGTTTTCACCTCGGCAGGGGACATCGACCAACTTGTCCTGCACCCATGGCTCAAGGTCGGATGACTGTAGCCAAGCCTGTCGGCAGGCACCGATTCCGGCCCCGGCTACTCGGGGCGAAGCCTCGAAGCCATCGTAGGCTGCTCGAGAGATAAACTTTGAGCACTCTCGAATACCAGTGGACAAGGCTTGGAACCGCTGCAAAGGTTCATCGGAGAGACCAGCAGAGAAACCGGCAATCTCCTTTGCCAGGTCTCGGAGATACATGCCCATGTAGAGCTGGTAACTCTGGACACGGCAAGCAAGCATAGAGTCCTGGAAGCACTTCTTACCGAGGGCATCCAGGTTCCGGGCCTCCCGGCTGGAAGGCACCAAGGAGTGCATCTTCTGACTTTTCAGTCGATGCATGGCCAATTCCACAACCATGGAGTGGTGCGGTAATTGTGCCTTTTGGAACCCGGGGCTCTTGCGGACTCGATAGATGGAATCGACCCGCTTGCTTAACACTGGCGTTAAGGCTGGGGTCTCCCACATGCGGAAGAGCAGCTGCTCCAGCATCGGAGGTACCGGTACAGTAAAGGCCTCCTTCGGGGGAGAGTCATACTGGAGGGCCTCGAGCTTCTCGGCTCGAGGCTCCTCCTTGGGATCCGCGGGGAAGGCCAAGGACTTGGCCATATCCCGCACGAAGTCCGAGAACCGGGTATCCTCCGGTGGGGATCGTCTCCGAGGTTCGGACTCCGGCAAGTCCGATTGGACACACAGAGTCCGTTAAGTGTCGGGTGACTCTTCGCCCTCCGTCTCCCAGCCCGACTCCTCGGAGGAGGAATCAAGCGGCACCGGTCGGGCAGGCACCGATGCCATCCGTCCCGATGCCGAGGGTACCGGCGTCGACGACCTCGGTCCCGAACGGGAGGCCGAGGGAGACCGTGGCCGAGGATCGACTCGATCCCGCATTGACTCGAGGATTGGCTTGGCCCCGGGGTCGACTTGGACATCGAGGTCCCGGTGGTCGGGGCAGATGCACCGGTGAGACCGGCGATCAATGCCCGCTGCTGTTCCATGAAGGCAGCGAGGCTGCTCTCCAAGGCCGTCAACCTGAGTCCGAGCTCAGAAGACCCAGCAGCCCCCGACTCGGGCCCCGACGGCGTCGGGCCCGACGTTGGCTCCCCTGGAGGAGAGTCCACGAGGACTACAGTACTCACGTGTCCAGGAGACTCCATCTCGATACGAGGATGTTTGGCAGGCCTCTCCGACTCCGAAGACCCGGGACGGCTATCGGGGCTATGCGACCTGTCCCTCGAGGAACCAGGAGCGTCCACCGACGCCACCCTCGCGGGTTTCTTCTTCCTGCGATGTTCCCGCGAAGGAGACCCCCGCTCAGAGGAACCCCGACGCTGCTCGGGGCCGGAGTCCCGAGATATCGAGGCCTCTGACGAGGTCCGGGCCCATCCGGACGCGGAGTCAGAGAAGATCCTATCCTTCTGGTGCTGCCGACTCCTCAACGCCTTCGAGGACATTTTGCCACATGGACCACAGATCATCGGGTCATGATCGGGTCCGAGGCAGCGGAGGCAGCAGTCATGTGTGTCAGTAAGAGACATAAGTTTCTTTCACCGATCACACTTTTTAAACCCGCTGGTAGCCATCGGGGGAAAAAGGGCCCCTGCGAGGTCAAAAGACCGGGCTGCCAGTGAAAAAAGAAAAATGGCGCGAACGCTAGTCACAAAGGACAAAAACCGAAAAAGAGAGAGTGGACTCGATACCGGCGTATCGGGCCAAGGCGGGAAAAGGATCCGGCGTCGAACCGAAGAAAAAAGAGAAAAAATATAGGGAAATCAACTTTTTCCTCAGGGAAAAACGAACTACATCCGTCGGGCTCCGCGGATAAAAGACGACTGAGCAAGATGGCACCCTTGGGCGGGAAGGGGACCGCGCATGCGCGCTGCAATTCCCAAAGGCTTTCTTTGAAAGCTAGGGAAATGCTCCGCACGAGGGCTCCGTCGGCGCCGATGTCACCCATATGTGAGGACTGACTTCCTGCTTGGTCCTGGAGAAGAACTAGCTGCAATTAAACACACCTCTTCTAGGGTATAACCAGAACTAAATCCACCACCGCTCCCACAAAGAATCAAACATCCCAGGAACAAATGGATCAAAGTGGGCTTTAGTAGGTTGCGACCTGTAATGCAGAGACACCCTATACATCATCAAGAGATATCCCTGCATAATACCTTCTCTGCTTTGGATGAGGATACCCAATCTGTGGAAACGGAAGGGCCCTTAAATGAGAGAGTCAATGCCCAATCTACTAATAATGCAACAAATATGAAGAAAAAAAAATCACAAAACAGAAAACTACTACTACTTGGAGATTCCATCATCAGAGGCACCAACTTAGGAACACAGTTCAAAAGAGAGAAGATGGTCAAATGTCACCCAGGCTCTTCAGCCCGCAGGAATGCAAACCAAATTGTTGGTATAGTTAGTGCAGAAAGTGAGCACTCCAAAACTGATGATGTCATCCACTTGGGTACAAACGACCTGGCTAGAAACAGTGCCTCTGCAGTTTAAAGGGATTCCCAGATTCAGAGAGAGAAACTCAAGCCCATTGTGAACACTGTAGCATTCTCAGAAGTTCTACCTGTTCTTGGTAAGGGGGCAAGAGACGAGTGATCAAGGATGACAAAGGGTGTTTTATTAAACCAAACCCCAACGCGTTTCGGCGTTGCCGCCTTCTTCAGGGGGTACAACTAAAAACATATAAAACTGAATTAAACAGAGAAATCATCAATAAATAATTAAATAGGCAAAAAAACCCAAAAGGAAAATAAAAACAAATAATTTAACACTAAAAAGTATGTAGAAGTAATTAACTTAACAAAAAGTAAAAAATAGAGGATTAAAAACAGGCACAGGAACGAGGCATAACAATAGAGCATGTGTTAAAAATAGAACACAACGAATCATAAACAGAGCACAACAAACAGTGCATCATGGTAAAATGTAGTAAGCACATAAACATCTCATGTCAAACATAATCATGATAAAAATACATGTAATGGAAGACAATGTAATGAAGCTGCCACGAGTATAATAAATAATAGCAAAATACTCACAATAAAACCAATATGTAAAAAGTCAGCAAGGTAGAATCAAAACCTCATAAATGTCTGGTGTTGTATAGCTACTAGAGCTATAAACCTGACTTCCAAGAGGCAACTAAATAACAAAACGAGAGGTCAGAATAAACTGAAATAAAAGTGGGATACGAGGTTACATACTAACGCTAATCAGGAGCCTGGTAAAAATAAAGTGAAGTAAAACAAGTGAAAAAACAAGGAAAAAAAGGGTCTTGAGAAGTGAATTCAATTAATAGGACAGTGCTGGTAAAAGCTAACTTGAAGTGAAAAAGAGAAATAAAGAACTAAATAGGCGACAATGCATGCACAAAGACACTAAGGGGCTTGTTTACAAAGCTGCGGTAGCGGTTCGCGATCGTTATCGGAGCCGCGACCCCATTGATTTCAATGGGGCCGCGGCTCCGATAACGACCGCGAACCGCTACCGCGGCTTTGTAAACAAGCCCCTAAGAGAAGCATTTAAAAAGTGAAAGCAAGATACTGAACAAAGCCGTGAGGATAACGGTGAATGTAAAATACAAAGCACTGCGTGGTTGTGAATTGCACACAGATCTAACCTCGAAGAGACAATGTGCACCAAAATCAGTGTGGAATATATGGTATAAGACTCCAAAGGAGCCAAGAATCTCAGTGAAATAAATATTACATGAAAACCAGCAAAGAGAACTTGAAAAGACGCATTCAATTACATGACAGTGCTGGCAGAAAATGACTAGAAGAAAAACAACTCATACACAGTCCATAAAAACTTAATAAAAAACAGTGAACGGCAAAACCATACATGCCCAGAGATACCTAGAAAAGCATTCAAAAAGTGAGAGATAGGAACTAAACAAAAAAGTGAAAGTAACTGTGAGTAAAAAATCCCAAACAGTGCACGGATGTAGATTGCATGGGGATCTAACCTCGTAATGGCAACATGCACCAAAATCAGTGTAGAAAACACGGCTTATGGCTCCAAAGGAAACCGCAGGTATCAGTGTAATTCCAGGGGCAGAAAGACTGACAAGGAGAACTTAAAAAGATGCCAGAGGATCGCGCCAAAACTCAAACCGAGGGCAGGTGGGCGGGGCTAAAAATTGCACCTAAAACCAACCAGGGAGACTAGTGTGCAAAGAATTAATGAAAAACACACCCTTAAAAACTAGGAACCATGCTGACAGTAAAACCAATAAAACTAATACACTGGGTGGCAAACAAATTAAATAATTAAAAAGGGAATATAAATAATTAAAAAAGTAATACAAAAACATAAATAATTACAAAAGCACATCATGATAATAATTAATAATGAGGATCAAATTTGAAAACATGAGATAATGAACTCTACAATTAAAAAATAAATAATAATTAAAAAATAATAAAACCACGCAATAGTGTGCATACATAAGAGAATAAAAAGGTAAATGATTAATAATTAGGCAAACTACAAATAAGAAAAACAAGTAAAAGCTTGCTTACAAAAAGACAGATAAATCAATCTCCTGGTTTAAGCCAAAGGGCTCCAAACTGTTAAATTCAAAAATATATCTTTGTTCTAGTTTTAAAAGGGCCTTGTTTGTGTCACCTCCCCTCCAGTGTGGAGTCACCTTTTTCAAAACTAAATACTTAAGATCACTGACTTTATGTTTGGCAGCAATCCAATGGGCTACCAAAGGTTTATCTGGAATTTTCCTGGCAATGTTACTCCTATGCTCAATAATACGCGTACGTATTTCTCTAATGGTTTTACCAATATATGTCATCTTGCATGGACACATTATAAGGTACATCACATTGGATGTCCTACAATTAGTATAATTTTGTAAGTATACTTTATGGTTAGATATAGGGTGGGTAAAACTATTGCTCACGACAATCGTATGTAGACAGACCGAGCAGTTCCCACAACTGTAATGGCCCTTAATCTTCGGGGGCGGGTTATATCTTGTTAGAGCTGAAGGGACCAAAAAATTGGATAAATTAGGATTCCTTTTATAGGCAACCATTAGATGTTTGGATTTTAATGATGGTAATGTATTGAGCAGGTACCATTCTTGTCTAAGTATAGTAATTATCTCCTTTGAGAAATTTGTAAATGTCAAGGGCACAGACGACCCTATCAGTATTGTTCATGCGTTTTTTATTTGTTAACAATGTTGATCTATCTGTCATACACGCCCTCAAATATGCCTTTTTGATACATTTCTCTCAGTATCCACGCTCATAAAATTTCTGATGCATCTTGGCTGCTTGGTTCTCAAAATCAGAAACATTGGTACATAATCTCTTAATCCTCAAAAATTGGCTGGTTGGTAAGTTATTCTTTAAAGATGGATTATGGCCACTATCATACCTCAAAAGGGTATTACGGTCAGTAGGTTTTTGATAAAGATCCGTAATGAAACCTTCATCCCCTTTTTTTATCAATATATCTAAATATGAAATTTGATTTGTGCTAAAAGTACCCTCAAATTGTAGATTATGGTCCAGTGTGTTAAGCCAGACAAAAAATTCATTAAGTACAAGCTCAGTCCCCTCCCATATTATAAGGATATCATTGATATACCATTTCCAAAGCAATATATTCGATAAATATGGATGTGAAGTCAGATATTGCTTCTCAAACTGCGCTACATATAGGTTGGCAACATCCGGTGCCATGGGAGACCCCATGGCCACCCCTTCTATCTGTTTATAAAATATCCCTCTAAAACGAAAGTAATTCTCCATCATTACTAGTGTAGCTAGCTGTGTGAGGAAAAAAGTAGGGATGCGGACAGGCTTAGGTCTAAGGATGAGTGTATTTGCAAGAACCTCCAAAGCTGCTTGTTGAGGAATATTGGTATATAGTGAGTTTATATCCAGGGTTACTAAGAGGAGATCTTGATGGTATCCCGTAAAAGACTGCAAAATATTAATAATATGAGTGGAATCTTGTACATAAGATGGGATAGAGACTACAAACGGTCTTAAAAAACCATCAAGAAATTTCGATAATGGCTCTAAAAGGGACCCTATCGCAGACACAATGGGCCTACCGGGAGGGTTATCCAGAGACTTGTGGATTTTAGGTAATACATATATAGTAGGTGTAATAGGATGTAGTACGGTTAAATAAGATATCTCATGTGTAGTGAGATACCCCAGCTTCTTTTCCAATAAACATCATAGTATCAATTTTTTGTTTCAGAATCTGTGTAGGATCATCATAAAGTTTAAGATAGAATTCCTTGTTATTAAGCTGTCGCAGTACTTCTGCTATATACATATCTCTATCCTGAATGACAAGGGCACCGCCCTTATCAGCTGGTTTTATGATAATATTATTATTAGATTGTAAATCCTTCAATGCCAATTTTTGTGGCTTTGTAAGGTTATAATAAATTCTAGAGTTGTCTCTTTGATATAGCTGATCAACCCTGGATAAAACCACATGTTCATAGGCAGATATCATAACATCAGCTTTAGGAGGAACCCATTTAGATGGATTTTTCACAACCGAGGGTCAGGCGCACCTTTACTATTAGTGTCAAAATGGTCTATAATTTTCAATTTACAAAAGAACTTAAAAAGTTCTATATCAGTGGTAAACTTATCATGTTGTCTTGTAGGGACAAACGACAATCCCTTTTCCAGAACTTGAATCTCTAAATCAGAAAGTATATGTTTGGAAAGATTAACAATACTGCTTACAGGTCCCAATTTAGGCGTCTTTTGGCAGGGAAACTCTGAGACTGTCTCCTGGTGTGTTGTTGATGTTGAGCTGGTGGAGGGTCCCTGTATCTGCCCTGTTGATAATGCGGTGACCTTACGGATATGTCTTTCCCACCTCCCCTCCAAAGAGTCTCCATGTGAAAATCCCGTCTAGGGCTACGTTGTGACTTCGAGATTGGAAGGGGAGCAGAAGAGACCAAGGAGCCAGACGGCTCAATACGATTATTAGAATGATGTCTAGATCGTTTAGAGGTCCTTTCTTGCTCTGAATTGGGAGATGCTGATCTAGGGCGATCCCTCCGTTCATTATAGTTATGTGAATTCTGAGTTTTTCTAGGTGGTGGCCTTGGAGAATCAATCGGTCTCCTATGTGATGTGCTTCTGCGTCTGTCTGTTTGCTCAGACTTATTGTAGGTCCAGTAATAAACTGTGTTATACTTATAATCCTCCTCGTCTCTTTTATATTTTTTGATCTTTTTAATTTTAGTCTCATGTTTATATTCAGATGTATTCTTATCAAATTCCCTTTTCTCTTTTTCAAACTGCTTATCTAATTTTTTAAGTTTCTCTAATTTAGAATCTATCTGGGGCTGTAATGCCTCTGTCCTGCGCCTAGCGATATTAATCAATAAGATCATAAGATCCAGGGAACACTTAGTGAGAATCTTGACCCAGTCTGCTGTGAATGTTTTGTCATCGCGAAACATACCAGGGGCTTTTTGCATATGCAATCCTCTAGGAATAATCTTATTCCTACAATATTCTAAAAGTGAGGCTGCATGAAGTTCTTCCCTAATAGATTTCTTCATCATCCAAACAAGTTCACCCCATTCTTCTTCAATATCAGGCAAGGATTCCTCTTCTTTGAAGAAAGGGTCCTCAGGGAGCAATGACTGCAGATTGTCTTCCTTAAAACTGAGGACCTCTTTCCAGGGTGAGAACATGGCTCCTGTAGTCCAGGGCAGACACAACGAAGAGCAGCGCTCTTGCAGAAACAACGGATGCACAAAGAACAAGAGACGAGTGATCAAGGATGACAAAGGGTGTTTTATTAAACCAAACCCCAACGCGTTTCGGCGTTGCCACCTTCTTCAGGGGGTACAACTAAAAACACATAAAACAGTGAATTAAACAGAGAAATCATCAATAAATAATTAAATAGGCAAAAAAACCCAAAAGGAAAATAAAAACATAAATAATTTAACACTAAAAAGTATGTAGAAGTAATTAACTTAACAAAAAGTAAAAAATAGAGGATTAAAAACAGGCACAGGAACAAGGCATAACAATAGAGCATGTGTTAAAAATAGAACACAACGAATCATAAACAGAGCACAACAAACATAGTGCATCATAGTAAAATGTAGTAAGCACATAAACATCTCATGTCAAACATAATCATGATAAAAATACATGTAATGGAAGACAATGTAATGAAGCAGCCACGAGTATAATAAATAATAGCAAAATACTCACAATAAAACCAGTATGTAAAAAGTCAGCAAGGTAGAATCAAAACCTCATAAATGTCTGGTGTTGTATAGCTACTAGAGCTATAAACCTGACTTCCAAGAGGCAACTAAATAACAAAACGATTCTAGGCTCCTTTGGAGTCTTATACCATATATTCCACACTGATTTTGGTGCACATTGTCTCTTCGAGGTTAGATCTGTGTGCAATTCACAACCGCGCAGTGCTTTGTATTTTACATTCACCGTTATCCTCACGGCTTCGTTCAGTATCTTGCTTTCACTTTTTAAATGCTTCTCTTAGTGTCTTTGTGCATGCATTGTCGCCTATTTAGTTCTTTCTTTCTTCTCTTTTTCACTTCAAGTTAGCTTTTACCAGCACTGTCCTATTAATTGAATTCACTTCTCAAGACCCTTTTTTTCTTTGTTTTTTCACTTGTTTTTACTTCACTTTATTTTTACCATGCTCCTGATTAGCGTTAATATGTAACCTCGTATCCCACTTTTATTTCAGTTTATTCTGACCTCTCGTTTTGTTATTTAGTTGCCTCTTGGAAGTCAGGTTTATAGCTCTAGTAGCTATACAACACCAGACATTTATGAGATTTTGATTCTACCTTGCTGACCTTTTACATACTGGTTTTATTGTGAGTATTTTGCTATTATTTATTATACTCGTGGCAGCTTCATTACATTGTCTTCCATTACATGTATTTTTATCATGATTATATTTGACATGAGATGTTTATGTGCTTACTACATTTTACTATGATGCACTATGTTTGTTGTGCTCTGTTTATGATTCGTTGTGTTCTATTTTTAACACATGCTCTATTGTTATGCCTTGTTCCTGTGCCTGTTTTTAATCCTCTATTTTTTACTTTTTGTTAAGTTAATTACTTCTACATACTTTTTAGTGTTAAATTTATGTTTTTATTTTCCTTTTGGGGTTTTTTGCCTATTTAATTATTTATTGATGATTTCTCTGTTTAATTCACAGTTTTATATGTTTTTAGTTGTACCCCCTGAAGAAGGCGGCAACGCCGAAACGCGTTGGGGTTTGGTTTAATAAAACACCCTTTGTCATCCTTGATCACTCGTCTCTTGCTCTTTGTGCATCCGTTGTTTCTGCAAGAGCGCTGCTCTTCGTTGTGTCTGGCTTGGTAAGGGGGCAGAAAGGCTGCATCGAATAAACAACTTTAATAAATGGCTCCAGACCTGGTGCAAACAAGAAGGATTCAGGTTTATAGGTAACTGGGGAAACAGATGGGTCAACCAGAGACTATACTGTGCTGATGGACTACATCTCTCCATCGCAGGGAAAAGGATCCTAAGTGAAAAATTCAGGCAGTATGTGGACAGGCATTTAAACTAGAGAAAGTGGGCAACGGATGGGAAAGGACAAGTTGAGGATGTTATTCCCGGCAAAAGCAAAATAAATATGAAAAAAAGCCGCACTTTTAAACCACATCAGTGACAAGTGGGAAGAGGTATGTAGAACAAAAGCAATGCAAAATACAGGCAAACCAGTTAACAAATGCTGGAAAGCAATGAACATAAATGTCAAAGCCTAGCCAACAAAGTTCCTGACCTCGAAGCCCTAATGGTGAAAATGGACTTGGACATAGCGGTCATTACAGAAACATGGTTTAACAAGTCGCATGAATGGGATATAACCATAGCTGGCTATAATCTATTCAGAAGAGATTGAGAAGAAGGAAAAGGAGGAGTAGCCCTATATATCAAAAGCAATATTAAAGCTGCTGAAATGCAGGGGACATGGGGAAAAGAAGCAGCGCTGTGGATTGTGCTGGAAAAGGAGATGGCACTGTCATCCATATTGGTGTGGTCTACATGCCTCTGACTCAAACCAAAGAAATAGATAGTGAATTGATTATAGATACTGCACAGATAGCCAAAAAGGGGAAAGTGAACATATTGGGTGACTTTAATCTACCCGATGTGGATTGGAGCATTCCTTCTGCAAATCTGGAAAGAAGTAAAAAAAATTGTGGATGCCTTCCAAAATGCGTTACTTAGACAAATGGTGATGGAACTCCCTAGTTCTATGTAAAGGTTTTATTTTTATTTGTTCACTGTAAACCGCTTTGAATACAAGATAAGGCGGTACAGAAAACTTGTTAAATAAATACATAAATAAAGTAAGTCTTGAAAGGACATGTCTTCCGGAGGAGACTTGCGCCACTCATGAGGAGGTGGCCGATCGGACAAGAGGTCTGGGGACCAAAGATCTGATGTTGCCAATTCTTCTTCAATCGCCTACTCAGATTTGGAGAGGAAGTCGAAGTAGCACTGGGTTTCCTCCCGCCGCTGGCTCCGTATCTGGGGAGAGGGTTTGGCATCGGTGAGACCTATGCTACCCTGGACATCGGACTCAGACATGCTGAAGAGGGAGATGGCCATCGGAACAGGTGTATATTCCAACCTCTCACCCGATGCGCATGCCTCAGCAGGCAGAACATGGGTCTCCAGAAAGGGCTGGACAGAGTGCAGTGATGACGACGTCAGCATCACAAAGTTATATTCTGCAAAGCTAGAACCACCGCCAAGTGAGCTTTGAGAGCTGAATGCATTCCTCAAATACCACCACATGCGTGCCATGGCAGCGGTCACTAATGTCGACACCTCAGGCGGGGACTCCACAATCATGGGTTCATCAGGAGGCATCTGGTTGCCCTGCTGGGAAATGGGGGTCAATGATTAGTAGTAGTAGTAACTGCTCCCCCTGAATCACCCCATTAAATAGGGCTACTAAGAAATCAGCCACCTCCCCCCCACCCTAAATCTTTTATAAAAACCTCTAACACCTCCTTCCTATCTAAACCTCTAACTGATCTTTAGCCTCCTCCTGCAACCTATTCAAGTCTATATTCCCCAAGTACTCCTGTGCCCTTTCCCCCAAGCCCTCTGAAGTGTATAGCTTCTGGTGGTACATTCGGAAGACCTCCTTTAATCTTTTGTTTGTCAAATTTCATCTCCCTCGGCCGTTCTTTATTTCTAATATCTGATGCTGAATCCTCCTCGCTTTCAACTTATTTGCTAAAGCTCTCCCTTATCTTATTATTGAACTCAAAATGAGTCTGTTGCAATTTCTCAAGCTGAAAGGTTAACACTTCTGTTGTAAACCCCCTTAGCTCCTCCCAAACTAGTTCAATTTTCTTATAAAGCCCTTTAGCCAACATAACCTTATGTCAATCTACTAAAAGCTTCAGTTCCCATCTTGACTCTTTCTCCCACTTCTTTTTCACTACAAAGCTATAAAATGACCCCAGATGTAAGCTTTAAACCCATCCCATACTAACCCCAATTTGACCCCTGCCGTAGTATTTAGTACAAAGTATTCTTTGACCAAATTCCCCATTTTTACCATCCCTTCCCTATTCTCCAGCAAAGCTTCATTGAGCCTCCAAAAGCTCAAACCCCACTCCTGCTTCCCCCAGTCAAATTTTAACTGGAGCATGATCCGACCACTGAATATGGCTAATCCCAACAAATCTCATGTGAGATAACATGGCTGCATCAATCAAAATCATATTGATCCTGCTGTATGATTTGTGCAGGTGTGAATAAAAAACAATTTCTCACATTCTCTATCCTCCTTCACGAGGCATCTAATATCTCCAGTTTCACCATTACCTTTTTTAGCTTCTGTCAATGAGTTCTTCTTCCCCCTTCACCCCTCTCCCTGAATTATCCAAGCACAGATTAAGAGTTGTACTGAAATCCTCATCCATTATTATAGAAAATGATGTTAAGCTTTCCACCTGTTCTCCAAGATGCACAAAGAAATCCCCTTGATTGCTACTGGGCACATAAACACATATAAGAGCAACCTCCTTCCCTTCTATTTTCCCACACCACATCAAATACCTTCTCCCCCCCACCCCCAACACCATCATCGCCTCTTCCACACCCTCGTCTTAGATGTTGTAATACATACTCCCCCCTTCTTGGGACATTCCTTATTTGAAGCAAAGTACACATTTGGGTAATCTCCAGATTTTAACCATCCCTCCCAAATCCTCCTTCAAGTGTGTTTACAGAAACAATAATATATCTGCCTTACTTCTCTAGTCAAACTTTCTGTTTTGCCATGAGTTCAAGCCCTTGGTGTTAATAGACAGAATAACCGTTCCTGCTCCCTGATAATCACCCTCTCCAATGATCACCAATTACCCTCATCCCATTTTCACATAAAGACCAACCTACCAGTTGCTGCCCCTCCTCCCTTCCCTACCCATCCAAAAGCTGACCAAACTGTACCTCCCATAGAGAATTGACAATGACCCCTGAATCATAAATTTCAAGCCACCCCCCCTTCCTCAGTCCTCCACTATACAACCTGCCATGCATTCGCCCAACCCACTCAAACTCCCGCCCATCACACTTTCAGCAACAGCACCTCCCCCATAACATACCTTCCCTTCCATACAGCCCACCCTCTCTCTCACCTCCTACCGCCACCACATAGCCACACATCCCAACATCCATTCCCTGCCACATTAAGCCACACATCCCAACATCCATTCCCTGCCACATTAAGCGTAGTTACACACCCGTAACAGGTGTTCTCCAGGGACAGCAGGAATCAGTCCTCACTTATGGGTGACGTCGGCACTGACGGAGCCCACGCAGAGCAATTCCCCAGCTTTGAAAGAAAGCCTTTGGGATTGCTGCCACGCATGCGTTGTCCTCTTCCCTCCCAAGGGTGCCATCTTGCTCAGTCAGGTCCCCTAGCTAGAGCCCTACTAAGCAGATGGCAAGGGAAGGACAAAAATAGCAACTCTTCAGGGAAGGTGGGAGAGTAGTGAGGACTGATTCCTGCTGTCCCTGGAGAACACCTATTACAGGTGAGTAACTATGCTTTCTCCAGGAACAAGCAGGGAGTCAGTCCTCACTTATGGGACTCCCCGTCTACAGGCTACCGAGCCTATACCCAAAAATGCCCTCCGCAAGGCCGTGAGCAGAAGTCGATGCCCGGAGCCAGAGTCTTCGGGTCCCTGGGGCGAAGCTCTCGGTAGCTGTCAAAGAAGGGTCGGAGGGCAGGAGTTGCTTATACACCAAACAGATCATGGAGTACAGCTTGGCCGAAGGTGCTGTCCCGGCAGGACTCACTCTCCAGGCAGTAGTGGACAGCGAAAGTGTTCGCTGAAGACCAGAACGCAGCCCGGCAGATGTCTGTTAGAGGCACTGAGCGCAGCGAAGCCAACGAAGAAGCCTTGGCTCTGACGCCGTGCGCGGTGACCTGTCGATCCAACAGGGCGCCCGCCTTTGCCTGGGCGAAGGCGATGCAGTCCACCACCGAGACAGAGATGGTGCGCTTGGTGACTGCCTGCTCCAGGTGAATGGGGTCGTAGGCAACAAAAAGCTGATCGGACTTGCGATGATCCTGGGTACGCTGCAAGTAAAAGGCAAGAGCCCTCTTGCAGTCGAGTGTATGCAACACCGCTGATGCCTGGTTGGTATGTGGTCTTGGGAAGAAGGTCGGTAAGACTATCTCCTGGTTGAGATGAAAGTCTGAAACCACCTTCAGTAGGATGGGTGCCTCAGCTATGAGGGCCTGAAGTTCGCTGACTCGGAGAGCCAATGTCAAAGCCACCAAGAAGACCACCTTCCAGGAGAGAAGCCTTAGCAAGCATGTTGCCATCAGCTCGAAAAGCACCTGTGTGAGCTGCATCAGCACCACGTTGAGGTCCCACTCCGCCGGCGGAGGCCGGATGGGAGGCTTGGAAAGCAGTAAGCCTCGCATGAAGTGAGAGACCAAGGGCTTCCCCAAGAGGGGTTTTCCCTTGACGGGGAGGTGGTTCGCCGAAATGGTGCTCAGGTGTACCCTGACCGAGTTGGATTTCAGCCCTGCCTTCGAGAGGTGGAGAAGGCACTGGAGGATCCACTTGGTAGAGCAGGAGAACGGGTTGATTTGAAGCTCGGAGCTCCAGGTCAAGAAACATTGCCACTTAAAAGCGTACACCCATCTCGTTGAGTCCTTCCTCGACGCAAGGAGGAGCTCCTCGACGTCCTCCAAGAGACGCAACAGAGCTAAGGTGACCCGTTCGGCTGCCAAGCTACAAGGGACAGTGAGGCCATGTTCGGGTGGAACCCCCGACTCTCCTCCTGCGTCAACAAGCCTGGGGCACAGCCCAGGGGAACTGGGGCTCGGATGCGAGCCGGAGCTGAAGCAGGAACCAAGGCTTTTGGGGCTACGAGGACCACTGACTCCTCAGGTAGCGAACGCCTCTGATGGGCGGGTGGGGATGGGTCTGACAGGAGGTCCCTGTGGACACGGGTCTTCAGGGAAGTATCCCCGTCCAAGAGGTCTGAGGAGGAGTCCAACTCGGGCTGGTCCGCTTGGAGCCAGAGACCTTGGAGGATCATGCTCCTGAGGACTGGGAGAACGAGAGAGACTGACGCCAAGGGCCCATGACTCTCGGGGGTTTCCAGGGTGGATTTTGGTGTCCCTCTCGAGGGAATCTCAGTCTCGAGGCGCGGGCCAGCCATGCTGGGCATGAGCGCCTACTGGGCAGCTAGAAAGGCAGAAACGCTGTGCTCTAGTGCCAGCATTCGGGATTCCCACGCAGGCGTGGGATCCTGTGACATCGACACTGGGGTTACCAGGTCTGGCGTGGAGGAGAGGTTGTCCTCACCGGGACAACCCTCAAGAGACTGGGCGCCATCGCTAGAGGCCTCTGTATCCGTAAGAGGTACCTTTCAAAGCTGCTTCTTGTCTGACTCTCGGGAATGCCACAGGGGACTGAGTGACCGAGCTTGGGAGTGCCCTCGCTTATCTGGAGCCCCCGACAGTGACTTTGAGGCCTTCTTCTTACACCGCTTCACTTCAGGGGACAACTGGTCGGAGTGCCATCGAGAACGCGGAAGTGTAGTGGGGGATCCCACCAGCAGAGGGGCGACCGATGGTGCTGCCAAAGATTCCGGGGCCACCTTCCGGAAAATGTTATCAGACTTCTGCTCACGGCTGAGCGGGGCCTTGGAGGACATTTTCTTACAAAGAGAGCCGAGCTCCAGGTCATGGACTGCCCCAAGACACCGAAGACAACAGTCATGGGTGTCCGTGAGCGACCTGCTCTTGAAGCATCTGTCGCATTTTTTAAAACCGGTGGCCATAGGGGCAAAAAGGGCCCCCGTGAGGTCAAAGACCTTTGTGGCCAGTGGTTGGAAGAAAAAAGGGCGCGAAGCCTGCAAAAGGGAAAAAAAACTTTTAAGAAGAATATTCCCTCGCTCAAGGAAAAAAGGAGAGCAAGGGGGGGATGGAAGAGGACCGGTCAACTGTGGTAACCTCTCCTTCTACGTCTGTCTCAGGCTCAACCTATAGATCTGGGGTCTGCTCCAGATCTCCTCTTTCAGAAGGGGACGCTGCTCCAGTCCATTCCGCAGCTCTCCATCTCACAGAATGGCTGCTGAAGGCATAACCTTCTAAGGCATTAACCTCCACCAGGAAGTTAAGGACATCCTCTTAGCTTCTGGCTTATTGTTTAAGGGTTTTAGATTCCTTTTGCCCCTTTAAGTTATTATAAGTGTTTTTTTATACACTTGGTATTTTTAGTTTCATTTATTTTCACTTGCTTTCAATTGCGAGAGCACTCTTAAGAGGGGCATACCAGTGTTTTCAGCAATATTGTGATTGAATTGGAATAGTGGATGTTCCTCACCCCTTCACTTTCTATTTTATTTAGTGTTTTGTAGGCATGTGTATGAAGGCTTGCCTGGCTTGTGTAATAGAAGCCTCTCAGCAGATTGTTGGGGTCCTCTGTTTAGTTTTGCTTTTTTATATATTTTTCTCTCATATGATGTTTCTTTTGTAAGAGTTTTTTCTCATGGTTTGAGTTTGCTTTGTAGGTGGGTAAGCTGCACTTTGGTGGCTCCTCACATCTTAGGATAGGATGTCTCAGACCAAGGTTTGTCTTTAGGAGTTATGGTTTGTCCTTTTTATGCTAAATATCTGTAATTATTTCTATGTATTTATGTTCCTTTGATATTGTGGTTTTATATCCATTATGTTTGTTTGGTTTTTGTAGGTTTAGATTGCACAGCATACAGGAAGGATCATCTGGCATCGTTTTCAGAAAATGCCCCTGATGCAAACTTAGGCCAAAACATGTTGGGCTTTTTATAAAGACTTATATGTTTATTTATGTTTTATGTTTATGTATTAAAACATTTGGGCTTTTTCAATAAAGTTTTTCATGACTATTAATGTTTTTATATTTTATTTCTGTATATTAAATTTGGTCTATTTATTTGATTGGAAATTTATTGGATCCACCACTGTTATTATACTGTTTCTCCCATGGCGGGTTTCCTCTATTTTTGTGGGCTTTTATCACTCAACTTGCCCATGTGGCCCTCCTCCACCCTCCTCTCAAGATCAGCCACCTCACTGCAAGTGACCCCAAGCACTTTCTTGACTGCAGTTATTTCATTCTTAATCGCCACAAATCATACCTGGAGCTCCTCTCTCGATATATGCATCACTACACCTTTTCCTGCTAGAAGGGCACTCGCACATGACTTGGCCTCCCTGCTTTCACATGTACTCCTAATCACCATATTTGAATCAGTGCAACTCTCAGATTTGCTGTCCTGATAGGCAAATTCTTTAGAATCTGTGGTTTTGAGCCTTGTTGAAATACCTGTTGGAAACACCCATGTTAACAATATTTCTTGTGCAAGTTATGGGCACTTTTGCTGCTGGGGATGCTATTAAATTGCCAATTTTTAGTCCAGCACTGTGGAAATCCATTCTCAGCTGTCCATTCAGACGGGTGATATCACATCCTGCTGACCTCTGCTTTTCCTACTTACAATTTTAGAATGTTAATGGAACTCAGCAGAATTGCCCAATGCTCATGCTTCAAACTGACTGATGCTACATTACATTTGGGAGCAGAGGCAGATATTTTATGAACTTCAACAGTACAAATATGAATGTAATTCACATTTGCAGCTATGGTGGAATGTCAGATTACAAAAGTTCTTTTCAACAGAAAAATAAAGGCTGGTAAACAATCGAGGAAATTTTATTTTAGTGATTTTTATTTTAGTAATTTTCTTACTAAAAAGGTAAAGTTTCTGAAAGAAATGGTTTGATCTGAGAAAGCATCTTGGGTTTTTTTTTGAATGATCCAGCCTGAGGTAAATGAATGCAATTTACTTTTGACCAGGAAGTTAATTTCATTCAGATTGACTAACAAGTTTCACACACATAAAAATTGAAGACAGATTGAAAAGCTTTGAGATTTGACTTTGTGTCCTACTTTTTATAGTTAATATTGCCTTTAAGATTCTCGCCAGAGGCTGCCTTTTCCACTGGGTTGCTGGGGAGTACACCGGTGGATGGGGCGGCAGGAGGTGCTTTGGCTGTTGGAAACTGCCCGGTAGAGACTGGGAGACAGACGGGATCAGCAGTCGACGAGTTCCTGGCACAGAAGTTTGCCTGGGACGCCCAGTCCAGCAGAGGCCCTTTCGGGGATTCCTGTTTTGGAGAGACCTGCGGTGATATCATTGGAGGCACTCTGGGATGGTCTCGCAGCGCTTAATGCTTCCCTAAAGGATATTTTCTGTCGTGTGAGTACTGAGATGGTGGAGACTCGAGCCTTATGTGGAACTCTTTCTGGTGTACAAGGTCAGCATGCAGAGAGACTCTCTACAGTGGAGCATGAACTTGGACAGCTGCGGGAGTTAGTAGCTGCCCAAGTTAAAGATAGAGCTGTAACCGCTAAGAAATTAGAGTATATGGAGGAATCAAGTTCGGCGTTGTAATTTACGCCTCTTGAATTTTCCACGCTCTCCTATAATGTCATCAATGGAGATGGTTAAGAAATACTTTATAGAGATCTTGCAGGTCCCTTTGGACCAGTTACCACCTATGGTGCGTGTGCAGTATTTATCTAGGGGTCAGGAAACCGTCGGCTCCAATGACCCTGAAGGGGCCCGGGTTAGAGATGATCTTACGGGGTTTTTAGAGTCTTCCCTTGAGGTCATTTCAGAGAGGTCCACTCTGCTTGTTACATTTGCACTAGAATCTGACAAATTTTTTATCCTTAGATTGTATTTTAGGCACCTCAATGTGGAATTTCTGGGGTCTAAGATTCGTATATTTCCCGATGTAGCTTGGAATACGCAGCTGAGGAGGCAGGAGTTTCTAGTGCTGCGCCCTCGGGTGTTGGCGCTGGGAGCTTCCTTCCAGCTTAAATTTCCTTCAAAGTGTTATGTGATGTATAAGCAAAAATGTTTTTTGTTCTTTGACCCTGGCCAGTTGTTGGGGTTCCTAGAGGCTAGGGAAGTTATTAATGTTGCTTCGTCGGGACCCCCGGTATTGGCTGATGTTTAAGTCCTTACTTGCCGCATATGGTTAAATTTCCTCTGTAAATTAGGTAGTTCAGGTCTTGGTTTAGGCCTGTACTCTAGATTTCCTAGAACCTCCCTGTATTTTCCTTTTTTCCTTTTTTCTTTGTAGTCTATAACTATGAGCGTTAGTTATGTTTAGGATGATGTGTATAGCCTTTTGGGGGTTGATGACTGCTTTTGCATAGTTTAATTCTTTGATAACTAAGCTCATGTCTGTATCATTCAAAGATGTCTCTTGGATGTAATATTGTTAAAATTGAATAAAAAAAAAAAAAATATTGCCTTTAAGAGTGGAAGAAAAGAAAAATGGAAATTACACGTACCTGGTAATTGTAGTTCCTGGAGGGTCCAGTTTAGTCCTCCACATCCGGGTAGTGCACCTCTTCCTGCAGCATGGAGACTGGACCAATCAGAGTCTTGAATACCCCAGGGTGTATGCTGCTGGAACTCCCATCAGCCCCCAGTGAACTATTAACAAAACAGACTCAAAGAAGCAACACATTAAAGAAAAATAGCACAACTAAAAAAACTGGAGCCCCCCATAATTATCAGTGGCCCCCTCCCCAAACGAGAGAGCCAGAAGAGCGCACCTTGCTTCTACCCCCTTACCTGAAGCAAAAGGTACTCAGAGCTGTTCGCAGAAGAAAGGAAAATCCCCTTTGCACCGAAAGAAGCGAAAGAAAAAACACCAACTACGAGGAACCGAAAATAAAAAGGTTCTCACGCAATTCCCCGCACTCCGGTGTTTGCACGCCGTTTAGGAAATACAGAAGGATGAGCCTTGGGAGGGACGGAGGACTAAACTGGATCCTCCAGGAACTACAATTACCAGGTACGTGTAATTTCCATTTCCTGAGCGGTCCTCCAGTTTAGTCCTCCACATCCGGGATGTAACAGAGCAGTTATTAACGGGGGGGACCTTGCCAACCGGCGTGCAACACCGCCACGCCAAAACAAGGATCCCGAGACGCGGCAACATCCAAACGATAATGCTTACTAAAAGCATGAAGAGATGGCCAAGTAGCCGCCCTGCAAATTTCTACTGGAGGGACAAGACTATGCTCCGCCCAAGACGCCGCTTGCGCTCTAGTAGAGTGGGCTCGCAACCCCAAAGGCACTGAACGGCCTTGCAAGATATACGCCGAAGCAATTGCTTCCTTAATCCATCGAAAAATAGAAGCTTTGGCCGCCGCCTCTCCCTTCCGAACTCCGCCGAAAAGCACGAAGAGGCGATCCGATTTACGGAAGGATTCAGACACTTTTAGATATTGACGCAACACCCGTCGGACAATCCAGACGACGCAAGCCGTCCTCGGGCGGTCACGGAATCCGAAGGAAACGCTGGGAGAATGGCGGATTGATTGACATGAAAGGGAGACACCACCTTAGGCAGAAAGGAAGGAACCGGCCGCAGAACGACCTTATCAGAAGAAAAGGAGAGAAAAGGAGGCCTGCAAGACAAAGCCTGTAGCTCCGAGATTCGACGCGCTGAACAGATGGCTACGAGAAAAACGGTCTTCAAAGTTAAGTCCTTAATGGAAGCTTGACGAAGAGGTTCAAAAGGTTTCTGTACGAGCGCCTGCAAAACCAGATTCAAATCCCACGGAGGAATAGACACTTTCCGTGACGGCCGCAGCCGAAATACTGCCTTCAGAAAACGCTGCACATCCGAGTGCGCTCCAAGGGGAACATCCTGAATCTTCCCTCTGTAGCAAGTGATAGCCACCAGTTGAACCTTCAGGGAACTGGCCGCCAAACCTTTGTCGAAATCGTCCTGCAAGAATTGGAGAATAACCGCGACGGAAGCCGTCAAAGCCCGAACTTGATTCCGTGAGCACCAATCTTCAAATATCCGCCAGACCCGGACGTACGTCAGCGAGGTAGAAGGCTTCTGAGCACGAAGAAGAGTGGCAATGACTGCCGGAGAATAACCCTTCTTTCTCAACCGAGCCCTTTCAATGGCCATACCATAAGCGAGAATCGATCCACCTGAGGCATGCGCAGCGGACCCTGAACTAGCAGATCCACCAGGAGAGGAAGCTTCCACGGAACCCCGTCAAGAAGCCGGATCAGATCCGCGTACCAAGGCCGCCGGGGCCAGTCGGGAGCCACCAGCAGAACCTTGCCGCGGTGCGCCTCGATGCGCTGGACTACTCTGCCGATCAACGCCCAAGGCGAAAAAACATACAGAAGACCGGATTCGGGCCACGGCTGGATGAGAGCGTCGATCCCCTCTGACATGCGTTCTCTTCTCCTGCTGAAAAAACGACCTGTCTTCACCGACCGAAACGTCGCCATGAGGTCCATAATTGGAGGTCCCCAGTGACGAACGACTTGCGCAAAAACCTGCGGGTGTAGTTCCCACTCTCCGGAGTCCACCTGCACTCTGCTGAGAAAGTCCGCCATCACATTGTCTTTTCTGGCGATATGTGCAGCCGATATGGCGAGAAGGCGAACCTCCACCCAGACGAAGAGCGCTTCCGCCTGCTGCTCCATTGCCACGCTGCCTGTGCCGCCCTGATGGTTGATGTACGCCACCATAGCCGAGTTGTCCGACAGGACTCGCACTGCCATTCCCGAAACGTTCGCTTCGAAGGCTTGAAGCGCTAGCCATACCGCCCGGAGCTCGAGACGATTGATCGACCACAGAGACTCCTTGGCTGACCACGTCCCCTGAGCGAACTGGCCCTGGCAGTGGGCTCCCCAGCTTGTCAGACTCGCATCGGTTATCAAGGGAAGCCACACCGGCTGCTCCAACGGCATCCCCGCTTGAAGGGACTTTGCGCAGAGCCACCACTGCAACGACAGCTTGACCCGGCTCGGACAGGGCAAACAGCGGCTCAAGGAATCGGACTGGTTCGACCACCGACGTAATAGGGCTCTCTGAAGCGGACGCATATGAAACCTGGCCCAAGGAACCACCTCCAGAGTGAATGCCATCGTCCCCAGGAGCCGAAGGTACCACCACGCGGACGGGGCTGGCATCCCCAAGAACGTGCGCACCAGACGGCGCAAGGCTTGGGCGCGGCGAGCCGGCAAAAGCACCAAGCCCCGCGCCGTGTCGAACATGACTCCCAGGTACTCGAGGGACTGCGAGGGAACCAGGTGACTCTTCTTCGCATTGACCACCCAGCCAAGACTCTGAAGAAGACGAACCACCCAGTCCGTGGCCTGGAAACTCTTCGCTGCTGTCTTTGCCTGAATCAACCAGTCGTCGAGATAAGGGTGAACCAAAATACCTTCTCTCCGCAACGCTGCCGCGACCACCACCATGACCTTGGTGAATGTGCGCGGAGCGGTAGCAAGCCCGAACGGCAGAGCCTGAAATTGGTAGTGATCCCAGGGAAAGGCGAAACGCAGAAACCTCTGATGAACCGGCCTGATCGGGATATGCAGATAGGCCTCCGAGAGGTCTAAAGACGTTAAAAACTCCGAGGCGAACCGCGACAATGACGGATTTCAGGGTTTCCGTGCGGAAATGAGGCACCCGGAGACAACGATTCACCCCCTTGAGATCCAAGATAGGATGGAGAGAGCCGTCTTTCTTTGGCACCACAAAATAAATGGAGTAACGGGCCTTCCCCGCGCTCGGACTCCGGAACGGGAACTACCGCCCCCAACTCTAGTAGCCGAACTAACGTTGAGCGAATCGCGGCTTCCTTCTGCCGTCCCTTGCTGGGAGACAGCACGAAGGAGTCCCGGAGCGGGGAAGCGAACTCCAGCGCATAGCCCTCTCTGATAATCTCGAGTACCCACTGATCCGAGGTAAGGCGGACCCAAGAAGGAAGGAAGTTCCGCAGGCGACCGCCGATCACTTGGCTTCCCTCCTGGGTCCACCGCACTTCATTGCGGCTTGTGACCAAAGGAGGAGCCAGAAGAGGATGACGCAGCCGAGAAACCTCTGCCGGCTCCTCGGAATCCCCGAAAGGACGGTGACTTGGAACCGAAGCGGCCACGTTGAGACCCCCAAGGGCGGGAGGACCGAAATCTCCGGAAATCCCGGAAAGGACCGTGCGAGACCGGCAAACTTTTGCCTAACTTAGGTTTATCCTCTGGCAGTCGTCCGCCCTTGGATTCGCCAAGATCCTTCACAAACTTGTCTAGATCGTCCCCGAACAACAATCTGCCCTTAAAAGGGAGTTTATTGAGTCAAGACTTGGAGGAGCCGTCGGCCGCCCAATTATTCAACCAGATGGAGCGACGAGCAGCCACCAAGGAAGCCATACTATTCGCCAGCGTCCTGATCATATCATACTGTACGTCAGCCAAATAAGCGGAACCAGACTCTAACCTGGTGACCTCGAGTACACCCTGTTGGTCCAAGTGGGCATCCTGGCGCAGATGCTGAGCCCACCTCAAGCAGGCTCTAGCCACCCAGGCCCCACAGATAGAGGCTTGCAAAGACAAGGCATTGGTCTCAAAAGCCTGCTTCAACAAACCATCCACCTTCCTGTCTTGAGTATCTTTTAAGGCCGCGCCACCTTCAACCGGAATGGTGGTTTTCTTGGTCACCGCCGAGACAGCCGCATCAACCCGAGGTGACCTGAATTTCTCCTTGTCCTTGTCCGCTAGGGGATAGAGATGGTGCATCGTCCGAATACCCTTCAGCCCCGCCTCCGGCTGATCCCACTCTGCCTGAATCATCTGCTCTACAACTCTATGCACAGGGAACACAATTTGAGAATCCCGAACCGCTTGGATGAGAGGATCCTCCAATCCCTCTTCCTCAGCCGGGCGTGGAGCCGTGAGATTGAGAGTCTGAAGGGCTTCCGTGATGAGAGGAACTAGTTCATCTCTACAAAAAACCCTGATAATCCTTGCCTGATCCTCGGGTTCAGGAATCTCCCCGCCTTCCAGATCATCAAAAACAGCCTCAGAGTCCATCTCATGCTCCACCTCGTGCCACTCCAAGTCATCCTGGGCAACGTCAGAGACCCGAGGCCGTTTAGCCGGTGTCGGCAAAGCCCGACCGGCCCGCTCCGTTTGAGGGGATGGCAGAGGGGGCGGTACCGCGAAGGCATCCGGTAGCTTACCTAAACGCCCCAATTGGAAAGCCTGATGCATAAGGAGGACGAAGTCTGGAGAGAAAGCAGTCAAGGAAGAAGACTCTGTCTCTTGCAACTCAGCTCCCGGCGCCTTAGGAACAGCTTGCGCCTGGGGAATGTGAGCGCCCAGCGAAGCTTCCCCGTCCGGAGGTAAGGAAGCGGCCAAGGGATCTGCCATGGACCTGCCTTCCAATTGCTGTCCCATATCCGCAGAGGCAGCAGCACAGCCCCTGCAAACCCCCGAATCCGGCACAGCGCCCCTGCGGGAACCGCAGACCACGCACTGCGGTCTTGCTGACATTAAAAGAAAAACAACTCCCAGCACCCAAAAAGGGGGGGGGGGGGGGCACAGAACTGCTAAAAAAATAAATGAACAAACAAAACCCTGTTTTCCTTTTTTTTTTTATTTTTTTTATTTATGCTTTTATATACCTGAAAAGGAAGAAAGCAACGAAAAAACTCCAAAGGAAGTGAATCGCAAAACGCTAAAGGTGGTAGCTGGAAGCTCCGAGGAAGAAATAAATAAAACGCAGCAAAAAAGAGAGCCGAAAATGGCCGCCGGGACCGGCGAAAACGGCGGGAAAAACACCAAAAGAATAAAATAAAAAGAAACGGATTGTAGGACCCGAAAAAACAGAAGAACAACAAAAAAAGGATAATTAACTCACCGCAGTCAAAGACCAGCCAACAACCGCTCGAATCCAGAGTGGGGTGAGACTGTGAAACCGGGCTGCCTCAGAAAATGGTGTGGGAAGCCGAGCACCCCGCAGCGCTGTGAGCTGCAGGCCAACACTCCGGAGTCAGCTCTCTGCACCAGCGAAGGGGCTGCTGCTAGGAGAACAGATCTCTAAATACAAAAACGAAACCAACACAGCAAAACGTTTACACCACACAAACGTACTAAGTAAAGCATTAAACAAACCCAGAGAATTATTCGCCTTGGTCAAATCCCTCACCAAAACAACACAAGAGGACCAACACAATGATAAAATCAAGGTCCAAGCGTTAGCTGACCACTATGCCAGCAAACTAAACCCACAGGTCGGACCCAAACACGCACCCTCACCAGATGTCTCATCCACCGAACCACAACCTACCATGACAGCCATACAAACACACGTCACCCGCTGGAACAAATTTTACAACATTGGGGACAAACATGTCAGTAATATAATTTCAAACATCAACACCACAACCTCTCCCCTAGACCCCTGCCCAGCTTCATGGATAAGAGCAACAAAAGCAGAAACCACCCACCAAATTGCACACATAATAAACCAATCACTCCAACAGGGCATCATGCCAAACCAACTCAAGAGATCCATCATAAGACCGATACTAAAAAACAAGACCCTCAACAGAGAAGACCCCACATCTTATCGTCCAATATCCAGCATAGCCCTACTAGCAAAAATCATCGAAAAGGCCGTTCTACAACAACTACAAGACCACCTGGACAACAACAGCACACTTGACGAACACCAATATGGCTTCAGACCACACCATGGGGTAGAAACCCTACTTATTGCACTAATGGACAATCTACTCAAAGGGATTGAAAACAAAAAGAAAATCTTTATTCTCATATTCATAGACATCTCCGCAGCTTTCGATACGGTTCACCACCAAACACTACTAAACAGATTGAGAGATATAGGAATAACAGGAACCCCACTAAAATGGTTCTCATCTTATATCTCCAACAGAATGCAACAGGTACAGTTCAATAACGAAAAAGCAAAGGCTTTCCCACAAACACAGGGCATACCACAAGGTTCAGCCCTATCCGCGCTTCTCTTTAATGTGTACATGAGACCAATCTGCGAAATATTCAAAAAGCATAAAATCCAATATCATATATACGCTGACGATATTATGCTCTATACTCAACTTGATGCAAGCAACCCAAACTACTCTCAGCTAGAAACATGCTTAAAAAACATGCAAGCCTGGCTCCAGCGGAACAACATGGCCATAAACCACAAAAAAACCGAAGTCATGTTCATCTCAAGAAAATCAGATTTCAACCCTCCAGCCTCAATTACCCTAGGTGACAACACTTATCACACAAAAACTGAAATAAAATACCTCGGAGTAACACTGGATAACGAACTAAAGCTGAGAAAACACCTTCGCCTAGTAAACAGAGCCATTTTCCACAAACTCAGGGTTATACAACCTCTCAGGAACATCATAGAACACACCGACTTTAGGACAGTAGCCCAAGCCCTAATCATACCACATTTCGACTACTGTAATGCAATCCTGCAGGGCCTGCCAAAGAAAGCACTAAACATACTCCAGATGGCACAAAATGTCGCAGCCAGAATCATCACCAAAACAGGTGTGGCGGAACATATCACCCCGGTGCTGGTTGAACTACATTGGCTCCCCATCGTAGCCCGTATAAAATACAAAATCCTAATAACAACGTTTAAAACCATCCACAATCTGACACCAACCTTCCTCACAAACCTAATCACCTTACAACCTGCTAACAGAAACAGGAGAACCGCCACCATAAACAACCTGCAAGTACCAATAAGTATAAGATCAGTTAATGTAGCCACAAGCAACAGAGCATACTCCTTCACTGCCCCATCACTTTGGAACCAACTACCGCCCGAACTGCACTCAATAACGGACCTGATGGGCTTCAGAAAAGATCTGAAGACATACCTATTTCAAGAGGCCTACAATGTACCATAAATCAACAATGTACGCACCAAGAGATACAGCGTATTATAAATCAGCGCAAAATGTATATATGTAATATATGTAAAATATAAATGTCTATATACTGTAGAAAAGTATAATTATAGTCGCCCCACCCCCCACTGTACCCTATTATAATTTTGAAAATCCTATATACCTTAATTGAACCTGTTCTACACACTCCAAGGAGACTTACTGTAATCTCTTAATCTTGAAATTATGTTGTATACAATAATGAAACTCGCTCGAGTTGTTTTGAAAATCTGCTGTATACTTTAATGAAACCCGCATGATTTGTTTTTAAAACCTATCACATAACCTTGTTAATCACAATGTAGTGTTTAAATTCTGTCAATGATTTGAATTTCTCTGTATCCTTAATCAAACCGCTGCTGATCGCTGGAAGTAGCGGTATACAAATATGTGCTAAATAAATAAATAAAATAAATCTCTCCCCCGAACCTTCCTGGGGAGCGATCCAAGCACCGCCGAAAATTTGCCTCAGGCAAAGGGGAGAGAAGGGCACTGACGGCTCTGCTCGTTTCTCTTCTTTTTTCTTTTTTTTTAAAGTGACAGAGCACACTAAAAGAAAACAAGTAAAGGGAGAAAAACAAAGTAAAAGGAAAGCAATCCCAAACAAAACCACAACTAACTAGTGTTGCCAATAAGTCCCTAAGTGAGCCAGGCGGGCTCACACGTCTTCCTGCTGCTGGAGACTGGACACACTGGGGGCTGATGGGAGTTCCAGCAGCATACACCCTGGGGTATTCAAGACTCTGATTGGTCCAGTCTCCATGCCGCATGAAGAGGTGCACTACCCGGATGTGGAGGACTAAACTGGAGGACCGCTCAGGAAATATAACTATGCTAAAAAATCCATAAAATTTCAAAAAATACCTCACTATATTCTTGAACATCATCTTTCAAGACTTCAAGCTCCTCTCTTTCTGTTGTAAGCAATTTCTTCTGCTCTTTCAATATTGTGCAGGCATCGCTGAGTATGTCAATCTCCTCTTTTGTTATTTCTTCATCCTAGTGAGGGGAAGAAGAGGTCGTGGAGGAGGAACAAATATAGATATAATTTAAAAAAACAACAACAATTTTCTCCCTAAAGATCTAAAACCTAAAGAGTCAAACAGAAGCAGACAGAGCTCCTCCCATCTGATGCCAAATTTTTCTCAAATATTTAATGCTACTAAAATAAAGAATATTCCTTATTTTTAGACAGGGTACTTAACAATAAGTGGTATATTTACTAAAGTGCACTAACAGTTAAACACACTAACCGTTAGCACAATCCCATGGTAACCATTACCAGATGCTAAAAGCAGGAAGTGTGATAAAATCTCATACTAACTCCTTTCAGCATGATAAGGTGGGACTGGGGCAGTGAAGGGGTATGGCAGCTAGTGACAGCTAGCACGTGGGATGCTGCCACACACTGCTGCGAGTGTCAATAGCATAGCTTCTCTTAATGTCATCTCAAGAGAAGGCATTAAGTGCACCTGTGCTACTAGCAACCCGATAGCATGGCAGCTGCCAGGCCCTTAAAGCACCCTCCACCCCCAAAACTGAGTCACACGGTAACTGCAAACCACACCCTACCCAAGCACAGAGCCACCGGCCCAGCATCCCTCCCCCCCCCAACCCAATACAGATTGCCCCAAAAAATTGCAGGACCCTCCATATCAGAACCCTATCCCAGGACAGAGTTCAAGCCATTATAAATCCACCCTCCTTGAACCTAGTCTTCCCAAAGGCCCCCTTAGTGGCTTCAGGCCCCCCCCCAACAAGCTCTTCTTTACATGCAGTTTTCCCTGCAAATCCCCCCTCCTCCCCAGTCCAATCCACAATCCACCTAAAGGACTCACCCTAGGGATTCCCTGTTGTCTAGTGACCAGGGCAGCAGCGGTCCCCCCCCCCCCTCTGTTCCTGTCCCTGAACTGCAGTGTTCCAAAACAGTGGCTCTGACCAACAGTGATAGTCTCATGATACAACTACTAGGGGTCAAACTTCATAATATGGAATCTCAGGGGCAGGTAGGGAGGGTCGTTTATTGGAGGAGGGGTTTTATGGGATGGGGGCCTTCTTTTGAAGAAGTGTCCATTGAGGGGGAGGTCTGGATCCACTAAGAGGACCATTGTTGGTAGGTAGTCTGGAGCCACTAAGGAGGTCTTTGTTTAGAGGGGGTAGATTCAAGGAGGGATGGTATGTAATGGCTTGAACTGGCATCCATAGGATAGAGGTGCTGATGTGGGGGGCTTCCAATTGTGTTGGGGTATCTGTGCTGCGTCACTGGCTCAATTCTTTTTGTTCCTGACTGGGACCACATTCCCTGCCTTGGGAATGTGCAGGTGCTCTACTCTACCTGCTGAAGCAGGAAACTCAGTATCTATACAGTGACTGCCCTGCATTTACCACAGAGGCTTTTTATGCATTGTGCATTAATTTTTGCACATAACATGCAATAAGTAGAAACATTTACCTCATTTTAGTAAATATGACACTAAGTTTCTGTTTTCAAAAGATACTGCTCTTTTCATATATTTAAGAAGCTTTCAATACAAATACTGCAAAAAAGAGTAGTTACTTACCTGTAACAGGTGTTCTCCAGGAGCAGCAGGAATCAGTCCTCACATATGGGTGTCATCGGCACTGATGAAGTCCCAGCGGAGCATTTCCCCAGCTTTCTATGAAAGCCTTTGGGAATGCAGGCACGCATGGGCGGTTCCCTTCCCGCCTAAAGGTGTCATCTTACCTCAGTCAAATGACATAGCTAACAGCAGCACACAAAATGAAAAAAAATTAAACTATGTACAACTGCAACTCCAAGGGGAGGAGGGAGGGTTGTGAGGACTGATTCCTGCTGCTCCTGGAGAACACCTGTTACAGGTGAGTAACTACTCTTTCTCCAGGACCAAGCAGGAAGTCAGTCCTCACATATGGGTGACTCCCTAGCTCTGGGCTACCGAGGAACCCAGGCTGAACAAGAGAACTCCCTCTAGTCTCAGCAGCAAAGAAAGGCTTTTCAAGGACACAACCTCCACCGGTAGCCCAACAGAGGGCAGGATTTGCCGCAACCTCAAAGAGATTCCGGAGTACTGCCTGGCCAAAAGCACTGTCCCTACGGGACTCCCTCTCCAGGCAGTAATGGGCTGCAAAAGTCTGGCTTGAAGACCAAGTTGCAGACCTGCAGATGTCTACCAAGGCACAGAGTGGAGATGAGCCACTGAGGCAGCCATTGTCCTGACACGATGGGCCGTGACCCTACCCTGCAAAGGAAGGTCAGCCGCCTTGTAAGCCCAGGTGATACAGTCAGCTACCCAGATGGACAAAATATGCTTGGACACAGCCAACCCCAACTTATTGGGGTCAAAGGATACGAAGAGCTGAGTAGCCCTTCTATGCCCCTGCGTACGGTCAAGGTAGAAGGATAAGGCCCTCCTACAGTCCAGGGTATGCAGGACTGCTTCAGCCTGGCTAGCATGAGGCCTAGGGAAGAATGTTGGAAGAACCACCTCCTGGTTGAGGTGGAAAGAGGAGACAACCTTAGGGAGGAACTTTGGATGAGTCCTGAGGACTACCCTGTTCCTGTAAATCCTGGTGTAAGGCCTGTCACAGACCAGGGCTTGAAGCTCACTTACTTGCCTAGCCGAGGTAAGGGCTATTAGGAAGAGTGTCTTCCAGGAGAGGAAGCATAGTGGACAAGTAGCCATCGACTCAAAAGGTGGGCGAGTCAGTTGCTGCAAGACCACATTCAGCTCCCACTCAGGGGCAGGACGACGGATGGGAGGCTTGAGCAAAAGCAAGCCCCTGAGAAAGCGGGACACCAAGGGGTGACCAGATAGAGATTGCCCCTCAACCAATGAGTGGTGTGCTGCTAGAGCTGAGAGGTGGACCTGAACAGAATTGGACTTAAGGCCCTGATTGGATAAGTGCAGTAAGTACTGAAGCACTACTGGCACAGTACAGGAGAAAGGATCCTCTGTACGCAGGTGACACCACACAGAAAACCTCTTCCATTTGAGAGCATAGGTTTTCCTAGTGGACTGTTTCCTAGAGGCTAGGACAACCTCCTCAACTTCCTGAGGTAGGCCCCAGGGAGCCAATACTACCCTTGCAGCCTCCAGGCCATCAAATTGAGAGACCTGAGATTGGGGTGCAGAAGGGAACCCTGGTCCTGTGTGAGAAGGTTGGGTTGCAACCCCAGAGGCAGTGGAGGATCCACCGTCAGTTGAAGCAGAAGAGGAAACCAAGGTTGTCTCGGCCACCTGGGAGCTACCAGCAGGACCGAGGCCTTGTCCTGGAAAATCTTGAACAGGGTTCGGGCCACCAAGGGCGTGGGAGGAAACGCATAGAGGAGGCTCTGAGACCAAGATATCAGAAAAGCATCCGCTGCTATCCGCAGAGGATGTGGTTGCCTGGAGCAGAACTTTGGCAGCTGCTTGTTCATGGGGCTGGCAAAGAGATCTATCAAAGGGAGACCCAATTTCAGGAAGATCTTCTGAACTACTGAAGGATGCAGCTGCCACTCGTGGGGCTGCAGTATCCTGCTTAATCTGTCTGCCAGGTAGTTGTCCTGGCCTGGAAGGTACATAGCCCTGAGGAGCATGTTGTGCTTGAGGGCAAAAGAACAAAGGTCCTGAGCTTCCCGACAAAGGATCCTGGACCCAGTTCCGCCCTGTTTGTTCACATAAAACATGGCAACTTGGTTGTCTGTCTGAATCAGGACAGACTGGTGAGCCAGGGTAGGAGTGAAAGCTTTGAGCGCTAATCGGATAGCTCTGAGTTCGAAGAGATTGATCTGCTGTGCAGCTTTCCAGGGAGACCAGAGGCCCTGGGTGCACTTGCCCAGACAATGAGCTTCCCAGCCTTGCAGGGAGGCATCGGTTGTCATCACTACGGTGTACCCTGGAATCTGAAAAGGCACCCCTTTCAGTAGATTGAGTGGGTGCAGCCACCAGTTGAGGGAGTGCAGAAATGGTCTGGACACCCTTATCATGTCTCTGAGGCTGCCTGTGGCCTGTGACCACTGAGTCCGAAGGCACCACTGTGCAGGCCTCATATGGAGCCTGGCATAGGGGGTCACATGTACTGTCGAAGCCATGTGGCCTAGAAGCCTCAGGCAGAGTCCGGCGGAGACCAGGGGAGCTGCTGAGAAACTGACTTGCTAAGGCCATCAACCTTTGGGCTCTGTTTTCTGGCAAGAATGCCTTTGCCAGGAGAGAATCCAACCTTGCCCCTATGAACTCCAAGTTCTGGGAAGGGAGCAAAATGGACTTTGCGAAGTTTATGACAAACCCCAGGCGTTGTAGAAGAGCAATTGTCCTGAGGGTGTCTTGATTGGCCTCCTGACCGGTCTGACCCCTGAGGAGCCAGTCGTCCAGATAGGGGAAGACAAAGATGCCCTGATTTCTCAGGTAGGCCGCCACCACTGCTAGGCACTTTGTGAAGACTCTGGGGGCGGAGGAGAGGCCGAAAGGCAGCACTCTGTACTGATAATGGTTTCCTCCCACGATGAACCTCGGGTACTTTCTGTGGTCTGGATGAATGAGGATGTGAGTGTACGCATCCTTTAGATCTAAGGAGCATAGCCATTCTCCCTGCTGGAGGTAGGGCAGAAGGGTTCCAAGAGTAAGCATCTTGAACTTTTCTTTCACTGGGAACTTGTTGAGGTTCCTGAGGTCCAGAATAGGACGAAGACCACCGGTCTTTTTGGGCACCAGGAAATACCTGGAGTAGAATCCGTGACCTTGCAAGTGGGGAGGCACAGGCTCCACCGCCCTGTCCACCCACAGACTCTGAAGCTCCTGACGGAGAAGGTCTGTGTGCAGAGGAGGCCTTGGAGGCTCCCCTGGAAAATATGGGGGTGGCAGTTGGTGGAAATGGAGGGCATATCCCTTGTGGATTATCTCCAGCACTCAACTGTCCCCGGTGATAAAGGACCACTGCTGGGCAAAGAGGGCGAGGCGACCTCCTGTGCAGGGTTGGGAGAGAAGTGGAGGAGAGGCTATGCTCAAGGAGTCAAAAGCCCCCACCCTGCTGAGTGGTAGCAGGGGCCTGAGGCTTGGGGGTCCTCTGCCTACGGGGCCCATTACCCTGGCCCTTGGCTTGCTGACCATGGGGGGGAGCTTGGGCAGCCTGATATTGTGGGTACTGTTTGTAGGCAGTGCCCTTCCTCGGGTAAAAGGGCTTTTTACCCGAGCCCTTCTTTTTATGAGAAGGGGCAGAGGTCTTCCTCGACAGCCTTGTCCGAGTGAGGTGCTCGGTCTCGAGCTGAGTGGCCTTCTTGGTCATGGGCTTGCCAAAAAGGTTTTCACCTCGGCAAGGGACATCGACCAACTTGTCCTGAACCCATGGCTCGAGGTCCGATGACTGCAGCCATGCCTGGCGTCGAGCCGCGATGCCGGCTGCCGCAACTCGGGCCGAAGCCTCGAAGCCATCGTAGGCGGCGCGGGACATCAACTTCGAGCAGTCCCGAATCCCCAAGGACAAGGACTTAAATCTCTGCAAGGGTTCCCCGGAGAAACCAGCAGAGAACCAGGCCAACTCCTTGGCCAGGTCCCGCAAATACATGCCCATTTACAGCTGGTAAGACTGGACATGGCAAGCAAGCATCGAGCCCTGAAAACACTTTCTACCGACACCATCGAGGTTTCGGGCCTCCCTGCCAGGAGGCACCGCGGAGTACATCTACTGACTCTTCATACGATGCATGGCCGATTCCACAATCATGGAATGGTGTGGTAGCTGTGCCTTCTGAAAGCCAGGGCTCTTTCGGAGTCGATAGATCGAATCGACTCGCTTGCTAAGAACAGGCGCTGAGGCCGGTGCCTCCCACATACGGAAGAGGAGCCGTTCCAGCATCGGAGGAACTGGGACAGTAAAGGCCTCCTTCGGGGGAGAGTCATACTGCAGCCCCTCGAGCTCTTCGGCTCGAGTCTCTTCCTCGGGATCCGCCGGAATAGCCAAGGCAGTGGCCATATCCTGGACGAACTCCGAGAACCGGGTGTCCTCCGGGGGGGACCTACTCCGGGGCTCAGACTGCAGTGAGTCCGAAGGGACGCACCAAGTCTTAAAGGTATCAGGAGACTCCTTGTCCTCCGTCTCCCAAGCCAACTCGTCCGAGGAAGAGTCGGGGTCCGACCCCACGGGGCCCTGGAGCACCCGCCCCTTCACCAGAAGCACCGGCGTCGACGCCCTCGGTCCCGAATGGGAGGTCAAGGGAGACCACGACTGAGGCGGACTCCGAGCCACGATGGACTCGAGTATCGGCTCGGTCTCCGGGGTCGACTTCGACGTCGATGTCCCGGTGGTCGGGGCAGATGCGCCAGACAGGCTGGCCATCAGTGCCCGCTGCTGCTCCATGAAGGAAAGCATTCTGCTCTCCAAGGCTGTCATCCTGAGACTCAGCTCGGGAGACGCAGCAGCCACCGACTCGGGCCCCGGCTGCACCGGGCCCGACGTCAGCTCCCTGGGAGGAGAGTCCACGAGGACTACGGGGCTTACATGTCCAGTAGACTCCAGCTCCACACAAGGAACTTTGTCAGGCTTCTCCGGCTCCACAGGCCCGGGGCGACGGTCGGGGGTCTTAGACCTGGCCCTCGAGGAGCCAGGGACCTCCTCTGATGACATCCTCGCGAGCCGTTTCTTCCTCTTGCGTTCGCGGTCGGGGGACCCCCTGTCCGAGGAGCTTCGACGGCGCTCGGGATCGGGATCCCGAGATGTCGAGGCCTCAGACGAGGTTCGGGCCCGGCCGGAGGCTGAGTCCGAGAAAAGCCTTTCCTTTTGCTGCTGGCGACTTCGAAGTGCCTTGGAAGATATTTTTCCACAGGCCCCGCACTACTTAGGATCGTGGTCGGGGCCGAGGCACCGAAGGCAGCAGTCGTGTGTGTCAGTGAGAGACATTAGTTTCTTACACCGATCACACTTCTTAAAACCACTGGAAGCCATCGGGGAAAAAGGAGTCCCCGCGAGGTCAAAGGACCGGCCTTCCATGGAAAAAGAGAAAAAAGGGCACGAACGCCAGCCACGAAGGGCAAAAAACAAAAAAGAAGAATCGGGTTTAATACCGGTGTACCGAACCCCGCGGGAGGGGAACCGGCATCGAACCGGTAGAAAAAGAGCAAAACAAAATCGCTGAAAAAATCTACTTTTAACCGGGAAAACTGGACACACGTCCGGTGGGCTTCACGGAAAAAAAGAGACTGAGGTAAGATGGCACCTTTAGGCGGGAAGGGAACCGCGCATGCGTGCCTGCATTCCCAAAGGCTTTCATAGAAAGCTGGGGAAATGCTCCGCTGGGGCTTCATCGGCGCCAATGACACCCATATGTGAGGGCTGACTTCCTGCTTGATCCTGGAGAAAGCTGTTTTGCCATCAAACATTTGATATCCAGATATTACAAATAATTTCATAATTTAACATTTTTCCCATGATACTCTATAAATTCTCCTTATAAGATTAGAATCCTTTTACTTAGAGGGTAAGATGTACTAAGGATCTACTATTTTATGTCTATGGGGAAATGCTTAGCATATAGCCCCTAGGGGCCCCACTAACATATAGTAAAGTTTTGTACTTACTGTGCATTAGATACAAAAATTAATGCATGGTAAGCACAAAGCTTGTTCAGTAAATGTTGGTGGCATTCCCAGCATGTTCCCATACAGTTACCAGACAGAAAATTGCTTTACCACACAGTACGTGAACCGACAGCACAGATGAACTTACAGTACCACGCTATTTGCATCGGTGGCTGTTAGTATGCAGTAAAGTATCATGTACTAACTGCAATGTGCAATTCACACCATTCACCACCCCAAGACATAGTATGCAGTTAGCATATGAATGAGGGCATGTTGTCGTGCCATAGCAGTAATGGTTACTGCAGCCATGTCCAACAATTACTGTATGCTAATCCAAATACTCTTTAACACACTTTAATAAAGGGCAGTTTACTGAACCCACAACATAAGGTGTCTACATTTGTTTTTTCCAATTCTTCCCTAGATAAGATTTAACTAGAATTTTTGTCATGATCCAGACTTTTAAAGAGAATTGGATAACTCAATGAATATGCGCAGGGACACAAACTTTTTACCTTTGAGTTATAGTTCAGATCCAAATCAGTGAAAAAGACAAGTTGCTCAGAAACTCATAACATAAGCTGTTGGTCTCAATTCAGGTCCCAATGGATAAATTTGATTGCCATTTGCCATTCCAACTGTCTATTGATAGCAAAATACATACTAAATAGGCAAGATATCTGAACTACCTATTAAAACCTACATGTGGATTCTCCTGAAAATAGCTTTACACTATTGTTGCTGGTATTGGGAAGCTTGCATTCGTTTGTTAAGTGTCCTTCTTTTTTATGGTCCATTAAGGACTTTTCAGTTTGCACTGCTATCATTTCTGCACCGCTATTATCATTAAATCTATCAAGTTGTTCAACTCAGTACATAAATGATATAGACATTTGTTCATCACTAAGGTTACAATTTCATTACCACCTTACCTGTAAGCTCTAAAAATTAACTAACTAATTTTATGGTCCACTTAATGCCTTAAAGGAGTGGAGGAGTGGAATGGAGTAGTAGCCTAGTGGTTAGAGCAACTGCCTAGTACCCAGAAGATCACGGGTTTGATTCCCACTGGCACTCCTTGTGACTTTGGGCAAGTCACTTTACCCTCCATTGCCTCGGAAGAAAAGGCTGGCAATCTACTTCCGGTGATACATTGCCAAGAAACCCAGAGGTAGCTGGGTCACTATGAGTCAACACTGACTTGATGGCACTAAGAAAAAAAAATGCCTTAAAACCATAACAATGAACTACCCTAATAAACTCACATATTAGAAAGGATTATTTGACTTTTGAAGATCAGGTTTACACAGGGTTAGCTTTTCCTCTTATTCTGTGACCTTTCAAAATGAAAGAAAAAAATATTCCAAACACTACAATTTTTTAATCCAGAAGATGCTTGCAACTCATTTTCTTGGTGAATGTCCTATGAGAAATGTTTCCAACAAAATACCTGTGAAATGGTTCTAGGGAAACTAGAAGAATTAGCTGTGTTAACAGTCACACTGATAGGTCACATAAGCTGCTGAGTGTAAAAGTCAGGAGCTTCTCCAAGAACTAGGGTTCTTTTCGAAATCCTGCACCACGGGAGTCTTTAGAACCAATTGCCCTTCATTCCCTCTTGACAGCAATAGAAAAGGGAATTGGACAACTTCCAAAAAGATGATGTGACTATTCATAGTATAGCAATGAAAGATAAGTTATATACTCACCAGACAAGCATCCTAACCAGTGTTAAGTTGAAGCCATTAGTTTGCTTCCTCCAGCAGGAAACAGTTCAAATGGGTTAATTTTGTGCATACCATGACAGGAATGAACCTCAATCCTATGCTAGAGTATGTTGGAGATAATCTTAGTCTTTCAGATTTATGGCTAATGCCGATTTCAACATAGACTGTGCCAAAGAGAGCCTCCTTCTGGAGTTGATTAGGTCCAACACGTACAGGCAACACATCAAGATGCTTTTGGAAATTCTTTTTAATCAAGTTGGTTGGCACTCAGTTCAATGAGACTATCTTTTTGCCTCATTTTCTTGACCTCTGAGTGTATTAGTTAGTAACTGAATCTTCTCTTTTTTCATACCTAGTAGAGAACAGTCATTTCATACAGACACTTCCATTAGTAATGTTGTTCTTGTGCTTTTATCCTTTACCATAATGTCTAATTTGCTTGCATTTTTGTTTTTAAATCTATGAGAACAGGAATGTCTCAGGTGATCACAACATCTTTATTCTCTCTAATTCTGTGAAGGTCGCAATATCACTGTTTTTCTAGGATATCCATTCATCTCATACAATTTTTAATCCAAAAGATAAGAATGAACTACTTATCAGCAGATGCACTACTGTGTGATAGTGCAACTTGAGAGACGGTGGCGACGATCACACTCCTCAGAATCACTTGATACATACAACTCTTACCTAATAACCCACCGTCGAAAGATAACACAGAGCAGGAAACTCTACCACACAGATTTATTGAAACGTTCCATCAATAAACCACAAGCCCTATTCAGAATAGTAAAATCCATAACAGGCGAACCGGTCTCCGCCCAACCCTCAATGCCTCAACCACAGGACTTTGCAAACTACTTGCAATCAAAGATGATTAAGACCAACATAAACATGTGTAGCAGTACATCACCCATACCGTCTAAGACACCCCTAGCAACTCCACTATGTAATTTCACTGTGGTCTCAAATAGAGAGATGGAGAACATTGTCGCCTCTATCAATCCCAGCACAGCACCCAACGACCCCTGTCCAGCCAGTTGGATCAAAGAGCTGCGTCATGACCTAAGCCAAATCCTGTGCAATATATTGAACCAGTCTTTTCTAACAGGCTCGTTCCCACAGCGCCTGAAAAACACCTCCATCAAGCCCCTACTAAAAAATAGCAGACTTGACCCGTCCAAAGTCGAATCTTTTAGGCCAATCTCGAGCATCCCCCAGCTTGCAAAAATCATAGAAAAAGCTGCTCAACAACAACTCCAGCACCATATTGACACTGAAGCTCCACTGGACCCGTCACAACACGGCTTCAGGGAAGCGCATGGCATCGACACAGTCCTCACAACCCTATTCAACGAATTGGTCACTGGTATGGACAGCATCCAACAAGGATTTGTCCTCATCTTCCTGGACATCTCCGCCGCCTTTGACTCTGTGAATCATGACATACTTCTACAACGCCTGAAGGAAAAGGGGATTCAAGACACAGCACTTGAATGGTGTAAATCCTACCTATCCAACAGGTGGCAACAAGTAAAAACAGGTCATACATCCTCGGAACCATTCCTGCAGTCTCAGGGGGTACCTCAAGGATCGTCCTTATCGGCATTAATGTTCAATATATATATGCAGCCGATATGTGATTTGATCCGATCTTTCAACGTACGATGCCTGGCTTACGCAGACGACATCCTCCTCTACATGCCGTTCAAAATTGACCAACCGATGTTCTCCCCAATAATCAATTGTTTCGGAGCTGTAGCTGATTGGCTGCTGACACAAAACCTTCGGATCAATCATAGTAAAACTGATGTCCTTTTTGTTACGAAGAACCGTAAATTCACACCCCCCCCATCGCTACTTGTCAACAATGTAGAATTGAAGTCCAAACCTACAATCAGATATCTTGGCATCACATTGGACCAGCACCTAGATATGACCACACATGTGAAGAACGTTACAAAGTCTATATATCACAAGATCAAAACGTTACGTCACCTCCGCCCCCTACTGGAATCCAGTGACTACCGGACAACCTTTCAGGCATTAGTCCTCCCACACCTGGACTTTGCGAACATCGTCCTGCACGGCCTGCCTCAATCATCTTTAAATCCGCTCCGCCTAGCTTTGAATGCCGCCGCAAGAGTTCTCTCTGGATCATCAAGAACTGACCACATAACACCAATCATGAAAAATCTGCATTGGCTGCCGTTACATGCCAGACTCCAATATAAGTCACTAGTCCTTACTTTCAAAGCCCTGAATAACTACCCACCTACACCGATTAGCAAACTAATCCACAGCACCCTGGAAAACAGAGACAGGAGATCCACTTCAATGAACACCTTAATAGTCCCCAAGATGATGACGTCATGTACTAAGACCACTTCCAACAGGGCTTTCTCTATATTCGCTCCCCTAAATTGGAATGCCCTTCCACATGAAATCCGTGGCATCAAAAGCTTAATCCTATTCCGAAAAGCTCTGAAACACCACCTATTCACAATATACTACCCTGACACCCACACATCGGGTAAACTTCCCTCATGTCTCAGCTACCATAGCACCTTATTACAACCAGAAAATGGTTAGACTATACTACTGCCCACCCACCACTTTTACTCCTGTCCCTCCCTCACGAAATGAAGATGATACCAAATTGGCTTAGAATATTGGTGACAATACTAATTTAACACGTAAATAGTTACCCTGTAAATAGTTACCCCGGTTATCCTATGTTTTTTTTTTTCCCTGTTCTATGTAAAACTCAATGTTGCTTGTATGCATTGTAGTATGTTTTGTTCGATGTACACCGCGCTGATTGTAATAGCGCGGTATAGAAGAAATGTTAAATAAATAAATAAATAAATAATAAACACTATTGATGACATTGTTTGCTCTCTCAAAAGAAAATACACAAAAAATCCCATAAACACAAGAACTAAACAAAAGAAGCATTTGTAGCCTGCAGATCACTAATACTGTTTAAATGACTTTCAGTGGATAAGAAGTTCTACCTTATTGTGCTCCTTTAATACAGTTGGTTTTTGTTTTGTTTTTTAATATTGGCATGTCATGCCAGGACTATGATGTGCGATGTGCGACTGTTTCAGTTCAGTATTAGAAAATCTATCATTGTCTCTTTTATATAGTAACATATAGTAACATAGTAAATGACGGCAAATAAAGACCAGTATGGTCCATCTAGTCTGCCCAGTAAGATGTCAAGAGTAGGTGCACCTGCCGCTCCGTGCAGGTCACCCCTCCCCATGTCTTTGTTTAGGGGTGAACCCACTGCTCCGTGTAGGACACCCCTGTTTGTTGAGAAATTAGATAGTTAAGTTTATTTTGTTTTGATTTTATCCTGTTGCTGTAAAGAGATCCACTGTGTCTGTCCCATGCCATTTTGAATTCCTTCACTGTATTTGCCCAAACCACTTCTATCGGGAGGGCATTCCAAGCATCCACCACCCTTTCAGTGAAAATATATTTCCTGACATTGCCTTTCAATTTACCCCCTTGCAGCTTCATGTTATGCCCTCTAGTTTTACAGCTTCCCCGTCTTTAGAAGAGGTTTGTTTGTTAATTATTTCTCTTTAAGTATTTAAAGGTCTGAATCATATCTCCACTATCCCTCCTCTCCTCCAGAGTGTACATATTTAGGTCTTCAAGTCTCTTCTCATAAGGCTTCTGATGCAGGCTCCAAATAAGAACATAAGATAAGCCATACTTGGTCAGACCAAGGTACATTAAGCCCAGTATCCTGTTTCCAACAGTGGCCAATCTAGGTCATATGTACCTAGCAGTTTCCCCAAAAGACACAAGTTCCACAATGCTTGTACTTGGTCAAGCATTGATATCCTGGGTCCCTTCTTAATAATGGTTTATGGACCTTTCCTCCAGGAACTTGTCCAAACCTTTTTTAAACACAGCTAAACTAACAGCCTTTACTACATCCTCCGGAAACAAATTCCAGAGTTTGATTACACGTTGAGTGAAAAAATATTTTATTTTATTAGTCTTAAATAGTTCATTACCCTGTAGCTTCATTGCATGTCCTCTAGTCTTTCTATATTCTGATAATGCAAACAATCAATCTACGTTTACCCGTTCCACTCCGTTCATTAATTTATAGACTTCTAGCATATCTCCCCTCAGCCGTCTCTTTTCCAGGTTAAAGAGCCCTAACCTTTTTGGCCTTTCATCATAGGAGTATCCTTCCATCCCCTTTACCATTTTGGAGGCTCTTCTCTGAACCTTTTCTAATAACGCTATATCCTTTTTAAGAAACGGCGACCAGAATTGCACACAATATTCAAGGTGCGGTCTCACCATGGAACGATATAGAGGCATTCTAATATCTTTTGTTTTATTTTCCATTCCTTTCCTTATGATACCTAGCATTATATTTGCTCTCTTGGCCGCCGCTGCACACTGTGCTGAGCGTTTTGACATTTTGGTAGCCTTCCTCTGAACAGTTTCCAGTCTTTTTACATCCTTTGCGAGATATGGTCTCCAAAAATGAACACAGTATTCCAAGTGAGGCCTCTCCAGTGACTTATACTGTGGCATTAGCACCTCTTCCTTTCTGCTGGTAATTCCTCTTTGTATGCAACCCAACATCCTCCTGGCTTTTGCCACTGCCTTGTCGCACTGCTTCGCCACCTTGAGATCCTCAGAAAAAAAAATCACACCAAGGTCCTTCTCCTGGTCCGTGCACACCAACCTCTCGCCTCCTATCGCATACATTTCCCTTGGATTTCTGCTTCCAAAGTGCATAACACTGCACTTCTTCGCATTAAATCTTAACTACCAAGTATTAGACCATTCTTCCAGCTTTGGAAGATCTTTCCTCATGTTATCCACATCACACGGTGTGGTTTGAGATAAAAGCCAAGGTGCAGTCCAATCATAGCAAGTTCAAAGCCCTAAACTTCAAAAACACTGACATCAGTAAAATGGCCAAGTACCTGAAGGAGGAGTTGGCAGGGTGGGAGGGGATAAGGGATGTGGAATTGCAATGGGCTAAACTAAAAGTGACAATAAAAGGGGCACGCTCCATATTTTGTGGGCTAGTTTTTGGGAATGATAATATATTCGATGTTGTTTTGGTATTGTTGGATAATTATTTGTAATGCCTGAGATTTTCTAAATAAAAGAATTTAAACTTTAAAAAAAAAAAAAAAAAAAAAACCCCAAGAGGAGAAGGAAACCTATTTGGTTTTCAAAAGAAGTGGCTGCTCAAACAAAGGTAAAAAACACACCTTTCGCAAAATTCTAAAGCTCCCAAACAGAGGAACACAGGAATACAGGAAGAAACTCAAAGAGACAGAAAGAGAAATAAGAAAAGCAAAATCAAAGGCAGCGGAAAAGATGGCTAAAGATGTGAAGTGTGGCGATAAAACTTTCTTCAGGTATATTCGGGAAAGGAGGAAAATCAGAGGTGGAATTGCAGGACTCAGAAGTGCTGGGAACGGATTCGTGGAAAGTGACATTGAAAAAGCGAAATTGCTAAACAAATACTTCTGCTCTGTTTTTACTAAAGAAAATCCTGGAGAAGGACCACCTGTGACTCCCAAATATAAAAATGGGAATGAAGTAGATATCACACCATTCACAGATGATGCGTTAGAACTTGCAAAACTGAAAGTGGACAAGGCCATGGGACCAGATGGCATACATCCCAGGATACTGAAAGAGCTCAGAGAGGTTCTTGCAAGGCCGTTAAAGGACGTTTTGAACAGATCCTTGTAAACAGAGAAGTTCCTCAGGACTGGAGAATGGCTAATATGGTACCTCTTCACAAAAGTGGTGACAGGGAAGAAGTGACAAACTACAGGCCCGTGAGCCTTACCTCGGTGGTGGGAAAAGTAATGAAGGCACTCCAGAAAGAGCGAATAGTGGACTTTTTCTCAAAATCAACAGGTTGAAAGATCCGAGGCAACATGGTTTTACCGAAGGACGATCTTGCCAAACAAATCTGATTGAGTTCTTTGACTGTGTGACCAGAGAACTAGATCAGGGGCATGCGACGGATGTCATCTACCTGGATTTCAGCAAAGCCTTCGATACTGTTCCTCATAGAAGGCTTATCAATAAACTCAGTAGTTTGGGGATGGGTCCCAACGTGATAAACTGGATCAGAAATTGGTTGACTGACAGGCGACAGAGGGTGATGGTAAATGGAGCTCACTCGGATGAAAGGAGGGTTATTAGCGGGGTGCCCCAGGGTTCGGTCCTGGACCCAGCACTGTTCAATGTATTTGTGAGTGATATTGCTGAAGGACTGAATGGAAAAGTCTATCTTTTTGTAAATGACAAGAAAATTTGCAACAGAGTTGACTCCCCTGAGGGAGTGGTTAACAAGAGGAAAGATCTATAGAAGCTGAAAGAATGGTCTAATGCTTGGCAATTAAGATTTAAAGCGAAGACGTGCCGTGTCATACACTTGGGTAGCAGAAAACCAAGGGAAATGTATGCGATAGGGAACGCGAGGTTGGTGTGCACGGATCAGGAGAAGGACCTTGGTGTGATTAATTCTGAAGATCTCAAGGTGGCAAAACAGTGAGACAAGGCGGTGGCAAAAGCCAGGAGGATGTTGGGCTGCATACAAAAAGGAATTACCAGTAGAAAGGAAGAGGTACTAATGCCACTGTATAAGTCACTGGTGAGGCCTCACTTGGAATACTGTGTTCAGTTTTGGAGACCATATCTTGCAAAGAATGTAAAAAGACTGGAAACTGTTCAGAGGAAGGCGACCAAAATGATTTGGAGCCTGCGCCAGAAGCCTTATGAGAATAGACTTGAAGACCTAAATATGTACACTTTGGAGGAGAGGAGGGATAGGGGAGATATGATTCAGACTTTAAATACTTAAAGAGAAATAATGAACAAACAAACCTCTTCCAAAGACGGGGGAAGCTGTAAAACTAGAGGGCATAACATGAAGCTGCAAGAGGGTAAATTTAAAGGCAATACCTTTTCACTGAAAGGGTGGTGGATACTTGGAATGCCCTCCCGATGGAAGTGGTTTGGGCAAATACAGTGACGGAATTCAAAATGGCATGGGACAGACACACTGGATCCCTTTACAGCAACAGGATAAAATCAAAATAAACGGAACTGTCTAATTTCTCAACAAATAGGGATGTTCTACATGGAGCGGTGGGTTCCTCCCTAAACAAAGACATGGGGAGGGGTGGCCTGCACAGAGTGGCAGGTGCACCTACTCTTGCCATCTTAGTGGGCAGACTAGATGGACCATACTGGTCTTTATCTGCCATCAGTTACTATGCGCTACTATGTTACTCCCTCAGGGCAGTCCACTCTGTTGCAAATTTTCGTGTCATCTGCAAAAAGACAGACTTTTCCCATTCAGTCCTTCAGCAATATCACTCACAAATACACTGAACAGTGCCGGGCCCAGGACTGAACCCTGGGGCACCCCACTAATCAACTTCCTTTCATCCGAGTGAGCTCCATTTACCATCACCTTCTTTCGTCTGTCAGTCAACCAATTTCTGATCCAGTTCACCACCTTGGGACCCATCCCCAAACTACTGAGTTTATTGATAAGCCTCCTATGAGGAACAGTATCAAAGGCTTTGCTGAAATCCAGGTACGCTGTCCTTGAACCATTCTGACCATAGCACACTACCCTGCATTGCAAATATCACTCTCACTTTTTCAGATTTAAGTTTACCTTTTCTTAATCATTCCTGTATGAAATTTCAATCCACTTGTAGTTTCTGAAGTAACTCTGTATTTTCTGTTGTACTTGTCTTTAGCCAATTCATTTTCCTTGTCTACTCACCTAATTCTTTAAACAGCTGTTCCTCTTGCTTCACAAATTATGTTGGTTCTTTCCCCCATATGCTTGTGGACTCACACCCGTCTGTTCACTGTACAGCGCTGCATACGACTGGTAGCGCTATATAAATGCTGAGTGGTAGTAGTAGTAGTAGTAGTAATACTTGCCCAGTTTTGAGGATGGAAATTAAGGTGAAATTAGACTTACCTGCTAATTGTTGTTCCTTGCGGAACTCTAGTCTAGTCCCGGACATCTGGGGTATAAGCACCTCCTCCCGCAGCCTTGGAGACTGAGCTCGCCACTGTCTTTGATGACACCAGTATAAGTAGCTGTGGGACCGCCTCCTTGCTCCAGTAACTTATTGACAAAGCAGACTCACCAGAGGAATAAGTAAACGGATACAACAGTTGAAAAAAATTAACAGTAAACATATTCGTAATAATCAAGGTCTGTCCGGCACCACCCAAGGCGCATGTCAGCATGCGCTCCGCCTTGTGTGGCCCTCCGTCCAGGACCTCCCGAGAGGTACTGTACCCACTGCCCCTTACATACTCATCCCCCCCCCCCCCCGTCAGGATCGCCGGCCATACAGGCGCTACTGCAACCAAGAGCTACCTACCGCTAAAATTTCTTCAGGCCACGGATCCACATTAACAGAAGGGAGGGTCACGGGACTAGACTAGAGTTCCGCAAGGAACAACAATTAGCAGGTAAGTCTAATTTCACCTTCCTTGTCGTCCATCTAGTCCAGTCCCGGACATCTGGGGATGTAACAGAGCAGTAACATATCAACGGGAGGGACCCGCTAGACCAGCCTGAAGAACCGCTGATCCAAATCGCGCATCCCTGCCTGAGTGCAAATCGATCCGGTAATGCTTGACAAAAGAATGCAACGACGACCAGGTCGCCGCCTTACAAATTTCAGCCGCAGGCACCAAATTGTACTCCGCCCAGGAAGCCGCTTGCGCTCTAGTCGAATGAGCTCGCAAACCAGCCGGCACAGCCCTGCCTTTGAGAATATACGCCGACGAAATCGCCTCCTTAATCCATCTAGCAATCGACACCTTGGACGCAGACTCTCCCTGCCTTGGTCCGCCAAATAAAACAATCTATCCGTTTTACGGAAAACCACCGTTCTCTGCCAATATATCCGCAAAACCCGACTTACATCTAACCGATGCAACCTCGTTCCAGTCCGGACCGCCACTTCTCTCTCAAAGGCTGGCAGAGAAATGGTTTGATTCATATGAAAAACCGACACCACGTTTGGCAAAAAGAAGGGCACTGTGCGTAAAACCACCTTCTTGTCATGGAAGATCAAAAACGGCTCTCTGCACGACAACGCTTGCAACTCCGAGATTCTGCGTGCAGAAGAAATGGCCACCAAGAACACTGCCTTCAACGTGAGATCCTTCAAAGTCGACTTAGACAAAGGCTCAAAAGGCCCACGCACCAACGCCTCCAACACCAAGTTGAGATCCCAAGTCGGCACCTGAGCCCGGAAGGGCGGACGCAACAGGGAAGTCGCCCTCAAAAAACGCTTCACGTCCGGGTTAGCTGCGAGCGCGACACCTTGCACCTTTCCCCTATAACAAGAAAGGGCTGCCAACTGAACCTTCAAGGACGCGGCCGCTAACCCCTTGTCAAAACCGTCCTGCAAAAAGTCAAGAATCTGCGGAATAGAGGCCCGCAGCGCCCTAATCTTCCGCAGGTCGCACCAAGACTCAAAGAGTCGCCATACCCGGATATAAGCCAACGAAGTACAGCGACGCCGGGACCTCAGCAAAGTGGCTACCACCGCCGCCGAATAACCCCTGGCCGTCAACCGCGCCCTTTCAATAGCCAAGCCGTAAGAGAGAACCGATCCACCTGAGGCATTAACAAGGGACCTTGCCCCAACAGATCCTCCCTGCACGGCAGTCGCCACGGTGCCTCCACTAGAATCCGCACCAGGTCGGCATACCACGGGCGTCTTGGCCAATCCGGCGCTACAAGAATCACGAGCCCTCTGTGCGTCTCTATCTTCTGAACCAAGCGACCTATCAAGGCCCAAGGAGGGAAGACGTAAAGGAGCTGTTCCGTCGGCCACCTCTGCAAAAGTGCATCTAAGCCCTCGGACATCCTCTCTCGCCGCCTGCTGTAGAACCGCTCCACCTTCGCCGAAGCAAAGGTGGCCATGAGATCCATCACAGGGAGACCCCAGCGTTCCATGATCATCTCGAAGACCTCTCGGTTGAGGACCCACTCCCCCGGATCCACTGCATTCCGACTCAAATAATCGGCGGTCACATTGTCCACCCCGGCCACATGCCCCGCCGTTAATGCTTCGAGATGTCCTTCGGCCCACGTGAGAAGCTCCTCCGCCTCTGCCTCCAGCGCTACACTGCTGGTTCCCCCTTGCCGGTTGACATAAGCTACCGCTGTGGCGTTGTCCGACAGGACTCGAATTGCCCCGCCCTGTACCTGGGGCTGGAAGGCCCTTAACGCGAGGTAGACTGCTCGGAGCTCCAACCGGTTGATGGACCATTGCATTTCCTGATCCGACCACTGTCCCTGGGCAAACTGTCGCTCAAAGTGCGCCCCCCAGCCGTAAAGACTGGCATCCGTCATCAGGGGCTTCCAGTCCGGTGACTCTAAGGGCATTCCCTTCTCTAGATTCCCGGGATTCAGCCACCATTGAAGAGAGAGCTTCACCGGCTCTGGACAAGTCAACTGTCGAGACAAGGGATCAGACTGATTGGACCAGCGCCGGAGCAGCGCCGCCTGCAACGGCCGCATGTGAGCCTTGGCCCAAGGCACGAGGTCCAACGAGGCCGCCATTGTCCCCAAAAGCTGTAGATAATGCCACGCGGAAGGCGCCTTTCTCCGCAGGAACGCTCAAACGAGCCAGCGCAGGCCCTGGGCTCTGGCTAGTGGAAGAAACACTCTGCCCGTCCTTGTGTCGAACCGAGCTCCTAGATACTCCAGCTCCTGGGTTGGAGTCAACTTGCTTTTTGCCACATTGACGACCCACCCTAAGCTTTGAAGAAAGCGAACCACTCGACCAGTGGCCTCCTCGCTCTCGCCCCGGGACTCTGCTCGAATCAACCAATCGTCGAGGTATGGGTGAACCAACACCCCTTCCCTGCGCAACGCCGCCACTACCACCATCATCACCTTGGTAAAAATCTGTGGAGCCGTCGCTAAGCCGAACGGTAATGCCTGGAACTGAAAATGACCCATGGGAACCGCAAACCGCAGGTACTGCTGATGCTCCAAGCGAATGGGAATGTGCAGATATGCTTCTGAGAGGTCCAGAGAGGTGAAAAACTCCCCCTGCCGGACAGCCACAATGACTGACCGCAGGATGTCCATGCAAAAATGAGAAACCCGGAGGCACTTGTTGACTCCTTTGAGGTCTAGAATTGGCCGCCAAGAACCCTCTTTTTTGGGTACCACAAAATATATCGAGTACTGACCGCAACCGTACTGGGCGGTAGGAACCGGCACCACCGCTTTGAAGGCTTGCAACCTTTGTAAAGTCTTCCGCACCGCCCGACGCTTGGGCTCTGTTCGGCAAGGAGACTGGACAAAGGACTCCGTAATGGGTCGACGAAGTTCTAGGGCATACCCTTCCCTTATTACTTCCAGAACCCAACGATCCAATGTGATCTGGACCCAGGCAGGGTAAAACTGCTGCAGTCGCCCTCCCACGGCCACTACCTCTGCCCGGGTCCCCCTCGTTTCATTGCGGCTTTTTGAGGGCCGAGGAGGAGGAGGCTCCAAAACCTCTCCCCGCGCCCCGAAATCCTCGAAAATTCTGGGACCGATACGGAAAACGACCTCTCTGAAACTGACCAAACCGGGGCGCTCGAAATCTGCAAAACTCCCTCTGATGGCTCCTGGAAGGCGCTAGCGGCCTATTAGGCTTCTGCTTGTCCTACGGCAGGCGACCCCCTTTAGACTCCCCGAGGTCCTTCACCAACTTGTCTAAATCCTCTCCAAAAAGAAGCTTGCCCCGAAAAGGAAGCTATCCCAGCCTAGCCTTGGAGGCACCGTCTGCCGCCCAATTTCGCAACCAGAGATACCTCCGCGCCGCCACCACCATACTCTTAGCCAGACCGCGAAGAAGGTCATACTGAACATCTGCTAGATAGGCCGCTCCCGACTCCAGCCAGGACGCCTCTTCCGCCATCTCATCTTACCGACCCAGCGAAATCCGTTGAGCCCATCGCAAACAACCTCTAGCTACCCAAGCCCCACAAATAGCAGCTTGCAAGGATATGGCGTTGACATCAAACACCTGCTTTAACAGAGTATCCAGCCGACGGTCCTGCGCATCCTTAAGGGCCGCACTGCCTTCCACTGGGATCGTGGTCTTCTTGGTAACCGCCGAAACCGCTGCATCCACCTTAAGTGATTTTAAAAGTTCCCTATCTTGTTCTTGCAAGGGATACAACCGAGCCATCACCCTGGAACCCTTAAGACCAGCCTCCGGCGAGTCCCATTGCTCCTGAATCATTTCCTTAAAAATCCTATGCAGCGGAAACACTTTTTGGGACTGCCGTGTTGCCTGAAGCAATGGGTCCTCTAAGGACGAATCCGGCAAACTCTCCGTCACCGGCATATTAAGAGCCTTCAGAGTCTCAGAAATCAGAGTTGCCAGTTCTTCCCGGCGGAAGACCCTAACCACCCTAGCCTGGTCCTCCTGCTCTGCAATCTCGCCCTCTTCCAGCTCCAGATCCACGTCCGAATCCGGACCGTCTGAGACCTCCTCCGAAACTACCCTAACTGATTCCTCTAGTGAGCCCCCTGAGGCTCACACCTCCTTCAGCTGCCTTGGAGACTGAGCTTACTGGAGCAAGGAGGCGATCCCACAGCTACTTATACTGGTGTCATCAAAGACAGTGGCGGGCTCAGTCTCCAAGGCTGCAGGAGGAGGTGCTTATACCCGATGTCCAGGACTAGACTAGAGGGACGACAAGGAATTCTAGCCATTTGCTTTCGGATTTCAGAAGTTGAGTATTTGTGTCTCATGATGCTGTTAAGCATGCCTAAAAATCTATGATAGCAGCTCTGTATATGTATAATCTATTTCTATATGGTCCATACTACCTTTACCTCTTGGAATATATAACTGCAGCATACATTGGTTCTCACAGATTAACTGGTAGGCTTGGAGGTGTTTTCTTTTTCTTAGATTGAGCTTGCCATGATCTTTATTGGGAACGTTTATAATTCCAAAACTGGTCAAGAGTACTGGGACTGCAAGCTGATAACCTGTATCTTATTCTACTACTACTATAGATCATTTATATAGCACTACAAGGTATACACAGCACTGCACAGAAACATATAAAAAGACAGTCTTTGCTCGTCAGAGCTTACAATCTAGTCAAGACAGACAATACAACTAGGGAAAGGTAAGGAGGCACACAGGAGATTAAGTGGATCAGGATCCAAAAGCAGCCTCAAAAAGGTGAGCTTTTAGCATGGATTTCAAAAAGGGGTAGAGATGAAGCCTGACAAAGACTCAGGTAGTTTGTGAAAGGATCGAAGTCTGGAGATGGCAGTGGAAAAAAAAAAGGGAATAGAAAGAAGCAATCCACCAGAAGAGTAGAGTTAACGAGGAGGGGTGGGAGAAATGAGAGAAGAAAGGTAGTAAGGAGCAGCAGAATGAATGCATTATAGATCAGAAGGAGAAGTTTGAACTGGATATGGAAACAGAAGGGGAGCCAATAAAGTGACTTGAGAAGAGGAGTGATATGAGCATATCGGGGCTGGCAGAAGGTTAGCCGCACAGCTGAGTTTTGAACAGATTGAAGGGGAGAGAGATGATTTGGAAGGAGACCAGCAAGGAGGAGATTGCAATAGTCTAGAAAGAAGGTGATTAAAGAATTGGTAAGTGTCTTAGTAGTGTGTTCAGAAAGGAAAGGGCGAATTTTGCTGATGATGTAAAGAAAGGATGTTACCAGTGGTGTGCCCCAGGGATCTGTCCTTGGTCCGATTCTTTTTAACATCTTTGTTAGTGATATAGCGGAAGGGCTGTCGGGTAAGGTTTGCCTCTTTGCGGATGATACCAAACTCTGCAATAGAGTAGACACCCAGGAAGGTGTAGATAACATGAGGAGGGATCTAGCTAAGCTTGAAGAATGGTCTAGAATTTGGCAGCTGGGATTTAATGTTAAAAAAATGTAAGGTCATGCATTTGGGCTGCAGCAATCCAAGGGAGCAATACAGTATAGGAGGTGAAGTACTTTTGTCCACTAAAGAAGAGTGGGACCTAGGCGTGGTTGTGTCTGATGATCTTAAAGTAGCTAAACAGGTCGAAAAGGCGACGGCAAAAGCTAGAAGGATGCTTGGGTGCATACGGAGGGGAATGGCTAGCAGAAAAAAGGAGGTGATAAAACGAAATTAGGTCTTACCTGCTAATTGTCTTTCCTTGAACTTTCTCCGGGCCAGTCCAGGGAAAGGTAGGGTTGTCAATCCCCTATAGCAACTGATGACTGAATGCTTCAAGTTTTCCTGAGAGGTGAAGCCACTCCCCCTTAGGGCTAACCATCAGTCTCCTTCTGTCAAAGCAACTAAAGAGAAAAAACTGAAAAGAGTAGATTAACCCTTGAAAAACTGATAACAATCTATAGTTCTTGAACAACGAGGAAGCAAGGAACACACTTCCCCTGTATGCTATTGATTTTTTTTTTCTTTTTTTTTTTCAAATAGTAGATACTATAGAGCGATCCGAGTTTGGCATTGAGTGCAGGCGCCCAGCCCCAAGTTGTGTCTCTGGAGCGAAGACGCTGAGATGATGAAATGCTTCGAAGATGCCAAAAAGAAATATATATATAAATACCGCTGACAAACGGCTGAACACCAGGGTGGGACCCTGGACTGGCCCGGAGAAAGTTCAAGGAAAGACAATTAGCAGGTAAGACCTAATTTCGTTTTCCTTATCATTTCTCCGGGCCAGTCCAGGGAAAGGTAGGGCAGTACCAAAGCAGTACCTAAATCCGGGAGGGGCCCGCCAAACCTGAGATAAGAGCCGCAGCCCCCACCTTAGCATCGTCCCGGGCTTGAACATCTAAGCGGTAATGCTTTGCAAACGCATGCAAGGAAGACCACGTTGCTGCTCTGCAAATATCAACCGGCAGAACAAAAGCGAACTCCGCCCAGGAAGTTGCTTGAGCCCGAGTGGAATGAGCTCGTAACGTCGCCGGCAGCGACAGACCGCGGATAGAGTATGCTTCGGTAATGGCTTTGCGGACCCACCGGGCAATGGTGGACTTAGAGGCCGCGAGACCCTTTCGAGGACCACTGAACTGGACAAAGAGCCTATCCGTCTTTCGAATAGACTGCGAAATCCGAAGGTAGGTTTTGAGAACCCGAGCAAGATCTAAATGCCTGAGCGCCCGGTCCATAGGAGAAGTGGAGGAAACCGAAAAAACAGGCAACGCTACCGATTGGTTAACGTGAAAAGATGACAGCACCTTCGGCAAAAATGAAGGAACAGTGCGCAGCAAAACCCGTTCGGGAAGAAACTGCAAATAAGGTTCCCGACAAGACAAGGCTTGCAAATCCGAAATCCGACGCGCCGAACACAAGGCGACCAGGAAAGCCGTCTTCCAAGAACACTCCCGGAGCTGCTGCAAGCAGAGGGACGTCAAAGGAGAGTGAGAAAATGCTTCCAAAACCACATTCAAGTCCCAAGGAGGCACAATAGAACGAACAGGGGGACGGATAATTTTTGCTGCTCGTAAAAAACGATGCACATCCGGATGCGCGGAAAGGCGACGACGTTGCACCGTACCGTACCTCGAAAACAGGCAAGCGCCGCAATTTGTACTTTAAGAGTACTAAGAGCCAGCCCTTTGTCCAAGCCATGCTGTAAGAAAAGGAGAAGCTGTGGTAAGGTCGAGGACATAGGAAAAACATGGTGCTGCGTACACCAAGTTTCAAAAAGGCGCCAAACCCGCACATAGGCCAGGGAAGTTACCGGCCTCTTAGACTGTAGCAAAGTAGTCACTACGGAGCTCGCATATCCTTTGCGTGTCAAGCGAGCCCTCTCAAGAGCCAAGCCGTAAGCAAGAAGCGATCCACTCGCGGCATGAGTATCGGACCCTGCTGCAAGAGATTGCTGCGGACTGGAAGAGGCCACGGCTGATCCACTAGGAGTCGAACGAGATCGGCATACCAAGGCCGGCGAGGCCAATCCGGAGCAATGAGAATCACCAACCCCCGGTGCCGCGCAATGCGCTGGAGAACCCGACTCAACATCGGCCACGGAGGAAAAATGTACAACAGAGAATCCTGAGGCCAGGGCTGAACGAGAGCATCGAGTCCCTCGGACATGTGTTCCCTGCGCCTGCTGAAGAAACGATTGGCTTTGGCATTGCTGCACGTCGCCATCAGATCCATCACTGGCTGTCCCCAACTCAAGGTGAGTTCGTGAAAGACCGCCACATTCAACTCCCACTCTCCAGGATCGAGAAGATGACGGCTGAGATAATCCGCGTGTACATTCTCCGTGCCGGCAACATGAGCCGCGAAAAGCACCAGCAGATTGTTCTCCACCCAGGTCATCATCGCTTGACACTCGGATAGAAGAGAAGGAATCTTGGTTCCCCCCTGACGATTGACATACGCAACCGTCACTGCATTGTCGGAAAAAATCTTGACCGCCGATCCCCTGAGAAAGGATGCAAAGTGAAGGAGGGCAAGACGAGCTGCTCGCAGCTCCAAGAGGTTGATTGACCAGGTGCTCTCTTCTGGGGACCAAGCACCCTGAGCAACATGCGTTTGACAGTGAGCTCCCCAGCCGACAAGACTGGCATCCGTGGTGACTAACACCCAGGACGGTTCCTGTAAGGGAACTCCCACAGACAGATGGTCCCGAACCAACCACCACTCGAGACTGCGTCTGACGAGAATTGAATAGGGCAGGCGTTGCGAGAGAGGGTGAAGTTGTGGTGACCAACGGGACAGCAAAGCCTGTTGTAAAGGCCGCATGTGAGCTTTGGACCACGGCACCAGATCCAGCGCCGCCGCCATGGACCCCAAGAGTTGCAAATACGTCCATGCCGACGGAGTCGTCAGCTGCAGAAACGCTTGAACCTGCCGTACCAGCTTGTCCATGCGCACTTTGGGCAAAGAGACTCTCCCGCGCTCGGTGTCGAAAAGAGCTCCCAGATAAACCATGCGCTGCGACGGTACCAAGAGACTCTTGGCTTGATTGATCACCCAACCGAGCCGCTCGAGAAGCTGCACCACCCGAGCAGTCGCGGCGATAGACTCGACCCGAGAATCGGCCCTGATCAACCAATCGTCGAGATAAGGATGAACGCGGATTCCATCCTTCCGAAGCGCCGCTGCAACCACTACCATTAGCTTTGTGAACGTCCGCGGAGTCGTAGCTAGCCCGAACGGCAAAGCTTGAAACTGGAAATGTCCCACCGGAAGGGCAAAGCGCAAAAAACGCTGATGCGATGGCCTGATGGGAATATGAAGATAGGCCTCTGTGAGATCTATTGAGGTGAGAAATTCTCCCGGCTGCACCGCCCGAATTACGGTACGAAGAGTCTCCATGCGAAAGTGTGGCACCCGCAAAGTATGGTTTACTTCTTTGAGATCTAGCACTGGACGAAAAGAATCGTCCTTTTTGGGCACTACAAAATAAATCGAGTATCGACCGCAACCGTATTGGTCTAAAGGCACGGGGACTATCGCCTGCAACTGCAAGAGGCGCGAGAGCGTTTCCGCTATGGCCTCCGCCTTCCGACCCGAGCCGCCGGGAGACATTACAAATGCGGGGTCTAAGGGGCACGCAAAATCGAGAGCATAGCCCTTCTGAATGATCTCCAACACCCATCTGTCGGAGGTGATGGCGGTCCAAGCCGTCAGAAATCCCTGAAGTCGCCTGCCTACCGGAACCAACGGCTGGACCAGCCGACCTTCATTGTGACTTTTTAACGGTGGGCTGAGGCGCCCCAAAGTAGGACCTGCTAAATCCTCTGGCACCCCGAAAGGACTGGCCACGAAAGCTGGAACGTCCCCTGGCATAGGGAGCAAAGCGTGCACCACGAAAACGACGTGATTCTCTACCAGAGCCTCGGGAGACAGACCCCGAGCGCCCCGGCCTAGGTCTATCCTCAGGTAAACGACCGCCCTTGGAGTCACCCAAATCCTTAACAATCTTTTCCAAGGCTTCACCAAAAAGTAACTTTCCCTTATAGGGCAACTTACTGAGTCGCAACTTGGACGAAACATCCGCCGACCAGTTGCGCAGCCAAAGAAAACGCCTAGCCGCCACGAGAGAGGCCATAGTTTTAGCCGCAATCCGTAACAAATCATAGAAGGCATCTGCCATATACGCAGTGGCCGATTCTAATTTTGCCGTGTCGGGCACCTCAGAAGGTTGCTCCCCTGAGCCGTCTCCCTGTAACCAGCGAATAGACGCCCGAGAAACGTATGCCCCACAAATTGCCGATTGTAACGCCAGTGCGCTGGAATCAAAGGCCTGTTTGAGCAGAATTTCCAATTTCCTATCTTGCAGGTCCTTGAGAGCCGCCGCCCCTCGACGGGAATGGTAGTCTTTTTGGTAACTGCGGAAATAGCATCCACCTTTGGCATGTGGAATAAATCCTTCACCTCCTGGGGAAGGGGGTATAAGCATGCTAAGGCGCGGCTACCACGCAGGGACGCCTCCGGACATTCCCATTCGGAATCAATCATTTGCCGGATCACCCGGTGCAGAGGGAAACAGCGTTGCTCGGTTTTAAAACCCTGCAATAAGGGATCTTCCAAGGGCTCCTGAGAAGAGGAAGGGAGCAATAGGTGTAGCGCTATCAAGGATTGAGAAATGAGCGCCGCAAGTTCCTCTTTACGGAACATGCGAAAAACATTGGGATCCTCACCCGGAGCAATCTCCCCTTCCTCCAATTCCTCAGCCTCAAATTCTAAAGCTGGATCAGCTACCACCTCTTGATCCCCTTGAACTAGGGAAATGGCAGGCTGAGGAGAAAAAAGATCAATAGGATCTGAAAGGAAACCTTTAGCCTGAGATGAGCCTTCCCCAGGATCCTCAGGTCCGGGAGCCTGCACAGGCAGAGGCATAGGAGAGGAAATGGCAGAGAGCGAATCTGGCTGAGAAGATTTCAGTAAAAAGGCTGTGTGCATTGCCAGAATAAATTCTGGCGAAAAAAATGACTCAATCTTCTCCTGAGGCGCAGAAACAGCATCAGGAGGCTTTTCTTGGCGCCCGGTATCTTTGGATGTCTTTGCCTTCCTCTTATGCGGCCGAGGCTGCTCTGACACGGCACTCACCGGCGCTGACAAAATGGCCGTCTTTTCCCCCGCCTTTTCGGCCGGCAAAGACGGATCCTCTAACCCTTGTAAAGACTTTTCTGCCATGAAGAAAAAAATACCCCCAAAAGTAAAAACCGAGGAGAAAAACCGACCGGCGACGGGATCCCTGCCAGGGAAGAATAAACCCAAACCGGTTCGAAGTAACGCCGCGGTATGGAGACAGGGAAGACAAAAGCCAAAAATAACTCACCCGATTAAAAAGAAAAAACTGAGCCGTTCCCGCAGAGCCGCCGCCGCAAGCGGTAAGGACAGGAAGAGTGTCAGCGCTACAGCAGAGGAACAACTGGGGCCCCCAGGATCACTCTGTAGATGGAGACGGAGGAAGGCAATGAGGCAGGCTCTACCTCGCACTGCAAGTACTTTTACTCAACGTCTCTGTGCCTTAAAGCTATAGCGCACTTAATTTAGAGATTCACAATTTCTGACAAGAACTATAGCAATCAGCTCTGCTAGAGCCAAAATTACTTAGTGAAAATAAAGGCAAGAGGGAGAAAAAATAATTCGATCCTCTATAGCTGCTGAGGACTGAAAGACTGATGGTTAGCCCTAAGGGGGAGTGGCTTCACCTCTCAGGAAAACTTGAAGCATTCAGTCCTCAGTTGCTATAGGGCAGCAATGGCGAACCTATGGCACGCGTGCCAGCTGTGGCACGCGAAGGCCTTGCAGCTGGCACGCGGGAAGGTCCGCAATTGAAAAAAAAAAGAAAACCTGTCTGCTGCCGTTGTCGGGGCCGCCGCGGCAGAATCGAGCGTGCCGCGGGGCCCCCCTGTACCCACCCGGCAGAGCCTGCCCTCCCCGTAGCAGCTCTCTCTTTGGAGCTACAGTCAGACGCGCCGGCTTGCAGAGCGCGAAGGGAAGAGTTTCCCTTTCGCGACTCTGTTAAGCCCGCGGGGGCTGATGGGAACTTCCCATCAGCCCCCGCGGGCTTAACAGAGCAGCAAGGGAACTCTTCCCTTCGCGCTCTGCAAGCTGGCGCGTCTGACTGTAGCTCCAAAGAGAGAGCTGCTACGGGGAGGGCAGGCTCTGCCGGGTGGGTACAGGGGGGCCCTGCGGCACGCTCGATTCTGCCGCGGCGGCCCCGACAACGGCAGCAGACAGGTTTTCTTTTTTTTTTAATTTTCCCTGGGCTGGGCTGGGCTGGGGGGGGTGGGGGTTAGGAGTGGTGATGGGCTGGGCTGGGCTGGGCCGGGCTGGGGGGGGGTTAGGAGTGGTGATGGGCTGGGCTGGGCTGGGAGGGTTAGGAGTGGTGATGGGCTGGAGGGGGGGGTTAGGAGTGGTGATGGGCTGGGCTGGGCTGGGCTGGGCTGGGGGGTTAGGAGTGGTGATGGGCTGGGCTGGGCTGGGGGGGTTAGGAGTGGTGATGGGCTGGGCTGGGCTGGGGGGGTTAGGAGTAGTGATGGGCTTGGCTGGGCTTGGCTGGGGGGGTGTTAGGAGTAGTGATGGGCTGGGGTGGGGGGGTTTAGGAGTGGTGATGGGCACTGGGCTGGGGGGGTTAGGAGTGGTGATGGACACTGGGCTGGCTGGGGGGGGTTAGGAGTGGTGATGGGCACTGGGCTGGCTGGGGGGGTTAGGAGTGGTGATGGGCGCTGGGCTGGGGGGGTTAGGAGTGGTGATGGGCGCTGGGGGGGTTAGGAGTGGTGATAGGCGCTGGGGGGGGCTTAAACTAAAAATTGAGTGATGGGGGATTAGGACTGGGAGTGGGCTGATGGGGAGGTTAGGACTGGAAATGGGCTGGTGGGATTAGGACTGGGAGTGGGCTATGGGGGGCTAGGACTGGTAATGGGTTGGGGGGTTGCTAGGACTGGAAATGGGCTGAGTGGAAGGGGGCTTGAACTGCAAATAGCTGTTGGGGATGGGGCTTGGAATGGAAATGGGCTGAGGGGAAGTGGGGGGCTTGAACTGCAAATAGCTGATAGGGACGGGGCTTGGAATGGAAATGGGCTGAGGGGAAGTGGGGGGCTTGAAGAAGGGAATGGATGCTGGGTGAGACTGGAACTAGAAGGGAGCTGATGTTGGGGGAGGATTAGAATGGGATGGGGCTGGGAGAGTAAAATGGAGAGGGGAAAAATATTTTGTGTAGGAGGGATGAAAAATCTACAATTGGCCAGGTATTGGGAGAGTAATGGGGGATTGAGGATGGAGGGGTAAAATTTGTGTGGATGAAATAGGAATGAGGAAAGAGCAAAAGGAGAAAGATTAGTATGTTAAAGCAGATGTAGAGAGAGAGAGAATGGAAAAAAAACTAGAAGAGAGAAGAAAGGACAAATGGACAGCAGACGATGGAGAGTTAGCAGAAAACATGAAGAAACCAGAAGAAAATGGCTGGAGCAATTGCAACTGAAAAAAAATGCACAAAAGGTAGAAAGATATCTCTTTATTTTGAATTTATTAACTGGAATATGTCAGCTCTGGGAAATGTGCATCATTAACATCTGCGCTTTGTTTGGTACAAGAGGAAATTCCTATTTGACGTTGCCACTTGTTCTCTTTCCCCAGTATTCTCTGAAATGTATTTGGTTTAATATTTGCAGTGTTGCCTTTTGATAGGTAGGGTATGGTGCTTTGTGAGTCCTGGTAATGCTGTCAGGATACGGCGGGTTTGCTATGGGTTCTAAATGGGCAGCGTTTGTAGTAGTTCCTAATGTGCCTGGCAGTTGGCACTGGATTATAGTAATGTAGAAATCTTTTAGTCTTTCTTTATCCATACACTCATTAAGAGACATGTTTACTAAAAGTTAGTGTATGGTAACATTATGCAAATATTTATGCAAATAAGACCACTTATGCAAATGACGTGCTGGCACTTTGAGGAAATTCTTTGGTTTTGTGCGGCAGTTTGGGCACTCGGGCTCAAAAAGGTTAGCCATCACTGCTATAGGGGATTGACAACCCTACCTTTCCCTGGACTGGCCCGGAGAAATGATAAGGAATGCCTCTATATAAGTCTTTGGTGCGACCTCATTTGGAGTATGGTGTGCAATACTGGAGACCGCACCTTCAAAAGGATGTGAACAGGATGGAGTCGGTGCAGAGGGTGGCTACTAAAATGATTAATGGGCTTCATTATAAAGCATATGAGGACAGACTTAAGGATCTTAATATGTACACCTTAGAGGAAAGGCGGGATAGAGGTGATATGATTGAGATGTTTAAATACCTCCATGGCATAAATGTTCAGGGAGAGAGCCTCTTTCAATTGAAAGCAAGTTCTGCTACGAGGGGACATGGGATGAGGGTGAAGGGAGATAGATTCAGGAGTGATATGCGGAAATATTTCTTTACAGAAAGAGTAGTGGATCCATGGAATAGTCTCCCAGTGGAGGTGGTAGAGATGAGGACAGTAACTGAATTCAAAAAAGCATGGGACCAACACAGAGGATCTCTAAAGGTAAAAAGTGGACTGTTGTAGTTGTTATGGAAGGACAGACTAGATAGGCCATGTGGTCTTTTTCTGTCATCATGTTTCTATGAAAGAAATGACAGGTTTTAGCTATCAATTGGATGTGTGTGGAGAAGGAGAGGAAGGAAGTCAAAGACAACCCCAAAGTTGTGGGCTGAGGAAACAGTAAGTAGAAGAGTGTTATTCACAAAGTTATCCATGCTGTTAAAGTGTTTTTCGGTATGGGCTTTAGTCTACTATAGTATTTTTTCCTGAACTTTTATCTTTGCAATTTGTGCTGTAATGCTGCATTCATTATCTACTCCTAAACATTTATGTACACCTTTCTGCTCAAGCTCTTTTTATATTCCAGATCAATTTTTCCATACTTTTCTAAGAAGGAACGTCTTTGCTTATTTGTCCATTACAAAAGTCACCTATCATCTGAGAAACTCTTCACTAGATGATAATCACAGGAGCTATACAACTTAACATCATGCCTACTGTCTGTCGATGATTTGATCTGGAGTTACCAAAACCTCCAGGATTAAAGCTAAATCCACAGTACAATGAGTAAATAAGAGTACTCACAGGATTAGTAGCAGATGGAACAAGAATGGTGACAGGGAATCTCCTTTGCTGGATTCTGATGTTAGGAATGACTCACTGTCCAACTTTATAATTCAGGTAGAAAGTAGTTTGCCATATTTTCATGATACACCTGATCTACAAGATAATTTATTATTAAATAGTGTGGAATGTCATCAAAAGTAACAGGAAACCTATCTGAGAGGGTGGCAGCCATATCCGATCATGTGTACAGGACTCATAATACTGGCCAAGACATATCTGGAAGTGAGAAGCAGCCTACAGGGTTCACCTCGGATTGGAATACAATGATAACATCTGCTTCCCCTCCTTTACAACCATGAGGAGACATCAACACTCCCACCTCTGGCTAAGATATTAGATAAAATTGTCTTACAACTCCTCCAGTTCCACATTGACACTCATGCCCACTGGACCTACAGCAACTCGGATTCAGACAACATCACTAAGTAGAAACACTCATGACTTTCTTAATTGACAGACTACAAAGGCATTGATAAAATAAAGCAAGGATTCATTCTGATCTTCATGGACTTTGTCTCAGCGTTCGACTCAATATCCCACAGGACCTTATTATACTGCTTGCAAGAAACAGGAAAACACAGCCTTAAAATGGATTCAATCATACCTTACAGGAAGACAACAAAAAAGTAAAAATAGGAACGCACAACTCAAGCACATATGAACAAACATAAGGAGTCCCGCAAGGATCAGTGTTGTGCAGCAAGGATCAGTGTTGTCTTAACGCACATTTTTTTCACACAATCCATATTTCCATAATACAACCCTTCAACATCTACTATCACGTATATGCGGATAACATAATGATATATGCACCTTTCTCTATAACTAAACCTGACCACACTTCAATAGTAAACTGCTTTGATGCAATCTCACAATAACTCACAAACCACAACCTTACAGTCAACCATCAGAAGACAGAAGCAATGTTCATAACCAGGGACCCGACATTCACCTCCCCACATTAACAGTAACAAATGCCAAATTAGAACATGAAGTCTGCTACCTTGGAATCACCCTCGACAAGAACTTAACCTTGCAGACCCAAATCAATATACCATAAAATCAGAACACTTCACCACCTTCACCCCCTCCTCGACACATATGACTACTCCACTGTATTCTAGGCCCTCATCTTTCCGCACTTTGACCACTGCAACCTCATTTACCAAGACCTCCTGAAACATGCCCTGCAAATGGTACAAATGGCACAACACTGCCGCTTGTACCTTCCAGGATGCATCAAAGTCAGACCACATAACACCAGTTCTAATGCACTTGCACTTGTTCCCTATTATTCTATGCATAAAATTTAAAGCACTACTGGCAATATTTAAAATCATATACAGTATATCTGTGGACTTCTTCTCAACGCTCATACATATAGTTAACTCCTATGGAATCACAAAGTCGTGTTGTTATATATTAATCAATGATCTCTGTAATCTCATCCATTCTTGTTTACAAAGTAGCATAGTATATGACGGCAGATAAAGACCAGTATGGTCCATCTAGTCTGCCCAGCAAGGCGGCAAGAGTAGATGCACCTGTCGCTCCGTGCAGGTCACCCCTCCCCCCATGTCTCTGTTTAGGGGTATATCCACCACTCCGTGCAGGTCACCTCTATTTGTTCAGATATAAGAGATAGTTATGTTTATTTTGATTTTGTCCTGTTACTATAAAGGGATCCACTGTGTCTGTCCCATGCCATTTTGAATTCTGTCACTGTATTTGCCCCCACCACTTCCAGCGGGAGGGCATTCCAAGCATCCACCGCCCTTTCAGTGAAAAAGTATTTCCCGACATTGCCTTTCATTTTACCCTCTTGCAGCTTCATGTTATGCCCTCTAGTTTTACAGCTTAGTCTTTGCTAGAGGTCTGTTTGTTCATTAATACTCTAAGTATCTAAAGGTCTGACTCATATCTCCCCTGTCCCTCCTCTCCTCCAGAGTGTACATATTTAGGTCTCCAAGTCTCTTCTTATAAGTCTTTTGACGCAGGCTCCAAATCATTTTGGTCCCCTTCCTCTGAACTGCTTCCAGCCTTTTTATATCCTTTGCGAGAAATGGTCTCAAACTGAACACAATATTCCAAGTGAGGCCTCACCAGCGACTTGTACAGTAGCATTAGTACTTCTTCCTTTCTGCTGGCAATTCATGTTTGTATGCAACCCAGCATCCTTCTGTCACACTGTTTCGCCACCTTGAGATCCTCAGAAACAATCACTCCGAGGTCCTTCTCCTGGTCCATGCACACCAAACTCTTGTTCCCTATCGCATTCCCTTGGTTTTCTGCTTCCCAAGTGCATCACACTGCACTTCTTCACATTAAAACTTAATTGCCAAGCATTAGACCATTCTTCCAGCTTTTGTAAATCTTTCCTTATGTTCTCCACTCCCTCAGGTGAGTCCACTCTGTTGCAAATGTTTGTCTCATCTGCAAAAAGAGAGACTTTTACATTCAGTCCTTCAGCAATATCACTCACAAATATATTGAACAGTACCGGTCCCAGGACCAAACCCTGGGGCACATCGCTAATAACCTTACATAAGAACATAAAAGATATGCCATACTGGGTCAGACCAAGGTCCATCAAGCCCAGTATTCTGTTTCCAACAGTGGCCAATCAAGGTTATATGTACCTAGCAGTTTCCCCAAGGGACACAGGTTCCACAATGCTTGTATTGATTCAAGCATTGATATCCTGGGTCCCTTCTTAATAATGGTTTATGGACCTTTCCTCCAGGAACTTGTCCAAACCTTTTTTAAACCCAGCTACACTAACAGCCTTTATTACATCCTCCGGTAACAAATTCCAGAGTTTGATTACACGTTGAGCGAAAAAATATTTTCTTTTATTAGTCTTAAATAATTTACCCTGTAGCTTCATTGCATGTCCCCTAGTCTTTCTATATTCTGATAAGGTAAACAATTGATCTACGTTTACCCGTTCCACTCCGTTCATTAATTTATAGACTTCTATCATATCTCCCCTCAGCCGTCTCTTTTCCAGGTTAAAGAGCTCTAACCTTTTTAGCCTTTCTTCATAGGAGTATCCTTCCATCCCCTTTACCATTTTGGTGGCTCTTCTCTGAACCTTCTCTAAAATCGCTATATCCTTTTTAATATACGGCGACCAGAATTGCACACAATATTCAAGGTGCGGTCTCACCATGGAACGATATAGAGGCATTACAATATCTTTTGTTTTATTTTCCATTCCTTTCCTTATCATACCTAGCATTCTATTTGCTCTCTTGGCCGCTGCTGCACACTGGGCCGAGGGTTTTAACATGGTATCCACAATGACGCCTAAATCTTTTTCCTGGGTGGTAGTTCCTAATGTGGAGCCTTGCATTGTGTAACCATAGTTTGGGTTGTTCTTCTCTAGGTGCATAACCTTGCACTTGTCCACATTAAATTTCATCTGCCATTTTTATGCCCAGTCTTCCAATTTATCAAGATCCTCTTGCAATTTTCCACAATCCTCTTGGGTTTTAACAACTTTAAATAGTTTTTGTGTCATCTGCAAATTTGATAACCTCACTCGTTATTCCACTTTCCAGGTCATTTATGAATATGTCAAAAAGCAGCGGACCCAGCACAGATCCCTGGGGTACACCACTATTCACCTTTCTCCATTGGGAAAATTGGCCATTTAGCCCTACCCTCTGCTTTCTATCTTTTAACCAGTTCCTGATCCACAATAGTACACTGCCTCCTATCCCATGACTCTTTAGTTTTGCCAAACGTCTCTCATGAGGGACCTTGTCAAAGGCTTTCTGAAAGTCCAGATACACAATATCAACCGACTCATCTTTGTCCACCTGATTATTCACTCCTTCAAAAAAAAAACATAACAGATTAGTAAGACAAGATCTTCCTTGTCTAAAGCCATGTTGGCTGTCTCCCATTAGGTCATGACTATCTACATGCTGAGTAATTTTATTCTTTATGTTTTCTACCATTTTTCCCGGTACTAACGTCAGGCTCACCGGTCTGTAGTTTCCCGGATCACCCCTGGAACCCTTTTTAAAAATTGGTGTTACATTGGCGATCCTCCAGTCTTCAGGTATTAGAGATGATTTTAATGATAGTTCACAGATTACTAATAGCAGGTCTGCAATCTCATATTTCAGTTCTTTCAACACCCTTGGATGTATACCATCCGGCCCAGGTGATTTGCTACTCTTCAGTTTATCTAATAGTTGTAATACATCTTCCCGATGTATCGATATTTCCTTAGATTCTTCCGCACCTTTAAATACCACTTCAGTCATGGGTAACATCCCTACCTCTTCCTCAGTAAAGACCGAAGCAAAGAATTCATTCAGTCTCTCCACTATCGCCTTGTCACCTCTTAGTGCTCCTTTAACCCCTTTATCATCTAATGGACCAACTGACTCGCTCACAGGTTTTTTGCTACGAATGTACTTGAAAAGGTCTTTACTTCGCGTTTTTGCTTCCGCAGCAAGCTTCTTCTCAAATTCTCCCTTTGCCTGCCTTATCAATGCCTTGCATTTGACTTGCCAGTACTTGTGCTGTTTCCAGGTTTCGTCGTTTGGCTCTTTTTTCCATTTCCTGAAAGATGCTTTTTTGGCAACAGCCTCTCTGACCTCACCTTTAAACCATGCTGGCAGTTTGTTGGACTTCCTTCCACTTTTCTTAAAACGTGGAATACAGCTGGTCTGGGCTTCCAAGATAGTATTTTTCAACAGCCAAGCCTGATGTACGTTTTTAACCTTTGCAACTGCTCCTTTTAGTTTTTTCTTAACTGTTTTCCTCATTTTATCATAGTCTCCCTTTCATCCGAGTGAGTTCCATTTACAGTCACCTTCTGTCGCCTGTCATTCAACCAATTTCTCATCCAGTTCACCACCTTGGGACCCATCCCCAACTGTTGAGTTTATTCATAAGGCTCCTATGAGGAACAGTATCAAAGGTTTTGCTGAAATCTAGGTAGATTACATCCATCGCATGCCCCTGATCTTGTTCTCTCGTCACCTAGTCAAAGAACTCAGGCAGATTTGTTTGGCAAGATCATCCTTTGGTAAAACAATGTTGCCTCAGATCATGCAATCTGTTGGCCTCAAGGTAGTCCACTATTCGCTCTTTCAGGAGTGCCTCCATTACTTTTCCTGCCACCGAGGTAAGGCTTACTGGCCTATAGTTTGTCACTTCTTTCCAACTATCACTTTTGTGAAGAGGTACCACATTAGTCCTTCACCAGTCCTGTGGAACATCTCGTGTCTCCGGGATCTATTAAAAGAGGAAATTAGACTTAACTGCTTATTGTAGTTCCTTATCGTCCCTCCAGTCTAGTCCCAAAACCTCTGGGGTTAAACACCTCCTCCCACAGCTTGGAGACTGAGCCCATCACTCGTTTGATGACACTGGCATAAATAGCCCAGGAACTACCTCCTTGTTCCAGTAATCACAGTCTCCAAGCAGCTGAAGGACTAGTGAGCCTAGAGGTTTCGGGACTCACTTGAAGAATAAATAAGGAGAACCATGGTAGATAGGAATACTAGTATTTAGAAGAATAGGTTGCTTAAGAAGAAGAAGAAGAAAAAATGTAGGAGTGATTTAGGTAGAAGAAAGGCTGAGCTGCTGCAAAAGGGCTGCCCCCCTCTCCCCCCCTCCTGGACAGTCGGTTCACGGAGCCGGGAAGTGTGTGAGGGGTGGCAGAGGGGCCTCCGACTCCCGAACCCACTATATGGGTGAGGAGCCATGAGACGCCGCATCCGCAGACGACAGGAGAAGTCAGAAGCGGCATTAATGGCCCTGTAAGAACCTCTCTGAGCTCTTGTAGTATCCTGGGATGAAACACATTTGGTCCCATAACCTTGTCCACTTTCCATTTTACAAGCTGTTCTAACACATCACCTTTTGTGAATGGTGTGGTATCTACTCCATTCCCATTTCTATATATTTGTCAATCCTCTCCTCTACCAAATATACCTGAAAAAAGTTTTGTCGCCACACTTCACATCTTTAGCCATCTTTTCTTCTGCCTTTGATTTTGCTATCCTTATTTCTCTTTTTGTCTTTTTTAGTTTGATCTTGTATTCTTTTCTGTGTTCCTTTGTTTGCGAGCTTCTGAATTTTGTGAAAGTTGTGTGTTTTTTGCATTTATTTGTGCAGCCACTTTTTTGGAGAACCAAATAGGTTTCCTTTTCCTCTTGTTTTTATTTACTTTCCTTATGTATGTATCTGTTGCACCTTTTATTGCCTCCTTTAGTTTAGCCCATTGCAGTTCCACTTCCCTAATCCCCTCCCACCCTGCCTTCAGGTACTTGGCCATTTTACTGAAGTAAGTGTTTTTGAAGTCTAGGACTTTGAGCTTGCTGTGAATGGATTCTACCTTGGCTTTTATCTCAAACCACACAGTGTGATGATTGCTGCAGCTCACATGGGCACCCACCTGGATATTCAACACGCTATCTCTGTTGGTGAGCACTGAATCCAGCACCAAACTCTCCCTGGTCGGTTCCATCACAATTTGTTTAAGTAATATGTCTTGGAAGGCATCCACAATTCTTTTACTTCTCTACAGATTTGCAAAAGGAACACTCCAATCCACATCGGATAGATTAAAGTCACTCAATATGATCACTTTCCTCTTTGTGGCTATCTTTGCAATATCTATAATCAATTCGTTATCTATTTCTTTGGTTTGAATCGGAGGCATGTAGATCACACCAGTATGGATGACAGTGCCATCTCATCTTTCCAGCACAATCCATAGCGCTTCTTCTTTTCCCCACGTCCCCTGCATTTCAGCAGCTTTAATATTGCTTTTGACATATGGGGCTACTCCTCCTTTTCCATTTTCTCTATCTCTTCCGAATAGATTATAGCCAGCTATGATTATATCCCATTCATGCAACTCGTTAAACCATGTTTCTGTAATGACCGCGATGTCCAAGTCCATTTTCACCATTAGGGCTTCGAGATCAGGAACTGTTGGCTAGGCTTCGAGCATTTATGTTCATTGCTTTCCAGCATTTGTTGATTGGCTTGCCTGTATTTTGCATGGATGTTGTTCTACACACCCCTTCTCGCTTGCCACTGATGTGTAGTTCAAAAGTGTGGCTGTTTCCAATGTTGCATTGCTTTTGCTGGGAATGATGTACTGAACTTGTCCTTCTCCATCCATCACAGCCTTTTCCTAGTTTAAATGCCTGTTCACATACTGCCTGAATTTTTCACTTAGGATCCTTTTTCCTGCGACAGAGATATGTAGTCCATCACAAAAGTTGTTTATCCATTTTCCCCAGTTGCCTATATATCTAAATCCTTCTTGTTTGCACAAGGTTTGGAGCCACATATAGCGTAGTTACTCACCTGTAACAGGTGTTCTCCAAGGACAGCAGGAATCAGTCCTCACATATGGGTGATGTCGGCGCCAACGGAGCCCTCATGCGAAGCAATTGCCCAGCTTTCAAAGAAAGCCTTTGGGATTGCATCACGTGTGCGCGGTCCCCTTCCCGCCCAAGGGTGCCATCTTGCTCAGTCTAATGACATAGCTAAAAGATGGCAAAAAGAAGAAAAACAATAGTAGGACTGCAACTCCAGTGGAAGAGGGAGAGTTGTGAGGACTGATTCCTGCTGTTCCTGGAGAAAGCACAGTTACTTACCTGTAACAGGTGATCTCTAGGAACAGCAGGAATAAGTCTTCACATATGGGTACGTCGGTACCGACAGAGCCTGCACGGGAACGCTCCCCAGCGTGCTGCCTTCCCGCCTTTCCAACTTTCTCTCCTCAGTTGAGTTTTATAGCTGAGACAAAGAGGGAGAGAGAGGGAAAGGAAGAGAGAGAGAGAACTCCCAGGGGAGGTGTGTGGGTTGTGAAGACTTATTCCTGCTGTTCCCAGAGATCACCTGTTACAGGTAAGTAACTGTGCTATCTCCAGGAACAAGCAGGAATGAGTCTTCACATATGGGGACTCCCTAGCTTTTGATGCCAGGGAGAGAGCCCAGAGGTTGTGTGTCCCTGGGACAGGGCTGCACTTCCCCACCTGGATCTCTGGCATCCCATGAGGGATGGTGGGTAGGAGTTGATTAAGCATGGAACAGGTGTTTGAGAACAGCCTGACCAAACAAGGCATCCCGGCGGGAGTCCTTGTCTAAGCAGTAATGGCCTGTGAAGGTATGAACTGAGGCCCAAGTGGCTGCTCGACAGATGTCATCGATAGACACAGAGTTCAGATGAGCCATTGAGGCTGCCATGGCTCTCACATTGTGAGCTGTGACATAGACCTCCAGAGAAATGTTTTTGCTCTGATAGGTGAAAGAAATACATTGGGCAATCCAGTTGGAAAGAGTTCTCTTGTAGGCTGGTTGTCCCAAATGAGAAGGATCAAAAGCAACAAAGAGTTGGGAAGACTTTCTATGTTGCTGTCTCCTCTGTAAGTAAAAAGCCAGAGCTCTTTTACAGTCCAGGGTATGAAGATTCCTCTCTGCACTTGATGCATGAGGCCCTGGAAAAAAGACAGGTAGGTAGACCTCTTGGTTGAGGTGAAAAGGCGAGACCACCTTAGGCATAAAGTGTGGATTAGTCCTAAGGACCACCTTGTTATGATGGATCCTTGTATAAGGTGGATTAGCTACTAGTGCTTGCAATTCACTGATGCGGCGTGCTAATGTGATTGCAATGAGAAAGATAAACTTCCAAGAAAGGTTTTTCAAGGAGGTAGTAGCTAAAGGTTCAAAAGGCGGTTTCATAAGCTGACCAAGAACCAAATTTAAGTCCCATGCCACCGGTGGTGGTCTAATGGGAGGCTTTGTTAAAAGGAGGCCTCTCATGAACCTTGCTACAAGGGGATGAGAGGAAACAGGTTGTCCATTTAGAGGCTTGAGTGAAGCTGCAATAGCACTCAGATGGACTCTTACTGAATTTGTCTTAAGGCCTGCATTAGACAGATGCAGGGGATACTCCAGTAACGATTCCAGAGGTATTGACCGGGGGTTAAGACCCCTTCCAGAACACCAGATGGTAAACCTTTTCCACTTGAAGGCGTAAGAACGTCTAGTGGAAGGTTTTCTGGAAGCATGAAGAACATCTTTCACTTGTTGAGAAAGAGGAAGATCCTGGAGATCTAGGCCTTCAGCAACCAAGCCCTGAGATGCAGAGACTGGGGATTGGGATGCCACAATTTTCCATCCTCTTGAGAGAGGAGGTCTGGAGCAGACCCTAACTCTAGGGAGGGAGCTTGAGAGAGATGTAGAAGCAGAGGGTACCACACTTGCCATGGCCAATGTGGAGCTATGAGAATCATCTGGCCTCTGTCTCTCTGAAGCTTGAATAGGGTTTTGGGAATTAGGGGAATGGGTGGAAAGGCATACAGGACGTCTTGACCCCAGTGAAGGAGGAAAGCATCCCTTGCCTGAGCCCCCTGAGCCGGAGTTCTGGAACAGAACCAGGGAAGTTTGGCATTCCACGGACTTGCAAAGAGGTCTATGTCCGGGGTTCCCCAAATTTGAAAACTTTTTGACACCTGGTCCATATGTAGGGGCCACTCGTGTGGAAGCAGAACTCGACTGAGTCTGTCTGCCCAAGAGTTTTGAACCCCTGGAAGATAGACTGCCAGAAGATGAATGTGATGCTCTCTGGCGAGGGCCCATAGTCGCAGAGCTTCGTTGCAAAGTGACAGAGAGCCAGTTCCCCCCTGCTTGTTTAGGTAGAACATGGCTACCTGATTGTCCGTGTGGACAAGGACTGTCTTGAGGCTGAGCAGGGTGTGGAAAACTCGTAGAGCAAGGAAGATTGCTCTGAGTTCCAAAAGATTGATGTGGAGACAAGTCTCCTGTGCGGACCAGATGCCCTGGGTGGAGAGGTCCTGAAGATGAGCTCCTCAGCCCATTGGAGAAGCATCTGTTTTAAGAGTTGCCTGGGGTAGAGGTGTTGAAAAGGACACCCCAGCAAGAGGTTTTGAGGGGACTTCCACCATTGGAGGGACAAAATGAAGCAACTTGTGTTTGCTATTTTTTGTCTGACAGGCAGCCTAATGCCTGGGTCCATTGAGTGGATAAAGTCCACTGAGCTGCTCTCATGTGAAGGTGAGCATATGGTACCACATGAACGGTGGAAGCCATATGGCCTAGCAACTGTAACATCTCTCGAGCAGTTAGTAGGGGTTTCAACTCTGCTTGAGAAGCTAACTGCATCAAGCGAAGGCAGCGGGCCTAGGGAAGAAAGGCCCTTGCCTTTGTGGTATCCAGCAATGCCCCTATAAACTCCAGGGACTGAGTAGGGATCAAATTGGATTTTGGGATGTTTATTACCAGCCCTAAGTATTAAAGGATATGCATTGTGCAGGTTAGAGCAGTCTGGCTCATTCGAGCTCCCACTCAGAGGCCAAGTCGTCCAGATAGGGGAAGACAAATATTCCCAGGGTGCGCAGAAAAGCAGCAACCACTGCCATGCATTTGGTGAACACCCTTGGTGCAGAGGCCAGGCCACAGGGGAGCACTCTGTATTGATAGTGCTTCTCCTGGAAAAAGAACCGAAGGAACCTTCTTTGAGTTGGATGGATGAGAACATGAGTGTACGCATCCTTGAGATCTAGAGAACAAAGCCAATCCTGACTCTGAAGGTATGGCAGCAGAGTTCCTAAAGAAACCATCTTGAATTTTTCCTTGACTAGGAATCTGTTCAACTCTCTGAGATCTAAAATGGGTCTGAAGCCCCCTGTTTTCTTTGGGATAAGAAAATAGGGGGAGTAGAACCCTGTGCCTTGTTGTTGAGAAGGCACTTCCTCTATTGCCCCTTGGGTTAGAAAAGTGGCAACCTCCTGCTCTAATAGGCTGAGGAGGGAGGTGGGAGAATTGAACTGGTGCACTCTTGTGAGAGGGGGCAAGCTGGAAAAATGAAGTTTGTACCCCTCTCTTATGATGGAGAGTGTCCAATGCTCTGCTGTGATTTGTCTCCATCTGGGAGCAAAGTGACATAACCTTCCTGGAATGGTGGAGGGCTCTGGTCCTTCTACAGTCAGGAAGGCTAAGTTCTCTAGCAGAAAATCAAAGGCCCTGAGGGGGCTGAGACTGCTGGGCTGGAGCAGGCCTCGCAGCCTTGGCCTTGGTCTTTTTGGAGGATTGCTGACGTTTGGAAGGAAACTGAGCTGCAGAAGATGCTCTCTGACTATAAGCAGGATAGGATCTTCCCTTTTTAGAAAAAGGTGTTTTCTTGAACAACCTCTTCTTAGCAGGAGCAGCTGTAGATTTGGATAGTCTATCCAAAGCAGAATTTTCAGCATCCATCTAATTGGCCTTCGCTTGCCAATCCTTACCAAACAGATTTTCACCTGTACAAGGGATATTTCCCAATTCATCTTGGACCCAGGTCTCCAAATCAGATGCTTGAAGCCAAGCAATCCTACGTGCACCTATAGCTATAGCTGAGGCTCTGCTTACGCATTCAAAGGAGTCGAAAGCTGCACGGTTGGAGAATTTGGAGATATCTTGGGCATGTTTGAGCCCAGAGAGAAATTCTTGCCTTTTATTGTCAGACATAAAAGGACTTAAAGTCTGCAAATGGTCAGTGACTTCTTTTAAGAACATTCCCATGTAGAGACTATAAGAATTAATTCTCACAGCAAGCATGGAAGCTTGGAAGACTTCTACCAAAAGCATCCAGGGTTCTACATTCACGTCCTGGAGGACTAAAGGCATGTCTCTTGACACTTCTAATCTTTCTCATTGCAGACTCAACCACAATAGAGTGGTGAGGAAGCTGAGTTTTATGGAAACCAGGACAAGGAGGGACACGATACATGGTGTCCAACCTGCGAGAATGAGGAGAGGTGGTTAGAGGTGCTTCCCACATCCTTAACATGAGATCATACAGAATCTCATGAATAGGCAAGGTAGCTGCCTCTTTAGGAGTTTTAGGATATTGTAGAATATCTAACTCCTTAGCTCTAGGCTCTGACTCTGGGGCTACTGTAATAGAGAGACCCCGGGGCCACCTCTCTGATAAAGTCTTGAAAAGACAAGTCCTCTGGAGGAGACATCCTTCGTTTAGGAGAGGACTCCTCCTGTGGAAGAAGCATCACTGCATCGACAGACTCTTCAGAATCCTCACAGTCATCAGAGGAATCGAAGTATCGTCTGTCGGGATGCTCTTGCAAAGCCCGATACCCGTACCGACCGGGGTCGGCATCGGGAATCATCGGTACCGGAGTATCGGTACCGGAGGGCTGCAGAGGGTAGGGTACCAGCATGGCTGACACTGATGCCGATGTCGATGCCACCGGTACCGGAATCAGTACCGATGGCAATACCGGAGCCGGTACCTGGGGAGTAGTCTGTTGCGGTACCACGGGCGTCGATGCCACAAGGAAAGCCACCAGACTGCGTTCCATGGACAGAATCCTCTGATCCATTGACGCTGCCAATGCCTGGAAGTTGGTACCGGTGGAGGCCACCGGTACCCCAGAGCATGACACCAGGAGATCTGTTGAGGCCACGCCATCTAGATCGTCCTGGAACCCCGATGATGATGCTTTAGAAGCCGAAGCCTCCCGCCGGGGTAATTTTGCCGGTGCAGAATCCTCGAGGGCAAAGCCAGAGGCATCTCGATGCTTAGAAGGAGATTTGCCCTTCGAGGACCGGCTGGATTTATGCTTAGTTACCTGAGATCCATGTGAGGAAGAAGCAGCCCTGGAAGACATCAATGCCACCAAAGCCGCCTCAGAGAGAAAAAGGGTACTGAGCTTGGCAGCTCGGTTTTGTCGACCTCTCTTAGACATCATGGAACAGGACACACAATCTTTAATGGAATGGTCAGGGCCTAAACATTTGAGACACCAGTCATGGGTGTCGGTGACGGATATAGTACCGCCACATTTTGTGCACTTCTTAAAACCTGAGGCAGGTTTTTCCATATTTAAGGAAGAAGGTTTTGGGCGTAAGGCCCATAACTGAAGTACACCTGAAGAAAAAATAGAAGGTTGTCTTTTTTTTTTGAAGAAAAGAATAAGAACCGGCGGTACCGGTACAATGTCGAGGAAGGCAGACGCGTACAGAAAAGAAATAAAGAAAAAATAAGGAAATTCTTCTGCGGTGACAGGAACACGACCTGCTGGCTCCACGGAAAAAGAACAACTGAGGAGAGACAGTTGGAAAGGCAGGAAGGCAGCACGCAGGCGCTGTGGGATGCTCCCAAAAGCTTTCTGATTGGACGCTGGGGAGCATTCCCGCGCAGGCTCCGTCGGTACCGACGTACCCATATGTGAAGACTCATTCCTGCTTGTTCCTGGAGATCACCTGTTACAGTTGAGTAACTACGCTTTCTCCAGGAACAAGCAGGAAGTCAGTCCTCACATATGGGACTCCCTTAGCTATAGGCTACTGAGAACCGATAGCTGAAAAATGGCTCCCTCTAGAAGAGCCGCAGCAGCTGTGATAGAAATCCAACAGAGACACAACCCCGGTATCCTGACACCAGAGGGCCGGAGGGTAGGAGTTGCATAAACCTCAAATAAGTTACGGAGTACTGCCTGGCCGAAAGCATTGTCTCAGCGGGACTCTACATCCAAGCAGTAATGGGCTGCAAAAGTCTGGCTTGAAGACCAGGTGGCGGCCCGGCAGATGTCTTCCAGTGGAACAGAGCAGAAGTGAGCCACTGATGCAGCCTTAGCCCTGACACGGTGGGCCGTGACTCAACCCTGCAACGGAAGGTCGGCTGCCCTGTACGCCCAGACTATGCAGTCTGTCACCCAGGTGGACAACGTACGCTTGGAGACAGGAAGCCCCAGCTTACTGGGGTCAAAAGAGATGAAAAGCTGAGGAGCCCTTCGATGTCCCCTCGTACGCTCCAGGTAGAAGGCTAATGCCCTCTTACAGTCAAGGGTATGCAGGACTGCCTCTGCCCGGCTGGAATGCGGTCTGTGAAAGAATGTCGGAAGAACCACCTCCTGGTTGAGGTGGAATGAAGAGACTACTTTTGGAAGGAACTTAGGGTGTATGCGTAGGACCACCCTATTCCTGTAAAACCGTATGTACGGTCTTTCTGAAACCAAAGCCTGCAGTTCACTCACTCGCCTCACAGACATGAGTGCCACCAGGAAGAGTACCATCAGGTTGAGAGACCTGAGATTGGGATGTAAGAGAGAGCTCTGTTCCCGGGACAGGTGGTCGGGCCTTGTCTCCAGCGGGAGTGGGGTCTCCAGTGCCAGCTGGAGGAGAAGTGGTAACCAAGGTTGCCTTGGCCATCTGGGGGCTATCAGAATGACCGAGGCCTTGTCCCGAATGATTTTGAACAGAGTTCGGGCCACCTGAGGCGTGGGAGGAAAACGCATATTGGAGGCCTACCGACCATAGTAACATAGTAAATGACGGCAGATAAAAACCAGCATGGTCCATCTAGTCTGCACAGCACGATGGCAAGAGTAGGTGCACCTGCCGCTCTGTGCAGGCCACCCCTCCCCACATCGCTGTTTAGGAGTGAACCCACCACTCCATGCAGGACACCCTTATTTGTTGAGAAATTAGATGGTTCAGTTTATTTTGATTTTATCATTTTGCTATAAAGGGATCCACTGTGTCTCTCCCATGCCATTTTGAATTCCATCACCGTGTTTGCCCCCACCACTTCCATTGGGAGGGCATTCCAAGCATCCACCACCCTTTCTGTGAAAAAGTATTTCCTGACATTGCCTTTCAATTTACCACCTTGCAGCTTCCTGTTATGCCCTCTAGTTTTACAGCTTTCCAGTCTTTGGAAGAGGTTTGTTTGTTCATTATTTCCCTTTAAGTATTTAAAGGTCTGAAACATATCTCCCCTGTCCCTCCTCTCCTCCAAAGGGTACATTTTTAGGTCTTCAAGTCTCTTCTCATAAGGCTTCTGACGCAGGCTCCAAATCATTTTGGTCGCCTTCCTCTGAACAGTTTCCAGTCTTTTTACATCCTTTGCAAGATACGGTCTCCAAAACTGAACACAGTATTCCAAGTGAGGCCTCACCAGTGACTTCTACAGTGGCATTAGTACCTCTTCCTTTCTGCTGGTGATTCCTCTTTGTATGCAGCCCAACGTCCTCCTGACTTTTGCCACCGCCTTGTCGCAATGTTTTACCACCTGGAGATCTTCAGAAATAATCACACCAAGGTCTTTCTCCTGATCCATGCACACCAACCTCTCGCCCCCTATCGCGTACAATTCCCTTGGATTTCTGCTACCCAAGTGCATAACTCTGCACTTCTTTGCATTAAATCTTAATTGCCAAGCATTAGACCATTCTTCCAGCTTTTATAGATCTTTCCTCATGTTAACTACTCCCTCAGGGGAGTCCACTCTGTTGCAAATTTTCATGTCATCTGCAAAAAGACAGACTTTTCCATTCAGTCCTTCAGCAATATCATTCACAAATACATTGAACAGTGCTGGGCCCAGGACCAACCCCTGGGGCACCCTGTCAATCACCTTCCCTTCATCCGAGTGAGCTCCATTTACCATCACCCTCTGTCTGTCAGTCAACCAATTTCTGATCCAATTTACCATCTTAGGATCCATCCCCAAGTACCGAGTTTATTGATAAGCCTCCTATGAGGAACAGTATCGAAGGCTTTTCTGAAATCCAGGTAGATGACATCCATCGCATGCCCCTGATCTAGCTCCCTGGTCACCCAGTCAAAGAACTCAATCAGATTTGTTTGGCAAGATCGTCCTTCGGTAAAACCATGTTGCCTCGGGTCTTGCAGCCTGTTGGTTTTGAGAAAGTTCACTATTCGCTCTTTTAGGAGCGCCTCCATTACTTTTCCCGCCATCGAGGTAAGGCTCACAGGCCTGTAGTTTGACACTTCTTCCCTGTCACCACTTTTGTGTAGAGGTACGACATCAGCCATTCTCCAGTCCTGAGGAACCTCTCCTGTTTCCAAGGATCTGTTAAAAACATCCTTTAACGGCCCTGCAAGAACCTCTCAGAGCTCTTTCAGTATCCTGGGATGTATCCCATCCGGTCCCATGGCCTTGTCCACTTTCAGTTTTGCAAGCTGTTCTAACACCTCATCTTCTGGGAATGGTGTGGTAACTACTTCTTCCCATTTTTATATTTGGGAGTCACAGGTGGTCCTTCTCCAGGACTTTCTTTAGAAAAAACAGAGAAGTATTCGTTTAGCAATTTCGCTTTTTCAATGTCACCTTCCACGAGTCCGTTCGCAGCACTTCTGAGTCCTGCAATTCCACCTCTGATCTTCCTTTCCCGAATATACCTGAAGAAGGTTTTGTCACCACACTTCAATTCTTTAGCCATCTTTTCCTCTGCCTTTGATTTTGCTCTCCTTATTTCTCTCTTTGTCTCTTTGAGTTTGATCCTGTATTCATTTTTGTGCTTCTCTGTTTGGGAGCTTTAGAATTTTGTGAAAGCTGTGTTTTTTGCCTTTATTTGAGCAGCCACTTCTTTGGAAAACCGAATAGGTTTTCTTCTCCTCTTGTTTTCGTTTACTTTTGTTACATATTTATCTGTTGCCCCTTTTATTGCCACCTTTAGTTTAGCCCATTCCAATTCCACTTCCCTTATCTCCTTCCACCCTGTCAGCTCCTCCTTTAGGTACTCGGCCATTTTATTGAAGTCAGTGTTTTTGAAGTTTAGGACTTTGAGCTTGCTATGTTTGGGCTGTACCATGGCTTTTATCTCAAACCACACCAGGAGATCAGAAATGCATCTGCTGCCATCCTCCTGGGATGTGGCTGTCTGGAGCAGAACCGGGGCAGCTGATGATTCTGCAGACTGGCAAAGAGGTCTATAGACAGATACCCCCAGCAGTGGAAGATCTGCTGGGCTATCTCCAGATTCAGTTGCCATTCATGAGGTTGAAGAATTCTGCTTAGTTTGTCTGCCAGGTAGTTCTCTTGGCCTGGCAGGTAAATCTCCTTGAGAGACATACCCTGTCTGATGGCAAAGGAGCAGAGGTCCAGTGCCTCCTGACACAGGAAATGGGACCCTGTCCCTCCCTGCTTGTTCACACAGAACATAGTCACCTGATTGTCTGTCTGTACGAGTACAGATTAATGCGAGAGAACATGGCAGAAGGCTTGCAGAGCTAGGCGTATCGCCCGGAGCTCTAAAAGGTTGATCTGTTGTGTCCCCTTCTTGGGGAGACCACAACCCCTGAGTGCAGGAGTCCTGACAATGGGCTCCCCAGCCCAGCAGGGATGCATCTGTCGTCAAGACTCTTGAAGACACCGGAGGTTGGAAAGGCACTCCTCCGAGCAGGTTGGGCAGGTGAAGCCACCAGACCAGCGACTTTAGCAGTCGTTTGGACACCCTTATCCTGTCTCGGAGTCGACCTGTGGCCTGCATCCACTGATTCCGGAGGCACCACTGAGCTGTCCTCTTGTGGAGCCGGGCGTTCGGGGTCACATGCACTGTGGAAGCCATGTGTCCCAAGAGACGCAGGAAATGCCTTGCTGATATTTGAGATCTGTGGTTTATCTGGCACACTAGCTCCAGAAGCCTCTGTGCCCTGTCCAGTGGCAGGTAAGCCTTTGCCTGCAATGTGTCTAGTTTTGCCCCATGAACTCTAAGTTCTGAGTGGGGAGCAAGGTGGACTTTGCCTGATTTATGACAAAGCCTAGATGTTGCAGTATGTTGATAGTGCAAGTTGTGGCCTGTTGGGCCTCCTGAGGCGACGGGGCCCTGATGAGCCAGTCGTCCAGGTATGGTAAGACAAAGATACCCTGGTTTCTGAGAAACCCCGCTACCACCGCCAGGCATTTGGTAAACACTCTGGGGGCGGAGGCTAGGCAGAATGGATGTGTGTGCAAGCATCCTTCAGGTCTAAGGAGCATAGCCAACCTCCCTGGTGGAGGTATGGCAGCAAAATTCCAAGGGAAAGAAGCATCTTGAACTTTTCCTTCACTAGGAACTTGTTTAAGTTTCGAAGGTTGAGGATGGGCCTGAGGCCTCCTGTTCGCTTTGGTATCAGGAAATACCTGGAGTAGAAGCCTTGCCCTTGCAGGCTGTGGGGTACTGGTTCCATCGCCTGATTCTCCAGGAGACCTGCTAAGTCCTGTAAAAGGAGGTTCCTATGTAGAGGAGGTCTTAGAGGCTCTCCTGGAAAATAGGAGGGGGGCACCTGGCTGAAGTGGAGCAAATAGCCCTCTTGGACTATTTGTAGGACCCAGGTGTCTGTGGTGACTGCTGGCCACCTGTCGGCGTAAAGGGCCAGTCTCCCTCCTGTGCCCAGTCTCACCCCTGGCTGGAGAGAGACCATACAGTGGCTGTCAAAAACCCCCAACCGGCTGGGAGGGAGCTTGTGTCTGGGGGTCTTCTGCTTACGCAGGCCATGTGCCTGTCCCTTGGCCTTCTGCCTATGTTGGGGAGCTGGGGAGGCCTGGTGAGTTGGGTAGTTGTGGTAAGCAGTACCCTTCCTTGGGAAAAAGGGCTTTTCCCCAAGTCCTTCTTCTTAGAAGTGGCAGAAGTCTTTTTGGAGAATCTTGTCCAGGTCAAGTACTCTGACTCGATTTCCGCAGCCTTTTCAGTCATGGGTTTGCCAAACAGGTTTTCACCTCGGCATGGGACATCAACCAACTTGTCCTGTACCCATAACTCTAGGTCCGACGACATTAGCCATGCCTGGCGCCGGGTACCGATGCCGGCTGCAGCTACCCAGGCCGAAGCCTCGAAGCCGTCATAGGCTGCTCGAGACATGAACTTTGAGCACTCTCGAATCCCCGTGGACAAGGCTTTGAATCTCTGCAAGGGTTCCTTGGAGAGCCAAGCTGAGAACCCGACAATTTCCTTAGCCAGGTCCCGTAAGTACATGCCCATGTACAGCTGGTATGTTTGGACACGGCATGACAGCATCGAGCCCTGGTAGCACTTTCTGCCGAGGGCGTCCAGGTTCTGGGCTTCCCTCCCAGGAGGCACCGAGGAGTGCATTTTCTGGCTCTTGAGCCTTTGCATGGCCGATTCCACAACCATGGAGTTGTGCGGCAGCTGTGCCTTCTGGAACCCAGGGCTCTTGTGGACTCGATAGATGGAATCGACCTGCCTGCTGAGCACCGGCATCAAGGCTGGTGATTCCCACATATGGAACAACCGTTCCAGCATCGGAGGAACCGGTACAGTAAGGGCTTCCTTCGGTGGAAAATCATACTGGAGGACATCGAGCTCTTTGGCTTGAGGCTCCCTCCTCGGCTCCGCCGGGAAAGCCAAGGCCTTGACCATGTCCTGTACGAACTCCGAGAACCGGGTATCCTTCGGGGGAGACCTTCTCCGAGGTTCGGACCCTGGCAAGTCAGATAGGACACACCGTGTCCGGTGGGTGCCCGGGAAGTCTTCATCCTCCATCTCCCAGGCCGAGTCCTCCGGCCGTAAGGACTTTGGTCTCGATCGCCCAGATGCCAATGGCACTGGCGTCGATGACCTCGGTCCCGAACGGGAGGTCGAGGGAGACCTTGGCTGAGGATCGGCTCGAGGAGCCTCGAGGATCAGCTTAGCTCGGCCTCCGGAGTCGACATGGACGTTGAGGTCCCAGTGGTCGGGGCAGATGGACCGGTGAGACTGGTCATCAGTGCCCGCTGCTGCTCCATGAAGGCAGCCATGCTGGGCTCCAAGGCCGCCATTCTGAGACCGAGTCCAGAAGGCTCCACAGCCTTCGGCTCGGGTCCCGACACTGTCGGGCCCGATGCCGGTTCTCCCGGAGGAGAATCTACGAGGACAACAGTATTTACCTTCCTCGGTGTCTCCAACTCCGTGCGAGGTACCTTGGCAGGCTGCTCCGGCTCCGACTACGAGGACCCGGGGCAGTGGTCAGGACTCCGAGACTTGGCCCGCGAGGAACCAGGCCTATCAGAGGCATCCAACGACGACGCCCTCACAAGTTTTTTCTTCCTCCGGTTTACCCTGGAGGGAGACCCCCTCTCAGAAGACCCCGACGGTGCTCGGATTCCAACAGCTCCTGAGATGTCGAGGCTTCTGATGAGGTCCGGACCCAGGTGGATGTGGACTCTGAGAAAATCCTCTCACGCTGCTGCTGCCTACTTCTAAGTGCCTTAGAAGACAGCTTGCCACACGGGCCACAGGCCACCGGGTCATGGTCGGCCCCGAGGCATCAGAGAAAGCAGTCATGTGTGTCGGTGAGGGTCATTAACGTTTTACACCGATCACACTTTTTAAACCCGCTGGCAGCCATCGGGGGAAAAAAGGGCCCCTGCAAGGTCAAACGACCAGGCTGCCAGTGAAAAAGAAAAAGAGCGCAAACGCTAGTCACTAAGGACAAGAACCAAAAAACAGGGACCAGATCCGATACCGGTGTACCGAACCGAGGCGGGGAGGGGAACCGGCGTCGAACCAGGTCGAAGACAAGAATCTTCTGAGAAGCTGACGCACTTTTTTAGCGAGGGAATTCGGACCACGTCCATTGGGCTCCGCAGAAAAAGGTAGTCTGAGCAAGATGGCATCCTTGGGCGGGAAGAGGACCGCGCATGCAGAGCTTGGCCGATGTCAAACACCCAGTGGTCGAGGCGGAGGAACCAGACGTGCCGGACATCAGCGCCCACCGCTGGTCCAAGAAGGCAGTTACACTGTGCTCCAAGGTCGCCATCCTGGACTCGAGCCCAGATGACTCCGCAACCTTCGATGCAGGCACCAATGGACTCGGGCCCGACGCCGGCTCACCTGGAGCAGAGTCCTCGACGAGGACTGTGTCTAACTGGCGAGGCTGGTCCACAGCCGGATCCTTCCAGGGAACCTTGGCCGGTCGTCCCTTCTCTGACAGTTCGAGAGGGCGGCTGGGGCTCCGCGACTGGGAGGACCCCAGTTGATCGGAGCCATCAAGGGACACTGCCTTCAAGGACTTCTTCCTCTTCAGTTCCCGCGAGGGAGACCCCCGCTCCGAGAACCCAAGGCGACGCTCAGGCTCGGAGTGCTCCTCCCAAGGGGTCGAGGCTTTGTACGAGGTCCTGGCTCTCGGAGGAATCGGGGACTCGGGAAAAATTTTGTCATGCTGCTGCTGGCGGCTCCTCAAGGCCTTATAGAATATCTTTTTGCATGGGTCATGGTCCGGGCCAAGGCACCAGAGGCAGCAGTCATGTGTGTCGGTGAGACACATTATTTTAGCACACCAATCACACTTTTTAAAGCCACTGGTCACCACAGGGGGAAAAAGAACCCCAGCATGGTCAAAGACTCTTCGGGCTGCCAGTGGAGAAAAAGGCACGAAGGCGCAAAAAGAAAACCGAACTAGTATCAAAAGGAGTTGACCCCGATACCGAGGCACCGAGGTTGGCGGGTGGGAAAGGTACCAGTGCAACACCGGAGACGAACAAAAAACTCGAGAAATAATCAACTTTTTCTGGGGGAAAACAGACGATGTCTGGTGGGCTCTGCGGAAAAAAGTAGACTGAGCAAGATGGCACCCTTGGGCAGGAAGGGGACAATGCATGCATAATAGCAATCCCAAAGGCTCTCTTTGAAAGCTGGGGATTTGCTCTGCGCGGGCTCTGTCGGCGCCGACGTCACCCATATGTGAGGACTGACTTCCTGCTTGTTCCTGGAGAACATTTTTTATGCATAGCAGCTAACTTGAGGCATATAGGGCAAGCTCTTAAGTTCCAAATGATTCTTCTCAGAATGAAAGCACCACAGTTATTGTATTGAATAAACGACATTTTGATTCAGCTGTTCTAGGAGGAGAAAAGGAGAAAAAATGGATGTAAACCTAATTAAAGGACAGATGTCAATGTAGATTCCTAAAAACCTATATTCAACAGTTAAAGTTTATCAAAAAAACAGGCAATTGTAAAGTTTGAAAGCCTTAGCTGAGTGTGTTTAATGTAAAATGTTCAGTTCTGATTCCTATAAATTGTTCTGCCTACAAAATAGGTTGATACATAAACCCAGTTAAATAAATAAAATAACGAGATAAAATAAACACTGGCAGCTCGTGGAAAGAATGAGCCCACTGGGAAGTCACTGCGGAATAGGACTGAGATTATTATTGTGGTCCAACCTCATCAGCTGGTAACTGATTTCTTACTGATAAAACTAATAGAGTTCATAAAGAAGAAAATGTGGCTTGTGTGACTGGGTATGGGAAGTACATATGTGGTAAGGTCTGTAATTGGACTGGGCCTATGCACCCTTCAGCGCTGTGTGAAGTTCGTAAGGAAGAGGAGCAGGATGGTTGCGGGGGATATTGATTAATGCGCATTCAACTGTGAATAAGTCAGATGTTATTCTCATATGATTGTGGAAGAGGGATTATATTTTTGTTAGTCACTGAGACTTGGAGGCATGCTTACTAAAGCGCAGTAGCCGGTAGCACGGAGTTTAGCATGGGGCTAACGTGTTTTGGCCATGCAGTACCAAGGAATGTGCAGTTCACAAGAGCCCATGCTAAAAATGCCACACTACCTGAGCAGCACACGAGTGGGTGGAGAGTGGGTGGAGAGTGGGTGGAGATGTCATGCGCAGCTGGGGCAGGCTAGTCGCACACTAGCTATACAGTCATGTCGCTAGCACAAGTGCAATTAACATCTGCCTCTGAGCAGGTGGGTAGCTGCACCTGCATTGCTAGCGCATTGTGAACATGTGTTCGGTACGTTACTGTTAGGAAATAGTAAGGGAAGAAATAGGGCAACTACACTGGAAGAAAGAAAGACAAACAGGAAAGACAGCTAAATATCTAGGCACCTGCCTAAGCCACCAGGGAGGAGGGCTTGCATGGTGCAGCTGCCATGGCAGTGAAACACAGCAGCCTCATAGCCACAAACCAGGGTCTGCAGGTCAAGAGGAGGGCCTAGTGGTTGGGGCAGTAGCCTTGGTCTGGAGGGATCTGGGTTCAAGTCCTGCTGGGAGACAGCAGCCTCAGGCTGGAGGGACTGGGGTTACACAGTCCCACTGGTGCTCCTTGTTGGCTTGGGCAAGCCACTTAACCCTCCTTTGCCTCAAGTATGACCTTAGATTGTGAGCCCTTTAAGGACAGGGAAATATATACAGTACCTGAATTTAACTTCCTTAACCGCCTAGCTTCTACCTGCTATAGGCGGTATATCAAGTAAATAAACTATAATAATAAGAATGACCTTGCTGAGACAATGGGCAAACATCCACAACTGTCCTGACTGACTGCTGTTCATGTCTGCATCTGGATTGGATAGTTGTCAGAGGGCTGCTGGTGTTGTGTACTGTGGCCTCATAGCCCGAGTTGGAGCTAGCAAAGTATAGAGGGGGTATGCAAATTAGGTATTGCACATACTGGCAAACATGATAATTTGGCATCAAAAGGCACAATCCGACTCCTGTCTCTCCTGCTTGGGAGGGGGAATGCATGTAGCAGTGCATACATGCACCTGGGAGGCCTTGCTGTTGCCACGAATAATGTTCCTGTGGACAGATGGTCCCTCACCCTGACCAAAAGGAGGATGTGGCTGATGCCTCTCACCTCTGAGCAGCTAATTACTTCTAAGGCAGAGACATTCCATGGACCTGGGGCACTCTGGTAGGCCCTTGATTCCCTGAATGCTGGTGTGCTCAGCTTGGGAGCTGTTTGGGATCTGCCATTTCCATGTGGTATTCTCCCAGTGCTCCTCCCAGTAAGAGGAAGCATGAGGGCCCTCCGTAGATAAACTGCCTTGCCCTCCCCCCAATTTGTAGATGTCAAGCCATGGGGGTGCTCCTTGACACTATGAATCCCATGTGGAAGAAGTGATGATTGTGCATGGCCCCCAGGCTCTGGTGACCCCATTACCCTCACATGAGGGACACACGGCACAATGGATATGGTGCTGTCCAACACTACAGACCTTGTACTGTGTTCCCTGCAGCCTAGTTGAACAGGCACCCTGGGTGCCTTAGGGTGAGGGGGGGGGAATCACATACCCCCCCCCCCACCCCATGATGGACACACTGCCCGATCTCATACAAGACCCGCAGCATCTTCAGCTGTCACTTTTGCACCCTACAGTATCTCCCACGGTTAGGGACACTACACAAACTCTCTGGGATGAGTCATGGGATAGGAGGCAGTGTACTATTGTGGATCAGGAACTGGTTGAAAGATAGAAAGCAGAGGATAGGGCTAAATAGCCAATTTTCCCAATGGAGAAAGGTGAATAAGCAGCGGACCCAGGGATCTGTGCTGGGTCCGCTGCTTTTTGACATATTCATAAATGATCTGGAAAAGGGAATAACGAGTGAGGTTATCAAATTTGCAGATGACACAAAACTATTAAAAGTTGTTAAAACCCAAGAGGATTGTGGAAAATTGCAAGAGGATTTAGATAAACTGGAAGACTGGGCATCAAAATGGCAGATGAAATTTAATGTAGACAAGTGCAAAGTTATGCACCTAGGGAAGAACCACCCAAACTATGGTTACACGATGCAAGGTTCCACATTAGGAACCATCACCCAGGAAAAAGATTTAGGCGTCATTGTGGATAACATGTTAAAACCCTTGGCCCAGTGTGCAGCGGCGGCCAAGAGAGCAAATACAATACTAGGTATCATAAGGAAAGGAATGGAAAATAAAACAAAAGATATTATAATGCCTCTATATCGTTCCATGGTGAGACCGCACCTTGAATACTGTGTGCAATTCTGGTCGCCGTATCTTATAAAGGATATAGCGTTTTTAGAAAAGGTTCAGAGAAGAGCCACCAAAATGGTAAAGGGGATGGAAGGATACTCCTTTGAAGAAAGGCTAAAAAGGTTAGGGCTCTTTAACCTGGAAAAGAGACGGCTGAGGGGAGATATGATAGAAGTCTATAAATTAATGAACGGAGTGGAACAGGTAAAAACATAGATCGATTGTTTACATTATCAGAATATAGAAAGACTAGGGGACATGCAATGAAGCTACAGGGTAAACTATTTAAGACTAATAAAAGAAAATATTTTTTCACTCAGCGTGTAATCAAACTCTGGAATTTGTTACTGGAGAATGTAGTAAAGGCTGTTAGTGTAGCTGGGTTTAAAAAAAGGTTTGGACAAGTTCCTGGAGGAAAGGTCCATAAACCATTATTAAGAAGGGACCCAGGATATCAATGCTTGACCCAGTACAAGCATTGTGGAACCAGTGTCTTTTGGGGAAACTGCTAGGTACATATTGACCTAGATTGGCCACTGCTGGAAACAGGATACTGGGCTTGATGGACCTTGGTCTGATCCAGTATGGCATATTTATTTATTTATTACATTCTCTTATATACCGCACTATTCTGCATCAGTGCGGTTTACATTGAACAAACTGAAATTACATTGAACAGGACATTATAACTTGGAGATAACTATTTTACAGGGAACATGGGCTATGGAGGGTTAAGTGGCTTGCCGAAGACCACAAGGAGCACCTGTGGGACTAGAAACCCCAGTCCTTCCGGCCCAAGGTTGCTGTCCTCTAGTGGGATCTTATGATATGGGATCATATCTTATGCATGTGCTTGCTTTTTTGATCTGCATGCCCCACCTCTTGTATTTAACCCGTGTTGAGCTGTGCAGCCAATTGTGCCTATTCCTGTTCAACCCTCTCTAATCTGAACTGGCCAATTGCTACAGTGGTGTGCAAAAGTCTGGAATCACTTGTAAATATGACGTTTTATTCAACTTCGTGACCTTATATGTTAATTTCTTTTTCCTCCCAGTGGCTTTTTCTGTGTATCTCATTAAAAGTGATAAATTTGGCTATTAGGGCCAACTTTTAGTATTGGTTTGGCCCTTATTTTCTGAGCTTGTTCCCCATAGTTGTCCTGTTGATAGATTTTCTGTGAAAATCACGTAATGTACATCGTTGGCCAACGATATATTATTGTATGTTTTAAAATATTATGGATGCACGCCAGATTTCCTTCAAATTAATGAATGCGGCCTTGAAAAAGGCCGTTTTTATGTGTCAGTGATGGCTCAGTATTTGATAGGCCACCCTTTGTTCTTGATCACCTGACTGCACCTTGTCGGCATTGAATGAACCAGTCTGACAAGGTGATCGTTGGTGACAATGAGGTTCCAAGCTGCAATGAGTGACTCAATCAGCTCACGCTTTGATGTTGGATGCCTCTTGGATATTTCCAAGGCCACCCTGTGCCACAGGTTCTTGACTGGATTGGAGACTGGGCAGGCTAGTCCATTGACATGATGTTGTTCTGCTGCTTCCAGCTGATCACCTGTCTGGAGCGATGGCAGGGTACACTGCCATCTTGGAACAGGAACTGGCCAGGAAACAGCTGGTGTGCTGATGGCACCATGCACTTTTGCCGTATGGTGATGTACTTGGCCCCATTGACAATTCCATTGACAATGTGAAGACGTCCAACGCCACTGGTAGCCATGCAGCCCCAGACCATGACCTTCAAAGGATGCTTCACAGTGAGGTTGAGACACTCAGGCTTGAATTCCTCTCCAGGAAATCTCTTCACATAAGTGTGGGCCTGGCTACCAAACAGGCAGAAGGTGCTTTCATCACTGAACAGCACCTTTTCCCACATTTCAGTCGACCAGGTTGTGTGCTCTCTCGCCCACATGATCCGGTTGCGCCTTTTTATGTCAGTCATCAGTGGCTTATTCTGTGCTTTGCAGTCTCGGAGACCAAACTGCAGGCACCGGCGACGAACTGTTGATGAGCTGACACTGACCTCACTCTTGTCTGACCACTCTCGAAGTAGCTGAGGTCAACTTGCGATTAATCAGTGAAATGCGTCGTAGTGCGCGGTCCTGGTGTGATGCTGATGCACGTGGACGACCTGAACGAGGCTTGTCCACCACTGAACCCATTTCTTTCTTCTTCTGTACAATCTTAACAGCGCTCTGACTGCAGCCAACTTTCCTGGCTGACGGCTTGAAAATCCTTCCTCGCTCATAAAGGACACACAAACACGCTCTTCCAATGTCACTGTCCGAGTCATCTTCATAGTCGATCCAGAAAGCATATGAAATTCAAAAATTCCGCGCGTTTTTATAGCTGCACTGTTGGCAAGATATCTGCATTGTGATTGGTTAGTGAAACCAGCCTCCTGATTGGTCAGAAATAACACGTGCATACTGGATAATCTCGATCCAGTTTTGACGCAGGATCCACAAAAATCGCAGTAGCTATCTCCCAGTGTCTGTAAAGTATTTAAATTGGAAGCAAGGAATGCAAAAAAGTCAACTCTAAAGCACAGTTACTTACCTGTAACAGGTGATCTCTGGGAACAGCAGGAATTAGTCCTCACATATTGGTACGTCGGTACCGACGGAGCCTGCGTGGGAATGCTCCCCAGCTTCCCAGAAAGAAAGCTTTTGGGGCATCCCACAGCGCATGCGCGCTGCCTTCCCGCCTTTCCTAACCAACTCTCCTCAGTTCGAGTTTAAAGCTGAGACAATAGAGAGAGAGAGGAAAGGAAAGAAAAAGAGATATACAACTCCTAGGGGAGGTGGGAGGGTTGTGAGGACTAATTCCTGCTGTTCCCAGAGATCACCTGTTACAGGTAAGTAACTGTGCTATCTCCAGGAACAAGCAGGAATGGGTCCTCACATATGGGGACTCCCTAGCTAAGATGCCTGGGAGATCCCCAAGGGTATGAGACCCTTAAGGTTCCTCGTCTTCCTATGGATCTCAGGCATCCATTCAGGGAAGTAGGGCAGGAGTTGTTCAAGAATGGAACAGGTGTTTGAGGACAGCCTGACCAAACAGGGCATCCCGGCGGGAGTCCTTGTCCAAACAGTAATGGGCTGTGAAGGTATGAACCGAGGCCCAGGTGGCTGCTCGACAAATATGATCAATGGAGACAGAATGAAGATGAGCCATAGAGGCGGCCATGGCTCTCACATTGTGAGCTGTAACATGGCCCTCCAGAGAAAGGTTCTTACTCTGGTAAGCAAAAGAGATACACTGAGCAATCCAATTGGACAGTGTTCTTTTAGAGACTGGAAGTCCTAAATGAGAAGGATCAAAAGCAACAAAAAGCTGGGAAGACTTTCTATGTTGCTGTGTCCTGTGCAAGTAAAAAGCAAGAGCTCTTTTACAATCTAGAGTATGAAGGTTCCTCTCTGCAGTGGATGCATGAGGAGCTGGAAAAAAGACAGGTAAATACACCTCTTGATTAAGATGAAAAGGTGAGACCACCTTAGGCATAAAGTGAGGATTTGTCCTAAGGACTACCTTATCATGATGGAACCTTGTATAAGGTGGATTAGCCACTAAGGCTTGCAACTCACTGATGCGGCGAGCAGAAGTGACTGCAATAAGGAAAATAAGGAGGTGGCCATGGCCCTCACATTATGAGCCGTGACATGGCCCTCCAGAGAAAGATTCTTACTCTGGTAGGCGAAAGAAATACACTGAGCAATCCAATTGGACAGTGTCCTCTTAGAGACTGGAAGTCCCAAATGAGAGGGATCAAAAGCAACAAAGAGTTGAGAAGAATTTCTATGTTGCTGTGTCCTTTGTAAGTAAAAGGCAAGAGCTCTTTTACAATCCAGAGTATGAAGATTCCTCTCTGCACTTGAAGCATGAGGAGCTGGAAAAAAGACAGGTAAATATACCTCTTGATTAAGATGAAAAGGTGAGACCACTTTAGGCATAAAGTGTGGATTGGTCCTAAGGACTACCTTATCATGATGGAACCTTGTATAAGGTGGATTAGCCACTAAGGCCTGCAGCTCACTGATGCGGCGAGCTGAGGTGACTGCAATGAGGAAAATAACCTTCCAGGAAAGGAATTTCAAGGAGGTGGTGGCTAAGGGTTCAAAAGGCGGCTTCATAAGCTGACCAAGAACCAGATTCAAATCCCATGCCACCGGAGGAGGCCTAATGGGAGGTTTAGTTAAAGTTAGGCCTCTCATGAATCTTGCAATAAGAGGATGAGAGGAAATAGGTTATCCATTGATAGGCTTAAGAGATGCTGCAATAGCACTCAAATGGACTCTTACTGAATTCGTCTTAAGGCCTGCATTGGAAAGATGCAGGAGATATTCCAATAGAGAATTCAAAGGTAGTGCTAGAGGGTCGAGACCCTTTTCAGCACACCAAATGGAAAATCATTTCCATTTAAAAGCATAGGAACGCCTAGTGGAAGGTTTTCTGGAAGCATGGAGGATATCCTTCACTTGTTGAGAAAGATTCCAGTCTTGAAGGTCTAGGCCTTCAATAACCAAGCTTTGAGGTGAAGGGACTTGGGGTTTGGGTGACACAAAGTCCCCTCCTCCTGGGACAGAAGGTCTGGAGCAGCTCCCAAGTCCAGGGAGGGGGCTTGGGAGAGATGCAGAAGTAGAGGGTACCACACTTGGCGTGGCCAGCGTGGAGCTATGAGGATCATAGATCCTTGATCCCTCTGGAGTTTGAACAGAGTCTTGGGAATCAATGGAATGGGTGGAAAGACATACACGAAGCCCTGACCCCAATGAAGGAGGAAGGCATCGTTGGCCTGAACTCCCTGACACGGAATTCTGGAACAGAACCGGGGAAGTTTGGCATTCCACGGACTTGAAAAGAGGTCTATGTCCGGGGTTCCCCATTCTTGGAAGATTCTGAGTACCTGATACATGTGCAGGGACCATTCGTGTGGGAGCAGAACTCGACTGAGTCTGTCTGCCCAAGAGTTTTGGATTCCTGGGAGGTATACTGCCAGGAGATGGATTTGATGCTCTCTGGCGAAGGCCCACAATCTTAAAGCTTCGTTGCAAAGCGACAGAGAGCCAGTTCCTCCTTGCTTGTTTATGTAAAACATGGCTAATTGATTGTCCGTATGAATAAGGACTGTCTTTTAGCTGAGCAGGGTATGAAAGACCTTGAGAGCTAGAAAGACTGCTCGAAGCTCCAAGTGGCTGATATGAAGAAAAGTCTCCTGTGGAGACCAAGTGCCTTGAGTGGAGAGGTCTTGTAGATGAGCTCCCCAACCTGTTTGGGAGGCATCTGTTGTGAGGGTTGCTTGGGGCAACAACTGTTGGAAGGGGGACCCCTGCAACAGATTTCGAGTGGACATCCACCATTGGAGAGACCAAAAGAGACGTTTGGAGGTTGCTATTTGGTTTGAGAGAGCTCCTGATGCTTGAGTCCACTGTGTGGACAAAGTCCATTGGGCTGCTCTCAATGTGTAGGCGAGCATAGGGTACCACATGCACTGTGGAAGCCATGTGGCCTAGCAGTTGTAGCATCTCCCGGGCAGTTAAGTGGCTCTTTGACTGAATCTGGGAGGCTAACTGCACTAGACGTTGGCAGCGGGCCTGAGGAAGGTAGGCCCTTGCAGTGGTAGTGTCCAACCAGGCCCCTATGAATTCTAGGGACTGAGTAGGGGTGAGCTGAGACTTTGGGAGGTTTACCACAAGTCCCAGATACTGCAGAATGCGTCTTGTGTGGTCCAGGGAAATCTGGGCCTCTGACTGAGATGGAGCTCGGATAAGCCAGTTGTCCAGGTATGGGAATACAAAGATTCCCAGAGTGCGTAGAAATGCAGCTACTGTTGCCATGCATTTGGTGAACACTCTTGAAGCAGAGGCCAGACCAAAAGGAAGCACCCTGTATTGGCAATGTTTTCCTTGGAAAAGAAAACGGAGGAACCTTCTGTGAGATGGATGGATGAGGACATGTGTGTACGCATCCCTGAGATCTAGAGAACAAAGCCAGTCCTGACTTTGAAGGTATGGAAGGAGAGTGCCTAGAGAAAGCATCTTGAACTTCTCCTTGCATAGAAATGTGTTCAATTCCCTGAGATCTAATATGGGTCTGTATCCCCCTGTCTTCTTTGGAATGAGAAAATAGGGGGAGTAGAACCCTGACACTTGTTGAAGAAGGGGAACTTCTTATATTGCCCCTTGGGCAAGAAGGGTAGCTACTTCTTGACCTAGAAGGTCGAGAAGAGATGTGGGAGAATTGAAGTGTCTCACCATGGTGTGGGGAGGAAGGTCTGAGAAATGGAGTTTGTAACCCTCTCTTATGATGGAGAGGGTCCATTGCTCTGATGTAATTTGCTCCCATCTGGGAGCAAAATGAGCTAACCTTCCTGGAATGGTGAGAGGTTCTGGCTGTTTTAAAGCCAGAAAGGCTAAGTTCTCTAGCATCAAGTCAAAAACCCTGAGGCGGCTGGGTCTGCTGAGTTGCAGCAACCCCTGTAGTCTTAGGCCTGGCCTGTTTAGGTTGCTGACGCTTAGTAGCAAAACGACCTGTAGAGGATTGTTGGCCAGAAGTAGAAGGGAATCTGCCCTTTTTGAAAAAAGACTTCTTGAAGGCTTTTTTCTTGGCAGAAATGGAGGTTGACTTTGAAAGTCTATCCAGAGCAGAATTCTCTGCATCCATTTGAGTGGCTTTAATTTGCCATTCTTTGCCGAACAGGTTTTCACCTGTACAGGGGAGATTTCCTAAGCCATCTTGGACCCAGGGTTCTAAATCAGAAGCCTTAAGCCATGCAATTCTGCGAGCAGCTATGGCAATGCCAGAAGCTCTGCTGGCACCTTCAAAGGAGTCGAAGGCTGCTCGGTTGGAAAACTTTGAAATGTCTTGAGTATGCTTAAGCCAAATGAGGAATTCATCCCTTTTATCGTCTGGAAGAAAAGGGAGGAAAGTATGCAGTTTATCTGCAACTTCCTTTAGAAACATACCCATGTAAAGACTATATGAGTTGATTCTGGCAATGAGCCTACTGGCCTGGAAGATTTTCCTACCAAAAGCATCCAGGGTCCTGCATTCTCTTCCTGGAGGAGTAGAAGAGTGTCTTTGTACTCTTTATCCTCTTCATAGCTGACTGCACCACAATGGAATGGTGAGGAAGCTGTGTTTTATGAAAACCAGGACAGGGAGGGACACGATAGGTAGTGTCCAATCTGTGAGAATGAGGAGAGATATTGAGAGGAGTATCCCATAAATCAATCATGTGTTCATAAAGAATCTCATGAATTGGTAAGGTGACTGCCTCTTTAGGAGCCTTAGAATAACCCAAAATATCTAATTTTTTTGCTCTAGGCTCTGATTCAGAGGTAACTGAAATAGAAAGTCCTTTAGCTACTTCTCTTATGAAGTCTTGAAAGGACAAATCCTCTGGAGGAGACATTCTTCTTTTTGGAGAAGGCGGCTCTTCAGGAAGGGTTATGGATACTTCAGCAGACTCCTCTGATGTATCAGAATCAGCAGAGGAATCGAAGTACCATCTGTCAGGGTGCTCTTCTAATGCTCGGTACGCGTATCGAGCAGTATCGACCTTGGGGGTCATCGGTACCGACTCGGTACCGAGGAGCAGCCCTGGACAGGGTACTGCTGCAGTCGGTATCCTAGTCGATGCCGATGCAGTCGGTACCGGTACCGGCGCTGGTGCCGGTACCCGAGTCGATACCGACAACGGAGTTTGTTGCGGTATCAACGGCATCGCAGCTTGAATGAAGGCATTGATAGCCCGCTGCATGGACAGAACATTCTGATCCATCGACGCCATGAATGCCTGGAATTCGGTACCGGAAGATTGTGCCAGTACCCCAGAGCATTCTAACAGGTGATCGGTCGAGGCCGTGCCATCGATGTCAACCTGTAACCCCATAGGAGGAGCTTTGGAAGCCAGAGCTTCCCGCCGGGGTTGTTTTGCCGGTGCAGGATCCTCGAGGGCAAGCCCGGAGGCATCTCGATGCTTAGAGGGAGATTTACCCTTCGAGGACCTGCTAGATTTATGTTTGGTTACCTGAGATCCATTGGGGGAAGAAGACCTGGAAGATGTCGATGCTACCGAAGCTGCATCAGCGGGAAACAGCACATGGAGCTTACCTGCTCAGTTCTGTAAACCCCGTTTAGACATTAGAGAGCAGGACGGACAATCTGGAATGGAGTGTTCAGGACCCAAACATTTAAGGCACCATTCATGGGTGTCTGTAACAGAAATAGTACCGCTATACTTAGTGCATTTCTTGAACCCGGAGGCTGGTTTTTCCATGAGGAAAATTTTCTTGTGAGGCCTAAGGCCCAAAGAGAAAAATACACTAAGTGAGGAAATTTATATATATATTTTTTTTTTTAAAAGAAAGAAAGAAAAGACCGGCGGTACCGGTCCGGAGTCGGGGGAGGCAGACACGCGACCAAAGAAATAAAATAAAAAAGAACTTCTTCAGCGGTGACAGGGCTCGACCTGCTGGCTCTGCGGCAAAGAAGAACTGAGGAGAGGCGGTTAGGAAAGGCGGGAAGGCAGCGCGCAGGCGCTGTGGGATGCTCCCAAAAGCTTTCCTTTTTGGGAAGCTGGGGAGCGTTCCCACGCAGGCTCCGTCGGTACCGACCTACCCATATGTGAAGACTCATTCCTGCTTGTTCCTGGAGATAGCAGTCGTTGTACTATTCAGATAGTGCACAGCAGAGTAAAAGCGGAACATGGGTATTCTACCTAATTATTAGGAGAGCAGTGATAGTCAGTCCACTATCAGTACAGCTATGTGGTTGAAATTCGCCCAGCAAAAAGGCTGTTCTAGATTTACCTGTAAACCTACACAGAAAGCAGCTGAATATTGCTGGCTATCCTTAAAGTGGCAGTTCTATACATATATTCAGTGGATAGCGGCACTGAATATGCATAAAATATTAAAATACATCAGCAGGTGTTTAAAAAAGATGTTGACCTCAGTATTTGAATATTGAACCAACTGTTTCTGATACTGAAGTTTTGCTATTTTCCTTTATCCTACCTTTCTAGTACTTGAAAGCATGCACAATTTGATGTTAATTAAACTTACAGCCAGATTTATAATCTACTTCCTACCCACCAAAAAATGTTTAAAATAAAAATTCTGTCTTTATATTTGAAAAGTTAACAAAATTACTTGGAAAAAATGAAATTTTGGAACACTTAAACTTCATTCAAATTCATTTATATTTGAATGATCAAATCCCAAAATACAAGGCACCAGTTCCAACAGTAAGGAAGTAAAGCACAGTTACTTACCTGTAACAGGTGATCTCTGGGAACAGCAGGAATTAGTCTTCACATATGGGTACGTCGGTACCGACGGAGCCTGCACGGGAATGCTGCCCAGCTTTCAATTAGAAAGCTTTTAGCAGCATCCCTCGCGCCTGCGCAGTGACTTCCCGCCTTCTCCACAGCCTCTCTTCAGTTGAGTTTCAGAGCTGAGACAAAGGTGAGGAGAGAAAAGGGAAAAAATAAAAAAGATGCAACTCCTAGGGGAGGTGGGAGGGTTGTGAAGACTAATTCCTGCTGTTCCCAGAGATCACCTGTTACAGGTAAGTAACTGTGCTATCTCCAGGAACAAGCAGGAATGAGTCTTCACATATGGGGACTCCCTAGCTGGAGATGCCAGGGGGAGATCCCATAAAAATGCAAGTGCCCGGGTCAGGGGTGCATTTTTTCTCCAGGAATCCCCGGCATCCAATGTGGGATGGAGGGTAGGAGTTGACAATAAAGGAGCTGTGAGGAAAGAAACAGCATAGCCAAGGACTAGGTGTTCTATAGACTACAGGAGTCCTTGGTGGATATGATGAGTAGCATTAAAACACATTTAATGTACACTTAAAATATGCAGCTTACCTACTGTATTGTAGGAAGTAGAAAGCATAATGGAGTCTACTGGATAAGCAGTGGTGGAATCTTCAAGGTGACCTCTCAGTAGTGAGGAGGAAGGTCCAGACTTGGAGGTAGTAGATGAGCCAGGTGTCAACTGAGTAGGAGTAGACTTCTGGTCTTCAATGGAAAGCTTTATGGGAAAAGCTGAAAAGTCCTTTAGGCATCATGAACATTGAGGACTAAAGGAAGAAGACTGACGGAGTTGAAGAACTAGCCCAGTCCTGGCAGGAAAGGGGGAATGGAAAACCCTTATTCCTACGGAAAACAGTTGTGTACTCGAAGATAAAGATGTACACTGTTTTTCCTAGCTGGCGAGAGATAGGAAAAATATTGGAGCTGGATGCTTCAAGGACATAAAGAAAAAATGGAAGATGTTAGCACCAAAGTGGTTGTTGGTGCTGAACAGGTCCTGTATCATAATTTGGTATGGGACGTAGGGCAACAATCTGTCTAAAACCTCTAAGAGGTAAATCATGTAGTATAGACAGTAAGGGTGATAGTGAATAAGATTGACCAGCCCTTAAGAAGCCCCCCATCAAACACATACATATGGGGAGACATATATATATGTGGCTGGAATAGATATGTATATATTCATATAAATATAGATATAGAAATATGCATATGTCCAGATTTGTATATTAGGATATGGGTGGTGAAATATATTAAATATATATATATGGAAATTTGTGGGGCATGGTTTAGCACCACCAGAGTAATGATATAAGTATGTAGACATATATGGAGATGCTACATACAAGACAACAGATTGAGATACATGTCTACCACCCAGCCCCATAATTGTACATGGGGAATATAAAAGAAAAAGATTCTGCGTTCTACAAGAGGGCGAGCCCACTTGGGATATGCATAGAGAATCTATTTTCGTGGGTTGAGGGATGCAGGAAAGCAATCCAGTGAGATGACCGTGATGTTCGCGTGAGAACAGATGAAGATATGAATCTGTAGAGAACAAGGCAGGGAGTTCTACAGAACACTGACATGGTAGATGCCTTGGATTTTCACGCAGAAGAACTGCTATCTCGTGTTAAGACCCCAGGCTAGAGGGGGTGTGGAGAACCCTTACAGGTATAGGAAGGGTTGATAAGATTCTCTCTAATAATAGAGGAACTTCAGAGACAAGGACAATGCTCTATAGCAAAGCCCTCATAGTAGAAAGCTTCTCTGAAGACTGCAGAGAGCATTGTGCAGGAGAGCTATGAGATAAAGTGACTGAAAGTCAGTTATGTTGCCATATCCTAGAAAAGGAGATGGTTAGAGTAATGTGAGAAAGCCTAACGAGCAGGAGGAACCAAGATAGTTTGGAATCACTACTGAGGCTAGACAAAAATTTTGAACAAGGGACTGGAACTTGGAAAGTCCCAGTAATACAATTACTATAACTCCTGCAGGCAGAGCTGCTGAGAGAAACAGCAGAGAGATTGTCCTGTGCTGAATCAAGAAAAACAGACAAGAAAAGAGAGGGGATATCTCTTCTCACTGTCTGGGGAACGACCAGAGAAGTAGTTCAGTATGGTAGCCCTCAAGTAGTTGGAGGGTGACGTACCCATGGGGTAAGTCAACTGAAGGAAAAATGTTCAGTTGGGAAAGAAACTATCAGGTGATAGTTGCAACTGCTCTTCTGGAGAGTAAGAGGAGAAGTGTGTAGTACCTGAACAAAATAATTTTTTGACAGGTTAGTACACTGAAAAAGAAAAGCACAGTGAATAATCTTTTAATATGTAAGTTACAATTCCCGGCCCCTATGGTTGCTGGGAATGTTGAGACTGGCCAGAACTGGAGGACTTCAGACTAGGCTGAGGCGTCTCTTGTTTAGGTACAGCCGAATGATGGGCAGGAGAGGAATGAAACTTTCTTTTCTTAGGAAAAGAAGGTTTGTTAGGACATTTCCTACTATTTGAAGAAGGAGGTGGCTTAGAATGGTTTCTAGTGGAAGAAGAGTCAGGGGAGCATTGAGCAACCTGACGTAAAGCCTCCTTAATAAAAAAACCTTCCCCTGTACAAGGAGAATGAGCTAGTATAGTTTGTGCCCATTTGCTCAAGTCTGAAGCCTCAAGCCAGGCTCTGCGACGTGCTGCAATGGCAATAGCAGAGGATCTGCTAATGGACTCAAAAGAATCTATAGAAGCACGAGACAGAAACCAGGATATATTCCGGCTGTGATTGATGAGCAAGGAATAATCAGTAGCCTTGGGCTCTGGTAAAAAAGGGGTCAAGAGAGACAATTTCTCTGTGACTTCCTGGAGTGTTAGACTCATGTGAAAAATATATGAGAGAACTCTGGAAGCCAGCATAGAGTTTTGGAAGGCCTGACGGCCAAAAGCGTCAAGTGTTCTTGAAGAACGACCTGGCGGAAAAGAAGAATGCTTCTTCTTGCTCTTAACCTTCCTCAGTGCTGATTCCACTACAAGGGAACGATGAGAAAGTTGAGGTTTTTGGAACCCTGGAGAGGGTGGCACACGGTACCTAACCTCAATGTCAGTAGAAACTTGAGAAAGTCGTAAGGGTGATTTCCATACCCTAAGAAGGAGATCCTGCAGAGCAGTATGCAAAGGAAACTGTATATGTTGCATTTTTGCCGGTGAGCCATGGGTAGGATCACAACCAGGGATAGAAATATTAAGAAAGGTTGCCATATCCAGGAGAAAAGTCTGAAAAGACTGATCTCCTATGGGAACTATTCCTGGTGAGGCTAAAGAAAGAGCCTGAGTATCAGAGGACGTACAAGGTACTGCACCAATGCCAGGTATCGGTTCTAAACTAGGCAGCGGTGCAAGAACAGGCATCAACCTCGCTACTGATAAGGGACTAGCAGGTGAAGTAGTCATCGGGAACTGCTGTAGTGGTACCGAGATCATGAGGGAATTATGGTCTTCGGAACTACCTATTGGAAAACGACAGGAGTCGGTTCCGGGACGCGTCGGTATGCAGTCTTCGAGACTCGATATCGACTCAAGACTCGGCATCGAAGAGAGCAAGACTAGCGATGCATGTCTCGACAGTTCCGACACCAGTGGTAGTATCGGCGATGCCGATACCACTAAGGCAGCCTGGGTGACATCGATCGATACCGACGGTACCGAGGATACCCGATGAGCACCCATCCACGATGCCGATGCTAGGGTATCGGAACCGAACGACGTCGGTACCGTCCCGGAGCATGGCTGAGATTGAGGGAAGTCAATGCGGTGCGTATCGATCGGTCCCGAAGGTACCGAGGATGCCCAATGACGATCCCTGGTGAAGAGTGGAGTACTCGACACCGGTGCCGATGCCGGAGGCTCGGTACCGCTCGAAGCGGATACCACCCCAGCGCATGGCTCAGGTATGTTCTGTGAGGGGTGAGCCCCAGGAACATCCTGAAACCCCTTTAACGCTTTGGAGCCCGAAGACTCCCGCAGGGGTAATGCCAATGGATTCTTGAGGGTAAGGCCGGAGCCGTCACCATGCTGGGCATGGGACATACCACTCAAGCATTGACTAGTCTTAACAGACTGTTTTTGGGTTACCTGATCTTGTGAAGTAGAGAAACCGGGTACCCTCACTGCCGAAGAAAAAACGGTATCGGGGGAAACTCTAAATACTGAAGGTTTTCTCACAAAATTATCTCCTGACAAGTCAGGGGAAAAAGGGTCAGGACCCACACAGTTGAGACACCAACTATGGGTGTCTAAAAAGAAACAGGTGTTTCCACAGCGGATGCACTTCTTAGGAAAAGAAGGCTCCATAATGAAAAAGGCCTAGTAGGCCTAAGAAGTTAAGGCAAAAAATCTGAAGAAATGTTTTACAGACTTTAGCCTAAAAACCACCGGCGGTACCGGTGGTAGCGGGAAAAACAGCCGCGACAAGAAAACAAAAAAATTAAAATAATTAAAGCAATTGAAAGGAAAAATTTCTGCGGTGACAGGAGGACGTCCTGCCGGCTCCGCGGAAAAACGAAAACTGAAGAGAGGCTGTGGAGAAGGCGGGAAGTCACTGCGCAGGCGCGAGGGATGCTGCCAAAAGCTTTCTAATTGAAAGCTGGGCAGCATTCCCGTGCAGGCTCCGTCGGTACCGACGTACCCATATGTGAAGACTCATTCCTGCTTGTTCCTGGAGATAGAACTTACACTGATCTCTGTATTAAAGCACAAACAGATTACATGGATAAACCTTTTAGTGTCAAAAGTTTGTCTGTAAAACCCCTTGTTTTAAATTTTTGGTTACAACCTCTACTGTAAATTTGAGGAGTCATTAGATATTTACACATAGAAATAAAAACAGGAAGTTTCTTGTTAATCCTCTACAATACATCATTACTTTATTAGAATAACTACCTATTTTCAGACTAGACGCAATCATGAGCACAAAGAAGAATCAGAGTAGTAACATCATGCTTGATAGAAGTAATGAATAAAAGCATTGCAAACAATATCCACAACTGTAAGTAGTATGTGTACAAATGTAAAAATAAAATCATCACCTTAACCCCCTCCAAGATTGGAGCTGTGTCTATCAAGATCTCTGCATGCTTTCCCAAGTCTACTTTTGGCAGTTCTTCAGCAACCATACCAACTGGACTTTTCTTTACATTAATGTCTACTGCTTCTAAATCCATTGCTGGCTCCACTTCTTTCTGCATTTTAAATGGAAAAATAATTATGTATAAATAATAGTACCAAAATTCCAGAACTACTATTCTGATTCTCTAAAACTATCAAGAAATAAAAATCTCAATTGCATGAGACAGATAATTGTATAAACACAGGAACATAGAATGTAACAGCAAAAAGAGGCCAAATCTCCTAAGTCTGCCCATTCACATTAACTGTTCAGCTCTATCTGTAAGCCCTTCCTCTCCCTTAGAAATGTGTGCTTGTCCCAAGCTTTTCTTGAATTTCAATACTTTCCTCGTCTCCCCCACCTCCATTGTGAGGCTATTCATGCATCCAGTTTTCTCTAAAGCAATTTCATTAGACTACTCCCAAATCTCCTTCTCGAACTAGGACCCCTTGTTCCAAAGCCTCCTCTCTGCAGAAAGCAGCCCACCTCCTATGCATTTATATCTTGGGGGTATTTAAATGTCTCTATCTTATCTTCCCTCTTTTCCTCAGGGTATACAATATTTATATCTAAGTATTTTTTCATTTTTGAGAGGATGATAATCATTTAGTATCTGCCCTCTGGAGTGACTTCATATAGGCAGAGAAATTGATCTGTTTAAAGGGGCCATGAAAAAACCAATTATTTGTTCCACATAGTATCACCAACTAAGCAACTAGGGACCTCATCTGGGAGGCGGGGGAGCAAGCACAGAGGTTGGTTGGTTAGTTGGTTTGTTCCCCCCCCCCAAAAAAAAACCAAAAAACAAGATGGTGTTCCGCGGCCCCTAGGTTACTCCATTAGTCTTCTGGTTATACACAGAATCAGTTCTACTAAAAAATGAAATTACTTACCCATAAAGCACAGTTACTTACCTGTAACAGGTGATCTCTGGGAACAGCAGGAATAAGTCTTCACATATGGGTATTGTCGGTACCGACGGAGCCTGCGCGGGAAACGCTCCCCAGCGTCCAATCTGAACGCTTTTGGGAGCATCCCACCACGCCTGCGTGCTGCCTTCCCCAACTGTCTCTCCTCAGTTGAGTTTTAAAGCTGAGACAAAGAGAGAGAGAGAGAAGGGAAAGAGACAGATAGAGAGATACAACTCCTAGGGGAGGTGGGTGGGTTGTGAAGACTTATTCCTGCTGTTCCCAGAGATCACCTGTTACAGGTAAGTAACTGTGCTATCTCCAGGAACAAGCAGGAATGAGTCTTCACATATGGGGACTCCCAAGCTAAGATGCCTGGAGGAGGTCCCAGCATGTTGCAATCTAAAGATGGGCCATGCTTATCCCTCAAAACCTCAGGCATCCAAGGGATGGAGGGTAGGAGAACTAGAAAAGAAAAAGAGATGCTGTGGAACAGCTCAACTAAACAAGGTATCCAGAGGGGGAGTCCTTGTGTAAATCATAAATATTAGAAAAATGTTGAGTCTTAATTTTATAATATGGATCTCACTCAGAAATATTGCAAAAAATATTTGTTGAGGGTAATAAGGGTCTGTGGTTGAGAGCCAGATCATTATCCTCAAAGAAATTCCCCCAATGTGAAGTAGAGGGAAAAAAATAATTTTGCAATACAGGAAGAGATGAGAAGTCCTCATGGCCAGAACTAACCCTAGAAGAAGTACTGGGGGAGTTTAATGAGGTTGGACTTTTGAGAATAGGTAAAGCTTTTGTAAAGTCCAAAAAATTGAACTTCTTGTCCTTGGAGCAGAATAAAGTCCTAGGAAGAGTGGAGATAATCTGACTGGTTTGGATGAAAAGGTAGAAATACCCTTTGCAGAAAAAAGGGGATAGGTCTTTAAGACCCCCTTTATTCCAATGAAAGACAAAGATATTTGTACTAGGCGTTGAGCCTCCAATTTTTTGAAGACTTTGTAAGTGATGTCACTTATGATGAAGACTTTACATGTAGAGCTTCAGGTGTGACGTAACCTGAAAGGTAACGGTAAAAGAAGATATTTGGTAAAATACCATAGAAATTGGTTGTCCACTGAGTTTATGGTATGCTGGGGCAGCATTAATATGGACAGTAGACAAATCTTTCAAAGTCAGATGATGTATAGAGATTAACGCAACAAGTAGGATTAAGACCTACTTGAGAATCTTGATGGAGAATCTCTGTCTGGTTAAATATGGAAGAACTATAGAAAAAGTTTCCTGGAAACTGGTAATATGTTCTTCACTTACAGGGATAGGATTAGACTTCTTGAAAAGATCTAGCCCCTGAATAACCAGGTCTCGAGACGTACGTGAATGAGTGCGGAGGAGATCCTTAGTCTTAAGACAGCAAGTCTGGATCCTTCTATAATTTCAATTAGTAGCTGGAGAAAAAGACGCAATATAAGGGGATACCATGTTTGCCTCTTTATGAGGGCAATATGAGTATCATGCTTTCTCCTGTTTAACATAAGCTACCATGAAGTATAGGAAAATAGAAGGAGAGTAGTGAATAAGGACCAACTGCAGTGAAAAAAATGCATCCCTGTTGAGGAAGTTCCAGTGAGATGTGGAACAACCAGGGAATTGTGCAATTTTCTACACTTTCACGTGGTCTAACCCTGGTTACCTTTTCTTAAAAGGAAATTTTAAGGAATATAGTAAAAGTAGGAAAAAAAACAGTCATGTAGGAACCATGACTGGTAGAGTCTACCAGCTGAAGCCCTTATTAACTATCTGGCCAGCTACCTATTAGGAGTAGCTCTGAGGCTCTCTGGCAAAGGCCCACAGTTGCAGAGCTTTGTTGTAGAATTGCAGAGAGCATGTTGTAGATTGCTTAGATCTGGCTGTTGAATTGCCAGTGTGCAACCTAATCTATTCTGTTGGAGACAAGAGAACTGAATGTGGCTAAGAATAGAAGACAGGCCTGATGCCTGCAACAATAAATAGTCCAAATGAGTTCTGGATCTCCTTTGGACTTATCTGTTATTAAGGCAGCATAAAAGTTAGGCCCCATAGGTTGGAGAGGACCAACAGACATAATTTGGAGTAGTAATACCGAATTTCTGTCCGAAAAGCTGCCTTAAAAAGATATGTGAGAAGGAGATGAACTGCAAAAAGGGGAGAAAACTCTGTATGGAAACTAGTTACTGAAGTAGGTTTTGAAGAAAACCCTATGGCTTAGAGGATAAGCCCTCCAGTTGATTAGTAGTACTCTTAGAGACTGAATGTCTGGACTAAGAGGGATAGAAATTAATACAGAGTTGAGAAGACTTACAATTTAGTAAGTCTTTGAAGGGATAGGGTCCCCTTGCAGTTAAAAGTATGAGATATTCTCGTACAGGAAAACTGACAAGGTGAAAGGTATAGTTCACCCTGTTAGTTGTTAGTTCTCCTTTTTGTTTTAAAAGGAGAAATCTGGGGACTTCCGGTGACATGGTGGGCTGAGTAGGATGTCTCCTTCTTAGCTCCAGAGCCCGCTCCTTCCCCCCAGCCATTTAATCTGTTTTATAGCCCTTGGTTTGTTCAGGAGTGGAGGAGATCTTTCACCTCTGGTGGGGGCGTCTTGCTCTGTGATTCTCAGGGGAGAGTGGACCCCATGGCAACCAAAACTCCCCGGCGAGAGCGGCCTCGCGGAGGAGAACCCAAAATGGCGGAAGGGGTTCCTGATGGGCAGTTGCCGGCGGCCGCGACGACGATGGTGGCAGAGGTCTCAAAGGCGGTGGTGGAGGCATTGGAGGACCGCCTAGGAGGGCTAGCATCACAAATCAATGCGGTGGCTAAGGCGGTATCTGAATTTACTTGCCGGGTGGAGCAAGCGGAGTGCCGCATTGGATACCTTGAGGACACGCGCGTGCAGGAGGAGGCCCGGATCAAGAAGCTGGAGGAGGCCCTGGTGAAACACGAGGAAAAGCTGGAAGATCTCGAAAACCGGAGTTGGCGGAATAATCTCCGTTTCATCAACATAGAGGAGTCGGTGCAGGATAAGGATCTCCGGCAGTATTTGGAGCGATGGCTGCCTGCGAACCTGCCTTTGGAGGCTGAGCTGGGAAACACCGTATTAGAGCGAGCCCATTGGCTGGGGCCGTACCGATCTGGCGACAGTAGACCCAGGGCTGTGATCGCGCACTTCCTGAATGCTGCACAGAAGGAGGGAGTCTTGCGAGCATCGTGGCAGAAGCGGCGCTCCGGGGCCACAGCCTGCAAGGTCCTGATCTTTCAGGATTACTCTGCCGGGGTTTCGCTGCGTCGCCGGGCCTTCAAGGAGGTTTGTGGCCGGCTGGTAGAGCGGGGACTTCGATTTACCATGGCGTACCCTGCGACCCTGCGCGTTGACTGTGAGGGAGGACGTCGGGCATTTTCGTTGCCGGAGGCAGCGATGGATTACTGCAATTGCCTTGGCTGACTGATGAGGCCTCAATGAGATGCCTCAATCATGCCTCAGTCTTCGTGACTCTATCTGGAGACATATGAGCACAGTCCCATGTTTTTGGCGCTGAAGTATGTGCTGCCTATGGGTGCACATGGCCCTGGAGGGGTTTCTTTCTCTCTTTCTTTATATGGTTTTTTGCTTTTTCTTCGTTTCGTTATTTCTTCCCCCTCTTCATTTTATTTTATTTTTTGATTTATTTTATTTATTTTCTGCTTTATTGATTGATTGATTGTATTTTTTTTATTTATTTTTATTTTTCTGAGTAATTTCGATCATTGAATGTCATTTTTTCTCCCATATTAATTAGCGTATCTTATTTGTACGTATTTGGGATTGGCTTAGCCATGTTGTGCTGGGTGTAGTACTAAGCCCGGTGCTCAGAGGAGAGTATTAACAGCAGTTTTTGCACTACTGAGATCAGTGGTCAGGCTGTCCTGCGTGCTTCCTATGGTGTGGGGGTGGTGGACCTGGGTAACCCTGTCCTTAGGTACCTGGGGGGGGCCCCTCAGGCCGTGTAGTATGTCCTGTACCGGGAGGGGTCACTCTCTCCGGAACCATATTGTTGTCTGGATTATGGGTTCCCAGGGACTTGGGCACGCACCTGTTAATACTTCCTAAACCTGGTGGGAGCCAGAACTGCTCTGTTGCTTTGGTGTCACTTGTTGGTGGGAGGGAGGGCGGGGTGGAGATCAGGGAACGTAAAATGTGTTTATCTGCATTTCTTACTGCATGTTCTGTACTCGTTGTAGCAAGATGGGGTATTGTTGTGGGTGATAATCTGATGCGACCCCTTGGGGTTATTTATCTGACCTGTTAAGGGCTGTTGGGAAGAACTGCAGGGTTTGGGGATTGGGCGTGTGGAAGGGCTCACTGTTGAGTTGGGAGGGGCGTGGACAGTGTTGTTGAACTACCTAGGGGAAGGGGTGGGGGAGGCTCTGTATGTCTAGGAAGTCGTGCAGTGGCCAGAGAAGGAGGCAGGCTGGAGGTTGGCGAATGGTTGGGATGCGGGGTGGGGTGGGGGGTGTGGGGAATTGAGGGCAGGGGGGGGGACTGTGGCTAGCTGGGATGCCGGGAAGGGTAAGGGTGGGGTTAAGGTGGGAGGAAGGGATGGGTATGCGTCTTGTGTGCTGGGTTTGTTAGGTATGTTGGATGGACGTTCGAATGTTTGTGTGTGGGTATGGCAGCTTTGGGGTGACTTGTTGATGCTGGCGGGGGGGGGACCTTAGTCTGGGGAGGTCTCCGCCGCGTGGAACACTGAATTTGTGTTTCTTGGAGGCTTTTTTGTGCAACACGCATTGAGTGTTGGTACTAAGATAGCATCTTGGAATGTCTGTGGTCTGGGCTCCCCGATAAAGCGTTACAAAGTGATCCAGCAATTGAAACGTAAGCAGATTGGGGTTATTATGTTGCAGGAAACACACCAGTCTGCTGCCGAACACGAAAAGCTCTGTAAAGGTTATGTAGCCAAGGTTTATGGGGCCCCAGCGGTAGGGAAGAAACGGGGTGTGGCCATACTAATTACCAAGTCTGTGAGTTGGGTTGATGAGCGAGTGGATATTGATTTGGATGGCAGGTATGTTTGTGTGTGGGGGCTGCTGGCTGGTATGAAAGTGGCTCTTTGCTCAGTCTATGCGCCCAATGTGTATGAGGCCCGTTTTTTTCAGGCTCTTACCCGAGTCTTGGCGGATACCACTGGGTATCAGGTAATCCTCGGGGGTGACTTCAACGAAGTGCTGGATGCCAGTATGGATCGTTCTGGGTCAGCTGGGGGTAGGAATCAGAGGACCCGGCGGCGTCTGTGGGGGATGTGTGAGGGACATAAGCTTTTGGATATCTGGCGGGTTCTACATCCGGGAGACCGGGAGTACACTCACTTGTCTAGGGCGCATGGCTCATGGTCCCAAATTGATTATTTTTTGATCTCAGATTCTTTATTTAGTTGGATCTTGCGCGAGGAAGTTGGTCCCTCCGTCCTTTCGGATCATGCGATGGTAATCCTGGAGCTACGGGACCGTAGTCCCGGTCGGAGTCGGCTTTGGCGATACCCACTGGAACTTAGTGGTGATGTACAGTTCGAACGGCACCTCCGAGATTGTTGGAGGGACTATGAGGCCCTCAATGACCAGCCGGGGATTTCTTCTGCCCTCTTCTGGGAGGCTGGCAAGGCCATTCTGAGAGGAGACATTATCAGTTACTATAGTTTGCGGCACAAGCGGTTGAACCAGAGGATTCTTTTATTAGAGAGGGACCTGGGAAAAGCGCGGAGATTGGTGGCTGGGCATAGGACAGCAGCGAACCAGCGTAAGTTGCGGGAGATTCAGACAGAGTTGGAGATGCTTCTCCATCGGCGGGCACAAAAATCAATGTTGTATTATCGCTATAAGCTTTATCAACATGGGAATAAGGCAGGTAAAGTGATGTCTTCTCTGGTGAGGCCTGCCGGGGGGCCTAGGAATATAGGAGTTATTCGTCATGCTGATGGGACCCTTCGGTGGGGAGCAGCGGATATTGAGGAGGTTTTTACTGATTTTTTTCGGCAACTCTATGCGGGAGAGGGGGTTCGGGAGACTGCAGGTCAGGACTTCCTTAAGGGATGCCTTTTGCCGCAGTTAAGTGAGGAGGGCCTGCAGGTGCTCAACCAGCCGCTAACGGGGCAGGAGGTACAGGAGGGGATTAAGAAATTGAAGAATAGACGGGCCCCTGGGGTTGATGGATACCGGAGTGAATTTTACAAGGCCATGGGTGATACTATAGTGGCCCCCCTTGTGGGATATTTTGAAGATTTGGTTCAGTTGGGGAGGTTCCCATTTGAGGCCAATAAGGCGTTGATCACCATATTGCTGAAGCCTAGGAGAGACCCGCATCTACCAGGCACGTATCGTCCTATTTCGCTCCTCAATGTGGACATTAAGATTTTGGCCAAAATCATGGCAGATCGGTTAGCGGGGTTTTTACCGACCTTGATACATCGGGATCAGGTGGGTTTCGTGCGGGGCCGTCATGTGGCCTATAATGTGCAACGAATCTTGCTTTCTATGTGCGCAGGACAGATGGCTGAACATGGCTCTCTCCTTATAAGCTTTGACACTGAGAAAACGTTCGACAGGGTCAATTGGGGATTTATGTACCAGGTCCTAGGGGCTATGGGGTTTTCTGGTTTCTTTGTTGATGTGGTCCGCTTATTATATGCTGATGCGAAAGGGGCTCTTATGGTGAATGGTAATATGTCAGCAGAATTTTGCATTCAAAAAGGAACTCGCCAGGGGTGTCCACTATCCCCGCTCTTGTTCGTTTTGACGTTGGAACCCTTGTTGATCCAGATTCGGAACACCACGGGGTTTCGTGGCGTGTCTGTGGGGAGGGAGGAAGTTCGTGTTGCGGCATTCGCTGATGATTTACTTGTACATCTGGGTAATCCTCGTGCGGGGCTGCCTCATTTGTTACAACTTATCAGGGATTACGGGGAACCCTCAGGGCTCCGGCTGAATCTTGACAAGTCCGAGGCGATGTTACTGGGTTCTGCGGCACAGCAGGGCTGGCCGGGAGAATTTCCTCTGAAGTGGGCCGTAGGGCATTTTAAATATTTGGGCATTTACCTGCCGGCAAAACTGGGGGATCTTTACCATCTCAACGTTTCCAAACTAGTAGCAGCTGTGTCGATTAATGTGGATAAATGGCGAGATTTGCCGCTATCCTTGGGGGGTCGTGTGGCATTGTATAAGATGGCGATGTTTCCTAAGATTTTATATACGCTCCAGCTACTCCCGTTGTTTTTAAAGCGATCCGATCTTAAGAAACTGGACGACCTACTTAATCGTTTTCTTTGGCAGGGCCGGAAGCCGAGGGTGCGCTTGGAGGTACTGCGGCAACCCTGGTTATTAGGCGGCCTTGGACTCCCGGATACACGGAAATACAACATAGCCTGCTTATTGCGCTTTGTGTGAGACTGGCTTTGGGATCTAGAGGATTGCTCCCCACTGGGGCTGCTCTGGGAGGCGGTTAAACCCTTTCATTTACGGTATCTTCTGCATGCTAAACGGGTCAGGGGGCTGGCCCGGGACCTCCGAGAAGTTGTTTTGGATCCTGTGAGGAAGGCATGGAGGTCTTTTTGCGCTGGGCGTCGGCTTTCGGCGTGTTATTCTCCCTACCTTCCTATTCGGGGTAATGCTGATTTTTTGCTTGGTTTGGATGGGAATCAGTTCGTGCGGTGGGCTCATTTGGGGATAGAGAACTTGGAGCAGGTGGTAATGCCAGAGGGGGTGGTGGACTTTCAGTGCTCTGTCAGCATTACCCTCTAGAGAAAAGGGATGTTTTTCTTTATGTGCAAGTTCGTAGTTATATTCGCAGTGTCCCCGGGGAAGCTCTGCGAGGGGAGGTTAGTTCTGAGCTGGAGGTGGCACACCGGGGAGTGGACCAGGAGGTGCGGGTCTCGTGGCTTCATAAAATGCTTTGGGAGTTAGTGTTGCCGATTGTTGTCAATGAGCTGGCGATTGCTTGGGCCGCGGAACTCGGAGAAGAGGTGGGAGCGGACGGGTTGTTGCGAGGCTTGGTGGCCATTCCTGATTTGAGTGTGATGGTGATTCATCGGGATGCCCAGTATAAAATCCTGCGCCGCCTACATTTTGCCCCTCTTAGGGCGTGGAGGGCTGGGATCGTTGCAACCCATTGCTGTCCTCGGTGTGGTGAACCTCGGGCCACGTTGGGGCATATGTTTTGGAAATGCTCGAAGGTTCAGGTCTTTTGGGGGCAGGTAGTGGCCCACTTGGTTAACTGTGTGCAGCAACCATTACCCTTGACTGCTGGCAATGTGGTGCTGGATGTATGGGATGATACGTGGAGAGGTGATTTGGGGCCAGTGGTGATGCGTTGACTGCGATTGGTGTTGGTGATTGCTCATATGACTGTGTTACACCAGTGGCTGGATGCAAAAGGACCCACATATGGTATTTGGAGAGCAAAGCTACATGGGGTGTTGCTCATGGAACGGATATATGCTAGTGGGCACCCGAAGCGTTGGCAGAGGTTTTTGGAGGGATGGGGGCCACATCTTTCTCTCTTGCCTCTTAGAGCGCGTAGCCGGGTCATGGGTGGGATTTGAAGGTGTAGGCTCGGTGACGTTCTGTCAATCCGATCTTATCTGCAAACCAGATCAGGTTGATGTGGGTAGCGAGTCGGGGTTGAGGTGGGGGGGTGGGTGGGAGGGGAGGGCTGGGGGGTGCTAACTGTTGGAGAGGTGTTGTCTGTTACAATTAATGTTTGAGGACGGGTCCGGGAGAAGAGCTCACCCTGGGCCTGTCGTGGTTGTGTTGGTGTGCCGAGTTCTGGGTGTATAGGGGGAGATGGGGGTTAACTCTTTGAATAGCATATATGTGTATTGTTTGTTATCTGTTTGCTTTGCCTGGGTTAGTGGCCTGTTTGCTGGGGCTCAAGGGGTGGGGGGGCTTCAGATTGTACTGGCATATCAACAGAAGTGCCAATCCGTTTTTGTAACTAGGAGGGAGCACTATCAAGTCTTGTAATCTGGTGCCTTCGGTGCACTCAGTTGTTTTACTCTGTTTCTTGTTGTTATGCTGGTGATGTGGATGTCTGTTCCTCCCCAATCCTATACTATGTATCCTTTATTATGTATTTTTTCTTCTTTTTTACATTCGGCTGTATGTATTACTGTTGGGTGTGGCTTAAGGAAATTTGAATAAAACAGATTTAAACAAAAGAGGGGGGAATGAAAATGGTGAGACAATAATTTGAAGTGCAACTGTTAATGTTGATGGCTCCCCTTCTTGTTTAATATTATAGAGGATGTACAGTCTGAAATACATGCATTTTCAAGATGTTAAGGAATGTGTAAAATTTATGTTTTTGTCTCAATAAAGAAATTTAACATAAAAGGAGAAATCTGTTATCTCTGGGGTATGATAGTCCTTAATAGCTCTTAGCTAGAAGGATAGATTTCTGTTGTAGCAAGAGATTCATGCCCAGAGCCAAGGACTGAGTCAATGTATGACTGATATCTCAGCATGGATGAGATGACTTTTAGATGCTTCTGTTGAAAAGAAGTAGGTTCAAGTTCTAAACCTCACACAGAAAAAGTGAATAAAATATCAGAAACCCTGCGATTGCTGGGTTTGCTGAGCCTGTTGAGGTTTTGATTTTCTTAGTCTGGTGTGGTGTTGCCCATCCTTGGAAACATCTGTAGAATGGGTAGAAGATGGATAAAACTTTTTCCCCTTGGGGGAATAAAGCTTTTTATGAGATTTTTTATTAGCTGGGATAGAGGAGAGTTTGGACAATCCTCTGAAAGTAACAGCATCAGTGCTCAACTGATTAGCTTGAAATAAAGCCTCCTTGTTGAAGAGATTTTCACCAGTACAAGGAGTATTTCCCAGCCTTTCCTGAACCCATCTGTCCAAGTCAGAAACTTGGAGCCAGGCTAAGCGTCGTGCTCCTATGGCTATAGCAGAGGTTCAGCTAATAGACTCAAAACAGTCCAGGGAAGCACGATTAAGAAACCTAGAGATATTTTGAGCATGATTGACTAATAAGGAATAGTCTGCTCTTTTATGCTCTGGAAGAAAAGGGTTCAAAAACTAAGTTCTTTGTGACCTCTCAAGAGATAATCTCATATAGAAAATATATGAGCTAATTTTTGCTGAAAGCATGGATGCCTGGAAGCATCGATGTCCAAAGGCATCTAAAGTCCTAGACTCACGACCTGGCGGATAAGAAGAGTGCTTCTTTGCACTCTTAATACGCCACATTGCTGATTCTACAACAATAGAATGATGAAGAAGTTGAGTCTTTTGAAAACCTGGAGAAGGTGGCACCTTGTACATAGTGTCAAGTGTCTTGGAATACCGTTAAAGGAGTTTCCCACATTCTTAACAGTAGATCTTGTAAGATCTGATGCACAGGAAGCATGATCACCTCATTTGGAATCCAGGGAAATTGCAGTGTCTCTGAATTCCCCCAGTAAGGATTCTTTACCAGGTATAGAAATGGCACGTAGCTTTGCCATATCAAGCAGAAAAGCTTGAAAAGAAATCTCCCCCGAAGAGGACTCTTTAAAATGAGGGGTAAAGGCTAGGACTTGTAGAAAAATCAGCCTTGGTACCGATGGATTCATCCCAGTCATCGGGATCGGAAGACTGAAAAGGATGAAGCATCGGATTTTCTTTAAAGCGATGTCTTTGGTACCGCCCGAGGTCGGTACCGAGACGAGTCGGTACCGAATCTTCCATGCTAGAGATCGATTCCAGGCTCGGCATCGAGGGAAGCGATTCTGTCAAAGTAAGCATGGACGGTACCGACACCAATGCCGATGTCGATACCGGTACCGAAGGCGATACCGATACTTGAGGAACGGTCTGCAGCAACTCTAACGGTACCGAAGTAGCCGAGAGTGCTAGACTATGTTCATTGGTGAGGAGTGTTTCATCCATCACCATAGCCGATGCCGGGGTGTCAGTACCGCCCGAAGAGGCCACAGCCACAGAGCATGGCCCAGGTATGTTCGAGGTAAGAACCTCGGGAACAACCCGGAGCTCCGTTAATGCTTTGGAGCCTGAAGACTCCCGCCGGGGCTTTATTGCCAAGATGTCCTCGAGGGCAAGGCCGAAGCCATCTCGATGCTCGGAAGGAGATCTACCACTCATGGACTGGCTAGTCTTTACAGACTTTTGTTTGGTTACCTGATCCTGTGAAGAAGAAGATATTCTAGCTGGTAACATCAAAGGGGATGTGAACCGGGTATCGAGTTCTGCTCGATTCTGAAGACTTCTTCTGTTTGAGCTCCAGCAGGAGAGAGACTCCAGAGGGCAATGGTCAGGACCTAAACATTTTAGACACCAAGTATGAGTGTCTGAAAAAATATCTGTACCGCCACACTTTGAGCATTTCTTAAGGATAGTGGCTGGCTTTTCCATAACGGAAGGGTAGAGGCCTAGTGGCCTAGAAACCGTCAGGCACTAAACAGGAAAAGATTTCTAAGGAAAGAAGAAATTCTTCAGGAAAAAGGAAGAAAAGTACCGGTGGTACCGGTAGCGTCGAGGGAAGGCAGACGCGACCACAAAAAAGTAAAAAAAATAAAAAGAAGAATTTTCTGCGGTGACAGGAATACGTCCTGCCGGCTCTGCGGAAAACGGAAAACTGAGGAGAGACAGTTGGGAAAGGCGGGAAGGCAGCATGCAAGCGTGGTGGGATGCTCCCAAAAGCGTTCTGATTGGACGCTGGGAAGCGTTTCCCGCGCAGGCTCCGTCGGTACCGATGATACCTGTAAGATTTGGTCAGTTATTCTTCTGTAGGTCCTGGGTTCATTTCACTTCACAGAAACAGGAGGGCTTGTAATAAGACAACCAAACAGGTGTGGCTTGGAGAAAGGTTTTTTATGTAGAAATAGGCTTATTACGTAGGTATTGAACAGAGGTATATAGTGATTGTTACAGAGCTGTTTCAGTGTGCATCAATGAATCTGTGTGTGCATGTGCATGTGTGAAGTGTAAGAAAGAGAGATAGGCCCAAACATGTGGCTCAGAGCCTCATGGCAAGGGGGAGAGAAAGAGAGAGAGAGCGAGCTGGGGAGGGGTGAAGGGAATTGATTATCAGAGCCTCCTGTCCTTCATGTCCGCTGGATGGTGGGAGAGAGAGAGAGACAGGAAGTGTTTCTGTCTTTTATAGTGAACTGAATCCTTTCCAGCACTTCCCCTTGAGGTCTGCTAGCCACTCCCTTTAAGGTCTGCCATTCTTGATTTAGCAAGGAGGGGCTTCAGACAGGCCTTGACTGAAATCACCAGGGGGTCAGAGTTAATCTCATCTTGTAAACTGTCCTATTACCTTTGGAGACTGAAGTCACCAGAGTCCAAAGCTGCATGAAATGTATGCTGACATCTCCCACACCTTTTTTATTTTTATTTATTATTTGTGCCTGGAAATGGTGGAAGCAAGCCTGTGGTACCTGTCCCAGCTGCCATTACATGATAGTAGGCAGCTTGTCTAATACCTCCTGTATTAAATACCTTGCTATGTCCAGCAAGTTCCCTGTCCTGCACAGTACTGTCTCTAGTACTGTCTCTAGTGTTCTAGAGATAAACAAGTCTCCTTATGAGTCCAAACCTCGTGTCTTAGGTAGAGCAGCCACTACTGGGGGGGGGGGAACCCAATATGCTACCTCCGTGCCCGTCTTAGAGAGAGTGAACAGTGCATAAGGTCTGCAGGAATTTTTGAGGAGGCTAAAGCAAAAAGGTACCAGGATGCTATGAGTGAGGATAGGAAGCAATACTAGACTGCAGCTGACTCTGGTATTCAGTGTAATAGGAAATGCCAAATTAGCCAAATTAGCAGGCCAAATTAGCCTGGATGTAGGGGTGGATGCTGGAGAAGTTCAGTGTAACTACCTTAAAATGTTGTTGTTCTGTATGACATGTGCTGCAAGGATATGTACATTTGTTTCATTTTACAACACAAGAAAATTACGATAATGCATAGAAATATTTGTACAGCAGTTAAAATAATAATAGGGTGAATAAAAATATTAAAGACATGATCAGCAGTAGGTGAGTAACCAAATAACAATTCCCACACAGACACATGAGCATCTTGTAGCAAGTGTCCAACAATTTGTTGAATGTGTCCATTCTCATAAGCGATGGTGTGATTCACTTCAGTGGATGTTGTTTTAAGGTGATCAATATAGGCATGGAGTTCTGTAAAGTTGAGCAGTTGATGTAGTGTCTCTTCTCCCATGCCAAGTGGTAACGGATGCACAGCATATGAGATAAAGTCTGGAATGTCCATAGAGTCATTGGTAACCAGCGGTGTGGAATAAGTTGTCCCATTAATGGTGAGGGAGACCAGTGGTGTATGACTGCACCAGGTATTGTTTGGTAAATAGTTTGAACTGTACAACAAAGTGTTCTTGGGAAGGCGAATGTCATGCATTTCTGGGAGCAATCGAAAAAGAAACATTGTGGGGAAAGAACAGATGAAAACAAAAGTGTCCAGCTCCAAGGTAATACAAACTGTGTGAGGTAGTCAGGGAATATGAGAGCTTAACAGTCAGGGAGCAAGAGGAGGAATTGTTCCAGCAGGAGGTGTCAGCCTCTTTTAACTGGTGAGGCTGACACTTGAACTGAAATGTAGTCTGCTCACACAAACTGGGGTCCATCGGCTTGAATGAAGTCCAGGTGTCGTCCAGTGGCTGCACCCATGTGAGATGGTCCACAGGATACATAAGCATATTATCAAACTGCACCCCAATATTAACAATAGGATAAATAACTGTGTGTTGTCCTGACCATGGGATCAAAGTACAGATAGAGCAGCCTTGTGGTGAACAAATGGGAACACTAACTGTCCACCAATCAAGGTGAGCTATAGCAAATTCAGGTATTTTGGTACTAGCCATATGGATGAGAGATGGTGGCCAGTGTCCTAACTTAGCAGTGATCAGAATTTCCTTTAGTATAGTAATAAGCTCGATCTGTACTTGATCACAGGCCAGAGCACAGGAAATATTCTTTCCCAATCTATATTCTGCATGTGCTAAGGTAACAATTTTCTGTTCTATAATGGGAGATATAAGAGCAAAGGTATCTACAACTACATTGGACAGTTTAGAGGAAGCTTCATTAATAATATGTTGTGAGGTAAAACCATCAGCCGCATGCTGAGCAGTGGAACCCATTTTATTACGGAGCACCTCTATATCAATTATATTAAGGGCACCCAGTGCAGTCCCTGTGCCACCTAAAATTGTATCAATTAATTCACGCTTGTGTCGAAATTGCTTGGCTTGGGGTGTTACTGACTGCATATCAAACCAAGTATTGAGCATTTGTATGTGGTTGGCAACAAACTGAGAGCAATTTGGATATTTGTGAGTAACTAGAAACAATTTGGGAAATAGATGCCAAGTAAGAAAATGGTATTCCACATCATATAAAACATCGTGTGGTGCATCATATTTAATCTGAAAGGGATGTCCTTCCTGAAATGGGTGGATATCAAAAAGGTAGAGTACAGGAGGAACAGAAGTGGTGGGAGGGGTGGGGATGAGGGGTGGTAGGTAAACAAGATACATCCAAAAGGAATGAAGTCTCAGTGATGTGCTGTTGATCACTCACAACCCATGTATAAGTTATTTTCCAGGTACCTCTGTCCTGCAAAGCAGGAGGACCTAGAAAGTAACGTTCTGGGCGTGCCCTCAATTCCTGTGTCCTTTCTAGAGAAGTGGAAACTGGTGGCTCCCCCTGTATTTGAGTGATGTTTAATGAATAGAACACTGGCAGAAACTCAGGATGACCAGATCCTTTCCTTCCGGGAAAGGTGGGGGTATTTCTTGGTAGCGATACACTCCACCTGTGGAGTTAGCCCAGCCAATCGTGCATATTCAGATGATAGTTCCTGTAATGAGACTTGAGTAGAAGAGAGCAGATACAAGAACAACAGGAAACCGAGACATAATAAAAGCAAACTTGTTCCACTCTACTAGGGAGTAAACTAATGCTCCCCACTTATACTATGTAACAACAAAACAAACAAAAAAAAATTAATAATTTTTACTACTTATTTACATAACTATTACACACGTCAACTATACAGCAGGAGTAAATAGTTACCGTCCTCAAGCGACTTTTGTTCAGAAAGCAGCTGTCCGTGCTGTCTTCAGGTGGTGTCTGAAAACAAAGACTGATAAAACACATATTACCCATATGGTTTTAACTGGGTGATGTGTTTCCAGTACTGCTGGTTGTCAGGCATTAGGATCTGTTATCGGCTTGGGCCTAAGGTATCAGTAACTAAGTACGGTCCCTCCCACTGTGCAGTTCCAAAGGGGAGGTTTGGTCTAGGTCTCATCTCTGCAAGACACTAGTGACAAGGCTTCCTTCATGTATTCATGAAATATTGATGGGGAATCCTTATATCCCTGTGGAAGTCCAGTCCATGCACACTGTTTCGGCCAGGCTGGTGAATTGCATGTGGAAGAAATAGGTCTAATCAGACCCCTCTCCTCCAGTATCTTCACAATTTTAGTCACTGGTTCTATAGCCTGATGAGGTACTGGGTATTGCTTCTGTGGTGGAGGATCCTCACCTTCCAACAGTATTTCTGTGTGCATTTTCCCACAATCTAACTTGTCTTGAGCCCAGACTGGAATATCAGCCACCTCTGAAGGAATTACACACAGATCATACTGCTGAGCTTCCTTGGTGCACTGAGTTGCTAACTGCATGGGAATGACTTCATGCATTAAAGTTTTAGAAGCACTTGAAGTTCCTGAATACTGCCACAATTTAAGATTAGCCATATCCCCCACCAAATTTAACTGGTTGAGAACATCAATTCCAATTATTTCTTTTGGTGTGTTCACTATAGTGGAGGCAGTGGTTTCTAACATTTCCTTGTTTTGTTCACTGTGCACAGGGATACCCCATTTAACTGGGATAGCCACACATTTGGAAGCTGTGTCATTAATTCCTTGAATTTCATAAATTTCCGTATTTTTCTGATCTGCAGTGGGAGAAAGCGTAGTTACTCACCTGTAACAGGTGTTCTCCAGGAGCAGCAGGAATCAGTCCTCACTTATGGGTGACGTCGGCGCCGACGGAGCCCTCGCGGAGCAATTTTCCCCAGCTTTCAAAGAAAGCCTTTGGGAATTGCAGCGCGCATGCGCGGTCCTCTTCCCGCCCAAGGGTGCCATCTTAGCCAGTCAGATGACATAGCTAAAAAAAAGACAGCATAACAATTTGCAAAAAACTAAAGCAGATGATTGCAACTCCACGGGGAGGAGGGAGGGTTGTGAGGACTGATTCCTGCTGCTCCTGGAGAACACCTGTTACAGGTGAGTAACTACGCTTTCTCCAGGACCAAGCAGGAAGTCAGTCCTCACTTATGGGACTCCCAAGCTCAAGGCTACCGGAGACCCTAAGCACAAAAATGAGCTCCCTCTAGCTCAGCAGCACAGAAGGAAAGAATCTTCGCTGAATTATTACCCACCGGTAGCCCACATCCGGGATGGAGGGTAGGAGTTGCTCAGACCTCGAAGAGATTACGGAGGACTGCCTGTCCGAAAGCACTGTCCCTGCGGGACTCCCTCTCGAGACAGTAATGGACCGCAAAAGTCTGGCTCGAAGACCAAGTAGCGGCCCGGCAGATGTCTGCCAGCGGAACAGAGCGGAGGTAAGCCACTGACGTAGCCTTTGCCCGAACGCAATGAGCCGTGACTCGACCTTCCAAGGAGAGTCCGGCTGCCCCATAAGCCCAAGAGATACAGTCCGCAACCCAGATGGACAGAGTACGCTTGGAGACCGGGAGCCCCAATTTATTGGGGTCAAAAGACACAAAAAGCTGAGCAGCTTTACGGTGCTCCCGCGTACGGTCAAGGTAGAAGTTCAAAGCCCTTCTACAGTCCAGGGTATGGAGGACCGTTTCAGCTCGGCTGGAGTGTGGTCTGGGAAAGAAGGTTGGAAGTACCACCTCCTGATTGATGTGAAAAGGGGAGACCACTTTTGGAAGAAATTTTGGGTGAGTCCGTAGGACTACCCTATTTTTGTAGAACCGAGTGTAAGGGGGATCAGACACGAGGGCCTGCAATTCACTTACGCGTCTAGCGGAAGTGAGGGCTATCAAGAACAGTGTTTTCCAAGAAAGAAAACGGAGAGAACAGGTAGCCATAGGTTCAAAAGGCGGACAGGTGATCCGCTGTAAAACCACATTCAGGTCCCAGTCAGGCGCTGGCGGGCGCAGAGGTGGTTTAAGTAGAAGGAGACCTCGGAGAAACCTCGCTACGAGAGGGTCGTTGGAGAGAGGTCTGCCGTCCACCGGCACATGATGTGCTGAAAGAGCACTGAGGTGAACTTTGACGGAGTTGGACTTAAGTCCCAGATTAGAGAGGTATAGCAAGTACTGCAAGACCACCGACACCGGGCAGGAGAAGGGATCCTGAGACTGTTGGGTACACCAAACGGAAAAACGACGCCATTTAAGGGCGTAGCATTTGCGGGTAGAAGGTCGCCGCGAAGCTAGGACGACCTCCTCCACCTCTGCCGGCAGGAGAAGGGGAGCAAGGACTACCCTCTCAGCAGCCAGGCCATTAGGTTGAGAGACCTGAGGTTGGGGTGTAGCAGAGACCCCTGATCCTGAGTGAGGAGATCCGGTTGTAACCCCAGAGGGAATGGATCCTCCACCGCTAATTGCAGCAGGAGCGGGAACCACGGCTGTCTGGGCCAGCGAGGGGCCACCAGGATCATGAAGGCTTTGTCTCGGAGAGCCTTGAAAAGAGTCCGAGAGACTAGCGGGATGGGAGGGAAAGCGTACAAAAGGCTCCCCGACCATGAGAGTAGAAAAGCGTCCGCCGCAACCCGAAGGGGGTGCGGCTGACGAGAGCAGAAGCGAGGAAGTTGCCGGTTGTGAGGACTGGCAAAGAGATCCACCGTGGGGAGGCCCCACTTTAGAAAGAGCTTCTGAACTACCAAGGGATCCAGACGCCACTCGTGCGGCTGGAGGATCCTGCTGAGTTTGTCCGCCAGGCAATTCTCTTGGCCTGGGAGATAAACTGCCTTGAGGAGAACGCCGTGACTGACGGCCCAAGAGCAGAGCTTCTGTGCTTCCCGGCAGAGGAGGAAGGAGCCCGTGCCCCCCTGCTTGTTCACGTAGAACATGGCAACTTGATTGTCCGTCTGGACAAGGACGTTCTGGTGAGAAGTCAGGTGGGAGAAGGCCTTGAGAGCCAGGCGGATCGCCCTGAGCTCCAGGAACTTGATCTGCTGAGCAGACTCCCACGTGGTCCAGAGGCCCTGAGTACGTGCCCCTTGGCAATGCGCTCCCCAGCCCAGGAGGGATGCATCTGTTGTCAGCACCCGGGCCGGCTGAGGTGACTGGAAAGGCATGCCGAGTATCAGGTTCGGCCGCTGAAGCCACCACCGGAGAGACGAGATCAGCGGCTCGGAGACGCGCACTAGGTCTGCTAGGCCGCCTGTGGCTTGTCGCCACTGCTGGCGGAGACACCATTGAGCAGGCCGCATATTCAGGCGGGCATTGGGGGTCACATGGACGGTGGAAGCCATATGGCCGAGTAGTCTCAGGAAGCGCCTGGCGGAGACCAGGGGCTGGCTGCGAAAACGGTCGGCTAGGTCCATGAGCCGTTGAGCCCTGTCGAGCGGTAGGAACGCTCGTGCCTGAGGAGTGTGCAGCCTTGCGCCGATGAACTCGAGATCCTGTGAGGGGAGCAAAGTGGACTTTGCGAAGTTTATAACAAAGCCCAAGTACTGCAGAAGAGTCACCGTGCGGCGCGTGGCGTTGGTGACCTCCAGAGCGGACGCTGCTCTGATGAGCCAGTCGTCGAGGTACGGAAAGACATAGAGGCCGTGAAGCCGGAGATGGGCCGCCACCACCGCGAGACATTTTGTGAAGACTCGCGGTGCGGAGGACAGGCCAAAGGGTAGTACTCTGTACTGGTAATGATTTCCTGCCACCACAAACCTTAGGTATTGGCGGTGGCTTGGGTGGATGAGGATGTGCGTGTAGGCATCCTTTAGATCCAAGGAGCATAGCCAATCTCCCTGCTGGAGGTAGGGCAGAAGGATTCCAAGGGTAAGCATCTTGAACTTCTCCCGCACGAGGAACTTGTTGAGGTTGCGCAAGTCCAGGATGGGTCTGAGGCCTCCTGTTCTTTTTGGTATAAGAAAATACCTGGAATAAAAGCCTTGACCTTTCAGGTGGTGGGGCACCGGTTCCACCGCCTGGTCCTGTAGAAGACCTGCTAACTCCTGAAGGAGTAATTCCCTGTGCAGAGGGGGTCGTGGAGGTTCTCCCGGAAAATAGGAGGGAGGGACCTGGTGGAAGTGGAGAAGATAGCCTTCTCGCACGACTTGAAGCACCCAGGCATCTGAGGTGATGCTGGACCACCTGTGGGCGAAGTGAACCAGCCGGCCTCCGGTGCTGGGAGGAACCAGCGGGGGGGGAGAGGCTATGCTTAAGGAGTCAAAAACCCCCACCCTGCGGAGCAGGGGCTGGTGGTGCAGGCTTGGGGGCTTGCTGCCTACGGGACCCGTTACCCCGTCCCTTGGCCTGCTGGCCCTGTTGGGGAGCTGCAGGGGCCTGATATTGGGGGTATTGTTTGTAGGCAGCCGCCTTCCTCGGGTAAAAGGACTTCTTTCCCGAGCCCTTCTTTTTCTGGGAAGGGGCGGAGGTCTTCCTAGAAAGCCTAGTCCTGGTGAGAGTCTCCGTCTCAATTTGTGCAGCCTTATCAGCCATGGGCTTGCCAAAGAGGTTTTCGCCTCGGCAGGGGACATCGACCAACTCGTCCTGCACCCAGGGCTCAAGGTCAGACGACTGAAGCCAAGCCTGTCGGCGGGCACCGATGCCGGCTGCGGCCACTCGAGCCGATGCTTCAAAGCCATCATAGGCTGCTCGGGACATGAATTTTGAGCATTCCCGAATGCCAGTGGACAAGGCCAGGAACCTCCGCAAGGGTTCCTCGGACAAACCAGCGGAGAAGCCGGCTAGCTCTTTAGCCAGGTCTCGGAGATACATGCCCATGTATAGCTGGTAGGTCTGGACACGACATGCGAGCATAGAGCCCTGGAAACACTTCTTACCAAGGCCATCCAGGTTACGGGCCTCCCTGCCAGGAGGCACCGAGGAGTGCATCTTCTGGCTCTTAAGACGATGCATGGCCGATTCCACTACCATGGAATGGTGTGGTAGCTGTGCTTTTTGGAAGCCAGGGCTCTTGCGGACTCGATAGATAGAATCGACCCGCTTGCTCAGGACCGGCGAGGTGGCCGGACTCTCCCACATGCGGAAGAGTAGTCGTTCCAGCATGGGAGGAACCGGTACAGTAAAGTGTTCCCTGGCGGGAGAGTCATACTGGAGGGCGTCGAGCTCTTCGGCTCGAGGCTCCTCCTCGGGGTCCGCAGGGAAGGCCAAAGCCTTGGCCATATCCCTGACGAAGTCCGAGAACCGGGCATCCTCCGGGGGGGGGACTGCTTCCGAGGTTCGGACTCAGGTGAGTCCGAGGGGACACACCGAGTCCGAAAAGAATCAGGCGACTCTTCCTCTTCAGACTCCCAGACCGACTCCGACGAGGACTCGGTGGGGTCGGCCCGGGCAGGGCGCGGCGCCTGCCGCCCCGACGCCGAGGGAGTCGGCGACCTCGGTCCCGAACGGGAGGCCGAGGGTGACCTCGACCGAGGATCGACTCGAGTTCGCATCGACTCGAGGATCGGCTCGGTCTCCGGGGTCGACTTAGACGTCGACGTCCCGGCGGTCGGGGCAGCGGCGCCAGCGAAGCCAGCGAGCAGTGCCCGCTGCTGGTCCATGAAGGCAGACAGTCTGCTCTCCAAGGCCGTCAACCTGAGCCCGAGCTCAGGTGACCCAGCAGCCCCCGACTCGGGCCCCGACGGCGTCGGGCCCGACGTCGGCTGTCGCGGAGGCGAGTCCAGAAGGACCACAGGACTTACCCGAGCAGGCAGCTCCGACTCCAGGCGAGGTCGCTTCGTGAGGTGCTCCTTCTCCAAGGACCCGGGGCGGCTATCGGGGCTATGCGACCTGGCCCTCGCGGAGCCAGGAGCGTCCACCGACGCCGCCCTCGCGGGTTTCACCTTCCGTCGATGGTCCCCGGAGGGAGAACCCCTGTCGGGGGAACTCCGGCGACGGTCCGAGCTGGAACCCCTGGACGCGGAGGCTTCCGACGAGGTCCGGGTACGGCTGGGGTCAGCGAAGATTCTATCCCGCTGATGCCGCCGACTTCTCAACGCTTTGGAGGATAGTTTGCCACAAGGCCCACAGATCATTTCTTCAAGATCCGGGCCCAGGCAGCGGAGGCAATTGTCGTGTGTGTCAGTGAGTGACATATTTCGGTCACACTGACCACACCGCTTGAAACCACTGGCAGCCATCGGGGGAAAAAGGGCCCCGGCGAGGTCAAAGGACCGGGCTGCCAGGGAAAAACCGAAACGAAAACTGACTAAGTCAGAAAAACCGAAAAAGAAGAAGAGGACTCGTGACCGGCGTCGCGAGTCCGGGCGGGAAAAAGACCGGCGTCAAACCGAAGGAAAAAAGAGTAATTATGAAGAAAAATCAACTTTTTCGCGGGGACACGACGGGTACGTCTGTAGGGCTCCGTGGAAAAAAGAAGACTGGCTAAGATGGCACCCTTGGGCGGGAAGAGGACCGCGCATGCGCGCTGCAATTCCCAAAGGCTTTCTTTGAAAGCTGGGGAAAATTGCTCCGCGAGGGCTCCGTCGGCGCCGACGTCACCCATAAGTGAGGACTGACTTCCTGCTTGGTCCTGGAGAAGCTCTGTTAGTAAAACTAATTCCAGCCCCTGTGTCAATCAAAGCTAATTTATCCTGACCCCCTATTCTGCTGATAACATTGGGGCGTGCACAAGAGTCCAGTATCAAGGGTGTTACAAGCCTTAAATTATGTCCTGGGCCTGTATCCATTTCATCATCCAGAGGCTCTGGAATTGAGTCCTCTGCTGAGATAAAGGAGGCAGGCTGGGCTATGAAGGCTTGAGACATTTTGATATCTGAACTCAAGAGGTCAGGACACCCCTATGCACTAGCCTTGTGTTTGTCCTGAGCTGCTTGTAAATCCTGTTTTAATTTATCTATTTCTATCTGCAGTATGTGTTTGTCTTGTTCCCATTTAGTTTTCTCCATTTCTAACCCATCTCTCTGTGCTTTGAGCTCCTGAAAAGGAATGTAACCTGAGGAGTTTCTAAAAGTACCTCTGCCATGTGCTCTCCAAGGTGTGTGTCCTCTGTCTGTGTTTCTTGTGTACTGAGAGGATTCTTCGGCTTGCCACTTCTGTGCTTCTGATACTGTAATGACCTTCGAGGGCTGGGTCTTCCAAACAGACCCAATTCTGAGCATTAAAGTATCAAAAGGGGTTGCTTCAGGGTCTTCTGAAAATAACAGAAGGTGTTTTGTAATCTCAGGGGATAGCAATTCTAATAAAAATTCCTTATGCATGCTCTCCCCATAATCTTCTGCCTTGGGCCAGGACTCCTGCTCATTAAGAACTGCTTTTAAAATCCAGGCTCTATTTGCAAACTGTTCCAGTGTATCATTTGGTAGAGGTGAAATAATTTTAAATACTTGCATTGGGGAACAGTGAAATAGTTTCTCAGTACCCCTTTTAACCAGCTGGTATGGGTGAGTGAGAGAGCCAACTCTAATAGTGTGGCCCCAGAGCCAAATGCATAAGTCTATCAAAGTCTGATTGTTTTCTTCTGTATTTCCCTAGACCCCAGTGAATCAGAATATCAATCGCCCATTTAACCCACTGATTTACATTAAGAGGCATAGTGCCAATTTTCTCAACTATTTTTTCTATATCTCTATCTTTTAAATTTTCCTGCCGCATTACTTTAACTGGTGCTTTGAGTTCAGTACTGGGTGCCATGTCTAAGTCATCTGAATTATCCTCCTGGCAGAGATCCTGATTATTGCTCTGTTCTGGCTGAGATAAACTATCAGAATTTTGTTGCTCTGATTCAGCTGTATTCTTCCCATTCCTAAGTTCAACTATGCATACTTTAGTATTCTTTTGTTTGTCAGTAGCTTGTATGCATTGTTGATGGGGTGTGTCATAGGCATAGGGGGCTGAGGTAGGAGTGGGTGTTGGCTTTTGTCTTCCAGAGGCCAATTGATCCTTAACGTGCCTCAATTCAAGTTTAAGTGCTTCTAATTGCTCACTAACAGTTATAAAAGAATTTGTGGCTTGTATCACTTGAGTTCTTTGTAAAGAGAAGCAAATTTGTGCCTCCTCAAAGTCTTTGGTCAATTGGGTACACTGAGAAGTCAGTTCAGAGTTTTCTTGTCTCATGCTAATGAGTCCCCTGCACATGCCTTGGATAAAAAGGCATTTTCTTTTATTTGTTTTCTTTTTGAATTGTTGATCATGGTTTAACATTTGTCTTTGAATATTATACCATGATGACTCAGGGAATTCCCCTTCAAAGGGACCCCCTTTCCTCTTACAGTATGAAATTAAAATTTGTTTAAGTTCTTTAAAATCAAAGGCTTCCATATTTGATACTGCAGAAAGGCTGTAGTTGGACTATCTCAAATGCAGAAAGGCTGTAGTTGGACTATCTCAAATGTGTAACCTTAGAAGGAGGAATGATCACTTTTATGAAGAAGTGAGACTTAGAATTATAGTTGGAATGGTATAAATTTTATGGGTGTTCCGTAAAGAGTACTGGCATACAGACCACACCTTAAAATTATACCTGAATAAAAAGTGCTTCTCACCTTTTTAAAAGGGTGGAAGTTTAGGGTGAAGTTATAGTAAGAAGGGTGTTAGGAGATTAACAGAATTGTTGTATCAATTGCAGCCAGCTTTAAGCCTGCTCTCACTAAGATGGTTACTGACAGGAGACAGAGAAATAAAAGTTAAAAGGGACAGGAGGTAATAGCTTTATCAGGAAAGATATATATTGTATTCAATCTGGACTATCTCTCTGTCTTTTCTTAGCAGCTCAAATACTATAGAAAAATCTTTAGCAAGCCTATACATCAAAATAAGACAATTGCAAGCCACTCTGTGTGATGTCCTTAAAATTCTAGATTCTTACAGAGCCTTTTGACAATAAAAATCTCACCTTGTCTAACCCACAAAACAAAATTGTAAATGGTCACACGGACTTTCGATTCTGTCTCACTCTGTCTGAAATCTACTTAATGTATTATACAAAATTATTACTTACCCAACTGGAGGTTTGCTGTGAAATCCGAGAGACGAGTCCCCATAAAGATGTAAGATTTGGTCAGTTATTCTTCTGTAGGTCCTGGGTTCATTTCACTTCACAGAAGCAGGAGGGCTTGTAATAAGACAACCAAACAGGTGTGGCTTGGAGAAAGGTTTTTTATGTAGAAATAGGCTTATTACATAGGTATTGAACAGAGGTATATAGTGATTGTTACAGAGCTGTTTCAGTGTGCATCAATGAATCTGTGTGTGCATGTGCATGTGTATGTGTGAAGTGTAAGAAAGAGAGATAGGCCTGAACATGTGGCTCAGAGCCTCATGGCAAGGGAGAGAGAGAGCGAGAGAGAGAGAGCGGGGGAGGGGTGAAGGGAATTGATTATCAGAGCCTCCTGTCCTTCATGTCCGCTGGATGGTGGGAGAGAGAGAGAGACAGGAAGTGTTTCTGTCTTTTATAGTGAACTGAATCCTTTCCAGCACTCCCCCTTGAGGTCTGCTAGCCACTCCCTTTAAGGTCTGCCATTCTTGATTTAGCAAGGAGGGGCTTCAGACAGGTCTTGACTGAAATCACCAGGGGGTCAGAGTTAATCTCATCTTGTAAACTGTCCTATTACCTTTGGAGACTGAAGTCACCAGAGTCCAAAGCTGCATGAAATGTATGCTGACAATACCCATATGTGAAGACTCATTACTACTTGTTCCTGGAGATTTACTGTTCTCCAAAGGTATTTTTTGTGACCTTACACTTATGGATCTCCTGAAATGTTACATATTAACTCAGAACACTCTCAAAAGACAGGAGTTTCCTAAAAGCTGTGGTTTCCTAATCTGACCCTTAGAACTTCCAGACAGTTGTTCCCAGGAAATTCACAATTAATAAGCATGAAATAGATTTGCATATCATGAAGGCACCATATACAAATTTCTTCTATGCATACTCATTAAGTACATCATGAAAATCTGACTCACTGAAAGTGCAACAAAACAAGTTTGAGAACCACTGTCCTAAAGTTTTTATTACAGTTGTCAAGCAGTTTAAATAAATTTCAGTTGTCTTTTGCTAAAATGTGAAAAAGAAGTTGCACATACTGCGCCATAAGCAGAGATGGATTGCTGCGTAAATCTAAAAAAAAAAATATATTAGCACAGAACAATCGTTATATCTAATTCCTCTTTCTCCAACTTTTTTGCATGGCTTTTCATATGTGGATAAATATGCTAGGAAAATTCTCTGTAGACAACAGAATAGGAGTCCTCATTTATAAGTACATCACCAACAGATCCCAGCAAGGAAACAGCTCCCAAGTTCTAGGTAAGTGCTTCCCAAACCTGTCCTGGGGGCTCCCCAGCCAGTTGGATTTTCAGGATATCCACTATGAATATTAATGAGAAAGATCTGCATATACTGCCTCCACTGCATGCAAATCTATCTTCTACATATTCACTGTGGATATCCTGAAAAACAGACTGGAAAGCCCCCAGGATAGGTTTGGGAAGCACTGTTCTAGATACTTCTTAAAGCTTTTGGAAGTGCTCTACCCCACATGTGTACCTGTTCTCACCTGCTGCTGTTGCATGGGACTGCTTCAGTCTATTAATGGAGAAATTAGACCTTACTTGCTAAATGCCTTTCCTTGAGTTCCACCAGGCCAGTCCAGCCCAGCCACAGATGGGGTATTCACAGTTCATAAGCAGCTGAGAACCGAGCATGTCCAAACTCTTCTGTAAGATAGTAAGAGCTCCCTCTTCAGCTCTGGACTCCAGTCTCCACCTGACAAAGCAGTCTACAGTAACAGCCTAACCTTCACTAACACCTCAATAAGAGAGAACAGAAGAGATAACTGATCCCCCCCTATCCGAGTTACAACTCCAGAATGTAAAATAAACTATGTACAGTGAAAGGACCCACAGCGGCCAGGGCCTGTTTGCTAAGCTGCTCGCCCCCTAAAGGAACTGTGCCAGAGCTTTGATGTTGTACTTCTTTAAGAAGGTCCTTCCAGTGAACCTACCCACAGGACCACTCTCTTCCAAGGGGATGCGGAACACCTCAAACTCGTAAGACGAAGACAGAAATATCAGGGGAGGGTCCTGGATTGGCCTAGTGGAACTCAAGGAAAGACAATGAGCAGGTAAGGTCTAATTTCTCCTTCCTAATTGTTCCCCCAGGCCAGTCCAGCCACAGATGGGACGTACCAAAGCAGTACTCACCAACGCGCAGGACTCGCAAGAGCGATCTGAGTAACAGAAGCCCCAAAACGTAAATTCCCCACCACTTGGACATCTAGCCAATAATGCTTTATAAAGGAATGAAATGATGACTATGTTGCCACCATACAGATATCTGCCAGCAGCACCAACTGGACTCCGCCCAAGACGCTGCCTGCAACCTGGTAGAATGAGCCCTGAGGCCCACCATAGCCGTTTTCCCCCAGATCTCATAAGCCAAGGACACGGCCCTCTTCACCCAACGGGCAATCGTAGCTTTCGAAGCTGCTTCCCCCCATGAGGTCCTATCCGACTTCCAAAAAGACACTGTCCTCTTCAGGTACCGACGCAACAGCCTGCACAGGTCGAGGACATGTAACTGCTGGTTCTCCTCCAAGATACCCCGTGCAGAAAGACCGGAAGGGTCACCATCTGATTTACATGAAACCGAGAGACCATTTTTGGAAGAAAGGAAGGCACCAGCCACAAGAGCATTCTCTCCTTGGATATAAGCAGAAAAGGTTCCCTGCACGAAAGCGCCTGCAGCTCTGAAATCTGCCTGGCAGAGCAAGGGGCTACTAGAAACACTGTCTTCAAGTTAAGATCCTGCAACAAAGCAAGGGGCTTGAAGGGACCCTTGGTCAAAACTGATAAGACCAAATTCAGATCCCAGGGAGGAAATACCATGCGAAAAGTCAGCCACATGTGCTTTACCGCCTTAAGAAACCTCATCACATCTGGGTGAGCCACCAAGGAGCGACCTTGTACCCGTTTCTCTATAACCTGTGAGCACTGCCACCTGCACCTTCAAGGAACTAAGGGCCAAGTCCTTCTCCAAGCCGTCTTGAAGAAACGGCAGAATATCGGGCAGTGTGGACGTAAATGCCCTAAGACTCTGGTCATCACACCAGTGTTCGAACATACTCCAAACCCTCACATAAGTGAGGGTAGTGGAGATCTTCCAAGCTTTAAGCATGGTGTTAATGACCATTCCGGCATAGCCCCAATGCCTCAAACGCGCCCATTCAATAGCCAAGTCGTAAACGAGAACCAATCCACCTGCGGCATTAATACCAGCCCCTGCAATAGCAGGCTGATCCTGTCTGGCAAGCGCCAGGGTGGAACTATTAGTAAATGTGTGAGATCCACATACCACGGTCTCCTCAGTCAATCCGGTGCAATGAGAACTACAGGCCCGGGATTCGCCTCCATTCATTGTAGCATCCGGGCAATCATAGTCCACAGAAGAAAAATGAAAAAGACCACGATCGGCCAGCCATCCCTGCACGAGAGCATCCAGCTCCTCTGACATATGCTCCCTGCGTCTGCTGAAGAATCGACTCGCCTTAGTGTTGGAGAGCGCAGCCATGATGCACCATGATGTCGTGGAACACTGCCACATTCAGTTCCCATTCGCCCGGGTCCAACTGGTGTTGACTGAGAAAGTCCGCCTGAATTTTGTCCCTGCCGGCTACATGCAATGCCGACAAGGCCGATAAATTCTCCTGCATCCACCATAACTTCGCCTGACTGAACACCAGCAGGGTGGCACTGCCCGTGCCCCCTTGCCTGTTGATGTATATCATCATGGTTGCGTTGTCGGAACAGCCATGAACTGCTTACTGCGAAATCCAAGGGTGGAAGAACTGCAGTGCCAGGAACATTGCCCGCAACTCCAGACGGTTGTTAGACCAGGAACTCTCCTCTGGTGACCATCGCCCATGAGCCACTTTGGAAAGGCAGTGGGCACTCCATCCAGTGAGATTGGCATCCGTTGTCACCAGTATCCACCGTGGCTGTTCCAGAGGCATACCCACCGTGAGATGACTTGCCTGCAACCACCAGTTGAGAGTGTCCCTTGTGTTTTCCAGACAGCGCAACTTCCGCGATACTGGATGCTTCCCCAGAGACCACCGGGATAGTAGTGCTGTAGCAGTCTCATGTGAGCCTGGGCCCAAGGCACTAGATCCAGGGCAGCCACCATGGACCCAAACAGCTGGAGGTAACGCCATGCTATCGGCACCTGCGTGTGCAAGAAAAGTTTTACTTGCGCCTGAAGCTTGTGCACTCTGTCCACCGGAAAGGACACACACCCGACCTGGGTATCCAACTGCGCCCCTAGGTAGACCAGCAGCTGAACTGGCTGGAGCTGACTCTTGGTCAGGTTGACCACCTAGCCCAGGCTTTGCAAGAACTCCATCACCTGCCAGGTGGTGACTGTAGCTTCTTGCTTCGACTTCGCCCGGCTTAACCTATCATCCAGATATGGATGCACCAGTATACCTTCCTTCCTCAGAGCCGCTGCCACCAGCACCATGATCTTGGTAAAGGTACGTGCCCCATAGGCACCGCAAAATGCAGAAACCTCTGGTGCTCATTGCGGATGGGAATATGCAGATAAGCTTCCCTGAGATCCAGTGCGGAAAGGAACTTGCCCTGCCTCAACCGCTAGGATCACCAACCTTAAAAGTTTTCATGTGAATGTGCGGAACCCGCAAAGCCTGATCCACCTTCTTGCGGTCTAAAATGGGCCTGAAGGCCCCCTCCTTCTTTGCAACCATGAAATATATGGAATAACGTCCCCTTCCAAACTGATCCAGAGGGACTGGTACTATTGCATTCAACTGCTGCAAGCGCAGCCGACTGCTACCACTGCTCTTTTCTCTGGAGCCCTGCAGGGCGACAGAACAAAGGCATCGGATAGGGGCTGGGTGAACTCCAGCACATACCCCTTCTGAATGACCTCCAAGACCCATTGGTCGGTTGTGATGTTGGCCCAGACGGGGTAGAACTGCTACAACTGACCGCCTATCCAGGGCCGCTGTATGGGCCCCCCTGCATCATTGAAGCTTCTTGGGCTGGGCTGGTGGCAAAGCGTAATATCCCTGCCCAAACCCCCGGGAGTCAAGAAATAGCTGCCCCCGAGCTCTGTAACATCCGCACTGGTAGGGGAGCAAAGTGGTTGCTACAGAAAGCATAGTTACTCACCTGTAACAGGTGTTCTCCAAGGACAGCAGGAATCAGTCCTCACTTATGGGCGACGTTGGCACTGATGGAGCCCACACGGAGCAATTCCCCAACTTTCAAAGAAAGTCTTTGGGATTGCTGCCACGCATGCGTGGTCCTCTTCCCACCCAAGGGTGCCATCTTGCTCAGTCAGGACCCTTAGCTCGAGCCCTACCAAGCAGATGACAAGGGAAGGATAAAAATCCAGCAACTCATTAGGGGAGGTGGGAGGGTAGTGAGGACTGATTCCTGCTGTCCCTGGAGATCACCTGTTACAGGTGAGTAACTACGCTTTCTCCAGGAACAAGCAGAAAGTCAGTCCTCACTTATGGGACTCCCCTGCAACAGGCTACCGAATCTGTAACCAAAACATGCCTCCACAAGGCCATGAGCAGAAGTCGATGCCCGAAGGAGCCCGAGTCCTCGGGGCGAAGCCCTCAGTAGCCGTGAAGAAGGGTCAGAGGGCAGGAGTTGCTTATACCCCGAAGAGATTACGGAGTACAGCCTGGCCGAAGGCGCTGTCCCGGCGGGACTCTCTCTCCAGGCAGAAGTGTGCAGCGAAGGTATTTGTGGAAAAGCAGGTCGCCGCCTGGCAGATGTCCATCAGGGGTATGGAGCGCAGCGAGGCCACTTTGGTCCGAACCCCATGTGTGGTGACGCGACGATCTAATGGGGCACCCACCTTTGTATGAGCGAAAGCAAAGCAGTCCGCCACCCAAACCGAGAGGGTGCATTTGGTAACTGCCTGTCCCGGTCAATTGGGATCATAGGCCACAAAGAGTCGGCCAGATTTGTGATGAGTCTGGGTGTGCTGCAAGTGGAAGGCGAGAGCCCTTCTGCACTCAAGGTTGTGGAGAGCCTCCAACATGGTCAGCGTGGGGCCTCGGGAAGAAAGTCGGCAGGACTATCTCCTGGTTAAGATGGAAATCCGAGACAACTTTAGACAGGAATTTAGGGTGGGTACAGAGGACCACCCTATTCCAATAGAACCTGGTGTAAGGGGCATCAGCCATGAGAGCCTGGAGCTCACTGACTCGGCGGGCCAAGGTCAGTGCCACCAGGAAGGCCACCTTCCAGGACAGGTGTCAGAGCAAGCATGTCGCCATCGGCTCGAAGAGTGGACTGGTGAGTTGCATGAGCACCACATTCAGGTCCCATTCCGCCGGTGGAGGTCAGATGGGCGGCTTGGAAAGCAAAAGACCCAGCATAAAGCGGGAGACTAACGGCTGTCTCGAGAGGGGCTTTTCCTCAATGGGGAGATGGTTTGCTGAGATAGCACCCTGACAGAGTTCGACTTCAGACCTTCTTTCGAGAGATGGAGGAGGTACTGGAGGTTCCATCGAATGGGACACGAGAACGGGTCAGATCTGGAGCCCTGAGCACCAGACTGAGAAGCATCAATACTTGAAGGCATAGGCCCATCTAGTGGAGTCCTTTCTCGAGGCGAGAAGGATCTCCTCGACCTCCTCCAAAAGACCCAGTGAGGCTAGGGAAACCCGTTCAGCTGACAGGCTGTGAGGGATAAGGAGGCTAGGTTCAGGTGCTGCACCCACCCCTCCCCTCCTGTGTTAGCAGATCTGAGGCAGAGCCCAGGGGAACAGGAGATTCCGTCGACAGCCGGAGCAGAAGCAGGAACCAAGGCTGCCGAGGCCACAAGGGTGCTACGAGGATCAACGATGCCCAATCCCGCTGAGCCTTGAAAAGGGTTCTCGCAATGAGAGGGAAGGGAGGGAATGCCTAGAGCAGGCTGGATGTCCAGTCCAGAAGGAATGCATCTGGACTCTCCTTGCTTGGGTGCGGTACCGGGCCACAAAAGTGGGGGGAGCTGCGCATTCTGGGGACTGGCGAAGAGGTCTATCGCCGGCATCCCCCAACAAAGAAATAGCCAGTCCGCTACCCAGACAGAACAAGAGAAGACAATCCTGATCATGTCTGATGAGCTGTCCAATGAAAGCAGGGAGGTTACTCCAGAGAAAACTCTACACCGGAAAGGAAAGGAAGACTAGAAAGGCTAAGAAAGCCTTCCAGCTGTATGGTACCACTCGTACAGGAGAAGCCCTGGAACAAGGGTAAAGAAAAATAGGAGCTGAAGGGAGACTTGCTATAAGGTAAGTCTGTAGAAAGAAAAAAATTCATGGTGGTACAGGGAAACTATCATGAGATAGTTGGCAAACCTCTCTTCATGGTAGGAAGAGGAGGAAAACCCTGTGACCCACAGACATGAATCTCCTGACAGCTCAGCCTACCTAAGATCAAGTGGATGTCCTGGACACAGGAATCCATGTGTAGAGTTTTAAATGAAAGAACAGTGAAAAAACTTCTGCTGAGAAGAAGTGAACTGTATGTTAAAAGAGATCAATTAGAACCCCATTGAGGGTTAATTTTCCTGGCTTGAGTTTGGATTCTTCAGACCAGGGCGAGGTTTCCCTTGTTTGAGAACATCTGTATGAGAGGCAGGAGAAGAATAAAACCTTCTTCTTTTAGGGAAAGAAGATTTGGTAGGGCATTTCTTACCCAGTGGGGAAGGAGAAGGCTTAGCCTCAGAGACAGGGAAGTCAGTGGAGCAGTGAGCAACCTGACGTATAAACTCCTTATTGAAGAGATTTTCTCCAGTACAAGGAGTATTACCCAGTCTTTGTTGTGCCCATCTGTTTAAGTCTGAAGCTTGGAGCCAGGCTCTGCTTCGTACTCCTATGGCTATAGCAGAGGTCCTGCTAACAGACTCAAAAGAGTCTAGAGAAGCACGAGTAAGAAACCAAGAGATATTTTGACTATGACTAAGTAGTGAGGAATAGTCTGCAGTCTTGGGCTCTGAAAGAAAGGGAGTTAGAAGAGACAACTGCTTTGTAACCTCCTGAAGGGATAGACTCATATAAAAAATATATGAGAGAATCCTTGTTGATAGCATAGATGTCTGGAGGGTTTGACGTCCAAAGGCATCTAGTGTTCTAGACTCACGACCTGGTGGGTAAGAAGAGTGCTTCTTCTTACTTTTCACCTTCCTCATTGCTGATTCTACCACAATAGAATGATGGGGAAGTTGAGTCTTCTGAAACCCTGGAGAAGGGGGCACCTGATACAAAAGATCAGTTGCTGTAGAAGGTGAGGAAACCCTCAAAGGTGTTTCCCATATTTTCAGAAGAAGATCCTGCAAAGAATGATGTAAAGGAAGCATTATATTTTCCTTTTCCCCAGAAGAGCCTTGTGTAGGATCATAGGCAGGGATAGGAATAGCAAGGAATGTTGCCATGTCAAGGAGAAAATTCTGAAAAGAAGGATCTCCAATGGGAACCATCCCTGGACAGGCTAGACTTGAAGGAGTAGCCTGGGCACCGGAGGATGTACTTGTCTGGTGCAGAAAAGGATCCTTTATGGATGAATACTGGTACCAGCAGTTATGACCTGAATCTGTCAGTACTGCATCGTCCATGCCAGGTATCGACTCCAAACTAGGTAAAGAGAGGAGCGACCCTGGTGAAAAAAGCATGGAAGGAGCTGGTCCCGATGTTACTGCCGGTACCGGCACCGATACCGATACTGGAAGCTGAGCCGGAATCGAAGGCGATAGCAACATCGAAGCAGTCATCGGAGGCTGCGCAAGCGGTACCGAGGTAACCAAAAACTCCTGGTGAGCACCCTCGGTACCGTGCAACCGGAATCGGTAGGCGTCGGTTCCGAGACGCGTCGGTACCCAGTCTTCCAGACTAGATATCGATTGCAGACTCGGCATCGAAGGAAGCGAGTCTATCGATGCATGTCTAGAGGATACCGACGTCAATGGTCGTATCGGCGGTGCTGCCGATACTGGAAAGTCAATCTGGGACGTATCGATCGGTCCCGAAGGTACCGAGAACGCCAGATGACGATCCCTGGTGAGGAGTGAATCGTTCAATACCAGTGCCGATGCCGGGGTATCGGTACTGCTCAAAGCGGATGCCAACACCGAGCATGGCTCAGATAATGTTCTGTGAGGGGTGAGCCCCAGGAACAACCTAAAACCCCTGAAAGGCTTTGGAGACCGAAGACTCCCGCCGGGGTTTTAAAGCCAATAGGGTCTTGAGGGCAAGGCTGGAGCCATCATCATGCTTGGCATGAGACCTACCACTCAAGAATTGGCTAGTCTTAACAGACTGTTTGTGGGTTACCTGATCCTGTAGAGAAGAAATGGTTGGTGCCCTGACACTGGAAGGGAACTCGGTATCGAGGGAAACTCGAAATGGAAAATCTCCTCTCATAAAATTGTAGCCTATAGGCTCCGGAGGAAAAGGGTCAGGACCCAAACAGGTTAGACACCAGTTATTGGAGTCTAAAAAGAAAACTGTATTTCCACAGTTAAGGCACTTCTTAGGAGAAGAAGGCTCCATGATGGAGAGGCCTTACAGGCCCAAAAATTTAAGACAGAAACTGAGGGAAAAACTCTCCCTGAGTTTGAGAAAAAGAAAAGAAAAAACCCACCGGTGGTACCGGTGGAGGCGGGGAAACAGCCGCGACCACAAGAAAAAAAAAAAAAAGAATTTAAGAATTTAAGAAAAAATTTTCTGCGGTGACAGGAGGACGTCCTGCCGGCTCCGCGGAAAAACGAAAACTGAGGAGAGACTGTTGGAAAGGCGGGAAGGCAGCACGCAGGCGCTGAGGGATGCTCCCAAAAGCTTTCTGACTGGACGCTGGGGAGCGTTCCCACGCAGGCTCCGTCGGTACCGACGTACCCATATGTGAAGACTCATTCCTGCTTGTTCCTGGAGATAGGAGTTTCCACCGCCAACTGTAGCAGAAGTGGAAACCACAGTTGCCTCGGCCATCTGGGGGCTACCAGAATCACCGAGGCCTTGTCCCTGAGAATCTTGAACAGAGTTCGGGCCACCAGGGGCGTGGGAGGAAACGCATACAGGAGGCCCACAGACCAAGAGATCAGAAAAGCATCTGCTGCCATTCTCAGAGGATGCAGCTCTCTGGAGCAAAACCTGGCCAGCTGACGGTTCAGTAGACTTGCAAAGAGATCGATCGATGGAAGTTCCCATCGTAGAAAGATCTGCTGGACTACCAATGGATTCAACTGCCATTCGTGGGGCTGGAGAATCCTGCTTAGCTTGTCTGCTAAAAAGTTCTCCTGACCAGGTAGATAAACTGCTTTGAGAAACATGCCTTGTTTGACTGCAAAGGAGGAAAGGGCCTGCGCCTCCTGAAATAGGAGCCTGGACCCTGTGCCCCCTTGCTTGTTCACATAAAACATTGCTACCTGATTGTCTGTCTGAACTAAGACAGACTGGTGAGAGAGGGCATGAGAGAAAGTCTGCAGAGTCAAGCGGATTGCTCGCAGCTCCAAAAGATAGATCTGCTGTGTGGCCTCTCCAGGAGACCAGAGGCCTTGAGTTCACGTGCCCTGGCAATGTGCACCCCAGCCCTTTAAGGAAGCATCGGTTGTCAGCGCCCTTGTGTGTGCTGGGGCCTGAAAAGGTACCACCCTTGAAAAGGTTTGGGAGATGCAGCCACCACTGCAAGGAGTCCAAAAGTGGTTTGGACACCTTTACTCTGTCTCGGAGGTCGCCTGTGGCCTGTGCCCACTGAGCTCTGAGGCACCACTGAGCAGCCCGCATGTTCAGACAGGCATTTGGCGTCATATGTACCGTGGATGCCATGTGGCCCAGAAGCCGCAGGAAGTGCCTAGCAGAGACCTGAGAATTGCTGTGGAACTGGTTGGCCAAGTCCATCAGTCTGTGGGCCCTGTCCTCGGGCAAGTAAGCTCTTGCCTGCAGGGTGTCTAATCTTGCCCCTATAAATTCTAGGATCTGTGAGGGGAGCAAAAGTGGACTTTGCGTAGTTTATGACAAAGCCCAGACGCTGAAGAGAGACAGTGCGAAGAGTGGTTTGTCTGGCCTCCTGGAGAGACTGGCCCCTGATGAGATAGTTGTCCAGATATGGGAAGACAAAAATTCCCCGATTCCTGAGATAGGCCGCCACCACTGCCAGGCATTTGGTGAAAACCCTGGGGGCGGAGGTTAGGCCAAAGGGAAGTACTCTGTACTGAAAATGGTTTCCTACTATCACAAATATGACATATTGTCAGTGGTCTGGATGAATGAGGATTTGAGTATAAGCATCCTTTAGGTCCAAGGAGCATAGCCAGTCTTCCTGCTGGAGGTAGGGCAGCAGTATCCCAAGGGTAAGCATCTTGAACTTTCCCTCTCCAGAAACTTGTTTAGGTTTCGCAAGTCTAGGATAGGCGGAGGCCTCCTGTCCTTTTTGGTACCAGGAAGTACCTAGAGTAGAAGCCTTGCCCTTCCAGGTGGTGAGGCACCGGTTCCACCGCCTGTTCCTTTAGAAGACTTGCCAACTCCTGAAGGAGGAGGTTTCTGTGCAGAGGAGTCTTGGAGGCCCCCCTGGAAATTAGGAGGGGGGTAGCTGGTGGAAGTGGAGCATGTAGCCCTTTTGGACTATGTTGAGGACCCAGGTATCTCCTGTGATGGCTGTCCACCTGTAGGCGTACAGGGTCAGCCGACCTCCTGTGCTGAATAGAGCCAGCTGTGGAGAAGAGGCTATGCTGTGGGAGTCAAAACCCCGCTCCCTACTGTGCAGGAGCCAGAGCTGGTGGCTTGGGGGTCTTCTGCCTATGGTGCCCATGCCCCTGCCCCCTTGGCCTGCTGGCCCTGTTGGAGAGCTGGAGAGGCCTGATATTGAGGGTAGGATTTGTAGGCAGCACCTTTCCTCGGGAAAAAGGGCTTCTTTCCCGAGCCCTTCTTTTTCTGAGAAGGGGCAGAAGTCTTCCTGGACAGCCTTGTCCTGGTGAGTGTCTCAGTCTTGATTTCCACAGCCTTTTCAGTCATGGGCTTATCAAAAAGGTTTTCACCTTGGCAGGAGACATCGACCAACTTGTCCTGCACCCATGATTCCACATAAGAACATAAGATATGCCATACTGGGTCAGACCAAGGTCCATCAAGTCCAGTATTCTGTTTCCAACAGTGGCCAATCTAGGTCATATGTACCTAGCAGTTTCCCCAAGAGACACAAGTTCCACAATGCTTGTACTGGGTCAAGCATTGATATCTTCGGTCACTTCTTAATAATGGTTTATGGACCTTTCCTCCAGGAACTTGTCCAAACCTTTTTTAAACCCAGCTACACTAACAGCCTTTACTACATCCTCCGGTAACAAATTCCAGAGTTTGATTACACATTGAGTGAAAAAATATTTTCTTTTATTAGTCTTAAATAGTTTACCCTGTAGCTTCATTGCATGTCCCCTAGTCTTTCTATATTCTGATAACGTAAACAATCGATCTACGTTTACCCGTTCCACTCCGTTCATTAATTTATAGACTTCTATCATATCTCCCCTCAGCCGTCTCTTTTTCAGGTTAAAGAGCCCTAACCTTTTTAGCCTTTCTTCATAGGAGTATCCTTCCATCCCCTTTACCATTTTGGTGGCTCTTCTCTGTACCTTTTCTAAAATCGCTATATCCTTTTTAAGATACAGCGACCAGAATTGCACACAATATTCAAGGTGCGGTCTCACCATGGAACGATATAGAGGCATTATAATATCTTTTGTTTTATTTTCCATTCCTTTCCTTATCATACCTAGCATTCTATTTGCTTTCTTGGCCACCGCTGCACACTGGGCCGAGGGTTTTAACATGGTATCCACAATGACGCCTAAATCTTTTTCCTGGGTGGTGGTTCCTAATGTGGAACCTTGCATCGTGTAACCATAGTTTGGGTTGTTCTTCCCTAGGTGCATAACCTTGCATTTGTCCACATTAAATTTCATCTGCCATTTTGATGCCCAGTCTTCAATTTATCAAGATCCTCTTGCAATTTTTCACAATCCTCTTGGGTTTTAACAACTTTAAATAGTTTTGTGTCATCTGCAAATTTGATAACCTCACTCGTTATTCCACTTTCCAGGTCATTTATGAATATGTCAAAAAGCAGCGGACCCAGCACAGATCCCTGGGGTACACCACTATTCACCTTTCTCCATTGGGAAAATTGGCCATTTAGCCCTACCCTCTGCTTTCTATCTTTTAACCAGTTCCTGATCCACAATAGTACACTGCCTCCTACCCCATGACTCTTTAGTTTTGCCAAAAGTCTCTCATGAGGGACCTTGTCAAAGGCTTTCTGAAAGTCCAGATACACAATATCAACCGACTCACCTTTGTCCACCTGTTTATTCACTCCTTCAAAAAAAACATAACAGATTAGTAAAACAAGATCTTCCTTGTCTAAAGCCATGTTGGCTGTCTCCCATTAGGTTGTGACTATCTACATGCTGAGTAATTTTATTCTTTATAATGGTTTCTACCATTTTTCCCGGTACTGACGTCAGGCTCACCGGTCTGTAGTTTCCCAGATCACCCCTGGAACCCTTTTTAAAAATTGGTGTTACATTGGCGATCCTCCAATCTTCAGGTATTAGAGATGATTTTAATGATAGTTCACAGATTACTAATAGCAGTTCTGCAATCTCATATTTCAGTTCTTTCAACACCCTTGGATGTATACCATCCGGCCCAGGTGATTTGCTACTCTTCAGTTTATCTAATAGTTGTAAGACATCTTCGCGATGTATCGATATTTCCTTCAATTCTTCCGCACCTTTAAATACCACTTCAGTCATGGGTAACATCCCTACATCTTCCTCAGTAAAGACCGAAGCAAAGAATTCATTCAGTCTCTCCGCTATCGCCTTGTCGCCTCTTAGTGCTCCTTTAACCCCTTTATCATCTAATGGACCAATTGACTCTCTCACAGGTTTTTTGCTACGAATGTACTTGAAAAGGACTTTATTTCGCGTTTTTGCTTCCGCAGCAAGCTTCTTCTCAAATTCTCTCTTTGCCTGCCTTATCAATGCCTTGCATTTGACTTGCCAGTGTTTGTGCTGTTTCCAGGTTTCGTCATTTGGCTCTTTTTTCCATTTCCTGAAAGATGCTTTTTTGGCAACAGCCTCTCTGACCTCACCTTTAAACCATGCTGGCAGTTTTTTGGACTTCCTTCCACTTCTCTTAAAGCGTGGGATACAGCTGGTCTGGGCTTCCAAGATAGTATTTTTCAACACCACCCAAGCTTGATGTACGTCTTTAACCTTCGCAACTGCTCCTTTTAGTTTTTTCTTAACTGTTTTCCTCATTTTATCATAGTCTCCCCCTTTCTGATGACTGCAGCCTAGCCTGGCCTGACGGCGTGCACCGATGCCGGCCGCGGCTACCCGGGCAGAAGCCTCGAAGCCATCATAGGCTGCTCGAGAGGTAAACTTCAAGCACTCTCGGATCCCTGTTGACACAGCCTTGAACCTCTGCAAAGGTTCCTCGGAGAGGCCAGCTGAGAACACGACAATCTCCTTTGCCAGGTCTCGTAGGTACATGCCCATGTACAGCTGGTAGGTCTGGACACGGCAAGAGAGCATAGAGCCCTGGAAGCACTTTCTACCGAGGGCATCCAGATTCCGGGCCTCCCGACCGGGTGGGCACCGAGGAGTGCATCTTCTGACACTTCAGGCGGTGCATGGCCGATTCCACAACTATGGAGTTGTGCGGTAGCTGCGCCTTTTGGAACCCAGGGCTTGTACAGACTCGATAAATGGAATCGACCCATTTGCTCAGAACTGGCGCCGAGGCCGGTGCCTCCCACATACGGAAGAGCAGCCGTTCCAGCATCGGAGGAACCGGTACAGTAAAGGCTTCCTTCGGAGGAAAGTCATACTGGAGGGCATCGAGGCTCCTCCTTGGTGTCCACAGGGAAGGCCAAGGCATTGGCCATGTCCCTCACGGCGTCCTTCGGGCCCGACGTCGGCTCCCCCGGAGTCCACGAGGACAACTGCACTCACGTGACTCGGGAACTCTGGCTCCACACGAGGTAATTTGGGCGGCCTCTCCGGTTCCAAGAGCCCGGGGTGGCGGTCATGGCTACGTGACCTGGCCCTCGAGGATCCAGGAACCTCAACCAACGCCACCCTCGCGAACCTCTTCCTTCTGTGCTCCCGGGTGGGAGACTCCCTCTCAGAGGAACCCCAACGGCGCTCGGGGTCAGACTCCCGAGATGTCGAGACCTCTGACGAAGTCCGGGCCCGGCTGGACGTGGAGTCAGAGAAAAGTCTCTCACGTTGATGCTGACGGCTTCAAAGCGCCTTCGACGACATTTTGCCGCACGGGCCACAGGCCAGCGGGTCATGGTCAGGCCTGAGGAAACGGAGGCAGCAGTCATGTGTGTCAGTGAGAGACATAAGTTTCTTGCACCGATCCCACTTTTTGAACCCACTGGCAGCCATCGGGGGAAAAAGGGCCCCTGCAAGGTCAAAAGACCGGGCTGCCAGTGAAAACACAAAAAGAGCGCGAATGCTAGTCACGAACGACAAAAACCGAAAATCAAAACCTCCGGACTCGATACCGGTGTACCGAGCCCAGGTGGGAAAGGAAACCGGCGTTGAACCAGAACAGAAAAAGCCAAAATAGCCAAAAAATATCTACTTTTCCTGGGTGACACGAACTCACGTCCGTTGGGCTCTGCGGAGAAAGAAAGACTGAGCAAGATGGCACCCTTGGGCGGGAAGGGGACCGCACAGGCGCGCTGCATTCCCAAAGGCTTTCTTTGAAAGCTGGGGAAATGCTCTGCACGGGGGCTCTGTCGGCGCCGACATCACCCATATGTGAGGACTGACTTCCTGCTTGGTCCTGGAGAAGAGTGGAGTTCCCAAGAGGGGGGGGGGGCGGTGTAAGGAGAGATAAGAGAATTAAGGCAGTGAGGAGCTGCAGAGTGAATGCATTTATAGGTCAGCAGGAGAAGTATGAACTGGATGCGGAAACGGATAGGAGCCATTGAAGTGACTTGAGAAGAAGGGTAATATGGGCATGATGAGGCTGGCAGAAGATTAGCCGCACAGCAGAGTGTTGAACAGACACAAGGGGAAGCTATTTTAGAACTAACTGCATTGAAAGGCTTTGACATCACGGTCAAGTTTTGACTTTGTTCGATAAGCGTGTGCATCTGGTGTGTCACTTTGATACGACGTGATCAAAAGGTTTTAAACAGCAGCGTGTGTATCTGGTGAGTCACTTTGATAACAACGTGATCAAAAGGTTTTAAACAGCTGTACAACCTATCGTTTATACAATTCTACGAACGGCACTAACAGACAAGCTAATATCTTCAGTTGTATTCCCCCTGAGGAAGGTGTCAGCGCCGAAACGCGTTGGGGTTTTACAAGAATAAATACTGTTGGTCATCCATATTTATCACGTCTCTTGCTCCTTGGATGGTTTTGCGAGAGCGTCGCTCCTTGCTGTGTTGGTCATGGTGGAACTCGATACATGGTATCGAGTCTACTAGAATGAGGAGATGTGGTCAGAGGTGTTTCCCACATCCTGAGCATCAAATCATGAAGAATTTCATGAATGGGCAGAGTAGCTGCCTCTTTGGGAGCCTATGGGTATTGGAGTATTTCCAATTCTTTGCTCTAGGTTCTTTTTCAGGAACTACAGTGATTGATAGGCCTCGGGCCACATCACAAATAAAATCCTGAAAAGACATGTCCTCCGGAGGAGACATTCTGCGTTGAGGAGAAGAAGAGTCTTCCGGAAGAAGAACTCTGGTACCGACTGAGTTCTCCGAGTCATCGGAATCGGAAGATTCGAAGCATCTCTGATCCCGATGTTCATGCAAAGCACGGTATCGGTATCGACCGAAGTCGGCACCGAGTTGGTCCAGTACCGATCTGTCGATGCCCGAAAAAGTCGGCATGGGCAAAATTCCCACCAGTCCAGTACTGGCACCGGTACCCGTTGAACCGTCGGTAGCGGTGTCAACGGTACTGCAGCTGTAACGAGAGCTGCAAGACTGCGTTCGATAGCGAGGAATCTCTGGTCTATCACCGCTTCTGATGCCTAGGTGTACACTTGCCTCTGGTCTCTTTGTGAACGATCAATATTATAAATAAAATTAAAATACGTCCATAAATATGTCTTGGGGGACTAGAAAGAGTAGTTACTCACCTGTAACAGGTGTTCTCCAGGAGCAGCAGGAATCAGCCCTCACATATGGGTGTTATCGACGCCGATGAAGCTCCAGCAGAGCATTTCCCCAGCTTTCCATGAAAGCCTTTGGGAATGCAGGCATGCATGCGCGGTTCCCTTCCCGCCTAAAGGTGCCATCTTACCTCAGTCAAATGACATAGCTAAGAACAGCACACAAAAAATGAAAAAAAATTAAACTATGTACAACTGCAACTCCAAGGGGAGGAGGGAGGGTTGTGAGGACTGATTCCTGCTGCTCCTGGAGAACACCTGTTACAGGTGAGTAACTACTCTTTCTCCAGGACCAAGCAGGAAGTCAGTCCTCACATATGGGTGACTCCCCAGCTCTGGGCTACCGAGGAACCCAGGCTGAACAAGAGAACTCCCTCTAGTTTCAGCAGCAAAGAAAGGCTTTTCAAAGACACAACCTCCACCGGTAGCCCAAAAGAGGGCAGGGCGGCAGGAGTTGCCTAAATCTCAAAGAGATTCCGGAGTACCGCTTGGCCAAAAGCACTGTCCCTACGGGACTCCCACTCCAGACAGTAATGGGCTGCAAAGTTCTGGCTTGAAGACCAAGTTGCAGCCCTGCAGATGTCTACCAAGGGCACAGAGCGGAGATGAGCCACTGAGGCAGCCACTGCCCTGACACGATGGGCAGTGACCCGACCCTGCAAAGGAAGGTCAGCCGCCTTGTAAGCCCAGGTGATACAGTCAGCCACCTAGATGGACAAGGTACGCTTGGACACAGCCAAACCCAACTTATTAGGATCAAAGCATACGAAGAGCTGAGTAGCCCTCCTATGCCCCTGTGTACGGTCAAGGTAGAAGGATAAGGCCCTCCTACAGTCCAGGGTATGCAGGACTGCTTCAGCCTGTCTTGCATGAGGCCTAGGGAAGAATGTTGGAAGAACCACCTCCTGATTGAGGTAGAAAGAGGAGACAACCTTTGGGAGGAACATTGGATGAGTCCTGAGGACTACGCTGTTCCTATAAATCCTGGTGTAAGGCCTATCACAGACCAGGGCCTGAAGCTCACTCACTCGCCTAGCCGAGGTAAGAGCTATCAGGAAGAGAGTCTTCCAGGATAGGAAGCGTAGTGGACAAGTAGCCATCAGCTCAAAAGGGGGGCAAGTCAGTTGCTGCAAGACCACATTCAACTCCCACTCAGGGGCAGGACGACGGATTGGAGGCTTGAGTAAAAGCAAGCCCCTGAGAAAGCGAGACACCAAGGGGTGACCCGACAGAGAATGCCCCTCCACCAGTGAGTGGTGATCTGCTAGAGCTGAGAGGTGGACCCGAACAGAATTGGACTTAAGTCCCTGATTTGATAAGTGCAGTAAGTATTGAAGCACTACTGGCACAGTACAGGAGAAGGGATCCTCTGTACGTAGCTGACACCACACAGAAAACCTTGTCCATTTGAGAGCATAGGTTGTCCTAGTGGACTGTTTCCTAGAGGCCAGTACAACCTCCTCAACTTCCTGAGGTAGGCCCCAGGGAGCCAAAACTACCCTTGCAGCCTCCAGGCCATCAAATTGAGAGCTTTGAGATTGGGGTGCTGAAGGGAACCCTGCTCCTGTGAGAGAAGGTCAGGTTGCAACCCCAGAGGCAGTGGGGGGGGGGGGTCCACCGCCAGTTGAAGTAGAAGTGGAAACCAAGGCTGTCTTGGCCACCTGGGAGCCACCAGCAGGACCGAGGCCTTGTCCTGAAGAATTTTGAAGAGAGTCCGGGCCACCAAGGGCGTGGGAGGAAACACATACTGGAGGCCCTGAGACCATGGAATCAGAAAAGCATCTGCTGCTATTCTCAGAGGATGCGGTTGCCTGGAGCAGAATTTTGGCAGTTGGTTGTTCATTGGGCTGGCAAAGAGATCTACCAAAGGGAGACCCCATTTTTGGAAGATCTTCTAAACTACTGAAGGATGCAGCCGCCACTTGTGGGGCTGCAGAATCCTGCTTAATCTGTCGGCCAGGTAGTTTTCCTGGCCTGGAAGGTACACAGTCTTGAGGAGCATGTTGTGCTTGAGGGCAAATGAACAAAGGTCCTGAGCCTCCCGACAAAGGAGTCTGGACCCAGTCCCGCCCTGTTTGTTCACATAAAACATGGCTACTTAGTTGTCTGTCTGAACCAGGACAGATTGATGAGCCAGGGTAGGAGAGAAAGCTTTGAGTGCTAGTCGAATAGCTCAGAGTTCGAGGAGATTGATCTGCTGTGCAGCTTCCCAAGGAGACCACAGGCCCTGGGTGCACTTGCCTAGACAATGAGCTCCCCAGCCCTGCAGGGAGGCGTCTGTGGTTAGTACCACCGTGTACCCAGGAATCTGAAAAGGCACCCCCTTCAGTAGACTGGGTGGGTGTAGCCACCAGTGGAGGGAGTTCAGAAAGTGTCTAGACACCCTTATCCTGTCTTTGAGGCTGCCTGTGGCCTGTGACCACCGAGTCCAAAGGCACCAATGTGCAGGCCTCATATGGAGCCGGGCATTGGGGGTTACATGCAGTGTCGAAGCCATGTGGCCAAGCAGCCTCCGGCAGAGTCTGGCGGAGACCAACGACCTGCTGAGAAACTGATTTGCCAAGGCTATCAATCTTTTGGCCCTGTCGTCTGGCAAGAAAGCCTTTGCCAGCAGAGAGTCTAACCTTGCCCCTATGAACTCCAAGTTCTGGGAGGGGAGCAAAGTGGACTTCGCGAAGTTTATTAGAAACCCCAGGTTTTGAAGAAGAGCAATAGTTTTGAGGGTGGCTTGTCTGGCCCTCCTGGCACGTCTGACCCCTGAAGAGCCAGTCGTCCAGATAGGGGAAGACAAAGATTCCCTGATTTCTCAGGTAGGCCGCCACCACTGCCAGGCATTTGGTAAAGACCCTTGGAGCGGAGGGTGAGGCCAAAAGGCAGTACTCTGTACTGATAATGGTTTCCTCCCACAATGAACCTGAGGTACTTTCTGTGGTCTGGATGAATGAGGATGTGAGTGTATGCATCCTTTAGATCTAAGGAGCATAGCCAATCTCCCTGCTGGAGGTAGGGCAGAAGTGTTCCAAGAGTAAGCATCTTGAACATTTCTTTCTCTAGGAACTTGTTGAGGTTTCTGAGGTCCAGAATTGGTCGAAAGCCACCGGTTCTTTTGGGCACCAGGAAATACCTGGAGTAGAATCCGTGACCTTGCAAGTGGGGAGGCACAGGCTCCACCGCCCTGTCCACCACCAGACCTTGAAGCTCTTGCAGGAGAAGGTCTGTGTGCAGGTGAGGCCTTGGAGGCTCCCCCGGAAAGTATGGCGGAGGCAGTTGGTGAAAATGCAGTGCATATCCCCTGTGGACTATGTCCAACACTCAACTGTCCCCGGTGATGAGGGGCCACTGGTGGGCAAAGAGGGCGAGGCGACCTCCTGTGCAGGGTTGGGAGAGCAGGGATGGAGAGGCTACACTCAAGGAGTCAAAAACCCCCACCCTGCTGAGTGGTAGCAGGGGCCGGAGGCTTGGGGGTCCGTGCCTACAGGGCCCATTACCCTGCCCCTTGGCTTGCTGACCCTGGGGGGCATCTTGGGCAGCCTGATATTGAGGGTACTGTTTGTAGGCAGTGCCCTTCCTCTGGTAAAAGGGCTTTTTACCCGAGCCCTTCTTTTTATGAGAAGGGGCAGAGGTCTTCCTAGACAGCCTTGTCCGTGTAAGGTGCTCAGTTTCGAGATGGGCGGCCTTCTCGGTCATGGGCTTGCCAAAAAGGTTCTCACATCGGCAAGGGACATCGACCAACTTGTCCTGAACCCATGGCTCGAGGTCCGATGACTGCAGCCATGCCTGGCGTTGAGCCGCGATCCCGGCTGCCGCAACTCGGGCCGAAGCCTCGAAGCCATCGTAGGCGGCGTGGAACATGAACTTCAAGCAGTCCCCAATCCCCAAGGACAAGGACTTGAATCTCTGCAAGGGTTCCCTGGAGAGTCCAGCAGAGAACAGGGCCAACTCCTTGGCCAGGTCACGCAAGTACATGCCCATGTACAGCTGGTAAGACTGGACACGGCAAGCAAGCATCGAGCCCTGGAAGCACTTTCTACCGACGCCATCGAGGTTTTGGGCCTCCCTGCCGGGAGGCACTGCAGAGTGCATCTTCTGGCTCTTCAGACGATGCTTGGCCGATTCCACAACCATGGAATGGTGTGGTAGCTGTGCCTTCTGAAAGCCAGGGCTCTTCCTGAGTCGATAGATTGAGTTGACTCGCTTGCTTAAAACTGGCGCCGAGGCCGGTGCCTCCCACATTCGGAAGAGGAGCCATTCCAGCATCGGAGGAACCGGGACAGTAAAGGCCTCCTTCGGAGGAGAGTCATACTGCAGCGCCTCGAGCTCTTCAGCTCGAGGCTCTTCCTCAGGGTCCGCCGGAATAGCCATATCCTGGACGAACTCCGAGAACCGAGTATCCTCCGGAGGGGATCTACTCTGGAGTTCAGACTGCGGTGAGTCCGACGGGAAGCACCGAGTCTTGAATGTATCGGGGGACTCCTCATCCTCCGTCTCCCAGGTGGACTCATCCATCGAGGAGTCAGGGTCTGACCCCACGGGGCCCTGGGGCACCCGCCCCGACGCCAGAGGCACCGGCGTCGACGTCCTGAGTCCCGAACGGGAGGTCGAGGGAGACCTTGACCGAGGTCGACTTCGAGCCACGATGGACTCAAGTATCGGCTCGGTCTCCGGGGTCAACTTCGAAGTCGATGTCCCGGTAGTCGGGGCAGATGTGCCAGACAGGCTGGCCATCAGTGCCCGCTGCTGCTCCATGAAGGCAGACAGTCTGCACTCCAAGGCTGTCATCCTGAGACTCAGCTCTGGAGACGCAGCAGCCACCGACTTGGGCCCCGGCGGTGCCGGGCCCGACGTCGGCTCCCTGGGAGGAGAATCCTCGAGGACTACGGGGCTTACATGTCCAGCAGACTCCGGCTCCACGCGAGGAACTATGGCAGGTTTCTCTTGTTCCACGGGCCCGGGGCGACGGTCGGGGGTCTTAGACCTGGCCCTCAAGGAGCCAGGGACCTCCTCCGACGACGCCCTCGCGAGCCGCTTCTTCCTCTTGCGTTCCCGGTCGGGGGACCCCATGTCCGAGGAGCTTCGACGGCGCTCGGGATCCAAATCCCGAGATGTCGAGGCCTCAGACGAGGTTCGGGCCCGGCCGGAGGCTGAGTCCGAGAAAAGCTTTTCTTTCTGCTGCTGACGACTTCAGAGTGCCTTGGAAGACATCTTCCCACATGGTCCACACGACTTAGGGTCGTGATCAGGACCGAGGCACCGAAGGTAGCAGTCGAGTGTGTCGGTGAGAGACATTAGCTTCTTACACCGATCACACTTCTTGAAGCCGCTGGAAGCCATCGGGGAAAAAAAGAGACCCCGCGAGGTCAAAAGACCGGCCTTCCAGGGGAAAAAGGAAAAAAGGGAGCGAACGCCAGCCACGAAGGGCAAAAACCGAAAAGAAGAATCAGGCTCGATACCGGTGTACCGAACCCGGTGGGAGGGGAACCGGCGTCGAACAGGGAGAAAAAACAGCGAGAATCACTGAAAAAAAAATCAACTTTTATCCGGGATGACAGGACACACGTACGGTGGGCTTCTCGGAAAAAAAGAGACTGAGGTAAGATGACACCTTTAGGTGGGAAGGGAACCGCGCACGCGTGCCTGCATTCCCAAAGGCTTTCATGGAAAGCTGGGGAAATGCTCCGCTGGGGCTTCATCGGCGTCGATGACACCCATATGTGAGGACTGACTTCCTGCTTGGTCTTGGAGAATGTATTATATTAGTTATGGCTATAAAGGTCTCAGACTTCAATTGGCACTATTTTATCAGAATCGCGTCTTGATTGTATAGCGTGCCCAGTACCATCAACGACATTTAATTGACTATCATGAGTAGGGAGCTCTAATATAGGAAACTGTTGCTCTTGATCTTTATTGATTATTCGTGGAGTTAACCTTGCTAACTGATTCTCACGTATCGTCAAATAGGCCCCTCTTCCTGGGGTTCAAATGGTAAAGGTTAATTTCTGCAGAATATTTATTAATATCTGCAGAATATTTATTCTCCACAAGTCTCGTTTTCTTAATACGTAACTTGCTGTTTTTCCTACTTGATCTTTAAAGTTGTTATTCGGCTCCTTTCCCATTTTTCATTTGAGACACCAGTCATGGGTGTCTGTGACGGAAATGGTACCGCCACACTTAGTACATTTTTTTAAAACCACTAGCTGATTTTTCCATTTTTCAGGAAAATAGGGCCTAATGCCCAAAATGGTGCCTAGCACAAAAAAAAGGTTCTGAAGAGAAACACGTCAGAAGTATATACATTTTTTTTTTTTAAAGAATTAGAAAAAAGAGAACCGGCGGTACCGGTAGGCTTCGAGCGGAGGCAGGCGCGACCACAAGAAAAACAAGTTTAAAGAACAAATTTTCTGCAATGACAGGGTATGTGACCTGTCGACTCCGCGGAAAACGAAGAACTGAAGAGGGACAGTTGGAAAGGCGGGAAGTCAACGCGCATGTGCTGAGGGATGCTCCCAAAAGCGTTCCTTTTGTATGCTGGGGAGCATTCCCACGCAGGCTCCGTTGGTACCGACGATACCCCATATGTGAAGACTACATTCCTGCTTGTTCCTGGAGATAATAGCTTACTCCATAGTCTTAAAATGGGGACGAATGGTCTGGCTCCCAAAGACTAACCAAATAGGTATATTCTAATGAATAAAAACAAGGACAAAAATCTTTGGTATGCACAGACAGCACAGTTACTTACCTGTAACAGGTGATCTCTGGGAACAGCAGGAATAAGTCTTCACATATGGGTATCGTCGGTACCGACGGAGCCTGCGCAGGAATGCTCCCCAGTGTTCTGAAAGAAAGCTTTTGGGAGCATCCCACAGCGCCTGCGTGCTGCCTTCCCGCCTTTCCCAACTGCCTCTCTCCAGTTCGAGTTTTAAAGCTGAGACAAAGAGAGAGAGAGAGAGGAAAGGAAGGAAAGATAGATAGAGAGATACAACTCCTAGGGGAGGTGGGTGGGTTGTGAAAACTTATTCCTGCTGTTCCCAGAGATCACCTGTTACAGGTAAGTAACTGTGCTATCTCCAGGAAAAAGCAGGAATGAGTCTTCACATATGGGGACTCCCCAGCTAGAGATGCCTGGGAGATCACCAGATTGTGAGTCCCTGGGAAGGGCTCTACCTCTACCCATGAATCTCAGGCATCCAGTTCAGGGATGGAGGGTAGGAGTTGATTAGGTATGGAACAGGTGTTTGAGAACAGCCTGGCCAAACAAGGCATCCCGGCGGGAGTCCTTGTCCAAGCAGTAATGGGCTGTGAAGGTATGAACCGATGCCCAAGTGGCCGCTCGACAGATTTGGTCGATGGACACAGAGTTTAGATGAGCCATAGAGGTTGCCATGGCCCTCACATTGTGAGCTGTGACATGGCCCTCCAGAGAAAGGTTCTTACTTTGGTAGGCAAAGGAAATACACTGAGCAATCCAATTGGACAGAGTTCTCTTAGAGACTGGAAGTCCTAAATGAGAAGGATCAAAAGCAACAAAAAGTTGAGAGGACTTTCTATGTTGCTGTGTCCTGTGTAAGTAGAAAGCAAGTGCTCTTTTACAATCCAGGGTATGAAGATTCCTCTCTGCACTTGATGCATGAGGTCCTGGAAAAAAGACAGGTAAAAAGACCTCCTGGTACAGATGAAAAGGTGAGACCACTTTAGTCATAAAGTATGGATTAGGTTCTGAGGACTACCTTGTCATGATGGAACCTTGTATAATGAGGATTAGCCACTAAAGCTTGTAACTCACTGATACGGCGAGCTGAGGTGACTGCAATGAGAAAAATAACCTTCCAAGACAGGAATTTTAAGGAGGTAGTGGCTAAGGGTTCAAAGGGTGGCTTCATAAGCTGGCCAAGAACCAGATTCAAGTCCCAGGCCACTGGAGGTAGTCTGATGGGAGGTTTAGTCAAAAGAAGGCCTCTCATGAATCTTGCTATAAGAGGATGAGAGGAAATAGGTTGTCCATTGAGAGGCTTAAGGGATGCTGCAATAGCACTCAAATGGACTCTGATTGAATTTGTTGAGACCCTTCTCTGCACACCAAATGGAAAACCTTTTCCATTTAAAAGCATATGAACGTCTGGTGGAAGGCTTTCTGGAAGCATGAAGGATATCCTTCACTTGCTGAGAAAGTTGTAAATCTTGAAGGTCTAGGTCTTCAGCAACCAGGCCCTGAGATGAAGAGACTCAGGATTTGGGTGCCACAAGGTTCCCCCCTCCTGGGAGAGAACCTTGTGGCACCCAAGGGAGGGAGCTTGAGAGAGATGCAGAAGTAGAGGGTACCACACTTGGCGTGGCCAAAGTGGTGCTATGAGGATCATATTCCCTTTGTCTTTCTGAAGCTTGAACAGAGTCTTGGGGATTAGGGGAATAGGTGGAAAGGCATAAAGGAAGTCTTGCCCCCAATGAAGGAGGAAGGCATCCCTGGCCTGAACTCCCTGACATGGAATCCTGGAACAGAACCGGGGAAGTTTGGCATTCCACGGACTTGCAAACAGGTCTATGTCTGGGGTACCCCAAATTCGAAAAATTCTGGCTATCTGGTCCCCATGGAGGGACCATTCGTGCGGAAGCAGAACTCGACTGAGTCTGTCTGCCCAAGAGTTTTGAACTCCTGGAAGATATACTGCCATGAGATGGATTTGATGCTCTCTGGCGAAGGCCCACAATCTCAGAGCTTCGTTGCAAAGCGACAGAGAGCCAGTTCCTCCCTGCTTGTTCACGTAGAACATAGCTACCTGGTTGTCCGTGTGGATGAGGACTGTCTTGTAGCTGAGCAGGGTGTGGAAGACTCTGAGAGCAAGAAAGATTGCTCTGAGTTCTAAGAGGTTGATATGAAGATATGTCTCCTGTGGAGACCAGATGCCCTGGGTCGAGAGATCTTGTAGATGAGCCCCCCCAACCCTTTGGAGAGGCATCTGTTGTAAGGGTTGCTTGGGGTAACACCTGTTGGAAGGGGGACCCCAGCAACAGATTCTGAGTGGACTTCCACCAGTGGAGGGACGAAAATAGGCGACTGGAGGTTGCTATTTTGTCTGACAGGCAACCTGATGCCTGGGTCCATTGTGTGGATAGGGTCCACTGAGCTGCTCTCATGTGAAGGCAAGCATAGGGGAACCACATGCACCATGGATGCCATGTGGCCTAAAAGTTGCAACATCTCTCGAGCAATTAAATGGGATTTTAACTGAATCTGGGAGGCTAACTGCACCAAGCGTAGGCAACGGGCCTGGGGAAGATAGGCCCTTGCAGTTGTGGTATCCAGTAAGGCCCCTATGAACTCTAGAGACTGAGTAGGAGTAAGATGGGATTTTGGAATGTTGATTACCAGTCCCAGGTACTGAAGAACACGCCTTGTGCAGGCTAGAGAAGTCTGGGCCTCTGACTGGGATGGAGCTCGGATGAGCCAGTCGTCCAGATATGGGAATACAAATATTCCTAGAGTGCGTAGGAATGCAGCTACTACTGCCATGTATTTTGTGAACACTCTTGGAGCAGAGGCCAGACCGAAAGGAAGCACTTTGTATTGGTAGTGCTTTCCCTGGTACAGGAAGCGAAGGAATCTTCTGTGTGTTGGATGGATGAGAACATGGGTGTACGCATCCTTGAGATCTAGAGAACAAAGCCAGTCCCGACTCTGGAGGTATGGAAGGAGAGTTCCGAGAGAAGTCATCTTGAATTTCTCCTTGCATAGAAACTTGTTCAATTCTCTGAGATCTAATATGGGTCTGTAGCCCCCTGTTTTCTTTGGGATGAGAAAATAGGGGGAGTAGAACCCTGAGCCCTGTTGAAGAAGGGGTATTTCTTCTATTGCCCCTTGGGCAAGAAGGGTAGCAATCTCCTGACCTAGAAGGGTGAGGAGAGATGTTGGAGAACTGAACTGTTTCACATTGGTGTGAGGAGGAAGGTTTAAGAAATGAAGTTTGTACCCTTCCCTTATGATGGAGAGGGTCCACTGCTCTGCTTTGATTTGTTCCCATCTGGGAGCAAAGTGAGCTAACCTTCCTGGGATGGTGAGGGGCTCTGGATGTTCTAGAGCCAGAAAGGCTAAGTTCTCTAGTGGAAAGTCAAAGGCCCTGAGGAGGCTGAGGCGGTTGGGCCGTAGCAGTCCTCGCAGCCTGGGTTTTGGCTCGTTTTGGTTGTTGCTGTCTCTTTGTAGCAAAACGACCTTGAGAAGAGGCCTGACCATAAGAAGAAAATTTCCATTTCTTTGGGAAAGATCCCTTTTTGAACAACCTCTTTTTGAAAGGAGCAGTAGTAGACTTTGAAAGTCTATCTAAAGCAGAATTTTCAGCATCCATCTGGTTGGCCTTTGCTTGCCAATCTTTGCCAAACAGGTTTTCGCCTGTACAGGGAAGGTTACCTAGACCATCTTGTACCCAGGATTCCAAATCAGAGACTTGCAACCAAGCAACTCTGCGTGCACCTATGGCAATAGCCGAGGCTCTACTGACCCCCTCAAAAGAGTCAAAGGCTGCACGGTTGGAAAATTTGGATACATCCTGTGCATGTTTAAGCCAGGTGATATATTCTTCTCTCTTATCTTCTGACATAAAAAGAGATAAGGTTTGCAGATGATCTGTAACTTCTTTTAGAAACATCCCCATATAGAGACTATAGGAGTTGATTCTGGCTACAAGCATACTGGCCTGGAAGATTTTCCTGCCAAAGACATCTAGGGTTCTGCATTCTCTTCCTGGAGGAGCAGAGGAGTGCCTTTTTGTACTCTTGATCTTTTTCATAGCAGACTCTACCACAATGGAGTGGTGAGGAAGCTGAGTCTTATGAAACCCAGGACAAGGAGGAACACAATACATGGTGTCCAACCTTCTGGAATGAGGGGAGGTGGAAAGAGTAGTCTCCCATATGCCCAACATGTGTTCATAAAGAATCTCATATATTGGTAAGGTGGCTACCTCTTTAGGAGCCTTAGGATATTGTAGGATATCTAATTTTTTGGCTCTAGGTTCAGTCTCAGAGGTCACTGAGATGGACAGGCCTTTGGCCACCTCCCTAATAAAGTCCTGAAAAGACAAGTCTTCAGGAGGAGACATTCTCCTTTTTGGAGAAGAGGGTTCCTGAGGAAAGATCCCCGATGCTTCAACTGAGGCCTCTGAAGAGTCAGAGTCTTCAGAAGAATCGAAGTATCGACTGTCTGGATGCTCTCGTAGAGCCCGATACGCGTACCGGGAGGTATCGACATCGGGAGTAATCGGTACCGGGCCGGTACTGATAGGCATCACTGGATAGCGTACCGCTGCCATCGATGTTGATGTCGATGCAAGCGGTACTGGTATCAGAACCGGAATCGGATCCTGTACCGGAATCGGTACAGGTACCGACAACGGGGTTTGTTGAGGTACCGTAGGCGTTGCAGCTTGAATGAATGCCGTGATGGCACGCTGCATAGTCAGAATATTCTGATCCATTGACGCCACCAATGTCTGGATATCGGTACCGGTAGAAACTGTCGGTACCCCAGAACATTGTAACAGGTGATCGGTCGAGGCCGAGCCATTGATATCAACCTGTGACCCCATAGGTAGTGCTTTGGAAGCCGGAGCCTCCTGCCGGGGTAATTTTGCTGGTGTGGTATCCTCAAGAGTAAGCCCGGGGGCATCTCGATACTTAGAGGGAGATGAACTCTTTGAGGACCGGCCAGATTTAAGTTTGGTCACCTGAGATCCATGGGATGAAGAAGCAGCCCTGGAAGACGTCGATGCCACGGAAGCTGCATCGGAGGGAAACAGGGTACTGAGCTTAGCTGCCCGATTCTGTAATGGAACAGGACTCACAATCCGCAATGGAGTGGTCAGGACCTAAACATTTTAGACACCAGTCATGGGTGTCGGTGACAGAAATAGTGCTACTGCACTTTGTGCATTTTTTAAACCCGGAGGCGGGTTTTTCCATGAGGGAAAAATCTCTCTGTAGGCCTAAGGCCCCAGAAGAAAAATGCATTGAAAAAAGTAGTTGTTTTTTTTGTTGTTTTTTTTAAAGAAAGAAAAAGAACCGGTAGTACCGGTGCGGAATCGAGAAGGCAGACACGCGACTAAAGAAAAATAAAAGAAAATAAGAAATTCTTCAGCGGTGACAGGAAACACGACCTGCTGGCTCCGCGGAAAAGAAGAACTGGAGAGAGGCAGTTGGGAAAGGCGGGAAGGCAGCACGCAGGCGCTGTGGGATGCTCCCAAAAGCTTTCTTTCAGGACGCTGGGGAGCGTTCCCACGCAGGCTCCATCGGTACCGACGATACCCATATGTGAAGACTCATTCCTGCTTGTTCCTGGAGATCTAACATTTAATGAATTTCCTGGATAAATTAGGCTTCACAGATAAAATATTAGCTAATGATCTTATGTTTCTATACACAACGGTCAGAAATGTTAATTCATAGGTATATGCATGTACAAGCAATTTGCATACACTTACAATTTTTAGGCACTCAAACAAACCAAATGGGTGTACTCACAAATACACATTCCTAGTGTGTCATACTAATGAAAGTCACCAAAGTAGCAGCCTAGTTTACTTAAATTAATGATGGTGGAAAAACAGTTTAGGAAAACTTTTAAAGTAATACTTTTTCAAAGATGAAATATAAATCAACTTATAAACGAAAGATCTTAATGACTATTTTCACAGCCACTTGTTGCTAGTACTGCTGCTTTAAATGTTCAATAAAAATGTGATAAACACTCACCTTAGTTTCCTTCTCTGCTGCTTCAGCTAACCTTTCCAATTCTTTTTCTTCATTTTCTTTTCTAATGGCTTCTTCCTCCTGAAGTGTTGCTTCCAGTTTGGCTTTATTGTCTACTTTGTCACACTCTACTGCTGCAACTTTCACTTCTGCTTCTTTAGCCTAATAAGCAAAAATACTTTTAAGATAGTGTTTGTCACCACATATTTATTTATATCATAACAATATTCAGAAGGTGCCCTATTAAAGTAAAGCTGCTTTACTACTAATTTACACATCGGTACCCATATGTGAGAACGGATTCCTGCTGTCCCCAGAGAAAGCATAGTTACTCACCTGTAACAGGTGATCTCCGGGAACAGCAAGAATTTAGTCCTCACAAATGGGTATCGTCTGTACAGACGCGGGAACCTGCGTTGGAATGCTCCCCAGCGTCCAATTAGAAAGCTTTTGGGAGCATCCCACAGCGCCTGCGTGCTGCCTTCCCGCCTTTCCCAACTGCCTCTCTCCAGTTGAGTTTTAAAGCTGAGACAAAGAGAGAGAGAGAGGGAAAGGGAAAGAGATAGATAGAGAGATACAACTCCTAGGGGAGGTGGGTGGGTTGTGAGGACTAAATTCCTGCTGTTCCCGGAGATCACCTGTTACAGATGAGTAACTATGCTATCTCCAGGAACAAGCAGGAATGTAGTCATCACATATGGGGACTCCCTAGCATTAGGTGCCAGGGAGAGACCCCAGAGGTTGTGTGCCCCTGAACAGGGCTCCACTTCCCCCCATGGATCTATGGCATCCTACCAGGGATGGTGGGTAGGAGTTGATTAGGTATGGAACAGGTGTTGGAGAACAGTCTGACCAAACAAGGCATCCCAGCGGGAGTCCGTGTCCAAGCAGTAATGGGCTGTGAAGGTATTTAATTATTTATTATTTATTACATGCACTTATATACCACGCTATTTTCCATCAGTGCGGTTTACATAGAACCAATTAAATACACATCTCAAAACAGTCGATTTGTGTTTACAATTAACAGGCGACAGAACTTGGAATAGACAACAAGGGGTAATTATTTACAACTGTACAGAAAGAGCTGGCTGAACATCTGTTTGACATGGTTAGTTTACTGAGGAGGCATTTTAGGTGCTATCATCCGGGTAGCGCACGAGGAAAAGGTGATATTTCAGAGCTTTCCTAAATATGCGTTATATTAGTGATTGCCCGTATACTGAGAGGGAGGCTGTTCCAGCATTTTGGTGCAGAGAATTTGAAAGCCCTGTTCACTGTTGTATGACAGCACTTGGCTGTTTCTCTTGGGACTATTAGTTTATTGTCCTCAGGGGATTTTCTAGGTCTGTTCAGGGGGGTTATCTCAATGAGGTCTGCTAGGGCTGGTGGAGCGAGCTTATTTATTATCTTGAAGGTCAGAATTATGGTTTTGAACGTAATTCTGCCTTTTATGGGGAGCCAGTGGAGTTGTTTAAGGATGGGTGCCTTGTGCTCCCACTTGGAAGCACCCTGGAGCACTCATGCAGCAGAGTTTATTGCAAGCTGTAAAGGGTGTAGCGTAGATTGCGGGAGACCCTGGAGTATGGCGTTTGCATAGTCAAAATGCGGTATGATCAAGGCTTGGTATACTGTGCGGAAGTCGTCAGGTTCCAGTAAAGTGCGATCGGATTTTATGGTATATAGCTCTTGTTACATTGCCTATATGGGTCTTCATGTCTAGTCGCTGATCAAGTGTGACTCCTAGATATCTAATAGAGGGTTTGGTAAGTAGTTCTGCGTCTAAGACCTTCAAGCACGGTGGTGTGATGAATTTCGGATCTCTGGTGACGAAAAGGACTTCGGTTTTCTTATGTTGGATTCACAGGTATTGTGATTGGAGCCATCTGGATACTGCGTTAAAACAGTCCGTGAGCGGTGAGAGTTCAGGGCTCTCCGTTGCAAAAGGCATATATAGGAACACGTCGTCTGCATATAATAGGCATTCCACCTTGAAGGACTGGACGATCTTGCAGATCGGTTGCATATAAATATTAAACAGGGCAGATAGAGAGGATCCTTGTGGGACCCCTTGGCTCCGGTGGAAAGCATCTGATGTTGCTTCATCTGATCTTACTTGTTGCCATCTATCCGAGAGATATGACTTGCACCATTTGAGTGCTAAGTCACAAATCCCCTTCTCTTTGAGGCGGTGTAAGAGGATGTCATGGGAGACAGAATCAAAGGCCGCCGCTACATCCAAGAATATGAGTACATATCCTTGGCGTATGCTGTCAATTCCTGCAATTATGGTACTGAAGAGGATGGTGAGGAGAGTTTCGACCCCATGTATGGCTCTGAAGCCATGCTAACAAAAGAGCAGGAGACGTAGGGTGGAGAGGCAACTGGTTTATTGAACGAAACCCCAACGCATTTCAGCAACGCCTTCCTCAGGGGGAAATGGCTTAAATAACAAACATATGAATAAAATGAATAAAACAATCAAAAGGCAAATAAAACAATAAACAATTAAAAACAGATGGCGTATCAAAAAATGTATACTGAAGTAACCTATGAACTTATATGAAAACGATAATGACTATGAATAACAACGTGAATAATAAAATATTGAAAGGGTACATTAATCAGAGTGAAAATAAAAACGCAGAGCATCAATAAATAAATAGCTAAAAAGGAATAAGAGCCAGATAATTGTCTTGTATGCATTATCTGGCTCTTATTCCTTTTTAGCTATTTATTTATTGATGCTCTGTACATATTTACCTCTTCTACTATGAGTGTGTTTATTTGTTTGTTATAGTTCTCTCTTATGTTTGCATAATATAGACTTAACTTTATTGGTTTTCTCTTATTAAGTATGTTGCACAAGTTTTGTATCTGTGGTTTCTCAGCCCTGCGTTTTTATTTTCACTCTGATTAATGTACCCTTCCAGTATTTTATTATTCACGTTGTTATTCATAGTCATTATCGTTTTCATGTAAGTTCATAGGTTACTTCAGTATACATTTTTTTGATACGCCATCTGTTTTTAATTGTTTATTGTTTTATTTGCCTTTTGATTGTTTTATTCATTTTATTCATATGTTTGTTATTTAAGCCATTTCCCCCTGAGGAAGGCGTTGCCGAAACGCGTTGGGGTTTCGTTCAATAAACCAGTTGCCTATCCACCCTACGTCTCCTGCTCTTTTGTTTGCTTGGACAGTTTGCAGGAGCGTCTGCTCCTCTTTGTGTTTCTGAAGCCATGCTGACACAGATCAAGTGGTGCGGAGGCATCAATATGATCTTGAATTTGATTTTGGACGTCTTTCTCGACGATTTTTGCCAACAGTGATATGCTGGATATCGGTCTATATGAGTCAGGCTTCTTAGGGTCCAGTTTGTTGTTTTTGAGGAGTGACCTGATTGAGGTATGTTTGAGGGATTGGGGAAAGGTGCCTGCGTGTATGAGCTGTCCATTAGCTTTGCCATAAAAGGGCTGACTGTCGGTCGTAACTCTTTTATCCAGGACACCGGGCAAGGGTCGGTTTGTGCGGTTGTGTTCATTCCAGCAATTATGTCCTCAATGTGTTTGGCAGAGAAGGCAGACAGTCGGGCTGAGGATCTCGGCTCGGGTGCCAAGGTATGTGTGGGGGACTTATTAGTTTGGCACAGTTTCGCTTTTAAGTAGTCAGCGAAGGCTTGAGGGTGGATTTGACTAGGTTGCTCTGGTACTGGCTCTTTTGCTAGGTTCTTTACCATGGTGAAGAGGTCGTGTGGCTTGTTTAGGGACCGCTCTAGAGTGTCAGTGTGGAATCTCCTCATGCTTTCAGATATTGCTTGGCGGTGTTTTTCTAGTTGGGTGTTGTATGTCGTTAGGTCCTCTGTGGAGTGAGTACGGCACCAGCGTCTTTCTAGTTTTCTCAAGCACGAGAGTGACGTTCTAAGCTCTGTGGAGTACCAAGCTGCTGCTGTTTTCTTCTTGGTAGGCTTGTTTGATGGTGGTCGTAATGCAATGGAACTGAAGTTTTCATTCCAGGTGGAAACTAACACTTCAGGTTTGTGGGATGTTAGGTCAAAGAGTTTACGGGTTTGGTTTAAGATTTAGTCTTTGTCAAAGGCTATGACCCTGCGTGGAGCTGTTTTGAGGTTGCTGGCCTTATCAACACTCTTTTGGAGTTTGTTGGGTAGAGATATTTGAAACATGATTAACATGTGGTCTGACCAGGGGACTGCTGTAGTGGACAATATGGTGGTGTTTGTTTTAAAGGCAGCTGGAGGGGCAAAAACAAGGTCCAGTGTCCTTCCTTTAGCATGGGTGGGCACATCAACGACTTGTGTGTATCCTAGTTCTTCGAAAGCATCCAGGAAAGATGAGGCCTGTGCGTCGTGCAAGGATGGTAAATTGAAATCACCTACAACCCAGCTTGGTGTGCTTGGCGATTGTGAGTTGGATGCAAGCTCAATTAACTTGCGAGGGAATCGGAGTCTGTGGATGGGGCCCTGTATATCAGGTTGAAGGAGCAATGTTTATTGGTAATGGTGATTGCGTCTATGTGTATTGCGCTGGTTGTATTGCTCAGGTGGAAGTGGAGATCAGTTTTGGTGATAGCGAGAACACCTCCTCCTCGTTTACCGCTTCTGTGACATGTGTGTACTGAGAAGCCATTGGGTAGGAGCTGGTTGATGAGTACGTTATCATTTGATAGCCAAGTCTCAGTTATGAGGAGTATGTCTAGGCAATGGAGGGAAATTATGTCTGAAATGACTGGCCATTTCTTACGTATTGACCTTGCATTTATGAGGGCACACTTAATGTTCTGCTGGTAGGAGGATATTTTATGAACTCGCAAATTATGTTGTATTGCTATATATAATAAGCGTGGTTGGTGAGGGTGTGCGTCACCACCAAATGGGTGGTGGGGAGTGCTTGTCCACCTCCTCCTGTGGCTTTGAAGGATGGGTATTTGACTATGTTGGGGGGCAAATGCAGCAGCATTGCCTAGCCAACCTGTTAGGAGATATAATGCTGCTATGTAAAAGCCTGTGAGTGCCATGTTGAGTCTCAGCTCAGGTATAAATCTTGGTATTTCGTTTACTTGTGGTATAGGTGTAGTAGTAGTATAACCCTAAAATGTGCAAGTGGTGTTGACAACCTTATTCTGAACAGAACAATGATGGATGAGCAAGGCAGTATAGCAGTATAAGCAGCACAATCATGGGTAGCTTAGTACAGCAGCATAAGCAGCACAATCATGAATAGTGCAGTGTAGCAATATAAGCGGCACAATCATGGGTAGCACAGTGTAGCCGTCAAGCAGCACAATCATAGGTAAAGCAGTATAGCAATTTTAAACAACACAATTATGGGCAATTCAGTATGTCAATCTAAGTAGTACAATCATGGGCAGAGCAGTATAGCCATTTAAGCAGCACAATCATGGGCAAGCGGTATAGCATAGGCATATGCAAACATAGTGCAATAGTGGGCAGGTCCATATAGCACAGTCAGAGGCAAGCAGTATAGCAGTCTAATGTGGGATACTCATGCGTGGGTAGAGTGTGCTATTGGGATGGGACAATATGGTAGTGCAATGGTACAACGATGCAGTACTGAATGGAGTCAGCCAGTACAGGGGACACAGTCAGTACAGAGGATGTAGTATAGTCAATAGTGAGTGTAGTAGTCAAAGGAGTACAGTCGTAGGTGTGCATGTGGCCGGAGGGCCTTCACGAGTCTTCTTCTCAGTGGGTCGTGAAGTAGGTAGGGTTAGAACGGCAGGCTAAGCTTGGTTGTTAACGGAGCAGGTATCACGTATAATGTTTGGCAGGTGTATCTGAGGGTAAAGTGGAACTACCTGGCAACGATTAGGTATCTAGCTATGTAGAGTTAAACTGTACCTGCATTTTACGTCCTAGTTTTGAGTCCTGGCTTTCAGCTTGAACTCAGGCTGTTTAACGGATCCTGGAGAGTATGTGGACACCACTGAAGGGCCCTCTGGCGAGGCCCTCAGGCGTGGGCCCGCTTGCTGGTGCCCTGCTTTTAAATTAGGTGGAGAGCCCCGATTGGACAGGCAAGAGGCTGGAGGCGTCCGGGTGGAGAGCCCCGATTGGGCTGAAGGCGTCCGGGTGGAGAGCCCCGATTGGGCTCGCGGTGTCACTGCAGTTGTCAGGACAAGGCTGGCTCAATCCTTCCTGGGAGAGCACGCGTCCGGGAAAGGGTATGAACTGAGGACCAAGTGGCCTCTTGACAGATGTCGTCGATAGACACAGAGTGCAGATGAGCCATTGAAGCTGTATAAGGTGGATCAGCTACTAGCGCTTGCAACTCACTAATACGACATGCTGATGTGATTGCAATGAGAAAGATAACCTTCCAAGAAAGGAATTTCAAGGAGGTAGTAGCTAAAGGTTCACAAGATGGCTTCATGAGCTGCCCAAGAACCAGGTTTAAGTTCCATGCCACCGGTGGTGGCCTAATGGGAGGCTTAGTTAGAAGAAGGCCTCTCATAAATCTTGCTATAACAGGATGAGAGGAAATAGGCTGTCCATTTAGAGGCTTAAAGGAAGCTGCAATAGCACTCAAATGGACTCTTACTGAGTTAGACTTAAGTCCTGCATTGGATAAATGAAGGAGATACTCCAGCAATGATTCCAGAGGTATCACAAGGGGGTTAAGACTCTTTTGCAAACACGATATGGTAAACCTTTTCCACTTGAAAGCATAAGAGCGTCTTGTGGAAGGTTTCCTGGAAGCAAAAAGAATATCCTTTACTTGCTGAGGGAGATTAAGATCATGGAGATCTAGGACTTCAGCAACCAAGCCCTGAGATGCAGATACTGGGGATTGGGATGTCATAACATTCCGTCCTCCTGAGATAGGAGATCTGGAGCAGATCCTAACTCCAGGGAGGGAGCTTGAGAGAGATGTAGAAGCAGAGGGTACCACACTTGCCGTGGCCAATATGGAGCTATGAGAATCATATGGTCTATGTCTCTCTGAAGCTTGAACAGGGTTTTGGGAATCAGGGGAATGGGTGGAAAGGCATACAGGAAGTCTTGACCCCAATAAAGGAGGAAAGCATCCCTGGCCTGAGCCCCTGAGCCGGAATTCTGGAACAGAACCGGGGAAGTTTGGCATTCCACGGACTTGCAAAGAGGTCTATGTCCGGGGTTCCCCAAATTTGAAAAATCTTGGCCACCTGGTCTGCATGCAGAGACCACTCGTGTGGAAGCAGAACTCGACTGAGTCTGTCTGCCCAAGAGTTTTGTATGCCTGGAAGATACACTGCCAGGAGATGAATCTGATGCTCTCTGGCGAGGGCCCATAGTCGCAAAGTTTTGTTGCAAAGCGACAGAGAGCCTGTTCCCGCCCTGCTTGTTCACACAGAACATGGCTACTTGATTGTCCGTATGAATGAGGACTGTCTTGTAGCTGAGCAGGGTGTGGAACACTCGAAGAGCAAGGAAGATTGCTCTGAGCTCCAAGAGATTGATATGTAGATGAGTCTCCTGCGGAGACCAGGTGCCTTGGGTGGAGAAGTCTTGCAGATGAGCTCCCCAACCCATCGAAGAAGCATTTGTTAGAGTTGCTTGGGGTAAGGGTTGTTGAAAAGGGGACCCCAGCAACAGGTTTTGAGTGGACTTCCACCACTGGAGGGACAAAATAAGGCGACTTCTGTTTGCTATTTTGTCTGACAGGCATCCTGATGCCTGGGTCCATTGAGTGGATAAAGTCCACTGGGCTGCCCTCATATGGAGGCGAGCATAGGGAACCACATGCACAGTAGATGCCATGTGGCCTAGTAGTTGTAGCATTTCTCGGGCAGTGAGATGAGACTTTGGCACAGCTTGAGAAGCTAACTGCACCATGCGAAGGCAGCGGGCCTCGGTGAGATAGGCCCTTGCCTCTCTGGTATCCAGCAAAGCCCTTATGAACTCTAAAGACTGAGTGGGAGTTAGACTGGATTTTGGGATGTTTATTACCAGCCCCAAATACTGAAGGATACGCATTGTGCAGGATAGAGAAGTCCTGGCCTCTGACTCTGTTGGGGCTCGAATGAGCCAGTCGTCTAAGTAGGGGAAGACAAATATCCCTAGAGTGTGGAGAAATGCTGCTGCTACAGCCACGCATTTCGTGAACACCCTTGGTGCTGAGGCCAGGCCAAATGGAAGCACCCTGTATTGGTAGTGCTTTCCTTGAAAAAGGAACCAAAGGAAACTTCTGTGAGTTGGATGGATGAGAACATGGGTGTATGCATCCTTGAGATCTAGAAAACAAAGCCAATCCTGACTCTGAAGGTATGGCAGCAGAGTTCTGAGAGAACTCATCTTGAATTTCTCTTTGATAAGGAATTTGTTCAATTCTCTGAGGTCCAAGGCAGGCCTGTATCCCCCTGTTTTCTTTGGGATAAGGAAATCGGGGGAGTAAAAACCTGTACCCTGCTGATGGATGGGTACTTCTTCTATTGCCCCTTGGGCAAGAAGCATAGTGACCTCCTGACCTAACAGGTTGATGAGAGAGGTCGGAGAAATGAACTGTCTTACCATTGTGGGAGGGGGCATACTTGAAAAATGAAGTCTGTACCCCTCCTTTATGATGGAGCGTGTCCAATGCTCTGCTGTTATCTGCCCCCATCTGGGGGCAAAGTGACATAACCTTCCTGGAATGGTGGAAGGCTCTGGTCCCACGAGAGCCAGGAAGGCCAAGTTCTCTAGCTGAAAGTCAAAGGCCTTGTGGAGGCTGAGACTGCTGGGACTGCTGAGGCTTAGCAGTCTTTGCTTTCTTCTGTTTGGGTGGTTGCTGACCTTTTCTGACAAGCTGACCTGCAGAACGTCCCTGCTGAGCATAAGCAGGATAATATCTTTTCTTCTTAGAAAAGAATGTTTTCTTGAAAGATTTCTTTCTAGCAGGATCAGCTGTGGACTTGGATAATCTATCCAAGGTGGAGTTGTCAGCATCCAACTCATTGGCCTTTTCCTGCCAGTCTCTACCAAACAGGTTCTCACCAGTACAAGGGATATTTCCCAATTTGTCTTGTACGCAGAGCTCCAGATCAGATGCCTGGAGCCAAGCAATTCTACGTGCACCTATGGCAATGGCAGAGGGTCTGCTTATGCACTCAAAGCAGTCAAAAGCTGCACGGTTGACAAATTTAGAAACATCTTGGGCATGTTTGACCAATGTGAGAAAATCCTGTCTTCTATCCTCAGGAAGAATAGGACTCAAAGCCTCTAAATCACCTGTGACCTCCTTCAGGAACATTCCCATGAATAGACTATAGGAACTGATCCTGGCAGAAAGCATGGAAGCTTGGAAGACACGACGTCCAAAAGCATCCAGGGTTCTGCACTCACGTCCAGGAGGATTAGAGGCATGCCTCTTTTTACTCTTGATCCTTCTCATAGCTAATTCCACTACAATAGAGTGGTGAGGAAGCTGAGTTTTTTGGAAACCAGGACAAGGAGGGACTCGATACAGAGTATCTAGTCTACAAGAATTTATTTATTTAGACAGTTTTGTATACCGCCTTATCCTTCAATCAAAGCGGTCACAACACAATTGGGGGATACATTTAACACATGGGGATATGAGACACATACACTAATACTTACAGGGAACATGGGCAATGGAGGGTTAAGTGGCTTGCCCACAACTACAAGGAACATCTGTGGGACTAGAAACCCCAGTCCTTCCGGCCCAAGGTTGCTGTCCTCTAGTGGGATTTGAACCACCGACCTTCCGGCCTGAAGTACCTTGCCCCAACCACTAGGCTACTCCTCCCTCATGAGAATGAGGAGAGGTGGTAAGAGCTGTCTCCCACATTCTTAACATGAGATCATGCAAAATCTCATGAATGGGCAAGGTAGCTGCCTCCTTAGGAGTTTTGGGATATTATAAAATTTCCAACTCCTTAGCTCTGGGCTCTGTTTCAGGGGCCACAGTAATGGACAGACCCCGAGCCACCTCCCTGATAAAATCCTGGAAGGAAATATCCTCTGGAAGAGACATCCTGCGCTTAGGGGAGGAGGGCTCCTCTGGGAGAAGCATTTCTGCATCGACAGAACTGTCAGAATCCTCAGATTCTTCTGAGGACTCGAAGTACCGTCTGTCTGGATGTTCTTGAAGAGCCCAATACCCGTACCGAGCGAAGTCGGTACCGGGAGTAGTCGGTACCGTGGTATCGGTACCAGAAGGCATCGGATGACTGGGTACCGGCAATGCAGACACCGATACTGATGTCGATGCCATCGGTACCGGTACTGATACTGGCGTTGTGGTCGGTGCCGGTACCAGCCGGATTGTCTGTCGCGGTTCCGAGGGCTTCGATGCCGCAAGGAAAGCCGCCAGACTGCGCTCAATAGCCAGGACTCTCTGGTCTATCGACGCTGCCGATGCCTGGATGTCAGTACCGGAGAAGACCGCCGGTACCCCAGAGCATGGCACCAGTAGTTCTGCCGAGGTCGAGGCTTCGAGAACATCCTGGAGCCCTATAATGCTTTGGAAGCCGAAGCCTCCTGCTGGGGCAATTTTGCCGGTGCAGAATCCTCAAGGGCAATGCCAGAGGCATCTCGATGCTTAGAAGGAGATCTACCCTTTGAGGACCGGCTGGACTTATGTTTAGTTACCTGAGATCCACGGGAGGAAGATGAAGCCCTGGAAGACGTCGATGCCACCGAAGCTGCATCAGAGGGAAACAGGGTACTGAGCTTGGCAGCTCGGTTCTGTCGACCTCTCTTGGACATCATGACACAGGCCATACATTCCGAGATGGAATGGTCAGGACCTAAACATTTCAGACACCAGTCATGGGTGTCGGTGACGGAGATGGTACCGCCACACTTGGTGTACTTTTTAAACCCAGAGGAGGGTTTTTCCATCGTGGAAAAAATCCTGGGCCTAAGGCCCAATAAGGCGCTTGCACCTGGAAAAAAAAAAAAACGGGAAAAGTACTAAAAAGTTTTGTGGGTTTTTTTTTTAAGAAAAGAAAGAAAGAAGAAAAAAACGGCGGTACCGGTAAAGCGTCGAGGAAGGCAGATGCGACCACAAAAAAGAAGAACAATTTTCTGTGGTGACAGGAACACAACCTGCTGGCTCCACGGAAAACGAAGAACTGGAGAGAGGCAGTTGGGAAAGGCGGGAAGGCAGCACGCAGGCACTGTGGGATGCTCCCAAAAGCTTTCTAATTGGACGCTGGGGAGCGTTCCCACGCAGGCTCCGTCGGTACCGACGATACCCATATGTGATGACTACATTCCTGCTTGTTCCTGGAGATCATTTATTACAGGTTAATAACTACGCTTTCTCCGGGAACAAAGCAGGAAGTCAGTCCTCACATATGGGACTCCCCAGCTACAGACTACTGAAAAAAAAATCTGTAAAAGCCACAGGTGACCAGAAAAAGGTGAGCCATGAGAAGCAGCAACTGAGTCGGGAGACAACAGACCCACGAGCGACCCAAATGTCAAGCGAGAAACCAGTTTTCCAGTAGCCTTAACACACCGAAGGACAGGAGGGCAGGAGTTGCCTTTTACTCCAAACAAATGACAGAGTACTGCCTGGCCGAAGGTGCTGTCCCCGCGGGACTCCCACTCCAAGCAGTAATGAGTTGCGAAGGTAAAAACGGAGGACCAGATGGTGGCTTGGCAGATCCATTTAAGGGGGATGGAGCGCAAGTTTGCCACAGATGCCGCCAGTGCACCGTGACCAGGTGCTCCAGAGAAAGACTAGCTTGCTTGTAAGCAAAGGCAATGCAGTCCGCCACCCAGCTAGACAGGGTACACTTAGAGACAGCTGTCCCCAGCTGACCTAGGTTGTAGAAGACGAAGAGCTGTGAGGAACGGCAGTGGGCCCAAGTACGTTCCAGACAGAGGGACAGGGCCTGCTTACAGTCCAGAGTGTCTAGAACAGCCTCAGCCCTACTGGCATGGGGCCGTGGAAAGAATGTGGGAAGTACCACCTCCTGGTTGAAGAGGAATGGCGACATCACCTTTGGTAGAAACTTGGGGTGTGTGCAGAGCACGACCCTGCTATTGTAGAAACTCGTGTAAGGTGGGTGAGCCACTAAGGCCTGGAGCTCGCTGACACTGTGAGCTGAAGTGAGCACCACAAGGAAGGCCACCTTCCAGGATAGATACTTGAGATGGCACAAGCCGAGAGGCTCGAATGGTGGCGTGGTGAGTTTCTGTTAAGGTGCCATTCCATTGCCGGGGGGGGCAGATGGGTAGCTTAGAAAGTAGTAGGGCCCTCAGGAATTGAGTTCCGAGGGGCTGAGTGGAGAGAGGCTTGCCCTCGACAAGATGATGGTGCGCTGACAGCAAGCAGAGTTGAACTCTGATGGAGTTGCACTTGATTCCCTCCTGGGATAGGTGGAATAGGTACTGGAATACCAACTGGACCAAACAGGAGAAGAGGTTCATTCACTTCTTCACACACCAGACAGAGAACCTTCGCCACTTAAAGGCGTAGGCTCAGTGAGTGGGAAGCCAAAAGAACCACTTCCACCTCTCTGGAGAGATCAAGATAGGCCAAGGCTACCCTTTCAGCAGCCAATCTGTCAGATAGGGACCCCAGATTAAGGTGCAGGAGGGAGCAACCCTTCTGTGAGAGCAGACCCGGGTCGCACCCCAGAGGGACCGAAGGCGCCTAGGACAGGCGGAGGAACAGCAGGAACCATGGCTGCCAGGCCCACCGAGGAGTCACCAGTATCAATGTGGCTCTGTTGAGCTGGACCTTGAACAGGGTCTTGACGATCAGTGGTGGGGGCAGGAAGGCATAGAAAAGGTCCCTCTCCGTCCAAAGGATGAGGAACCTCAGCGAGGGATGTGACTGCCTGGAGTAAAAACAGGCTAGCTGAGCGTTGGTTGGGCTGGCAAAGCAGTCCATCTGCAGGGGCCTCCAAAGATGAAACAGTCGACTGGCCACCATGGGGTCCGGCCACCACTCGTGCGGTTGGAGGACTTAGCTGAGCTGGTCCGTCAGGACGTTGTCCTGGCCCAGGAGATAGACTGCCTACAGCAGCATCCCGCTGCTGCTGGCGAATGAGTAGACTCACCGCCTCCTGGCACAGGAGGAAGGACCTCATCCCTCCCTGCTTGTTGATGTAGAACATTGCCACCTGGTTGTCGGTCTGGATTATGACTGCTTAATGTTGAAGGTGATGTTGGAAAGACCAGAGAGCGAGCGCTATCACCCAGAGCTCCAGGAGATTGATCTGCTGGAGACTCTCCTCCTGCGACCAGCTGGATAGACTATTTGTAGAATATAAGGGGTGCTGTTTATGATTTACAAATCGCAATGGGCATAACTTTGCAGCCAGAGGCTTTCATCAAGGCATTGTTACATTGTTGCTATCTACAGTCCTCAGAGACAGCCAAGTAGGTTTTCCTTCCCCTTTCCCTCTCCCTCTTCCTCCCCCCGCCCCCTCCCTTTGGTTTTAAGATCATTGAATACTTTTATAAGTACCATAATCCAGACTACAGAGATAGTACCTTTTGGTTTTTAAAGGAATAAGTTTTTGTGGTTTCCTCCTCATCTCTACATATTTATGTTGTATACTATTGTTATTTATCAATAACTTTCGATTGTTTTAACTTCTATGTCCTCAAATATTTATCGGTAGATGTCATCCTATTGATTCATTTTATGTCTAGGTATCATTATTTGTCTGTGCTTATTATTAATTGTATGTCTTTTAAGTAAAATTTGTTTTAGTTATGTATTATTGTATTTTTTTAGGATTTACATTTATGATTTTAATGGGTTTTTTTAATGTGGTTTTCTGTTGGAGGTTATCCTACCTCCTGAAGAAGGCATACATGCCGAAACACTGCAAGTGTAGGGGTTATAACACTAGAAGCCCCAAAAGGAATTTTACTTAGAAACCCCAAAGTGCGTCAATTGATGCATTATCACGATGACTGCGTTTAGCATGAAATGCAGATGTGAATTAATGTGAAGTTACTTATTTGTTAAATACATGCAGTATGTGACGTCATTACATGATGCCATCGTGTGTTTATTGTTTGTAATGTTGGAGTAAAACTGTAAACAGTGATTGAGATGGGCCACCTAGAGGGAACATGAATTTATACCTAGAAGCCCCAAAGTACGTCAATTAACGCATTCAAGACAACTGAGTGCGTCAATTGACGTACTTTGGGGTTTCTAGGTATAAATTCATTTTCCCGCTAGGTGGTGCATCTGTCATTAATTTTCGATGCACAAATTTGAACATCTTGACCTTGCTAACAAAGTCATGGAACATGACTGACATGGTTCTAGCAGTGGCGCTGGTATACAACTTCGAAGATGCATTTACATCAATTGACGCACTTTGGGGTTTCTAGTGTTAATGAAGCCACTTTGGATTCATAGAGGTGTCTCTGCTTCGATTTGCTCCTGCTGTACCCTGTTTTTTTGTGGGCGTTTGTGCCTCCCTTTGACTCAGGCTTATGAGGTCCATGCCCTTGCCCCTTGGCCTGCTGGCTCTGTTGGGGAGCTGGGAAGACAGATTGCTGCGGGTAGTTTCCATAAGCTTTCCTCTTTTTTGGGGGGGGGGGTATAAGGGCTTTTTACCCAAAGCCTTGATCAGTGGTCTTCTTAGAGAGCCTGGTCCTGGTCATGAACTCTGACTCCAGCTCGGCAGCCCTTTTTATCATGCATTTGTCAAAGAGGTTCTCTCCCCAGCAAGGGACATCGACCAACTTGTCCTGCACCCATTGTTCCAAGTCGGAAGACAGTAGCCAAGCATGGCAGCAGGCACTAATGCCCACTGCTGCTACACTAGCTGCCAACTCGAAGCAGTCATAGGCCGCCTGAATCATAAACTTGGAGCACTCTCTGACCATTGAGATCAGGGTCCGGAACCACTGAAGAAGTTCCTCAGAGAGACCAGCTGTGAATCTAGCAAGTTCTTTCACCGTGTCCCGCAGGTTCATGCCCATGTATAGCTGTTATGACGGGATCTGGCTGATGATCACTGAGCCCTAGAAGCATTTCTGGCCCTGTGTGTCCATGGCATGGGCCTCCCTGCCTGGGGGCACCGAGGAGTGCATTTTCTGTCTCTTGAGCCTCCACATGGCCAACTCCACCATCACGGAGCTGTGGGGTAGTTGAGCTTTCTAGAAGCTAGGGCTCTGGCAGACCTTGCTCATAATGAGAACCAAGGCCAGGGTCTCCCACATTTGAAAGAGCAGCCGCTCCAGGATAGGGGGAACAGGTACCATGAGGGTCTCCCTGGGTGGAGCCCGCACTGGAGGGTCTTGAGGTCCTATGCCTGAGGCTCTTCCTCAGACTCAGTAGTGAAGGTTAGGGCCTTCACCATGTCCCTCACGAAGTCCAGAAAGGCCATCCTTGGTTGTGGACTGGCGCCGGGTCTCCGGGGGAAGGGGGAGATCTGAAGGCATATCCCTGTGGAGCCAGGTGTCCGGGGACTCCTCGTCTTCGGTCTCCCAGTCCGAACCGGAGTCTGAGAAGACCTCGAATGTTTCTCAGGCCTCGGGCTGGAGTCCCAAGCCCAATGGCCCAGGAGGGCCAAATGCCCTGGCACACAGTGATCAGATGTGCTGTGTGGGGTAGTCCTTGGCCCCGAGCTGGACAGGAACCAGGCCGAGGAGTGTCTCGAGGCCAGTAGCACTCAAGGTCTGGCTCCACCTCTTGGGAAGCTCTTGCTGTGGAGGGACCGGTGGTCAGGATCGATGACCCGGAAGAACCAGGCATCAGAGCCGCTGTTAGGCTATGAAGGCAGACAAAGTGCATTCTAAGGCCACCATCCTGGCCTCAATGACCGATGGCTCCGCAGTCACCGGCACAGGCACCAAAGATTTCAGGTCCAATTCCAGCGAGGTGGTGTCCTTGATGAGGATGGCCTCGGAGGTCCGAGACCAATCCCCGGACACCGATGGCATTCTCTCCAACCGGGGCAGCTTCGAGGGCTGCTCCCAGCCATCAGCCTCATGTTGAGGGCTCTGAGGCTGGGTGGCATGGGACTTCCCCTCGGTCCCGGACTCATCACCCAAGGAGGCCACCGATTATGTCAGGCTCTTCGAGGGGCATCCCTCCTTGAGGGAGCCCTGGTTTGGTGCTCTGTGTCCTCGAACCTGTGAAGTAGAACAGTCATCAAATGAGGAAGGAGCCTCCGCGGTAGCCCTCAAGGGCGCTGGCCCTGCAGACAACTCCAGGGCTAAGTCGGTCTTATGAAAAAGCAACTCGCGCTGCTTCTTGCAGCCCTGGAGGGCGTTGGTGGTCACCTGCTGGCAGAGACGACATACCATGGCATCGTGATCTGGCCCGAGGCACCAAAGGCAACAATCATGCAGGTCAGTGTGCGACATATTGTGAGCGCAATGGTCGCACAGCTTGAAGCCACTGACCAAGGTCATGGCGGGGAAGGCGGTCCCTGCGAGGTCAAACTCTCTAGGCCCAGCCAGAAAGGGCATGAAAACCCACGCACTGGAGAAAAAGACTTCCGAAGGAGAAAAAGAAAAAGGAACCCGAAAAAACGCGAACCTGGAGGCAAGTGAAATCGGGAGCCGGTACGCGACCGAAGAAAAGCAAGACAAAACACAGAAAGAAAGCCCAACTTTTTCCAGGGAAGACAGACACACATTCGAAGGTCTCTGCAGAAAAAAGGAGACGAGGCAAGATGGCACTCTTAGGCGGGAAGGAGACCATGTATGCGCGGTACATCTCCCAAAAGCTTTCTTTGAAAGCTGGGGAGAGGGTACAAACAAGGCCTCTCCATCGGTGCCGATGTCACCCATATGTAAGGACTGACTTCCTGCTTGTTCCTGGAGAAAACTCTATTACCTAACCAAAGGCATAGGCAAAGAGATATTTAGCTCCTCATTATGGTAACCCCTAAAATCATAAGAACTAGCTGATACCCAGTGAAATTCATGGGAGTAGCCTGTTCATTCCTCTTGTCTCTGGGAAGTTATATTTTTAAAGTCTAATCCCATCACCCTCTGTCCTGTACATTTGGCCCTCTCCCACCTCACCTACCCTTCCTTCCTTGGCCTCAACTTTAGAAGTCTCTTACCCTGAGAGACTGGTGCAGCCGACAACTGTCTACCTCTCTGTGAGGGTCTCCTTCCTCTGTGGTTGCTCCAGCTAACGCGCAGAAAACAGGTTCTACTTCTCCCGTAGCCGTGGAAGTTTCTAATTCCACTCATACTCCCTTTTGAAGCCAATGCTCAGCTAGTGTGTGCATGCCTAAAATGACAGACAGCTGTGAGCTCCCTACTGCTACTATACAGATCAGTAGTTCTCAATTCAGGACACACCCAGCAAGTCACGTTTTCAGGATGTCCACAATAAATATGCATATAATTGGAACGATGCATGCAAATCTCTCTCATGCATATTCATTGTGAATGTCCTGAAAGTCAAACTGGTTGGGTGTGTCCTAAGGACAGGGTTAACAACTAGATGGACTTTTCTAAGGTTTAGGCCCACTCCAGATATAAGCAGCATGCTCTTTTGCAATCCAAAGCACAAAAGGTTGTTTCACCCTTATGGACATACGAGGGGGTACCCAAAAAAAACAGGAATAACATTGCCGTGGGCGGAGCTTGTGTAGTACGCACTTCTGCCGCTAGGCGTGTATAGTGCAACTCATTGTCAGTTCAGTGCCACCTGTGTTGTTGACCTGGCTTGTTCTGTTCATCTGCAGTGATTGTTTTTGCCATCGCTGTTTTGTTCTTGTTTCTTTTTTTATGACAAGTTTAAGTGAACAACGTGCAGCTGTGAAATTTTGTTTTCTACTCGGTAAAAATGCTGCTGAAACTGTTTTAATGTTGAAAACAGCTTATCAAGATGACGCTATGGGAAAAAGTCAAGTGTACCAGTGGTTTGCTCGGTTTAAAAATGGCGACATGTCGATTGATGACAAACCTCGTTCTGGGCGTCCATCAACTGCCCGAATCGACGAAAATATTGAAAAAATTAGAGAGCTTGTGCTCACAGACCGTCAACAGACAATTGATCAACTGTCAGAGATTAGTGGGTTATCTTGGAGCTCGGTTCAGCGAATTTTAACAGAAGATTTGGGAATGAAAAGGGTTGCTGCCAAGTTTGTTCCTCGGGTTCTGACTGACAATCAAAAGGAACATCGAGTTGAAACATGTTGTGTTTTGAAACAACAGCTTGAAACTGATCCAGATTTTCTGTCAAAGGTCATTACAGGTGATGAGTCATGGTGCTATGGTTACGACCCAGAAACAAAGCAACAGTCAAGCCAATGGAAGACGTCATCGTCAACCCGTCCAAAAAAATGTCGTCAAATCAAATCAAACATCAAAACAATGCTGATTTGCTTTTTTGATGCCAAGGGGGTAGTTTATTTATTTATTTATTTATTTATTTGCAAATCTCTTATATACCGCCACTTCCCAAGATCAGTGGCGGTTTACATTAAACAACAAATACATAAAACATTGCTATGGTAAGCAGTTACATCGAACAGTATTTAAACTATATACAGGTATATTGAACAGTGTTCAAAACTATATACAGGTAGTTAATATCAAGTACTAAGAACAGAAATCAGTACTATATATAGATAGATTTGATTAATATTTGAAACTATTTACATATATATTGAGGTTTTATCAATGGGTTTCTATTGGAAGTAGTTTTGCAAGTATTAGGGCGAGCATATTATGGAGATCTAGGATAGCATTGCAATAATTATAGGGAACGTTCATAGATCTAAGGAGGATGAGAGGTCTTAGCCAGTTCTTTATCTATGTTGGAATAATATTGCGTGAACAAGTAGGTTTTTAGATCTTTTCTGAATTGTTTCAGGTCTTTTATTTCCCTTAGTTGATCCGGGAGATTATTCCATAGAGAAGGTGCTACATATGAGAAGGCACCTGTACTTGTTATGTGTTTAGTTTTTCTTATTGAGTCAGGGACTGCAATAGTATGCAGGTTCTTTCTACGTCTTACTCTATTTTCTGTAGGTCTATGAATTAGTGTAGAGAGGTATGATGGGGCAATCTGGTTTATCAGTTTGAAAGTGGTCAATATTATTTTATATTGAATTCTACTTTGTATAGGTAGCCAATGTAATGAAAAAAGTATCGGGGTGATGTGATCAGTCAGTTTGGCTTTGAAGATTATTCTAGCTGTAACATTTTGAGCCATCTGTAGTATTTTTAAGCTCTTTTTAGATACACCTGTTAATATCCCATTGCAGTAATCAAAATGGGGTGTTATCAGAGCCTGTGTGATGGTTCTAAAGTCATTGAATTCTAATAGCGGTCTCAGTTGTTGAATTGAGCGTAGCTTGTAGTATATTGTTTTGGTTGTTTTCTTGATATGGCTTGTGAAATTAAGAGCCTTGTCTATAGTGACCCCTAAGTATTTAATATTTTCCTTTATAGGTATGTTAAAGTTAAGGATTTTGATGTCAGTTGGTGGTGTATAATTTGTGTTTCTTGAGGTGATAAGTATCTCTGTTTTTTTGAAGTTGATTTTCAAATTGTTTTCACTTAGCCATTTTTCAGCATCTATAAGGCAGTTTGCTATATTGTCATAGTTTGGATCTTGTATGTCAAATGCAGAGTATAGCATAATGTCATCCGCATATATCTGGTATTTCATCTTGTGGTTTTGAAAAATGGTACAGATTGGTTGGAGATAGAGGTTGAACAGAAGGGCAGATAAGGCAGAGCCCTGGGGTATTCCCTGTTCTTGAGGAAAAGTAGGTGAGGAGTTCTGGTTAACTTTTACAAATTGTGTACGGTCAGATATATAGGATTTAAACCATTCTAGTGTAATTTTCCTTAATCCAATTTGTTTGAGCCTTGATATAAGTATGTTGTGATTTACACTATCAAAGGCCGCAGATATATCTAGAAATACCATAATAAAAGCTTGTTTTGTGTTGTCTAGTCCTTTGTTTAGGGTATCGAGGAGAGCAAGCAGAAGGGTCTCTACACCATGATATGGTCGGAATCCATATTGATGATCATCAAGGGGGGCAAATGTATCTATATAGTCCTGTAGTTGTAATTGTACAACTTTTTCTATAATTTTTGTTATAAAGGGGATACTGGCAATTGGGCGATATGAGGTTGGGTCATTCTCATTTAGAGATTTATTCTTTAAAATTGGTCGAATTGCAGAATTCTTTAGTTCTTTTGGTAGTACCCCCTGCTGGATGGCGCTGTTTACTATTTTGAGAATAAATGGGGCAAGTTCTTCTTTTGTTGACTTAATCCAGGTGACTGGGCATGGATCAAGGATAGATGTGGTGGTATTGATATTTGATATTATGTTTAGTATTTGTTTTTTATCAGTGGGTTGGAAGGAATTCCATCTATTGTTATTGTTCAGTGATATTATAGGATCTGGTATTGGTATCAATGATAAGAACATAAGAACATAAGAACATAAGAAATGCCATACTGGGTCAGACCGAAGTCCATCAAGCCCAGTATCCTGTTTCCAACAGTGGCCAATCTAGGTCATACGTACCTAGCAGTTTCCCCAAAAGACACAGGTTCTGCAGTGCTTGTACTAGGCCAAGCATTGATATCCTGGGTCCCTTTTTAATAGTGGTTTATGGACCTTTCCTCCAGGAACTTGTCCAAACCTTTTTTAAACCCAGCTATACTAACAGCCCTTACTACATCCTCCGGTAACAGATTCCAGAGTTTGATTACACGTTGAGAGAAGAAATATTTTCTCCTATTTGTCTTAAATAGTTTACCCTGTAGCTTCATTACATGCCCCCTAGTCCTTCTATATTCTGATAGCGTAAACAATTTATCCACGTTTATCCGTTCCACTCCATTCATTAATTTATACACCTCTATCATATCTCCCCTCAGCCGCCTCTTTTCTAGGTTAAAGAGCCCTAACCTTTTTAGCCTCTCTTCATAGGAGTAGCCTTCCATCCCCTTCACCAATTTGGTGGCTCTTCTCTGTACTTTTTCTAATAACTCTATGTCCTTTTTAAGATACGGTGACCAGAATTGCACACAATATTCAAGGTGCGGTCGTACCATGGAGCGATACAGAGGCATTATAATATCCTTTGTTTTATTCTCCATCCCTTTCCTTATGATACCTAGCATTCTATTTGCTTTCTTGGCCGCCGCTGCACACTGGGCGGAGGGTTTTAACATGTTATCCACGATGACTCCTAAATCTTTTTCCTGGGTGGTGGTTTCTAATGTGGAGCCTTGCATCTTGTAACTATAGTGTGGGTTGTTCTTTCCTAGGTGCATAACTTTGCACTTGTCCACATTAAATTTCATCTGCCATTTGGATGCCCAGTCTTCCAATTTATCCAGATCCTCCTGCAGTTTTCCACAATCCTCTTGGGTTTTAACAACTTTAAACAGCTTTGTGTCATCTGCAAATTTGATTACCTCACTAGTTATTCCCTTTTCCAGGTCATTTATGAATATGTCAAAAAGTAGCGGACCCAGTACAGATCCCTGGGGTACTCCACTATTCACCTTTTTCCATTGGGAATATTGGCCATTTAGCCCTACCCTCTGCTTTCTATCTTTTAACCAGTTCCCGATCCACAATAGTACACTGCCTCCTATCCCATGACTTTTTAGCTTCGCCAAAAGTCTCTGATGGGGGACCTTGTCAAAAGCTTTCTGAAAGTCCAGATACACTATATCAACCGACTCACCTTTGTCTACCTGTTTATGCACACCTTCAAAAAAACATATCAGATTAGTAAGACAAGATCTTCCTTGTCTAAAGCCATGTTGGCTGTCTCCCATTAGGCCATGACTATCTACATGCTGTGTAATTTTGTTCTTTATGATGGCTTCTACCATTTTCCCTGGTACTGACGTCAGGCTCACCGGTCTGTAATTTCCCGGGTCACCCCTGGAACCCTTTTTAAAAATTGGTGTTACGTTGGCGACCCTCCAATCTTCAGGTATTACAGATGATTTTAATGAAAGTTCACAGTTTTAGTTTAGTTTACTAGCAAAAAGTTTGCTAGTTTAGTTTACTAGCAAAGTTTACTAGTTTTAGTTTACTAGCAAAATAGTTTGCTAAATCAGATAAGTTTATAGGGATGAGCTGGGAGTTATTAGAAGCTTTAGATAGGGAATTTACTATTTCAAATAGTTCCCTCGGACGATTAATAGCCTTAGTTAATATAGAAGTATGATATAATTTCTTTGCATTATTAGTTGCTGCTCTGTATGTGTTAAGTGTTGTAAAGTAGAGAACCCTAAGTTCAGGTGTTTTCTTTACACGCCATTTTCTTTCTATTTTTCTTAGGTTTTTTTTGATAGTAGCCAGTTCATGAGTATACCATTTTTCTGAAGTTCCTTTATGAGGCTTTTTAGGTTTTAGTGTTAATGGTTTAGAGGCTTCTCTTAATACCGAGTTCCAGTTAGTAATTACTTCGTCAATGTTGTTTGAATTTATATCTAGTTGAGGTATTATTGTTTCTAGAAATTCTTCTGATATAAATGGACAGAATCGCGGTCCATGATGTGTTGCAGTTTGTTGATGAGAGGATGTGTGTGAGGTGTGGATTGAGAATTGGATCATAAAATGATCAGACCATGGTACTTGGGTTACAGTGGGAGGGTTGTAGTGATGTGCCTCCAGCATATGTTCAGGAAGAAAAACAAGGTCAAGAGTGTTGCCTTTAATGTGTGTGGGGTGTTTGACTATTTGTTTAAAACCCATGTCTTCCATTGATTCTAGGAAGGTTGAGTGTAAAGTGTTGTTAATGGTTGTTAAATTGAAATCACCCAACACAACATGAGGTTTGTTCATTGTGGTCTTACAGATTGTTTCTAGGATGGTTGTTAAGTTCTCTGCATCTGAAGATGGAGGTCTGTAAAAAAGGCAGATGGCTAATTTTTTATTCTCTAATTTTAAGATATCAATATTTTCTTTAGATTCACAAATCGTTGAGGAACAGTTTAAGCTAGATTTAGCTAGAATTAGTATACCACCTCCTTTCTTATGATTACGGTTACAGTGAAAGATTGAATATCCGGTCATTTTTATTTGGTTTAGCAAAATTGTGTCTGAATTGGACAGCCAAGTCTCTGTTACGCAGAGAAAGTCAGGTTTCTCGTCTGTGATAATATCTGTAATGATAGGTATTTTATTTCTAATTGATCTTGAATTGATCAGAATGATTTTTAATGTTTGATTTGGTGTAGTTAGAATTTTAATTATAGGTTGAGGTTTTAGTTTTATGTGGATTAACCTCTTAGCTTGGGGATTTGTGTTTCTTGGATAAGGGTTTGTGTTAAAATTATTATTGTGTTTCTGTTTGTAGTGGTATGGTATGATTTGTATGTGAGCTAAGCCAGTATGGTCCAAGTGTGGGCATGGTATTTGGAGACAGTAGTTAAAAGAGAGTGTTAGACAAATATATATCCCTAAGGCATATAGAAAGTGTATGGTTAGGTGTATCAGTTTCATTTTGAGAATTGTGGTGTTTTATTTACACTATGGGAAAAAATGTCTGAAGTGATAGGTATATGCTATTCTTAAATAGTTCAGAATTGTAGCAAGATAATGGTGTATACAGTTTCTGTTACAATTTAATGTGATAATAGTAAAAAGTATGGTTACTCTGTAACATTGAATACTCTGTGAACTGGAATAGATACTCTGTAACAATGTGGGATTATCAATTGCTTAGAAAGCAAGAATCTAGGGTAGAATGGTTCCTGGTGTATTACCAACTTTAAACATGCAATTCGAACTAGCAGCTGTATAGCATTTCTGTGATATATTATACTTTCAACAGTAATTAAGTCATTCTGGTTATACCCTATGTGTGAAATATCTTACTGACAACAGTAATTGAATCGTACTAGTTGTACTCTATTCAAGAGTTTATGTTACTGGCAACAGTATTAAATTCTGATAAATATAATTTGTACTCTATTTGTGAGTATATGCTACTGACAACAGTAATAAATTCTGACAGATAAATTTGTAATGGCGATATGTATTATTACTAACGCTAGTATTGCAGTTTTATGGAATGAGTAAATTACAACAGAGATCTAAGTATACCAGAATACAATATAGATGCTATAAACTAATTATAAGTTCAACTGAAAAGGATAGGTCTATTAACGAAGCTTATCATCAGGTATACTTGCTGCGATTTGGTAGGATGACAATTTAGTGCGGTACACGATCTCAAATCTAAGGGAGCTCAGTGGTACCGAAGGACGATGTTAGACTCTGCGTTGATTTCCTTCCCAGATTTGATAGGCGATCGAGGATCTTGTGGTGCCTTTGCCTTAGGGCCGTGCTAAAGGGCCTCAGGCGCGGGTACGCCTGCTGGTAGCTGCTTTTTAAAAAGGTGGACTCAGCCCCGATAGGGTAGAGCACTTTGTGGTAGCGTTCCTGTTGGTTCGATCCCTCCAAAGGAGAGCTAGCAGTGTGTAGGTGCAGGGCTGCACGTAGAGAGCTCACTGCCTGCTGGTGGCAGCTTTTTTCGAAGGTGAACTCAGAAAGATTCCTTAGTGTGCTTATGATGTCGAGTAGTCTGTTTGCCGTAGCTGCAGGGGGCTTCGTGTAGCGGTTTTGTGAGAATGTACCTCAGATGGGAAAGGCGTTCTTTTATAGGTGGTTGTAGCTGTTGTAGGTCTGTTCTTGATAAGGGCCGCTGCCTAAGGGCCACGCCAAAGGGCCCTCTGGCGAGGCCCTCAGGCGCGGGCACGCAAGGCGCGGGTGCGCTTGCTGGCAGGCTCCTTTTCAATCTGCCGCACTGCCCCGATTGGTGAGCAGATGGGCTGGAGGCGTCCCGGTGGAGAAGAGAGCTCGATCCCTCCTGGGAGAGCACGCGGGGGAGCAAAGGGACTCTTGTCCTGCTGGCGGGCTCCTTTTCAATCTGCCGCACTGCCCCGATTGGTGAGCAGATGGGCTGGAGGCGTCCCGGTGGAGAAGAGAGCTCGATCCCTCCTGGGAGAGCACGCGGGGGAGCAAAGGGACTCTTGTCCTGCTGGCGGGCTCCTTTTCAATCTGCCGCACTGCCCCGATTGGTGAGCAGATGGGCTGGAGGCGTCCCGGTGGAGAAGAGAGCTCGATCCCTCCTGGGAGAGCACGCGGGGGAGCAAAGGGACTCTTGTCCTGCTGGCGGGCTCCTTTTCAATCTGCCGCACTGCCCCGATTGGTGAGCAGATGGGCTGGAGGCGTCCCGGTGGAGAAGAGAGCTCGATCCCTCCTGGGAGAGCACGCGGGGGAGCAAAGGGACTCTTGTCCTGCTGGCGGGCTCCTTTTCAATCTGCCGCACTGCCCCGATTGGTGAGCAGATGGGCTGGAGGCGTCCCGGTGGAGAAGAGAGCTCGATCCCTCCTGGGAGAGCACGCGGGGGAGCAAAGGGACTCTTGTCCTGCTGGCGGGCTCCTTGTCCTGCTGGCGGGTAGTTCATTCAGAGTTTGTTCCCCCAGGTCAGACCGTCAATCAAACCTTTTATTTGGAAGTTTTAAGAAGATTGCGCAACAGTGTTTGTAAAAAAAGACCCGATTTGTGGCAGACAGGAGACTGGTTCTTCCACCACGACAACGCACCTGCACACACAGCCATCTCTGTTAGACAGTTTTTGGCTAAAAATGGCATGGTTCCGCTGCCCCACGCACCTTACTGCCTGACCTGGCTCCGTGCGACTTTTTCTTATTTCCACGCATGAAAAGGGGCATGAAAGGACACCGATTTGACAACATTGAAGAAGTCAAGAAAAAAAGGAGGGAGGAGCTGTCAGCCGTTTCTAAAGATGACTACAAAAAATGTTTCGAACAGTGGAAGCACCGGTGGGACAAATGTATCAGTTGTAATGGAGAGTATTTTGAAGGGGATAAAGTTGTTTTGTAAAGAATTTGAAATAAATAGCTTTTAAAAAATAATTCCTGTTTTTTTTGGGTACCCCCTCATATGTATAAAAAATGAACATTGGCCATATGACTAACTGAATAAGATGGAAGGCTGATACTACTCTAGGAAGAAACTTGGGATGTGTGCAAGGCCTCTCCCTCCCCATTAAGTCATAAGGCCCTTCATGTCACAGACGTTTAGAGACTTGTGGGGCTTTCCTTAGCTGGGTTAGAACTACTCATTTTTCATGAAATAGGAGAGTTAAGTGACCCGGTGAAAAGCGGGATATAAATACAGTTAAATAAATAAATAAATAAATAAAATAAATAAATAAAATAAGTGACTGCTTCAGCTAATCCAAAAGGATGTACAGAAATGGGGTTTCATCATTAGAACTTTTAACAGTTTTAGCTGGGGCTTGTTCTCCCTTTTACCTTTTGTATCTTATGTTGCAATCTGGTAGCACCCTTGTTGTTCTACCCTTGTTTGCCCTCTACGTACTTTGTTGTTTACCCTGCGCATTGTAAACCTCTTAGATATTTATTGTTTTGATTTGTAGTATATTAAGTGAATAAATTATAAACTATACATGGTGGTGATAAGCACCCATCATGCTATGGTGAACCCTAGAAGAGCTGGTCTTGAGATCAGACTCTTAAATTTCAAGCAATATTTGTGTGGGACAAAAGGGAGTTAGGGTCCTGCTCTCACAACAGATGGTAAACCATGAAGGTGGTCAGAGACAGTGGATGTTGGAGTGAATGACACTCGATTCTGTATAACCAAGATTTAAGAGAACCTTAATTTGACTGCATTCCTGGTGAATAGTTTCCACAATAATTGGGTAGGGGTTTTATTTGTGGGGAAGAGGTGGAGATAGTGATCTTATGAAAGGAGTTGAGATGCATACTTTTTCCATTCCACTAGGTTGGGGACAGAGGGAGAGAGATCAGATAAGGAGAGGGAGAGAGATCAGATAAGGAGGAGGAGAGAGAGGAATGATCATGCTTTGCTGAACTGCATTCTACAATCCAGTTAGAATAAAACTGAGGTGATAAGTAGACAGGGGAATTATTTCAGCAGGTTTTGATTTTGGAGAAAGAAGATGTATTATCAATCCCTTGTTGCTATTTCAATGCTAGGTTACTCAGTAGCAAGGTTGACTTGATTATAGATTTGATTGATGATCAGCAGCTGAGCTTGGCTTGGTTTTTATACAGAAATATGGATCATTGTGTAGGATGAACCAATATTACATGATCTTTGTTCCTTGTGTTATGGGATTCAACATTTTCCATGGAAGGGAAAGAAGAGAGGTGAGGCTAGCAAATATATAAAAGGATTTTCTAGATTTACAATGTGAAATTAGACTTCAATGCCCGGGTTGGAAGTTCTGATGAAGATTTGTGAACTGGGGTTGAAAAACATGTATGGGATATTATTGTTAGACCAAGCACTAGGGTCATGAGCCCAGACTGGGATAAATTGATAGTAGCATTTCCTAGGCGACAGTGGACTTTCAACAAGCTACAGTTTTGGGGGATTTAAACTTACATGTTGAGGATGATTCTAATCAGGTTTCAGTTCAGTTCAGTGATTTTATAGCCGTGTTGGGATTGGATTTGTTTAGTAACATAGTATATGACGGCAGATAAAGACCAGTATGGTCCATCTAGTCTGCCCAGCAAGCCAGCAAGAGAGGTACACTTGCCGCTCTGTGGTCACCCCATGCCTCTTGTTTAGGGTATACCCACCACTCCGTGTAGGTCACCCCTATTTGTTCAGATATAAGAGACAGTTATGCTTATTTTGATTTTATCCTGCTGCTATAAAGGAATCCACTGTGTCTGTCCCATGACATTTTGAATTCTGTCACTGTGTTTGCTCCCACTGCTTCCATTGGGAGGGCATTCTAAGCACCACCACTCTTTCAGTGAAAGAGTAGTTACTCACCTGTAGCAGGTGTTCTCCAGGAGCAGCAGGAATCAGTCCACACTTATGGGTGACATCGGCGCCGATGGAGCCCCCGTGCGGAGCATTTCCCTAACTTTCTATGAAAGCCTTTGGGAATACTACACGCATGCGCGGTCCCCTTCCCGCCTAAAGGTGCCATCTTGCTCAGTCAAATGACATAGCTAAAAAACAGCACACAAAAACGAAAAAATAAACTATGTACAACTGCAACTCCCAGGGGAGGAGAGAGGGTTGTGAGGACGGATTCCTGCTGCTCCTGGAAAACACCTGTTACAGGTAGCTACTCTTTCTCCAGGACCAAGCAGGAAGTCAGTTCTCACTTATGGGACTCCCCAGCTTCAGGCTACCGGGGACCCAGAGCTGAAAAATGAGCTCCTTCTAGCCTCAGCATCAGAGAAAGGATTTCACTGAAACATACCTCCACCGGTAGCCCAACCAGTGGGCTGGAGGGTAGGAGTTGCCTAAACCTCAAAGAGATTCCGGAGCACTGCCTGACCGAAAGTACTGTCCCTGCAGGACTCCCTCTCCAGGCAGTAATGGGCCGCAAAAGTCTGGCTTGAGGACCAAGTTGCAGCCCTGCAGATGTCTGCCAACGGTACAGAGTGGTGATGAGCTACTGAGGCAGCCATTGCCCTGACACGGTGGGCCGTAAACCGACCCTGCAAAGGAAGGTCAGATGCCCTGTAAGCCCAGGTGATACAGTCAGCCACCCAGATGGACAAGGTACGCTTGGACACAGGTACCCCCAAGTTATTGGGGTCAAAAGATATGAAGAGCTGAGTAGCCGTCCTATGCCCCTGCGTACGCTCCAGGTAGAAAGATGAGGCCCTCCTACAGTCCAGGGTATGCAGGACTCTCTCAGCCCGGCTGGCATGGGGCCTACGGAAGAATGTTGGAATAACCACCTCCTGATTGAGATGGAAAGAGGAGACAACCTTAGGGAGGAACTTAGGATGAGTCCTAAGGACTACCCTGTTCCTATAGAAGCGAGTGTATGGCCTGTCACAGACCAGGACTTGAAGTTCACTCACTCGCCTGGCCGAGGTCAAGGCCACTAGGAATAGAGTCTTCCAGGATAGGAAGCGTAGAGGACATGTAGCCATTGGTTCAAAAGGTGGGCGAGTAAGCTGCTGCAAGACCACATTCAACTTCCACTCAGGGGCCGGTGGACGGAGAGGAGGCTTGAGCAATAGTAAGCCTCTGAGAAATCTGGACACCAAGGAGTGAACTGACAACGAGTGTCCCTCCACCACAGAGTGGTGAGCTGCCAGAGCAGAGAGGTGGACCCGAATAGAATTGGACTTAAGGCCCTCATTGGACAAGTGCAGTAGGTACTGGAGCACTACTGGCACAGTGCAGGTGAAAGGATCTTCCTTGCGTTGCTGACACCACAAGGAGAATCTCCTCCACTTTAGGGCATATGTTTTCCTGGTGGATTGCTTTCTAGAGGCCAAGACCACCTCTTCCACTTCCTGAGGTAGGCCCCAGGGAGCCAAGACTACCCTTGCAGCCTCCATGCCATCAGATGGAGAGATTTGAGATTGGGATGCAGAAGGGAACCCTGATCCTGAGAGAGAAGGTTGGGTTGGAATCCCAGAGGCATGGGTGTCTCCACTGCCAGTTGAAGCAGCAGGGGGAACCAGGGCTGCCTCGGCCACCTGGGAGCAACCAGAAGTACTGAGGCCTTGTACCCGAGAATCTTGAACAAGGTTCGGGCCACCAGAGGCGTGTGAGGAAATGCATAGAGCAGGCCCTGGGACCAAGAAATCAGGAAGGCATCCGTCGCCACCCTTAGGGGATGCGGTTGCCTGGAACAAAACCTAACCAAACAATGTGATGGCGTTCATTGAAACTTGAAGGGAAAAACTTGAAAGCTAGGTATACTTGCAACTTCCTCCGTGTATATACTGCTCTACTATTAAAAAAGCTTTAGCCAAGTATACTATATTCTTTATCTTCTTCTGTTAGTTCAATGGTGTTCTACTATCCACCGATGGTGCTCCCAATCAAATAAATTTTTTTCTTTTGTTTTCTTAATTTACTTCTTCTTATTTAGATTATATTGAGAACCACAGGTGCTTATATTTAAAATGGTGTCAGGTCGTCTCAAATTCTGTACTCCTTTGGGCTCAACTCCCGTTTCTGAAGTGAGTCCAAAAATCACTTCAATGACCTCCACTATGATGGACTTTCTTATATCAGAGGTTACCAAAACACACAAAATGTCTCAATCTTCTATGGTAACCTCTATCAATATTTGTATGATCCCGACGCTCTCCCCCAGCGCCAGTAGCGTTTCTCCTGTTCGGGTTCTTCAGGGGATCATGAGCCCAAAGGAGTACAGAATTTGAGACCTCCTGACACCATTTTAAATATAAGCACCTGTGGTTCTCAATATAATCTAAATAAGAAGAAGTAAATTAAGAAAACAAAAGAAAAAAATTTTTTTGATTGGGAGCACCATCGGTGGATAGTAGAACACCATTGAACTAACAGAAGAAGATAAAGAATATAGTATACTTGGCTAAAGCTTTTTTAATAGTACAGCAGTATATACACGGAGGAAGTTGCAAGTATACCTAGCTTTCAAGTTTTTCCCTTCAAGTTTCAATGAACGCCATCACATTGTTTGGTTAGGAAGCTACGCATTCAGGAAAAGAGACCACATTATTGTACGTGGAACAAAACCTGGGCAGTTGGTGATTCAGGGGACTGGCAAAGAGATCCATGGATGGAAGTCCCCATTTCAGGAAAATCTGTTGAACCACCAAAGGGTGCAGCTGCCATTCGTGGGGCTGCAGAATTCTGCTTAAGTGGTCTGCCAGAAAGTTCTCCTGGCCAGGAAGATAAACAGCCCTCAGCAACATCTGGTGCCTGAGGGCAAAAGAGCAAAGGGCCTGTGCTTCCAGGCATAGAGGCCTGGACCCAGTGCCGTCCTGTTTGTTCACATAAAACATGGCTACTTGGCTGTCCGTCTGAACTAGAACAGACTGGTGTGCCAAGGTGTGAGAAAAAGCCTTGAGGGCTAAACGAATAGCCCAAAGTTCCAGTAGGTTGATCTGTTGCGTGGCTTCCCATGGGGACCAGAGGCCTTGGGTGCAGCTCTCTTGACAGTGTGCACCCCAGCCCTGTAAGGAGGCATCGGTTGTCAACACCACCGTGGGGGCAGGCACCTGAAAAGGCACCCCCTGCAGCAAGTTGGGGGGGTGTAGCCACCACTGAAGAGACTTCAGGAGAGGTTTTGATACCCTTACTTTGTCTGCTAGGCTCCCTGTGGCCTGCTTCCACTGAGTTCTGAGGCACCACTGTGCAGGCCTCATGTGGAGGCGGGCATTGGGAGTCACATGCACAGTCAATGCCATGTGTCCCAGGAGCTGCAGACAGAGCCTGGCAGGAACCCATGGCAGACTGAGAAACCGGGATGCCAAGTCCATAAGCCTTTGAGCTCTGTCCTCTGGCAAGTAAGCCCTTGCTTGCAGAGAGTCCAGCCATGCTCTTATGAACTCGAGGTTCTGGGAGGGAAGCAAAGTGGACATTGCGAAGTTTATGACAAAGCCTAGGTCTTGAAGGAGTGTGACAGTCCTGAAGGTGGCCTGCCTGGCCTCTTGGTAAGTCTGACCTCGGATGAGCCAGTCGTCCAGATAGGGGAAGACAAAAACCCCTTGAGTCCTCAAGTAGGCCGCCACCACAGCTAGGCACTTTGTAAAGACCCGTGGGGCGGAAGTTAGGCCAAAAGGCAGCACCCTGTTCTAGTAATGGTTTCCTCCCACCACGAACCTGAGGTACTTTCTGTGGTCTGGATGAATGAGGATGTGAGTGTACGCATCCTTTAGATCTAAGGAGCATAGCCAATCTCCCTGCAGGAGGTAGGGCAGAAGTATGCCAAGAGTAAGCATCTTGAACTTCTCTTTCTCCAAGAACTTGTTGAGGTTCCTGAGGTCTAGGATAGGCCTTAGGTCTCCTGTTCTTTTTGGCACCAGAAAATACCTGGAGTAGAACCTGTGCCCCTGTAGACGAGGAAGTACAGGCTCCACCGCCCTGTCCAGAAGCAGACCCTGGAGTTCTTGGAGGTGGAGGTTGGTGTGCAGGAGAGGCCTCAGAGGTTCTCCTGGAAAATAGACAGGAGGGAGCTGTTGGAAATGAAGCATATAGCCCTGGTGAATGATGCTTAAGACCCAAGCATCCCTGTAATGGGTGGCCACATGTGGGCAAACAGGGCTAAGCGACCTCCTGTGCAGGGATGGGGCAGCAGGGGCGGAGAGGCTATGCCTTGGGAGTCAAAAATCCCCTCCAGGAGCAGGAGCCGGAGGCTTGGGGGCCTTCTGCCTATGGGGCCCATGTCCCTGCCCCTTGGCCTGCTGCCCCTGAGGGGGAGCTGGGGAGGCCTGGTACTGAGGGAAAGGTTTGTAGGCAGACACCTTTCTCGGGTAGAAGGACTTTTTACCCAAGCCCTTCTTCTTATGAGAAGGGGCAGAAGTCTTTCTGGACAGCCTTGTCCTGGTCAGGTGCTCGGTCTCGAGCTCAGCCTCCTTCTCGGCCATGGGTTTGCCAAAAAGGTTTTCACCTCGGCAAGGGACATCGACCAACTTGTCCTGTACCCAAGGCTCGAGGTCCGATGACTGCAGCCATGCCTGGCATCGGGCCGCGATGCCGGCAGCCGCCACACGAGCCGAAGCCTCGAAGCCATCGTAGGCCACTCGGGACATGAATTTGGAACAGTCCCGGATTCTTGAAGACCCTCCATAGCCCATGTTCCCTGTAAAAAATAGTTATCTCCAAGTTATAATGCCCTGTTCAATGTAATTTCAGTTTGTTCAATGTAAACCGCACTGATGCAGAATAGCGCGGTATATAAGAAAATGTAAATTAATAAATAAATAAATAAAGGCTGGAACCTCTGCAAAGGTTCCCCTGAGAGGCCAGCAGAGAACCCGGCAAGCTCCTTTGCCAGGTCTCGGAGGTACATGCCCATGTACAGCTGGTATGACTGGACACGGCAAGCAAGCATCGAGCCCTGGAAGCACTTTCTGCCGAAAGCATCCAGGTTCCGGGCCTCCCTGCCGGGGGACACCGCGGAGTGCATCTTCTGGCTCTTCAGATGATGCATGGCCGATTCCACCACCATGGAATGGTGTGGCAGCTGCGCCTTTTGGAAGCCAGGGCTCTTACGGAGTCGACAGATGGAATTGACTCGCTTGCTCAAGACCGGCGCCGAGGCCGGTGCCTCCCACATCCGGAAGAAGAGCCGTTCCAGCATCGGAGGAACCGGAACAGTAAATGCCTCCTTCGGAGGAAAGTCATACTAGAGGGCCTCGGCTCGAGGCTCCTCCTCGGGGTCCGCGGGAATCGCCAAGGCCTTGGCCATGTCCTGCACGAACTCCAAGAGCCGGGTGTCCTCCGATGGGGATCTACTCCGGGGCTCGGACTGCGGTGAGTCTGACGGGACGCACCGAGTCCAGAAGGTATCGGGTGACTCCTCATCCTCCGTCTCCCAGGCTGACTCATCCGAAGAGTCGTCGAGGGGCTCCGACCGCACAGGTCAAGGTGGCACCCGCCCCGACGCCGAAGGCACCGGCGTCGACGCCCTCGGTTCCGAGCGGGAGGTCGAGGGAGACCTTGACCAAGGACGACTTCGAGCCTTCATGGTCTCGAGTATCGGCTCGGTCTCCGGGGTCGACTTCGACGTCGATGTCCCGGTGGTCTGGGCCGATGCACCAGCGAGGCTAGCCATCAGTACTCGCTGCTGCTCCATGAAGGCAGACAATCTGCACTCCAAGGCTGTCAAGCCTGAGTCCAAGCTCAGGAGACTCGGCAGCCACCGACTCGGGCCCCGGCGGTGGCGCCGGGCCCGACATCGGCTCCCTCGGAGGAGAGTCCACGAGGACTACAGGACTTACATGTCCGACGGTCTCCGGCTCTACACAAGGTACTTTGGACACTCCAAAGGCCCGGGACGGCGGTCGGGAGTCTTAGACCTGGCCCTCGAGGTACCAGGGACCTCTTCCAACGCCGCCCTCGTGAGCCGTTTCTTCCTCTTGCATTCCCGGTCGGGGGACCCCCTGTCCGAGGAACCCCGGCGATGCTCGGGATCAGACTCCCGAGACGTCGAGGCCTCAGACAAGGTTCGGGCCCGGCCAGAGGCAGAATCCGAAAAAATCCTTTCCTTATGGTGCTGATGGCTTCGAAGTGCCTTGGTGGACATTTTGCCACACGGGCCACAGATCACGGGATCATGATCTGGGCCGAGGCACCGAAGGCAGCAGTCGTGGGTGTCGGTGAGAGACATTAGTTTCTTGCACCGATCACACTTCTTGAAACCACTGGAAGCCATCGGGGAAAAAAGGGCCACCCCGAAGGTCAAAAGACTGGCCTTCCAGGGAAAAACAGAAAAAAGGGCGCGAACACCTGCCACGAAGGGCAAAAACCGAAAAATAGAAAACAGGCTCGATACCGGTGTATCGAACCAGGCGGGAAGGGGAACCGGCGTCAAACTCTGAGAAAAAGGCGAAGAAATCTTCAAAAAAACATCAACTTTTCCGGGTGACTAGGACAGAACATCCGAAGGGCTGCATGGAAAAAGAGAGACTGAGCAAGATGGCACCTTTAGGCAGGAAGGGGACCGCGCATGCGTGTAGTATTCCCAAAGGCTTTCATAGAAAGCTGGGGAAATGCTCCGCTCGGGGGCTCCATCGGCGTCGATGTCACCCATAAGTGAGGACTGACTTCCTGCTTGGTCCTGGAGAAAAAGTATTTCCTGACGTTGCCTTTCAGTTTACCCCCTTGCAGCTTCATGCTATATGCCCTCTAGTTTTACAGCTTCCCTGTATTTGGAAGAGGTTTGTTTGTCCATTAATATACTTTAAGTATTTAAAGGTTTGAATCATATCTCCCCTGTCTCTCCTCTCCCTCAGAGTGTACATATTTAGGTCTCTAAGTCTCTTCTCATAAGTCTTTTGACGCAGGCTCCAAATCATTTCTGTTGCCTTCCTCTGAACAGATTCCAGCCTTTTTATATCCTTCGCGAGATACAGTCTCCAAAACTGAACACAATATTCCATGTGAAGCCTCACCAGCGACTTGTACAATGGCATTAGTACCTCTTTCTTTCTTCTGGTAATTCCTCTCTGAATGGAGGAGTAGCCTAGTGTTTGGGGTAAGGTACTTCAGGCCGGAAGGTCGGGGGTTCAAATCCCACTAGAGGACAGCAACCTTGGGTCGGAAGGACTGGGGTTTCTAGTCCCACAGGTGCTCCTTGTGGTCTTGGGCAAGCCACTTAACCCTCCATAGCCCATGTTCCCTGTAAAATAGTTATCTCCAAGTTATAATGCCCTGTTCAATGTAATTTCAGTTTGTTCAATGTAAACCGCACTGATGCAGAATAGCACGGTATATAAGAGAATGTAAATAAATAAATAAATAAATAATAAATGCAACCTAGCATCCTTCTGGCTTTTGCCGCCGCCTTGTCACACAGTTTCGCCACCTTGAGATCGTCAGAAACAATCACACCAAGGTCCTTCTCCTGGTCCGTGCACACCAATCTCTCGCCTCTATCGCATATGATTCCCTTAGATTTCTGCTTCCCAACTGCATGAAACTGCACTTCTTCACATTAAATCTTAACTGCCAAGCATTAGACCATTCTTCCAGCTTTTGTATTTCTTTCTTCATGTTCCCCACTTCCTCAGGTATCATTGACAAAGGCTTGGAAGACAGGCGAGTTATTACAAAAGCCTAATAGCATCACAGTCTATTCTTTATAGCCATCTCTTATATAATGGCAGTCTTCTACTTATCATCCTGGCCCCTCAAAGATCCAATTTGCTGAAAATCTGAAGCCTATCAAATAGTTTGGCAATCAGTAGTAGAGGATGCCTGTTCTTAACAGTAATTTTATTAAAGCCTTGATAACTGATACAAGGCCAAAAAAAAGAACCCTACCCTCTGTGGGGAATTTAGAAGGATATAAAGCTCAGTGCTAGGTTTTCCTTGATAGAGTGTGACATGGCCTTGGTATCTAGTCCAGATAGTGGATATGGACAATCACAACGCAGCACTGTCACAGGCAGTAGCTCAATAGCATAGTCGCATTCATGATGTTTGGGTAGAATCTCAGCTTGTTTCTTGCAAATGAATGGTAATTTGTTGGGAGATGAAGAGGTACACTGATGGACGAGACTAAGAGCACTGAATCCATAAGTCTAGGACTGGTATGCAGGAGTGGTATGCAGGAGGTATGCAGGAGGAAATGATCTGGTCATGTCACCATTAAATAAGGTAGTTATCTTCCTGAAGCCATAGTAACCCCAACAGGATGGTGTAGACCTGTATGTCCATAACCCATAACAAAATAGTATCCAAGTACCAGGTACCCACCAATAAGTTCAAATCCATGGTAACTTCTTACACATGGCCCTGACCTAGAGGTCTACCACTGATCGCTACGATGGAAACAGGTCAGAGGCTTGGCTTTTGAGGTATCTCATACAATTTAACAAAATCATAACTAAGAACTACCATACTGCATCAAACAAAAGGTCTATCAAGGCCAGTGACCTGTTTCCAACAGTGGCCAATCCAGGTCACAAGTACTTGACATATCCCATAAGTAACCAGTTCTATGCTATTTATCCCTAGGGATAAGCAGTGGTTTTCTCTCGGTCTACCCTTAATATCGGTTCATGGACTTTTTCTCCAGGAATCTGTCCAAACCTTTTTTAAACCCAGCTATACTACCTGCTTTTATCACATCTTCTGGCAATGTGTTCCAAAGCTTAATTATAGATTGAGACACAAAAATATTCTCTCCTGTTTTAAATATACTTATTAAGTAGCTTCATGGCATATCCCCTAGTCCTCAAGTCAAGATAAATAGTGGGACTTACACAAATTGTTCTCTATATACTGGAACATCTAAAAAAAATCTCAAAATACACATCATACAAATATTACTAACAAATTTCTAACATACACATTTTTTTTTTTACAAGCAATTTTTAGCTCTTAATTTTTAGCCATATTTTTATTGGCAAGCGGGAACTCAAACTGTGGATTTTTTTTTTGCAATTTACTTTTATTAATTTTTCATAACAAACTTACAACCTGGTTCAACTCACTGTCAGCATTGTACATCATCATACCTTGTCATACATTGCTATACTTGCAAAACATATTTTTAACATATTTTATTAACATAACCTATATATTTGCTCCCAGTATTTACCTCTCCTGCATATACCCTCTTTCTTTCATCTTGCACATCCTCCCCTCCTCCTTCATGTAACGTTTTACCGTACCTTTAACTTTAACCTTCTTCACCATAATAGTGGTTATATAAATAGTATATTCTTTGCCACTATTTGTATACAGAACATCTCTCAAATACTTAACATATAACAGATACATCTCCCTGTACTCTCTCTGATCCCATACTCTTCATCCCTCTCCAATACGGTTTATAACCCCCTCCCCCCTACCTGCCCCCTCATTCCCTCATCCCCTACTACTCTATCCTCCTCGTCCCACCCTCCCTCCCAAGCCATAGTTCCTACTCTCTCCCCCTCTCATCCCTCAACCCACCCTCTCCTTCTCTCTCTCCCCTCCCCTCCGCCTCCACCTTTCATACCAGTACCACACCTTTTTATTGTTCCCACTTGATGTTTTCTGCAAGCCTCCAGCTTACACCACCCCCAAATTTGCTCCAGCTTACCCACAACCTCCCTTTTAGGAAGCACCACATCATTCTTCCACCTCCTGAAGAGACACATACGAGCTACTACCACTCCATATCCCAAAAAGATTGCCAAGTCCCCCTCTCCCTCACAGGCCCCCTCATTGAGCACAACCATCCCTGGTGTTAACACTATCTGTACTCCCGTGATATCCCCATACAACCGTCCCACTTTACTCCAAAACTCCTGCACCTTTGAACACTTCCATACCATGTGCATTAAGTCCCCCTTTGCCCCACATTTCTTACAGCAGTCACTGGAACTATCTGGAAATATGGCTTGTAACCGCTCTGGCGTCCAATACATCCTATATTGCAGCTTCAAACTATTTTCTAACATTGGAGTTCCCCTTGCTAGTTTATATGCCTTCTCATAAATTGCCGCCCACCTCCCTTCATCCCACTGACCCGGTATGTCTTCTTCCCATCTCTGCTGCCACCTCCCCTTCTCCTTCCCCTTCTGAAGAAGCAGTTTGTAAATTCTTGATACTACCCCCCCCCCCCCCAATGTCCACTGCTTCCCCATCATTTCTTCAAACGGTGAGGTCCTTCTTTCAAGATCTGATTTCACCTCCTTTTTTCGCAAAAAATACAATTGTACATAGACGTATTGATCCTTTCTATCCAACTTATACTCCTTCTGAAGATCCTCAAAGGTTCTAACTCCCCCCCCCTTTTCTTAATAGTTGCCCCAACCTCTCCAAGCCTTTCCCTCTCCACCCCTTATACACCTGATCCATCCCCCCAACTCCTTATCTCCCACTGTTTTAATAAAGGTTTATCTCAAGTACACTTTCCCCTCCATAAGATACCCCCTCCATTTCCTCCAAATCTGGAACATAAGTTCCCTAAATGGGTTGCCCTTCCCTTCTTTGCCTCGCCCCCCTCCCTGGTCCCATATCCTCTCCTCTAACTTCCTCTCCCCCTGATTCTATTTGCACCCAGCCCTTCTCTCCACTCCAGAATCACCCTCAATTGGGCAGCTTCATAATACTTTGTCAGACATGGTACCCCCAAACCCCCTTCCGAGCACACTTGATACATAGTCCATCTGGCCAGTTTCAGCCTTTTCCCCTCCCAGATAAATCGCATAATCAGATTCTGCATTTTCCGTATCTCCTTCTTGGTCCCCGGACAAGCCAAAGACATGAACAAAAACAACAATCTGGGTAGTACATTCATCTTTACCACCGCTATCCTCCCCATCCATGACATTCTAACCGTCCTCCACTTTGACAAATCATTCCGAATATTTTCCACTATTATTTGGTAATTCCACTGTTTAATTTTCTCGATGGGCTTCCCTAATTGTATCCCCAAATACCAAAACTGCTGTCGTACCCATTTAAATTTGAAGTGCGCCTTCAATCGCTCCTCTAACTCCCCTCCCAAATTGAACCCCAAGACCTCAGTCTTACTTGCATTTATTTTATACTCTGCAACCCTACTAAATTACTTTATAATTTTCATCAATACTGGCATAGTAGTTAATGGCTGCCTCAATGTGAATATTGCATCATCTGCGAACAGCGCTATTTTCTCCTCCCTTCCTCACACTACTACCCCCTTAACATCTGCCTCCCTCCTAACCGCTTCAGCCAATGGCTCTATTGCCAGTTCAAATAAAAGCGGCGACAGCGGGGAGCCTTGCCGTGTACTCCTCCCAAATGTAAACTGCTCCAAGTACCCCCCATTTACTCTAATCCGCGCGCACAGATGCCCATACAGAACTTTATCCAGGCTATATACTTATCCCCAAACCCCATCTGTTCCAACACTTGGAACATATAGAGCCATTCGACTCGGTCAAATGCTTTCTCTGCGTCCACCGTAACTAATATCGCCTGTTCCCCCAATCCCTGGAGATGCCAAGCAATGTTCATCACTCTCCTGATGAACAAACAGTAAGGATTTGAGGGTTTGTTTGTTTTATTATATTACATTGCTAGCTCTCTGACTGGGAGCTCTTAAAAGGGGTTTTTGTATATTTTTTAAAAGCAAGGTTACTTTCTTTTTGCTGCTTTAGGGGAACTTTCCTTGAGCACAGTAGGTTGCTGAACTCCAGTAACCTCCTCAGGTTTAGAAATTGCTAACACCTAATCAGGTGTTAGTTCCCTCCCTACCCAACCCTAGTGAGCAGTCTTGCTTTATAGGGCACCTTCCCCTTTAACAAATCACAGAGAATTGGACCAGCACATTTTGAATATAATTAAAGAGATTTAACTGCTTTTTCTCTGAAAGGACAGCTGCGAAACCGGCTGGTACTTGGTAGATCTCTCTCTTTTGCTTTAACAGATACCTAAGCTCCACGAACAGAACAATGGCTGGAAAAAATCGTATTGCTAAAGATGTTGCCCCCGTTACAGCTTCTGCCTCGGTCCAGACAGAGGTCCTAATGCCAGTTGAAGGACCGGTTCCATGTGCAGGGTGCCTGCATGCTGAAGCTCTGAGGAAACAAGTGGAGGAACTCAGAGTGGAGGTGGCGAGGCTGAGGAGCATTCAAGACAGTGAGAAGTACATTGATGAGATGCTTCTTGCAGCAACCAAGCTCTCCAGCACAGGAGAAGATGGGTGCCAACAGAATGTCAATGGTTGGACACAAGTCACCAGGGCCTGCAAAATCACCAATCCAACTTCTCCAGCCCATGAACTGAAGAACCATTATGCAGCCCTGGAAGTGGAGAATGTGAAAGCATCCCTGGAAAGGGAAGAACCAGAGTTCAAGTATCCCAAAGTTGCAGAACCAGTGACCAGAAGGAAACGAAGGGTAGTGGTGGTTGGAGACTCTCTTCTGAGGGGTACTGAGGCATCCATCTGCCGACCACACTTGATGTCCAGAGAGGTATGCTGTCTGCCTGGTGCCAAAATCCAAGATGTTACGGAGAGTTTGCCGAGACTCATCAAGCCCACTGACTATTACCCAATGTTGCTAATCCATGTTGGAACAAATGATACTGCCAGGTATACCTCGGAATGTATCAAAAGTGACTTCATGGCTCTGGGACTGAGGGTGAAGCAGTTAGGTGCACAGGTGGTGTTCTCTTCAATCCTCCCTGTTGAGGGTAAAGGCCAACCAAGGCAGAGAGGCTCGCATCCTGGAGATGAATACATGGCTGCGTGGATGGTGTCATCGAGAGCGTTTTGGTTTCCTAGACCATGGGATGCTGTTCCAAGGGTTGCAGAGCAGAGATGGCATCCATCTGTCCAAGAAAGGTCAACGCATCTTCGGTAGTAGACAGGCTAATCTACTGAAGAGGGCTTTAAACTAGATTCGTTGGGGATGGGTGAAGAAAGCCCCCAGGTAGGTGATACATTAAATACCTTTATGGAAATGGGTAACAGGGGTAACATATGGAAAGCAGTATGTATTAATGCCCGTAGCATGGGAAATAAGATCCCTGAAGTTGAAGCTTTGGTGGGAGTGGCTGACTTGGATTTAGTGGCAGTTACAGAAACATGGTTCACAGAAAACCATGACTGGGATGTAACTATACATGGCTATACTTTATTCAGAAAGGACAGGGTAGGAAGAAGGGGAGGAGGAGTGGCACTATATGTAAAAACCACTATTAAAGCTTTGGAATTACAGAGCTTAAAAGGGAGAGAGGAGGCATTGTGGATTAAACTAGAAAGAGGGAAAGAGAAATCTATTTGCATTGGTGTGATATACAGACCTCCCTCACAAGAGGAAGAGGTGGACAGAGAGTTAATTGAAGACATACGCAGCATTGCTAGGAAAGGGGAAGTGCTACTGATAGGAGATTTCAATATGCCAGATGTTGATTGGCACATTCTTGCTGCAGTATCATCTAGAAGTAAGGAGATCCTGGATTCTCTACAGGGAGAACTATTCAAGCAATTGGTAACAGACCCCACACGTGAAGGGGCCATACTGGACTTGGTGCTTACCAATGGTGAAAGTGTTTCTGATGTTGTAGTGGGAGATCATTTTGCATCCAGTGATCACCAGATGGTGTGGTTCAGTATTAGGACTAGGGCTTTTAGAATCCATTCCAAGGTGAGGATCTTAGACTTTAGGAAGACTAACTTTGCGAAGATGGGCCAATATGTCAGGGAGTCGTTAGTGGGATGGGAACAGCTGGGGGATGTAGAAAAACAGTGGGCAAAACTGAAAGGGGGTATTTTAAGGGCAACCAACCTTTTTGTTAAAATGGTAAATAAAGGCAAAAGGAACAGGAGGGATTTTGAAGGAAGTAGCTGAAAAAGTGAAGAAAAAGAGGGAGGCCTTCATGAAATACAAGAGATCACAGAGAGAGGAAGACAGGCATCTGTATTTGGAAAAACTTAGAGAAGCTAGCAAAGTAGTCAAGAAGGCAAAGATTCAAAAGGAGGAGGAAATAGCCAATACAATAAAATGGGGGAATAAGACATTTTTCAGATATATTAGTGAGAAGAGGAAGGGCAAAAGTGGTATTGTCAGACTCAAGGGTGCAGGGGGGGGGGAATATGAAGAAGCTGATAAGGAAAAAGCAGAATTGCTTAACAAATATTATTGTTCTGTGTTCACAGATGAAGAACCAGGAGCAGGACCTCAGAAAACACCCACAAATAAGAAAAGAAGCGAGGGACATCTTGAAGAATTTTCAGAAGACTGTGTTCGTGAGAAACTAGCTCAACTTAAAGTAGACAAAGCAATGGGACCGGATGGGATACACCCTAGAATACTGAGGGAACTTGGGGAGGTTCTAGCAACTCCACTGACTGACCTTTTCAATGCCTCGTTGGAGTCGGGAGTGGTGCCAAAAGACTGGAGAGAGGCTCATGTGGTGCCTTTACACAAAAGCGGAAGTAAGGATGTGGTTGAAAACTACAGGCCGGTTAGTTTAACTTCGGTGGTGAGTAAATTATTGGAAACGCTGCTGAAAGAGAAAATAGTGAGGTTTCTGGAGTCCAGCGGATTAGAGGATCCGAGGCAGCATGGATTCACCAGAGGCAGGTCTTGTCAGACAAATCTGATTGATTTCTTTGACTGGGTGACCAGGGAGTTGGACCGAGGGAGAGCTCTAGATGTGGTGTATTTAGATTTCAGTAAAGCCTTTGACACTGTTGCTCACAGGCGACTTATAAACAAACTGAGCACCCTAGGGATGGACCCTAAAGTTACTGCTTGGGTTAGAAATTGGTTGGGTGGGAGGCGACAAAGAGTACAAGTAAATGGAGCTCACTCTGAGGAGAAGGATGTTACCAGTGGTGTGCCCCAGGGATCTGTCCTTGGTCCGATTCTTTTTAACATCTTTGTTAGTGATATAGCGGAAGGGCTGTCGGGTAAGGTTTGCCTCTTTACAGATGATACCAAAATCTGCAATAGAGTAGACACCCAGGAAGGTGTAGATAACATGAGGAGGGATCTAGCTAAGCTTGAAGAATGGTCTAGAATTTGGCAGCTGGGATTTAATGTTAAAAAATTTAAGGTCATACATTTGGGCTGCAGCAATCCAAGGGAGCAATACAGTATAGGAGGTGAAGTACTTTTGTCCACTAAAGAAGAGCGGGACCTAGGCGTGGTTGTGTCTGATGATCTTAAAGTAGCTAAACAGGTAGAAAAGGCGACGGCAAAAGCTAGAAGGATGCTTGGGTGCATACGGAGAGGAATGGCTAGCAGAAAAAAGGAGGTGATAATGCCTCTGTATAAGTCTTTGGTGCGACCTCATTTGGAGTATGGTGTGCAATTCTGGAGACCGCACCTTCAAAAGGATGTGAACAGGATGGAGTCGGTGCAGAGGGTTGCTACTAAAATGATTAATGGGCTTCATTATAAAGCATATGAGGACAGACTTCAGGATCTTAATATGTACACCTTAGAGGAAAGGCGGGATAGAGGTGATATGATTGAGATGTTTTAAATACCTCCATGGCATAAATGTTCAGGGAGAGAGCCTCTTTCAATTGAAAGCAAGTTCTGCTACGAGGGGACATGGGATGAGGGTGAAGGGAGATAGATTCAGGAGTGATATGCGGAAATATTTCTTTACGGAAAGAGTAGTGGATCCGTGGAATAGTCTCCCAGTGGAGGTGGTAGAGATGAGGACAGTAACTGAATTCAAAAAAGCATGGGACCAACACAGAGGATCTCTAAAGGTAAAAAGTGGACTGTTGTAGTTGTTGTTATGGAAGGACAGACTAGATAGGCCATGTGGTCTTTTTCTGTCATCATGTTTCTATGTTGTTATCACTCCCTTGCCGCCCCTTGACAAACCCGGTTTGATCTCTATGTATTACCCTAGGCAAAATCCCTTGAATCCGATTAGCCAGTATCTTAGCTAATATCTTAGCATCTAAATTAATCAATGAAATGGGTCTATAAGAGCCACATACCCCCTTATTCTTGCCAGGTTTTGGTATCACAGTGATACCCGCCTCCCCCATGGTCTGTGGAATCCCTTCCCCTTCCATCACCTTATTAAAAACCCTAGTCAATTTTGGCACAACTTGTTCCACCATCTTCTTATAGAATTGCGCCGTTTTCCCCCATCCAGCCCCAGTGACTTCCCTAATTTCAAAGTCTTTATAGCCTCCCTCACCTCCCCCTCCTTAATATCCTCCCCTATTCTTTCCCTCTCCTCTGACTCTATCGTCCTCAACCCACATCCCTTCAAATACCTCTTTATCTCCTCTTGTCCTTTTTGTAACTCACTTTGATATAGCTTACTATAATATTCATGGAAAATCTGACTTATTTCTTTCGTGCAATGCACCATCCTCCCTTTCTTATGCCTAATTCCATCTATGTACGCTGCTTGCCTTTGGGCTCGCAGCCTACTTGCCAAAATCCCCCCTGCTTTATTTCCCCCTTCAAAATATTTTTGCTTTAGGACATCTAATTTATAAGCTATTTCCTGAGCCCTCACCCTACTTAGCTCAGCCCTAGCCTTTAACAATTTAGTCATAACGTCATGATCCTTGTTTCTCTGATGCTGAGCCTCCGACTGCTGTATCCGCCCCAACAATTCTTCCTCCACTTTCTTCTGCTGCTTAAGTCTCGCCGCTATACTATGAGTTTCCCCCTAATCACTGCTTTTAACCCCTCCCATACATTCTTCAACTGGACCTCCCCCGTGTCATTATACTCCAAGCACTCTCTTATAGCTTCCTTAATTACTCCTACATGTTCTTCCGCCTCCAACAATGAGTCATTTAACTTCCAAAACTTTATCCCCTCCTCCTCTATGCCCATGTCAAAAATCACAGTTACTGGAGCATGGTCTGACCATGTAATTTCCCCTTGGTCCACTTATTTTACTCTTGAGGCCCATATCCCACCGCCCCATATGTCTAATCTACTGTATGTTCCATGCACCTGGAAATAAAAAGTATACTTACGCTCCTCTGGGTGCATGGACCTCCACAAATCTATCAATCCTAATCTCACCTGCATCCTTCTCAAGCTCTGTCTATCCTTCTTTCCTCCACTACCTTGCCCTCCACAATTATTTAACATTGGATTCCAAGTCAAATTAAAATCTCCCCCCACCACTATTGGGGTATCTCCCAGTTCTTCCAATTCCTTAGTTATGTTCCCGAATGCTTCCCCCTGCCCCTCATTTGGCCCATATATGCTTATCTGCAGTCTGCCAAGCACTCATAACCCCCATACTGGATTTCTGCAACCCGATCTACAACGGAATACCAAAACAATCACTCAAACCACTTCAAATGGCCCAAAACACAGCAGCCAGGATAATTACCGGTGCAACAACCCAAGCACACCTCACCCCCATCTTCAAAGACCTCCACTGGCTCCCAATCAGCCACCGCATCAAATACAAGATGATCTTAAACATATTCAGAATCAGACACAAGAGATCAGCACTCAGCCTCCAAGCCCTCATTCTCCCTAACACCAGCAACAGACCAAGAAGAAAAGCCACAACAGACACACTCAACACCCCAAACTACTACACAAAAGCACGCAAAGCCACCACACAAAGGGCACTCTCCCTGGCAGCCCCATCAATATGGAACTCACTCCCTCATGACCTACGATCAACTGAAGATCTGAAGGACTTCCGGAAACACCTGAAGACTGTTCACAGATCACTATGGCCCAAATGCTTAACCTGAATCCACAAACCGGATCCAATCTGGACTAATGACAGCTCACGGAAACCACCAAGCCTGGACCCAGAACCCAATGTATATACTGTACATAGCGCATATGTAAATAGCTCACACAAATCTAAACACTCGCACCCACGCACCCACACTGTACATAAAGCTCACCTAACACACAACACTTACACTGATTGCTTGCTGTGCTCACCGCCTTGATTAAAGGATAAGGCGGGATACAAATACCCTTTAAATAAATAATAAATAAATAAATAGATTATTTCCCATACCTCTCCCTCCCTCACTCTCAACTTCAATCCAACCCTTCTCCCATCCTTCCCTCTCTTTTCTTCTACTACCAAGCGTCTAACCACTTCCCCCACCAAGATTCCAACACCTCCTTTTTGAGGATTTGCCCTCTGCCCTGCCAACACCACCTTTGGGTACTGTTTTGAAAGTAACAAGTGTTCCTGCCCTATCCTCAAGTGTGTCTCCTGCACACACATAATGTCTGCATTTATTCGCTTTCCTTCCCTTTCTAAAAGCCTGCGTTTCTGACACGTTCTTAAGCCTTTTACATTGATGGTAGTTACCACCAATTCTTTAGAATGTAGTCCTCCTCCTGCTCTCCGTGTCCCCCCTTCCCTCTTCACCCCCCCATACTTCTCTCCCCCTATACCCCGCGTCTCCTCCTCCTCCACATCCTCTGCTCTCTCCCTCCACCTCCCCTCCCTCCTTTCCCAGGAGTGTTGGGAGTAGTGCGTCCCTTACCTCCCCCACCTGCCCCTCCTAACTCACATTCCCTTTTCCTCCCCTCCTTCTTTATCTCCTTTCTTCCCCCTCCCTTCCTCCCTTAACTCTACGAGACAAACTGCCCCCTCGCATACTCATTTTTATTCCGGCACATATAACATTTTACATTCACATTACTGCTATTATCTAACCAAGTCCTACCATCCCCCATAATGTCTCTGGTTCTCCGATTTTGCTTTCCCTCCCTCCACCCTCCAATCCCAATACCAACTCTCCAACTTTGCAGTCTTTCATCTTTTTGCTCGATCTTTGTTCTCCTTGCTCCTCCCCTTCTTCGGATCCTGCTGTTCATTGGCTTTACGCTGTTCCCCTCCAGTGTCCTCCACTGCCATAGTCTGTCTGCTAATCTCTGCCGCAGCTCTGATCCCTTCATCTTATAATGCCGCTGTCGCCTCCGCAAGTGTCTGCACTCTCCGGGTTTTTCCGTTTATTGTGAATGACAACCCAAATGGATGTAGCCAGCGGTTTTTAATGTCTCTACTGCGCAAAGCCTGTGTGGCAGGCTGCAAAGTTCTCCATCTGTGTAAAGTTCCAAGGGACAAATCCTCATAGATGGTTATTGGATAGCCTTGCCAAATTAGCATCCCTAGGCTCTTTATTTTTGTTGCAATCCTTTCTTTCATTTTATATCCAGTAAAACAGATGATGATATCTCTAGGTCTATTCATTCTTGCTATTCACAGTGCCCGATGTGCTCTATTCAACTCAATCTCCACAGGACTGACTTCTTCCCCTCCTTTCCTGAGTATCTCAGAGCATATTGAAGCCGCCACTTTCGCACTGTCTTGAAATTCCCTTCCCTTTGGAACTCTGTGGATTCGCAGATTGTTTCTGCGGGATCTATTTTCCAAGTCCTCCAATTTATATTGCATATCCGTCTGGCATTTTTGATTTCCCTGGTATTCATTTTGCTGCTCCTCTTGCTGCTGCTCCAGATGTTGCAACTGATTTTCGTGATTTCCTGCTGTGTGTGTCAATTCAGCTATATCGTCTTTCAAATTCCCTATAGGTTCACTAAGTTCTATTTTAACTGCTTGCACTTCCTTCTTTATTTCCACGAACCATTCCTTTAACTCTGCTCTAGTGATCTCTTGCATATTTTCCTTTACCTGCTCCATAGTATGATGGTGCGAAGTCCCCTCAGCAGGTTCACCACTTATATTTTTATTGTCCAACGCAGCATTCTCACTTGTGCCTGCTCCTGCACCCTGGTATGCATACTTCCTCACATCCATGGTTTTCCTTCTCGTAGCCATTTTCAGCTCCTTTTCTTTCACCTCTCAGTTGCCGTCTGCCTTTTATCACTGTGCATTCAGCAATATTTTGACGCTAATCCAATCCCTTTACAGTCTTATAACACAGTCACACTCCCCGGTCTGCCAAATTGAAATTCTTTCTCCCCCCCCACCCTTCGCCCACCCTCCTTCCCTGCACACTTCACTCTAAGCTGGCTGCCATGCTTCCATCATATTTCTTCTGTAAGTAGCAGCATTCTCACTCTCTCCTGTCATTCCTGGGGCTTGTTACCTCCACCTGTCGTCCTGCACTCCTTTTGTCTGCCTCCTTTGTACTCACGGTCATGCTTCTTGCCGGCTCATGCTGCCATCTTGCTTACCACGCTGTCTGCGACCGCCATTTTCTTTGCCTTTCTCTTTTCCCATATTTGTGCTGTTTAAAATTGCTATACTGCTTTACCTATGTTTGTGCTGCTTGACGGCTACACTGTGCTACCCATGATTGTGCTGCTTATATTGCTACACTGTGCTACCCATGATTGTGCTGCTTATACTGCTACACTGCGCTACCCATGATTGTGCTCCTTATACTGCTATACTGCCTTGCCCATCCATTATTGTTCTGTTCAGACTAAGGTGTCGACACCACTTGCACACTTTACGGTTACACTACTACTACACCTACACCACAAGTAAACGAAATACCAAGTTTCATACCTGAGCTGAGATTCAACATGGCACTCACAGGCTTTCACATAGCAGCATTATATCTCCTACCAGCTTGGCTAGGCAATGCTACTGCATTTGCCCCTCAACATAGTCAAATACCCATTCTTCAAAGCCACAAGAAGAGGTGGACAAGCACTCCCCACCACCCATTTGGTGGTGATGCACACCCTCACCAACCCCGCTTATTACATATAGCAATACAACATAATTTGCAAGTTCATAAAAAATATCTTCCTACCAGCAGAACATTAAGTGTGCCCTCATAAACGCAAGGTCAGTACGTAAGAAATGGCCAGTCATTGCAGACATAATTTCCCTCCATTGCCTAGACATTCTCTTCATAACTGAGACATGGCTATCAAATGATGGATAATGTACTCATCAACCAGCTCCTACCCAATGGCTTCTCAGTACACACGTCACAGAAGCGGTAAACGAGGAGGAGGTGTTCTCGTTATCACCAAAACTGATCTCCACTTCCACCTGAGCAATACAACCAACGCAATACAAATAGACGCAATCACCATTACCAATAAACATTGCTCCTTCAACCTGATATACAGGGCCCCATCCACAGACTCAGATTCCCTCGCAACATTAATTGAGCTTGCATCCAACTCACAATCGCCAAGCACACCAAGCTGGGTTGTAGGTGATTTCAATTTACCAACCTTGCACGACGCACAGGCCTCATCTTTCCTGGATGCCTTCGAAGAACTAGGATACACACAACTCGTTGATGAGCCCACCCATGCTAAAGGTAGGACACTGGACCTTGTTTTTGCCCCCCAAATGCCTTTAAAACAAACACCACCATACTGTCCACTACTGCACTCCCCTGGTCAGACCACATGTTAATCACGTTCCAAATATCTCTACCCAACAAACTCCAGAAGAGTATTGATAAGGCCAGCAACCTCAAAACAGCTCCACGCAGGTTCATAGCCTTTGACAAAGACCAAATCTTAAACCATACCCGTACACTCTTTGACCTAACATCCCACGAACCTGAAGTGTTAGTTTCCACCTGGAATGAAAACGTCAGTTCCATTGCATTACGACCACCATCAAACAAGCCTACCAAGAAGAGAAGAACAGCAGCTTGGTACTCCACAGAGCTTAGAACGTCACTCTCCTGCTTGAGAAAACCAGAAAGACGCTGGCGCTGTACTCACTCCACAGAGGACCTAAGGACATACAACACTCAACTAGAAAAACAGCGCCATGCAATATCTGAAAGCATGAGGAGATTCCACACTGACACTCTAAAACGGTCCGTAAACAAGCCACACGACCTCTTCACCATGGTAAAGAACCTAGCAAAAGAGTCAGTACCAGAGCAACCTAGTCAAATCCACCCTCAAGCCTTCGCCAACTACTTAAAAGCAAAACCGTGCCAAACTAATAAATCCCCCACACATACCATGGCACTCGAGACAAGATCCCCAGCCCGACTGTCTGCCTTCTCTAAGCCATCTGCCAAACACATTGAGGACATAATTGCTGGAATGAACACAACCACCGCACAAACCGACCCTTGCCCGGTGTCCTGGATAGAGTAGTTACTCACCTGTAACAGGTGTTCTCCAGGAGCAGCAGGAATCAGTCCTCACATATGGGTGACGTCGGCGCCGATGGAGCCCTCGTGCGGGCTTCAGGGTCTTTTTGTGTTTCCGTACCTGGACGACTGGCTCATAAGGGGTCAATCTTCCCAGGAGGCCAAACAGGCCACCCTTCGCACTGTGGCTCTGCTTCAGCACTTGGGGTTTGTCATAAACTACGCAAAGTCCACTTTGCTCCCGTCCCAGAACTTAGAGTTCATAGGGGCCAGACTAGACACTCTTCAAGCAAAGGCTTTTCTGCCTCTGGACAGGGCCCACAGGCTAATGGATCTGGCCAGCCAGTTTCGCAGCAATTCCCTGGTCTCTGCCAGGCAACTCCTGAGACTACTCGGCCATATGGCTTCCACGGTCCATGTCACCCCCAATGCCCGCCTGCACATGCGACCTGCTCAGTGGAGCCTTCGCACTCAGTGGCATCAAGCCACAGGGGGCCTAGCGGACTCAGTGATGATCTCCGACCTCCTGGTCTCCTCTCTGCAATGGTGGCTTCATCTTCCGAATCTGGTGCTCGTAGTGGTTTTTCAATCCCCGCTGCATACTCAGGTGCTGACAATCGATGCCTCTCTTCTCGGTTGGGGAGCACATTGCCAAGGGACATGTACTCAGGGTCTCTGGACCCCTTGGGAGGCTACTCAACAGATAAACTTCCTGGAGCTACGGGCGATACGCCTAGCTCTGAGAGCCTTCTCCCACCTCGCCTCTCACCAGTCTGTACTGGTCCAGACGGACAATCAAGTTGCCATGTTCTATGTGAACAAACAAGGCGGCACAGGCTCCTTCCTTCTTTGTCAGGAGGCACAACGACTGTGCTCTTGGGCTGTCAATCACGGAATCCTTCTCAAGGCTGTCTACCTCCCAGGTCAGGAAAATTGCCTGGCAGACAGACTGAGCCGGATCCTGCAACCACACTAATGGAGATTGAACCCAATGGTGGTTCAGCAGGTCTTTCTCAAGTGGGGGCTCCCCACCATGGATCTTTTCGCCAGTCCTCTGAACCGGCAACTCCCGAGATTTTGCTCCAGACAACCGCATCCTCTCAGAGTAGCAGCAGATGCGTTTCTGATCTCGTGGTCCACAGGCCTACTGTACGCGTTTCCTCCCACACCACTAGTGTCCAGGACGCTGTTCAAAGTCCTCAGGGACGGGGCTTCCTTGATTCTTATAGCCCCCAGGTGGCCGAGGCAACCGTGGTTCCCGCTTCTACTACAGCTGGCGGTGGACACACCTCTTCCTCTGGGGTTTCAACACGATCTCCTGTCTCAGGATCAGGTGACTCTCTTGCACCCCAACCTCCAGTCCCTTCATCTGATGGCCTGGCTGCTGAAAGGGTAGTCCTAGTTCCCTTACTACTACCTCGAGAGGTGGAAGATGTAGTCAATCCACCAGGAAATCCTACGCTCTTAAGTGGTGTAGATTCTCCTCATGGTGTGCTCAGCACAGTGAGAATCCCTTCTCGTGCTTGGTAGCGGTAGTGTTGCAATATTTGCTCTACCTCTCCAATCTGGGCCTTAATTCTAACTCTGTCCGAGTTCACCTTAGTGCTCTCTCAGCACACCACTCGCCAGTGGACGGCAGGCCTCTTTCCAACCCCCCTTTGGTGGCTCGTTTCCTCAGAGGCCTTCTTCTGCTTAAGCCTCCTTTGCGTCCACCGGCCCCTGAGTGGGATCTGAATGTGGTCTTACAGCGGCTTACTTGTCCGCCTTTTGAACCTATGGCTACCTGCCCTCTCCGTTTTCTCTCCTGGAAAACTTTATTTCTGGTAGCTCTCACCTCTGCTAGGCGAGTGAGTGAACTGCAGGCACTAGTGTCTGATCCTCCTTACACTAGGTTCTACCGGAGTAGGGTAGTCCTACGGACTCACCCTAAGTTTCTTCCTAAAGTTGTCTCCCCTTTTCACCTCAATCAGGAGGTGGCTCTTCCGACCTTCTTTCCCAGGCCGCATGCCCACCGGGCTGAGATGGTCTTGCATACCCTGGACTGTAGGAGGGCGTTATCCTTCTACCTTGACCGTACGCGGGAGCATCGGAAGGCTGTTCAGCTTTTCGTTTCTTTTGACCCCAATAAGTTGGGGCTCCCTGTCTCCAAGCGTACGTTGGCCATATGGGTCGCTGACTATATCACCTGGGCTTATGGGGCAGCCGGCCTCTCGTTGGAGGGTCGAGTCACGGCTCATTGTGTCAGGGCGAAGGCTGCGTCAGTGGCTCATCTCCGCTCTGTTCTGTTGGCAGACATCTGCCGGGCCGCTACTTGGTCTTCAAGCCAGACTTTTGCAGCCCATTACTGCCTTGAGAGGGAGTCCCGCAGGGACAGTGCTTTCGGACAGGCAGTACTCCATAATCTCTTTGGGGTTTAGGCAACTCCTACCCTCCGGCCCTGGTGTTGGGCTAACGGTCGGGGGCGTTCTCAGAGAAGATTCCTTCCTTCTGTGCTGACGAGCTGGAGGGAGCTCTTTTTTCCGCTTGGTGTCTCCGGTAGCCTTAAGCTGGGGAGTCCCATATGTGAGGACTGACTTCCTGCTTGGTCCTGGAGAAAGAGTAGTTACTCACCTGTAACAGATGTTCTCCAGGAGCATCAGGAATCAGTCCTCACAACCCTCCCTCCTCCCCTTGGAGTTGCAGTCATATGATTTGTTTTTGCTAATTTTTTGCTGTCTTTTAGCTATGTCATCAGACTGAGCAAGATGGCACCCTTGGGCGGGAAGGGGACCGCGCATGCGCGCTGCAATTCCCAAAGGCTTTCTTTGAAAGCTGGGGAAATACTCCGCACGAGGGCTCCATCGGCGCCGACGTCACCCATATGTGAGGACTGACTCCCTGCTTGGTCCTGGAGAAAAAAGAGTTACGACCGACAGTCAGCCCTTTTATAGCAAAGCTAATGGATTGCTCATACACGACAGGCACCTTTTCCCCAATCCCTCAAACTTACCTCAATCAGGCCAATCCTCAAAAACAACAAACTGGACCCTAAGAAGCCTGACTCGTATAGACCAATATCCAGCATACCACTGTTGGCGAAAATCGTCGACAAAGATGTCTAAAGACAAATTCAAGATCACATTGACGTCTCCGCACCACTTGATACGTGTCAGCATGGCTTCAGAGCCACACAAGGGGTCGAAACTCTCCTCACCATCCTCTTCAGTACCATAATTGCAGGAATTGACAGCATACGCCAAGGATACGTACTCATATTCTTGGATATAGCGGCGGCCTTTGATTCTGTTTCCCATGACATCCTCTTACACTGCCTCAGAGAGAAGGGGATTTGTGACTTAGCACTCGAATGGTGCAAGTCATATCTCTCGGATAGATGGCAACAAGTAAGATCAGATGAAGCAACATCAGAACCTTTCCACCAGAGCCAAGGAGTCCCACAAGGATCCTCTCTATCTGCCCTGTTGTTTAATATTTATATGCAACCAATCTGCAAGATCGTCCAGTCCTTCAAGGTGGAATGCCTGTTATACGCAGATGACGTGCTCCTATATATGCCTTTTGCAACGGAGAACCCAAAACTCTCACCGCTCACAGACTGTTTCAACGCAGTATCCAGATGGCTCCAATCACAAAACCTGTGAATCCAACATAAGAAAACCGAAGTCCTTTTCCTCACCAGAGATCCGAAATTCATCACACCACCGTGCTTAAAGGTCTTAGATGCAGATCTACTTACCAAACCCTCTATTAGATATCTAGGAGTCACACTTGACCAGCGACTCAACATGAAGACCCATATAGGCAATGTAGCAAGAGCTATATACCATAAATCCGATCACTTAGACACATACGCGCCTTACTGGAACCTGGCGACTTCCGCACAGTATACCAAGCCTTGATCATACCGCATCTTGACTATGCAAACGCCATACTCCACGGTCTCCCGCAATCCACGATGCACCCTTTACAGCTTGCAACAAACTCTGCTGCAAGAGTGCTCCAGGGCGCTTCCAAGTGGGAAGACATTACACCCATCCTTAAACAACTCCACTGGCTCCCCATAAAAGGCAGAATTACATTCAAAACCATAATTCTGACCTTCAAGATCATAAATAAGCTCGCCCCACCAGCCCTAGCAGACCTCATTCAGATAACCCCCCTGAACAGACCTAGAAGATCCCCTGAGGATAATAAACTAATAGTTCCAAGAGAAACAACCAAGTGCTGCCAGACAACAGTGAACAGGGCTTTCAAATTCTCGGCACCAAAATGCTGGAACAGCCTCCCTCCTAGTATACAGGCAATCACTAATTTAACGCAGTTTAGGAAAGCTCTGAAATATCACCTTTTCCTCGAGCATTACCCGGAGGACAGCACCTCAAATGCCTCATCAGTAAACTAACCACGTCAAACTGATGTTCAGCCTGCTCTTTCTGTACAGTTGTAAATAGTTACTCCCTTGTTGTCTATCCAAGTTCTGTTGCCTGTTAATTGTAAACACAAATCAAATGTTTTGAGATGTGTATTTAACTGGTTCTATGTAAACCGCACTGATGGAAAATAGCTCGGTATATAAGTGCATGTAATAAATAAATAATAAATTTCCTCCGCTTCTTTTATTCAGCCTCTCTCTGCTCCTCGACCATCTGCTCACCTTGCATTGAGCTGCTCTCCTTCCGGCAAGGCTGCAGACACCTCCTCCGCTTCAGCGCTCACTTTCGCCACCTCTCCAGCTCCTGTTCTCTCTAGGTCGCCAGAAAACTCCTTCCCCGCTCTCAGGCTTTACTGCTGCTTCAACCCACATTTAGCTATATATATATAGCTAAATGTGCAACCCACCTAGTATTATTAAGCTACCGGTATATATACCTTCCCTATCTAGTCCATCTGTAACACCTTAAGCACCGATTACAACACAACATATCACAATTAAATGTCCACAATGTCCAGCATCCACATCACTAACATAACCCGTGTACTACTATATTTCATCACTATCATCATCTCCAGCCACGTCTCTGAAGCACTACTACTTGATGTTAATCCAATTCCTATACTATATGGATCAATCAGAAAACATTATAGCAATCATCAAATCCCTCCACCGCATGCCCATCATGAAAGGCAGTCTCACCTGCTATATATAACTTTGAACCCAACTACCAACACAACAATCAACAACACAGAGTCTAAATGTGACATTAGATGTGCTCTTATCAATGCACGCTCGGTTCGCAACAAATGGCCTGTCATCACCGATTTAATAGCGACACACAACCTTGACATTCTAATGATCACAGAGACATGGCTTTCAGAGTCAGATGCGGTGATAGTAAATCAAATGACTCCTCCGAATTTCTCCTTTTATGCATGCAACAGAGAGAAGAGAAGGGGTGGTGGAGTATTAATTCTTGCTAAATCTTCTTTACAATACCAAGTCAGCCTAGCCAGGAGCACTCAGTACCTCGACACCTTAACAATAGCTAATAAGATGAGCATAATAAACCTCATCTACACCAAACGCACACCCGGAGGACCTCTCAGATATAATCAGCCTAGCGTGTAACCCAGATAATCCTAACAAGCCAAACTGGCTTTTAGGAGATTTTAACCTTGCCTCCTTAAAACCAGCTGCTGCAAATGCCTTACTAGAAGCAATGGAGAATCTAGACTTCAAGCAAATCGTCAACTCTAAGACCCACGAAAGAGGGAACATCTCATCTTTGTTCCTCCTGCAGTCGTAGGCCATAGTATGCTTCTTGACCTCACCATCACCCCTGTCCCTTGGTCGGACCATAGCCTGATAGCCTTTAAGATACCCTTAAATCCAAACTCACTAAGCTTACCAAAGGGAGAGCCCCCAGCGCAAACTAGTCACTTTAGACCACTTGACACCGATTCGATCAAAGCACAAGTACTACCTAAATTATCAAAGCCATCTACCAACGTTGATGAAATGGTTGACAACTGGAATGAGACTCTCCACCAGTATTCTATAATACCTACAATGCAAAATAAGACAGCTTCTAACAATGGTGCCAATAGAAAGAAAAATGCCCCCTGGTTTTCTCCTGAAATTCGTTCATCGCTACTCCAACTTAGGAGACTAGAAAGAAAGTGGAGGCGCACTGACGATATTGTCATTCAGGATCAATACATGGAACATCTCAAAAATCACCGTGACCTAATGTGGTCCAAAAGGAAGGAATTCCATGCTGGATTACTCAGTCGAGCTCTGAATAAACCACGCGAGTTATTCAACTTAGTTAAAGCACTAACCAAGGAGCCGTCACCTCAACAGCAAGAACATATCCAACCTCAACAGTATGCTAACTATATCCAATCCAAATTAGTCAGAACAAATTCAACTTCTTTACAAGTTTCCCCCCAGTCCACACAACCTCAAGCACCACTCCTCAGTATCTCACCTCCATCATCTAAAACAATTGAAGAACTTATTGCTACTTTGAATACCACAACTGCAGCTAACGACCCATGCCCAGCACACTGGATCAAATCAATGCGATCGGAGCTCAGTCCATACATAGCCAAAATCGCAAACCTTTCCTTTTCATCAGGAACCTTCCCAGTCGCACTCAAGCAAACTTCAATACGACCACTATTAAAGAACAATCAAATGGACCCAAAGAAGGAAGAATCCTATCGTCCAATCTCCAGTATCCCGATACTTGCCAAAATACTGGAGAAGGAGACTCAACGCCAAATACAGCAGTATATTGACACATATTCCCCGTTAGATCAGAGCCAGCATGGTTTCAGGGAAGCTCATGGAGTCGAGACCCTCATGACCTCATTAATCATCACGAACAACAACAAAGTCAGGTGTGGCAATGATTTTCCTCGATATATCGGCCGCGTTTGACTCAGTCGACCATAAGATACTACTATCACGACTCTTTGAAAAGGGTATTCAAGGTCTAGCATGGAACTGGTGTAAATCATACCTGGAAAATCGACAGCAACAAGTTCGCATCAGCTCAAACACATCCGAACCATTCCTCCAAACGCAAGGTGTCCCACAAGGATCCTCCCTCTCTGCGCTGCTTTTCAATATATATATGCAGCCAATCTGCCAAATCACCAAATCCTTCAATGTATCTTGCCTCATCTATGCAGACGATGTGCTTATCTTCACTCCGATTGACACCACGGGTCCAAATTACACTAACTTAACCAACTGTTTCAATGCAATAACAGATTGGCTCTTAGCCCAAAACATGCGAATTAATCTCAAAAAGACAGAAGTCTTAGTTGTCACCAGAAACAAGCTCTTCTCCCCACCAGTTTCACTCAAAGTAAGAGACGCTGAGCTCCCAATCAAGAAGTCAATCCGCTACCTAGGTGTTATACTCGATCAACGGCTAGATTTTACTGAGCATATAAAAAGTATGGTAAAAACGATTTACTTTAAGATAAAAAGCTTATGCCAACTAAAACCCATGTTAGAAGCGAATGACTTCCGTTCAATATTCCAGGCAATAGTCACTCCTCACTTTGACTATGCAAATATTGTCTTACATGGCCTACCAATGAACACCATCAACCCGCTGCAACTTGTAATGAATGCTGCGGCACGTCTCTTAGTAGGTGCATCAAGAAGAGACCATATTACGCCAATCCTAATGGACTTACACTGGCTCCCAATAAGATGCAGAATTACTTATAAAGCGCTCCTTATCACATTCAAGGCCTTCTATAAAATTTCGCCATCTCATCTGTCAAGCACCTGGTACAAGAGCAAGAAGACCTCTCACTGAAAACATGCTAGTCATACCCAGCGAATCCACAAATTGGTCACAATCAACGATCAACAGGGCATTTAATTCTTTTGCTCCTAGATGTTGGAATAAACTCCCCCCAGATATTAGAGCAATACAAGATATTAAACAATTCAGAAAGGCTATCAAGCACTATTTATTCACGGAATACTTTCAGCCACCGTAACATAGATCACCTGCAACATGTACCTCCAGTGCTTAACAAAAACCCAAATGTACTAGAATTAAGCAATGCAGTTGTATATACACTTTAGAAATACATATGTTTTTGTTGATCTTATGTAAATAGTTAATGGAATGGTTCTACAAATAGAGTATCCCAGTTATCCAAGTTCTTAAACTGTTATCTGTAAACTCATACTTGTTTAAATGTACTGAGATGTTTTTGTTCTATGTAAACCGCGCTGATGCCGAATAGTGCAGTATAGAAGAAACTTTAAATAAATAAATAAATAAACCCGGTTAGACCCCGCTCTACTCTGCGTGCATCGGCTACTTTCTGCTCCGGCGTCTCTCTCCCAGCCCTCCAGAGAGCCTCCTCCGCCGTTTCGGCTATTTTTTTTTTAAATTTTTCAAGGGTTAATTTAATTATATTCAGTAGGGTTGACCCGGAACGATGCCCTCACACCGCCATCAGGATCGGTGATGTCACTTCCTCCCCAAACTGTGGATTTTACTGGTACAACACTCTACTTAGTCACCTTCATTATCTATCCCACAGCCTTATGAAACTGACCAACATGAACAAAATTCACAACACAATAAATAGTTAGAACCAAACACCATTCATTCTTAAAACCCATTAAATAATTAAATGCTAAAAGTCTTCAATATAGATAGGGGAATACAAAAGCCAAAACTATGACTCCACCATATAATACACAATATGCAGATACACTCCAACAGTTTTTCCAGCAGCTTCACCATTGCTGTCACAGCTTTACCACTGCTGTCCCTGCTGCTTATTACTACTACTCAGATTCCAATATATTAATTCGCTGACCACGGCCAATGGTTTCACCACTACTGCAGCTTCTTCAAAGGTAATTCAAAACACAAACAATGCAATATGGATGCCAATTAGTCCCTAAAAGGCCAATATTCCCAATGGAAAAAGGTGAATAGTGGAGTACTCCAGGGATCTGTACTGGGTCCGCTGCTTTTTGACATATTCATAAATGACCTGGAAAAGGGAATAACTAGTGAGATTATCAAATTTGCAGATGACACAAAACTGTTTAAAGTTGTTAAAACCCAAGAGGATTGTGGAAAACTGCAGGAGGATCTGGATAAATTGGAAGACTGGGCATCCAAATGGCAGATGAAATTTAATGTGGACAAGTGCAAAGTTATGCACCTAGGAAAGAACAACCCACACTATAGTTACACGATGCAAGGCTCCACATTAGAAACCACCACCCAGGAAAAAGATTTAGGAGTCATTGTGGATAACATGTTAAAACCCTCCGCCCAGTGTGCAGCGGCGGCCAAGAAAGCAAATAGAATGCTAGGTATCATAAGGAAAGGGATGGAGAACAAAACAAAGGATATTATAATGCCTCTGTATCGCTCCATGGTACGACCGCACCTTGAATATTGTGTGCAATTCTGGTCACCGTATCTTACAAAGGACATAGCGTTATTAGAAAAAGTACAGAGAAGAGCCACCAAATTGGTGAAGGGGATGGAAGGCTACTCCTATGAAGAGAGGCTAAGAAGGTTAGGGCTCTTTAGCCTGGAGAAGAGACGGCTGAGGGGAGATATGATAGAGGTCTATAAATTAATGAATGGAGTGGAACGGATAAACGTGGATCAATTGTTTACGCTATCAGAGTATAGAAAGACTAGGGGACATGTAATGAAGCTACAGGGTAAACTATTTAAGACAAATAAGAGAAAATATTTTTTCACTCAACATGTAATCAAACTCTGGAATCTGTTACCGGAGGATGTAGTAAGGGCTGTTAGTATAGCTGGGTTTAAAAAAGGTTTGGACAAGTTCCTGGAGGAAAGGTCCATAAACCACTATTAAAAAGGGACCCAGGATAGCAATGCTTGACCCAGTACAAGCATTGTGGAACCTGTGTCTTTGGGGATATTGCTAGGTACGTATAACCTAGATTGGCCACTGTTGGAAACAGGATACTGGGCTTGATGGACCTCGGTCTGACCCAGTATGGCATGTCTTATGTTCTTATGTTCCCTGCACAGTACCACTTGCAACGCAAACTTGCAACGCAATGTGTATCCACAACATTTGCCACTGCAGAACAAGAAACCACAAAATCAAAACCATAAAAAATTTACAAAGCTACTACCAACATCAAAAAAAAATCTTAAACATTTACCTTTTTTTCCTTTGAAAAAAAAAACAAAAAAACCCGCAAAAACCATGGCTGACTCCTTCCAGAAAATGCAGATACTCTCACCCAACAGAACAAATCCCTTAAATACTAAGAACCCTCCAATCAAAAACATACACTATCTCTTAACCCAGTGCTCCCCAACCTTTTTATCGCCGCGGACCGGTAAACGTTTGATAATTTTTCCGTGGCCCGCTTGTTTTAATTTAATAATTTTAATTTAATTGTATTTAAACATGCCTTCAAAATAAAATACAGCTACACCAAAAAATGAATATAAAGTGATTTATTTTATTTAACTCACTAGAATTCCAAATCAATGAGAACCCTGAGCTTGTTTCTTTGCAACGAGACGGTTCCATCTGGGGGTAATAGGAGACAATGACACCCGAAGTGTGTTGCTTATGTCCAGTTTATTCCGTTGTTTTGTTTTGGTTGCTGTCACTGCAGAAAACCCCGCTTCACACAGATAGGTTGTCGGAAATGGTAATAGGGATTTAAGTGCTGTGGTGGCAATCTCAGGATATTCCGCCATGACTTTAATCCAGAACACCGGTAGAGTTGTTGTCTCGAATGTAGTTTTAAGGCCACCGTCATTTGCAATCTCCAGCAGTTGTTCTTCTTCTTGCATAGACATGCTAGATTCGCCTGATTTGTTGGCAAATGGGTCGCGGATCCATTCCTTACCAGTTCGTGGGTCTTTTGTGGTTGGGAAGTAGCGCTCAAACTCTTTTAAAAGCAAAGACAGGTGATCGTGCACCAACTGGCAGAATGAATGTTCAAGCTCAGTCTCGCCTAAAATCCCCGCTAATGTCTGAAACATGTCCAAAATGCCTCTGTTCACGCGCCGTCCCCACAACTCCAGTTTGGCTTTAAATGCAGCTACTTTGTCTGACAACTTGAAAACAGTTGTCATTTTCCCCTGAAGGCCCAGATTGAGTTCATTGAGCAGGCTGAATATGTCACACAGGTAAGCCAGTTTTGCGACCCATACCTTGTCACTGAAATGTGCTGCCAGCGGTGACTTCTTTTCTGAGAGAAATCTTTGCAATGGCTCTCGTAATTCAAATACTCTGGTTAGCGATTTTCCTCTGGATAACCATCTTATTTCTGTGTATAAGAGAAGGCATCTGTACTCTGCGTCCATCTCCTCACAAAGCTGCTCAAACAGGCGCGAGTTAAGTGCGTGTGCTTTAATGTGGTTAATAACTTTAACGACATCACTCAATACGCTGTTAAATTCCGGTGACATTTTTCGGCTTGCCAGCATTTCCCTGTGAATGATACAATGCGTAGATTCACTCTCAGGTGCAACCTCCTTAATCCGAGCAGTTAAACCAGACAGTCGTCCGGTCATGGCAGCAGCTCCGTCTGTGCATATGCTGACACAAAAGGACCATTTCAGTTTTCCTGATATATAACCATCCAGTGACTTGAACAGTTCTGCTCCTGTGGTGTTGGTTGGCAAAGATAGTGCACATAACAAATCCTCATGCACATCCTCCTGATATAGATATCGCACATAAACAAGTAGTAGTGCCTTGTTGTCGATATCTGTAGATTCATCAACCTGGAGTGCATACCACGGTGATGTATTAATCCTCTCCAACAATTGTGCCTCAATGTCTCCGGCTATTTCCTCAATGCGCCTAGTCACAGTGCTAGCTGACAAAGGCACATGTGCTACCTTTTCCACAGCAGCCTCTCCTAGAAGTTCACGGCAAATGTCTTTAGTGGAGGGCAAGATCAATTCTTCACCGATAGTAAATGGCTTTTTAGCCTTAGCAATGCGGTTAGCCACCAAATATGATGCTCTCAGTGCATTCTCCTTTATTGATGTGGTGGCCCTCATAAATTTCTTCTGTGCTTCGTGCTCCCGTTTTTTTCTTTCAAAATACTCCAGGGGCTTGTCTTTTATGCCAGGGTGCTTGGCGGTCAAGTGGCGAAGCAGTTTTGAAGGTTTCATTGCCTCATTAGAGAGCTTCTCACCGCAAACTATGCAGATCGGTTTTGGTGCGTGGGAATCACCTGTCCCGATAAATCCATATTTCAAATAGGACTCATGGTATTGTCTGTTAAAAAAGGTTGCATATTTCTTTGATGTTGAAGGCTCTTCTGTCTGTTCACTGGGCCTTTTTTTCTTCCCAAGAAAACTTTCTAACGATGTCTGTTTCATACTCATTTTTACTAATTTGTGGGTTAAAGCAGACACAATAACACGTCAGTACACACATGAGTACCGGTGAACAGATAGAAGAGCTAGAAGAGTGATACCTTCTCTTTCTCTTCACTCCACTGCTGCTTGCAACCGCTCAGCTCCAGACGTCACCTAAATCCGAATGTAAATCCAAAAACTATCAGCGCAAAAATGTGATCAGTGTTATAAATATATGACCAGTGTATCAAAAAAGCATATAAATATTAATATAAAGTGAAAAAATCAGATAAAGTGCACAAATCCGGCAGCATACACTTAACTGTGCTCACACCTCACAATCGGAAACAATAAAAACATAAAATAGTGTTGCGCCAGATAAAATAACTGAAATATATATAAATCACAAAAGATGACAGTGCCCCCTTTCAATTCCGAGATGCCAGCGTGGACTCTAGAGTCACCTTTACCATTAAAGTAACTCCTTACTTCATGTGGGCATTACACTTTGTGGACTCCCTCTTCACCTGTGCCCCACACACTCACCCACAAAATGGCCGCATCCCACTTCTTCAGCTGTTGGCTTCAATCACTGTGATTCCCTTCACCCACCACTGTCACCCACTTCCTCTGTGCACTTACCTCTCGGGAGCTTCTCTTCAGTCCCCGCGTCTCCGACCTCAAGTCCTCAGTCCTCCCGCGGCGCCTCCTCCTCGACCAATGGCATGGGGTTTGCCTTTCGGCCAATCAGGAGGCAGGAGGACCCACAGTGAAATTATTTAAAGTTCCTCGGGCGGCCTGGTACCATTTGATCCACGGACCGGTACCAGTCCGCGGCCCGGGGGTTGGGGAACACTGTCTTAACCTATCAAAACATCCCTACCACAATGCAAAGGCTTACTACAGCAAAATCCATTCATAAAAAAACAAAACAAATCGCCCCTAACCACAGGCCAACACAGACATATACCTTTTAAAAGGCCACTCACACAAATCCACTTCATTTCACCTAGAACACCCGGAATACTTCAAACCAAAAACATTCCAAAAGGACTTTTCAACAAAACCAATGCCACGCCACACCTGTATTAAGACTATTCGGAGCCACTGTCTGCCACCAAAATATGAAGGATTGTTCCCTACGTAGTAACTAACATTAAATCCTCTCCACCCTCCACTGTAAACTGTGTAAGCATGCAACATCTAAGTAGTGATATCTGATGGCCAAATGTCTGCCAATGCTCTACCAATGGAGCCAACGGAATTCCCCTATGCAGGGCAGAAACATATTCAATCATACCAGTTTTAAATTTCCATGATGTTTGTCCAATATAAATCTTATTACAAGGACAAATTATCATGTATACCACTGCCTCCGAATCATAGGATGTCTATACTCAGATATCTCTAAAGATAACGGGCAAATAACACAATGACCACATATTCTATGTCCCCCCCCCACCGCTGGTTTGACAAAACACGTGGGCGGTATAATATCAAACGGTCACAAAGATTATGAGAGCAACTAAACGCAAATCACAAACCCTGAGAACACACCCTATGCGTATGCAACAAATACTAATGTTTACTCACAATATTCTTAATAGCAAAAGCTTCAGATGAATAAGGTATAAGACACACACTTAGCTCAAAGAGTTCTGTTCTGGACTCTGCAAAAACAAATTGTCCTGACTGACATTTTAAGCTCTAAGAAATGCTCACCTAATCACTCCAGCGGGATAATTCTTCTGTCTAAAATGTTGACTAAGAATGTGAGCTTGTGACCTAAACTCCAGATCATTTGAACATACCCTATGGGCCCTTAAAAACTGGCCCATAGGGATATTATCCCAAAGATGTCGTGAGTGAAAACTTGAGTAATTAAGCAAGCTGTTCCGATCAGCTGGCTTAAGATAAAATGTTGTCCGTAACAAGCCATCACCCAAATGGGTCACCTCAAGGTCCAAAAAATTAATTTTACTCCAGGAATACTCCGGCGTAAATTTTAAATGCTGATGTGAAGCATTTAGCCATTCAAAAAATGTAAATAACCTAGCCTCAGAACTACGCCAAATGAAAAAAATGTCATCTATAAACCTTGACCAAATGACCACTTCAGACCAATACTGAGAAGAATACACCATCTCCTCCTCAAACTCACATACATATAGACAGGCCACTGACGGGGCCACTGTGGCCCCCATTGCCACCCCATGAATCTGATGATAAAACTGATCTTCAACTGAAAATAATTCAGTTTGAGAACCATATCGCCCGATTCCTGAGTAATAGATCTTACTTGTAACAGATATCGTGTGCTAGGCATTATTGCATGTGTCTCGGGAACACGTGTATACAAAGATACTATGTCCATGGTTACCAAGAACCATGCATTCTCCATTTTTATCTCTCGTAACATCAACAAGGTTCCAAAATCTCTTACATGTGATCTGGAGGATTTAACAAAAGGGTTAAAATAATAATCCACAAATTTCAACAGCGATTCTAATACTGAACTCCTCGCTGAAACTATTGGTCTACCCAGAGGTTTTACTGGATCTTTATGGATTTTCGGCAATATATAAAAATAGGGAATGGTTGGATGTCTCAACCACAAAAAACAAAACAATCTATCCGTAATCAAGCCACACAAAGTAGATTCTATGACAACAAAACTCTCTGCTTGCATCTCTAAAGTGGGATCCATATCCAACCGATAAAACTGTCCCTTATCTAGTCCTTGCACTATTTGACAGAGTAAACAATCGATTTACATTTACCCATTCCACTCCACTCCACATTTTATAGACCTCTTATTATAGCTCCCTTCTGCTGTCTCTTCTCCAAGCTAAGATGCACTAATCTCTTTAGCCTTTTCTCATAGGAAGCGTTGTTACTCACCTGTAAGCGGTGATCTCCAGGAAAAGCAGGAATCAGTCTTCACATATGGGTGACATGTACCGACGGAGTCCAGGTAGGATCGCTACCCAGCATCCAATTGGAAAGCTTTTGGGAGCAATCCACTGTGCCTGCGAATCTGCCTTTCCGCCTTCCCAATGCCTCTCCTCAGCTGAGTTTGTAGCGGAGCGATAGAGGGAAAAAGAGAATATCCTACAGCTCCTAGGGAAAGAGAACGGGATGTGAAGACTGATTCCTGCTGTTCCCGGAGATCACCCGTTACAGGTCAGCAACAACGCTATCTCCAAGAACAAGCAGGAATGTAGTCTTCACATATGGGACTCGCTTGCTCCCCCCCCCCCCCCCCCAGGTACCAGACTGGAAGTGGGTAGCCCTGGTATCCCTGAGGCTAAAGGATAGAACCAAGAGTATGGATACAAAGTGGCTAGAACACCTCTAATGAAAGTCTGGTGCCAGAAAGACGTCCAGGACAGAGGGTAGGAGCTGCATTTAAGTCCCAAAAAAATGCTGGAGGACAGCCTGGCCAAAGACAGCATCCCAATGAGAGTCCCTATCTAGGCAGTAGTGTGCAGCAAAGGTATGAATGGAGAACCAGGTGGCTGCTCGACAGATCTCTTCAATGGAGATGGAACGGAGGTTGGCAACCGAGGTTGCCATGGCTCGCACGTTGTGAGCGATGACGTGACCCTCGAGGGAGAGTACCGCCTGCACACAGGCAAAGGAAATGCAGTCCATTATTCATTTGGATAGGGTGAGCTTTGTCACTGGAAGACCAAGGTGACTTGTATCGAAGGAAATGAATAGTTGTGAGAATTTCCTTTGAGCCTTGGTTCTGTCCAAGTAGTAAGCCAAGTAGTAAGCTCTTTACAGTCTAGAGTATGCAGTGCTGCTTCAGCCCGAGAGGCATGTGGTTTCAGGAAGAAGATCAGTAGGATTACCGACTGGTTCAGTTGGAAGGCTGATACCACTTTCGGAAGGAAGAGTACCTTCCATGTGAGAAACTTGAATGAAGCAGTGGCTAAATTTATTTATTTATTTATTTACATTCTCTTATATACCGCGCTATTCTGCATCAGTGCGGTTTACATTGAACAAACTGAAATTACATTGAACAGGGCATTATAACTTGGAGATAACTATTTTACAGGAAGCATGAGCTATGGAGGGTTAAGTGGCTTGCCCAAGACCACTGTTCCCTCTAAGCTGTGCGCGTGCACACACCTTGCCAAGCGAGCGCACATACTTTACAACAGAGCGCACAAAAATTACGGTTCTGATTCTGATAGGAAACACAGACGTCTTAAAATTTAAAAGTTGTTGTGCATTTATGGTTTTCACAAGTTCTACAATATTTTCTAGTGCAATCAATGTGGTGTACATACTGTATTCTGACGTGTAGTCAAATTTTAAAGTACATAACTCCGAGTGTTGTTATGTGGCGCACAAAAAATGTAACCTTCCTTCAAAAGCCGCACAGCTGATATTTTATGTGCACACAACCTACAGAAAATTAGAGGGAACATTGCCCAAGACCACAAGGAGCACCTGTGGGACTAGAAACCCCAATCCTTCCGGCCCAAGGTTACTGTCCTCTAGTGGGATTTGAACCACCGACCTTCCGGCCTGAAGTACCTTGCCCCAACCACTAGGCCACTCCTCCACTCCCTAAAGGCAGGTTTTAGAAACTGCACTAGAACCACACTGAGGTCCCAGGCCACCGGCAGTGATTTGATAGGTGGCTTGGACAGCAGGAGACCTCACTTAAAATGTTGCACCAAGGGGTGAGAAGAAATAGGCTGTGTGTCAAGAGGCTTGCAATAAGCTGTAATGGCACGGAGATTAACTCTGAGTTAGTCTTGAGACCTACAGAGGACAAGTGGAGGAAATATTGTAGAAGAAATTCCACCGGGCAGGTAGAGGGGTCAATTTGCTTTGGAGAGCACCAGAGTATGAACCCCTCTGTCATTTAAAGGCATATGTGATTCCTCCCAGCTATTCAGTTCCATGGTATCTCAATAACAGAATTAGGACAAATCGCTTTGTTTATTGAACATATTATTAGCACCTGTTCCTAATAACTTGTAGCCATGCTGTAGTATTATATCTGTAAATAGACTGTAAATAGTTTCCCCTGTTATCCAAGTTCCTCCCCTTGTTATCTGTAAACTCATGCATGTTATTGTACTGAGACTTTTTGTTCTATGTGAACCGCGCTGATGCCGAATAGTGCGGTATATAAGAGAATGTAAATAAATAAAATAAATAAATAAATATGAATGTCTGGTGGACGATCTGCATGATGCAAATAAGGATATCCTTGACCTGTTATGGGAGATCAAGATTAGCAAGGATTACACTTTCAGAAGCCAGGCTGTGAGGCGGAGGCCCTGTGGATTGGGATAGAGAAGCGACCTGTGATCCTGAGAGAGGAGGTTGGATGCATGTCACAAGCCAAGAGACTGAGTCTGTGCTAGTTGAAGCAGGAGAGGAAACCATGGCTGACAGGGCCAAAAAGGGGCTAAGAGAATCATCAAGCCCTTGTTGGCCTGTAGTTTGAACAGGGTCTTGGGAATCAAGCAGATGGGCGGAAATGCATAGAACAGACATCCCTAGTGGAGAAGGAAAGCATCCGTGACCTGTCTGTGCAGGGAGGGAAGCTGTGAGCAGAAGCTGTGTGTTCTCTTGGGTGGTGAACAGATCTATGAGTGGGGTCTCCCAAATGTGAACGATCCAAGATGACATTTCTCGATTAGAGTCCATTTGTGTAGACGTAGAATACAGCTGAGTCTGTCCATAAGGAGATGAGTTCACCTGGGAGATTCACCGCTCCGAGTTGGATGCGGTGTGCAATTGAGAAGTACCAGAGGCGTAGCGCTTCCTGACAGAGGGAATAGGATCCTGTTCCTCCCTGCTTCTTCACACAGAACATGGCCACCTGGTTGTCCATTCTAAGATCTGTTGGCCCCAGAATTGAGGTTGAAAAACCCAAAGGGTGTTCATAAGTGCATGTAGTTCCAGGAGGTTTATCTGCAACAGAGAGATTCCTGATGTGTCCACTGACTCTGTGTGGTTAGATTGTTCAGATGTGCCTTCAAACTGAGCTTGGAGGCATTCGCTGTCAATGTGCATTGAGATGGAGGCATCTGAAAAGGTGACTTCCTGAGTAGGTTTTGAGGGGAAGACCACTGAAGGGAGTTGAGATGTGGAGAGGTGGTGCATATTTTGTCTGAGAGACGCCTGGTTGCCTGAGTCCATTGAGACAAAAGAGTCCATTGGGCTTGTCGCATGTGCAGGCGGGCAAAGGGACTACATGGACTGTGGAGGCCATCTGTCCCAAAAGGCATAGCATTTCTCGAACTGTTACACAACTGTGATTTATTATCTTGTGGGTTAACTCTATGAGCCAGGTAAAGTGATCCAGAAGGAAAGCTCTAGCCTGTTGAGTATCCAGAAGTGCTCCAATGAACTTGAGCCACTGGTCTGGCACCAGGTGCGATGTGGGAAAGTTTAAGACAAATCCCAGATGTTGGAACACAGTGATGGTGCGATGAAGGGAGAGCTTTACCTCTTGTGGGGATTCTCCCCTAATTAGCCAGTCATCTAAGTAGGGGAAGAGGAAGGGTTAATTAAGTCTTACCTACTAATTGGCTTTTCTTGAGTACTTCAAGTCCATTCCCAACGTGTAGGTTGTCACCCCCAACCAGCAGCTTGGATATGGACAGTAACGAAGCTTGATGACATCACCATACATACCGCACTGCCACTGCCCACCAGGCTTAGTATTCAATTGCCAAAGAAGACTAAAATCAAACTATAAACCCATCCTTAACTAGTAGAAACCACAGCTGCATCGTAAAGAACCAACATTTGAACGCCTAGGTCAGCAAGTAACTCCAAGGCATGCCAACACGTCCCCTTCACTTATCCTTTTTTTTTTTTTTCCTGAACCGTAACTGCCCATCCTTTGGGCCATCCACCGCTCCAAAAGATACCACAACTCTGAGACTACCCCCGACCACCTCAAAAAAACTGCTTCTTCCGGCTCGGGATTACATACACACCATGAAGCAAAACTAGGGAGGGTCTGAGACTGAACTTGAGGTACTCAAGGAAAGTCAATTAGAAGGTAAGACCTAATTAACCCTTCCTTATCGTACCTCAAGTCCCGTCTCGACATGTGGGATGTATCATAGCAGTATTAAACTCGAGAGGGACCCGCAAGCTCGGCTTGTAACACTGCTGCCTCAAATCTTGCATCTCCAGCGACCTGTACAGCTAGTCGGTAGTGCCGCACAAAGGTATGCAGCATCTACCAGGTGGCTGCTCTGCAGATATCCACTGGTGGCACAAAATTGGCTTCTGCCCAAGAGGCTGACTGTGCTCGAGTTGAATGTGCCCGCATGCCGAGGGGAGACACCCTATGTCGCAAGAAGTACCCCGATGATATGGTTACTTTAATCCATCTAGAGATCGAGGCCTTAGAGGCTACTGTACTTCCCCTTTCCGCAGCCCTCCAAATAGTACAAACAGTTGGTCAGATTTCTGGATTGATTGCGTCCTCTTTAAATATATCCTTAGCACCAGACGTGCTTCTAGGAGATGCAAACTGGAACTTCCAGCCTTCTCTCCATGTTCTGAAAAGACCGGCAGGGTAACCCGTTGATTTACGTGAAAGGTGGAGATCACCTTAGGCAAGAAGGAGGGTACTGGCTGCAAAACCCCTTCTCCCTCGATATCGAAAGAAACTGTTCCCTGCATGATAATGCCTGCAACTCCGAAATTCGCCTCGTGGAGCAACTTGCCACAAGAAACACCATTTTCAAGGTCAAATCCTTGAGCGAACATGATCCCAAGGGCTCGAAAGGCAGCTCTATAAACACCAACAAAACAAGGTTAAGGTCCCAGGAAGGAACCACCTCTCTCACCAGGGGCTGGACCTGTAGGAACCGCACCATATCTGGGTGTGCCCCTAAGGAGACCCCCTGGACTTTTCCCCTGTAGCAAGACAACGCCACCATCTGCACGCTGAGCGAGCTACACGCGAGTCCCTTGTCCAGACCTGCCTGCAAAAAAGGCCAACACCTCCAGCACAGACACCCCTAGTGGTCAACACTGTCGTTCAGCACATCAGTCCTCAAAAGCACGCCCAAATATATGATAGTGACGTGGAACACTTTCGGGCCTTCAACATTGTGGCAATAACTTCTGCTGAGTATCCTCTCTAGAGTCAGGGCGTAAGTGAGAATCAATCCACCTGTGGCATCCATACAGGCCCCCGGGTAAGGCCGTCGGCCCTGGCTGGGGAGTCGCCACAGACCGTCCACCATTAACTGCACCAGATCCACATACCACAGCCGGCATGACCAATCCAGTGCCACAAGGATGACTAGACTTCGATGAGCTCTGATTCTCTGCACTACTCGACCTACGGGGATAGCAGAGTATCCGTGGGCCAGTGCTGCACCAGCGCATCGAGGCCTTCCGACATGCGCTCTTGCCTCCTGCTGTGGAAGCGCAGAGTCTTTGCAGACTCATAGGTCACCATCAGTCCATGATTGGCTGCCCCCAGAACCTCACCAGCAGGGCGTACACTTCCGGGTTGAGGGACCACTTGCCCATCTCGAGGCACCACCTGCTGAGACATCAGCTTCCACATTCTCTTTCCCTGCCATGTGTGCTGCGGATAGGGCCTGCAAGTTGTCCTCCGCCCACTGCAGCAGAGGGGAGATCTCATCCTCGAGCTGTACACTGCCCGTGCCTCCCTGTCTATTGATATAGGCTACCGTTGTGGCATTGTCGGAGAAGACCCACACCTCCTTGCCTTGCAGGAGAGACCAAAACTGCTTGAGTGCCAGAAACACCACCCTCATCTCTAACCAGTTCATGGACCAGGTGCTCTCCTCCATTGACCACAAGTCTTGCGCAATCTGACCCTTGCAATGAGCTCAGGTGTCCGTCACCACCAGTATCCACCATGGCACCTCCTATGGCATCCCTACCTTGCAAAGTGTGTGGTTGAAGCCACCACTGCAGGGATAGCTGAACCCCCTCGGGGCAGGGGAGTGGTTGCATAAGCAGGTACTGCTGCACTGACAATCTCCTTAAGAGGGCCCTCTGCAACAGTCGCATGTGCGCCCGCGGCACCAGGTCGATCACTGCTGCCATCAACCTCAGCACCTGTAGGTAACACCAGGCTGTCAGGGCCATGCTCAGAAGAAACTGATGAATCTGAATTTGCAAAGTATGCATCCGCTCCAGAGGCAATGAAACACAGCCCGTGCCTGTTTGAAACTGGGCTCCTAAGTATACCATGTCTTCCGCCGGCTCTAAGCAACTTTTCATCCAGTTGATTACCCAGCCTAAAAACTCTGCAACTGCTCGATGACCCTTATGCGTAGCTACCACACTCTCCTCCTGGGACTTCGCCCGATGAGCCAATCATCCAGGTAGGGATGGACCATGATCCCTTTGTGCCTGAGTGTGGCCGCCGCCACCACCACCATCACCACCACCATGACTTTGGTGAAGGTGTACGGTGCCATCGCGAGACCGAAAGGCAGGGCTGTAAATTAAAAGAGTCCCCCGGATGGGAATATGTAAGTATGTCTCTGTGAGATCTAGGGTCAACAGAAACTCCTTTTCGAACGGCCGCAATGATGGATCGCAGTGTTTCCATGTGAAAATGAGGCACTCGTAAACAGTGGGCGACATGCTTCAGATCCAGAACGGGCCGGAACGAGCTCTCCTTTTTGGGAACCACAAAATAAATCGAGTATCAACCCAATCCGTGTTGCTCTGGTGGGACCTCGATGACTGTGTTCAGGGCCTGCAGTCGTACTAGCGTGTCGTGCACCATTTGGATCTTGGAGGGCGCTTTGCAGGGGGAGCAGATGAAGATTTCCGCCACTGCCTTCGCAAACTCGAGTGCGCAGCCTTTCGGTATGACCTCCAACACCCACTGATCGGACGTGAACTGACCTCCTACAGAAATGGGTCCCTCCTGGGCCTCTCTGGCTTCATTGTGGCTTCTTTGTTGTGCCCATGGAGGAGTCATACACCCCTCTTCCCGGACCCCAGAAGTCACAAATGATTGGCCTCTTGAAGGAAATTGCCCCCTCTGATATGGGGCAAATTGCACTCCCGAAACTTCCAAAATTTGTGCAACTGTCCCCGTGGTGTCCCGGAGTCTCTTGCCTGCTTCTGCCTAACCTCTGGGAGCCTACCTCCTTTAGACTCCCTCAAGTCCTTCACCAGCTTCTCCAACACTTCCCCAAACAGCAGCTTATCTATGAAGGGAAGCCTACTCAGGCAGGACTTGGAAGAGACATCTGTGGCCCAATTTCGCAGCCATAAGTAGAGCTGAGCAGCCACTACTGTGGCTATGCCCTTGGATAAGGTCATAAAAGGCATCCCCCAGATAGACCGCCCCGGATTCTAGCTTCGCTTTCCGGTGGAGATGGCTGCGCCAGCTCTACCCCCTCTAGTAGGCCCTGAGCCCAGCATAAGCAAGCCCTAGCTATGAAGGCCCCGCACACTGACGCCTGCAGGAACAGTGTGTTAATCTCAAAGGCCTGCTTGAGGAGAGTCTCAAACTTCCAGTCCCGAGTGTCCTTAAGTGCCGTACTGCCTTCCATTGGTATAGTCGACTTCTTTATGACAGCAGAGACCACTGTATCCACATTTGGAGAGCGAAAAAGTTTCTTCTCGCGGTCTGGTATAGGGTAAAGGCACGCCAAGGTCCGGCACATCCTACTAATCTTGGATCATCTGCTTGATGACCCTATGCAGTGGGAATACTGTCTTGGCTTTTCACATGGGCTGGAACAAAGGATCCTCTAAGGGTTCCCTCTTCCTCCTGCTGTGCTTCGGCAGATATGTTGAGGGCTGCCAAGGATTGAGTAATTATGGTGGTGAGCTCCTCCCTGCGAAAAGCTCGCACGATCCAGGACTCATCCTGTTGCAGGATCTCCCCCCTCTTCCAACTCTGCAGCATCTGACCCATCAGCTCTGCAGCATTGTCCTCCTCTTCCGACCTGAGGGACTCTGACTCTTCCAACAGGTCTCTCTCTGACTCTTCGGTCTCCTGTGGGGCTAGGGCCAGCTTCCTCCATTTCCGCCAGGTTCCGTCGCTTTGTTCTGTCCGGGCCCCTACCCAAAGGCCTCTCTCCCTGTTTCATGCAAAAAGCCTTATGTATAAGAATGAATTCCGGAGAGAAACCTCCCGGTAGGTCCTGTGCCGCAGGGCCCCTTAAGGAAGAGGGCCGTGGGGCTTTCTGGCCCTTCATCTGCACTTCCAGGATAGATGGAGCGGATGTCCCGTCCTCAGCACTGGACTCCACTACCCCCTATCACCATCACGGGGGAGTGCCAGCCTGCCAAGGACACATCTGTGCGCTCTAGGGCCCTAGGCTAGTTCCCCTTCTGGGACCCCTCATCCGGCCAGTCCCCTTCCACCGAGTGGGCCTTGCCCACACAACCCCTTACATAAATCTGTTGTTGAAAGTGAACTCTTGCAGAGCCCACATGCTAAGCAGCTTGCCTTTGTGGGCATGGCTTGTCTCTGAAGCACCTGTGCCCTGTCCTCCGAGAATGCCCCCGCCTGCCCCTGAGGCTGGGTGCTGTCCTCACCAAACCAGCGCAGAAACCTGACACTCAGCACCACTACCTTTGACTGGGTGCCCTGGGCTGCCTGCAAAGACAGGTTCCCCTCGATCTTGGCGTTTTCCTTTTATTTTTGTTTTACTTTCCTTTCAACACACCAACAGGAGCCCAAGCACGAAAACCCCGGTAGAAATACCAGTACGCTGCGGCCAACTTAGTTAAGCCCCTGCGCACCCAGCTCCAAAAAACGGTGCCAGCTTTCCTGCCTCCAAAAGGCTGCCTCCAAAACCTCACCGAAAGCCAAGCCTGCTCCCTGCTCCTGTGACAGCTGCCCTTGCACTCTGTAAGTTCCCGATCCTGCACCACTTACCAATGCAAACTCCCTCTCTCGCCCGCTCAGCCCTGGAAGCAGTGTCCACAGCAGTGGGAGTAACAGAGGCAAGCTCTATGAGGGCAGGCTGGCCCAAAGTGTTCCATGCAGCTCCTCACCCCTTGGGGATTGGGAGCCATGAACCCAAGCACTGCTGCCCTTTGCCTGATCTGGGTCACTTGCACGGTTCTGTGCTCCAGGTTTTCGGGGGGTTTTGTTTTTCGAGCGGACACCAGCTCTACCCAAAAGAACCAAAAGCAGATTGAATGTAAATCATAATAAAACCTTTCATTGAGTCCCCTGGTGGGAATCACCTCCCTCCAGCTACTTGGAGACAGACAATACTGAGCTTGGTGGACGGTGGCAGTGCTCCATGTAGAGTGATGTCATCAAGTTTTGTTACTGTCAGTCTCCAAGCTGCTCGTTGGAGGTGACAACCCACACGTTGGGACTGAACTTGAGGTACGATAAGGAAGACCCCCAAAGTGCAGAGGTAGGCCAAAACCACTGCCATGCACTTTGTAAATACTTGGGTTGCAGAGGCTAAACCGAAGGGGAGCACCCAATATTGGTAGTGGTTCTGCTGGAACCGAAAACACAGATACTGTCTGTGCTGAGGCTAGATAAATAAATGTGTGTATGCCTCCTTGAGGTCTAGAGAACAATCATTCCTCTGAAGGTATGGCAGGAGTGTATCGAGGGAAATCATTTTGAATTTTTCTCAAATGAGGAATCTGTTTAGGTCCCTTAGATCTAAGATGGGCCCGAACCCTCCTGTTTTCTTGGGGTTCTTGAGGCACCACCAGCCAGTCAATGGAGGCACTGCATGCAAATATATCTCATGCATATCTATTGTAGATATCCTGAAAATCTAATTGGCTGGGTGTGCCTCAAGGATTGGGTTGAGAACCACCGGCCTAGGCCAATGCCCCCTCCCCCCTGTCAACACAAGTTTTTTATCCGTGAATTTGTGTTTAAGGCTATAGGCATGTAAGCTTTCCCTCCCCTATACTGATAATCTGCCCCTCCCCCTTCCACCTTCTTTCCACCCATATTCTCACATTCTTCTATGTTTTTTTCCCCTTTCCTTCCTTCTTGCACTCTTCTCTGCTCTCTGTATTCTGTATTCCTCTGCCCTTCCCTTTGAGTTCCTTACTCTTCCCCCACCCTCACCCCTCTTGCTTGCACGCACTCTTATTCCACATAGCTTCCTATTACCTTAGAAACATAGAAACATAACAGAAAAAGACCACATGGCCTATCTAGTCTGTCCTTCCATATCAACAACGACAACAGTCCCCTTTTTTCCTTTACAGATCCTCTGTGTTTGTCCCATGCTTTTTTGAATTCAGATACTGTCCTCATCTCTACCACCTCCAATGGGAGACTATTCCACAGATCCACCACTCTTTTGGTAAAGAAATATTTTCATATATCACCCCTGAATCTATCCCCTTTCACCCTCATCCCATGTCCCCTCGTAGCAGAACTTGTTTTCAATCGAAAGAGGCTCTCTCCCTGAACATTTATGCCATGGAGGTATTTAAACATCTCAATCATATCACCTCTATCCCACCTTTCCTTTAAGGTGTACATATTAAGATCCTTAAGTCTGTCCTCATATGCTTCATAATGAAGACCACTAACCATTTAGTAGTCACCCTCTGTAATGACTCCATCCTCTTCAGCAGTTGACCAGCTCTTCCATCACCAGTGGGAGGCCAGCTCCCTCTTCCCTCCTGACTTCTTTAACACTGCATGCCTGCTTTTGTTGTACCAGCAAACTGCCACCGCCACTACCACTATAGGACCTTCACTAATTTCAATGCAGCAGGGTTGGGGGTCACACGATATGTATTTTCTTGCTGCTGCTGCTCATCTTCAGGTGCTGGGGTCTGACGTCCCTGCCATGCTGCTTCTTCCAGCTCCCAGCTCCTTCTCACCTCCTGTCTGTATGCATAGATTTGTGTGCACACACACACATACCTACACACATGAAAGGCCAGATAGACAACATACCTTTCTCCCAACTGCCAGCATCACTTAAGCAAAGCATTCCTTAAAAACATAGGTGGCATTCCTCAGATACAAATTTTTTAAAAATTATTTGACAGAAAAATTACTATCAGTTAACATCAAAAATGCATTCACAGAAATCCTGTGCGTTTCAAGAAACTGCATTGATTCTATTCTAATACTTACCATACTCTCTGGTAGTGTCTGAAGTGTTGTTTTCAGCTGATCAGCAGGTGAAAGTGTTTCAGGAAGAAACAAAACTCTGGACAAAATAAGTAGGGAAGAAGGAATTTCCTGGTTCAAGTGCAGATCCAACCACTGCAACACAAATGACAAAAATTAAAATACTATAGGGCAAATTTATCAAACTCTGCTAAAGCACTATTTATATGCCCCAATGAGTTTAACAGGGCCTGTTTACTAACAATGTGCATTAATGCATCTTAGCACATTATTGCAATTTGATAAATTGGCCATTTATGTTATACCACCATATGAGCGACATCTGCACCGATGAAGCCCCTGCGGAAGCATCCTCCAGCTTTCAAAGAAAGCCTTTGGGAGATGCCATCACGCATGCATGGTCCCCTTCTCGCCTAACAGTGCCATCTTGCTCAGACAGATGACATAGCTAAAGACAGCAAAAAATGAAGAAAGCAACTCCAAGAGGAGAAGGGAGGGCTGTGAGGAGTGATTCCTATTGTCTACGGAGAACACCTATTACAGGTGAGTAACTACTCTTTCTCCGGGAAAAAGCAGGAAGTCAGTCCTCACATACGGGACTTCTTAACTAAAGGCTACCGAAAGCCCATACAGAAAAAACACGGTTACCCTCAGGGGAAGCTGTGAGCAGCAGCAATTGAGTCCGCAGGTGCAGACCACAGTAAGACATGTGTGTCCGAAGGAAACCAGCACTCCAATAGCCTGAACACAGAAGGGCCGGAAGATAGGAGTTGCCTAGAACCTGAAAAGATTGCGAAGCATGGCTGGCTGAAGGTACTGTCATGTCGGAACTCCCTCTCCAGGCAGTAATGAGCTGCAAAGGTATGGATGGAAGACCAGGTGGCAGCCCGGCAGATGTCCACCATCAGGACGGAGTGCAGGTTTGCCACAGAGGCCTCCATGGCCCTGACACGGTGCACTGTGACCCGGCTGTCCAGCAAAAGCCCCACCTGCTGCTCACAGGCAAGACTGATACAGTCCGCCACCAAAGTAGATAGCGTATGCTTCGTCAGCGCTTCCCCCAGTTTACTGGGGTCATATGAGACAAAAAGCTGAGAAGCTTTACGGTGGCCCTGGGTACGTTGAATGTAGAAGGACCTGGTTCTCTTACAGTCCAAGGTGTGGAGAACAGTCTCCACCCTACTGGCATGAGGCCTCGGGATGAAGGTGAGAAGCACCACCTTCTGGTTGAGGTAAAAAGGCGATACCAACTTTTGAAAGAATTTGGGGTGTGTGCGAAGTACAACCCTGTTCTTGTAGAACCTGGTGCAAGGTGCCTCCTCCACCAAGGCATGGAGCTCGCTGACCCTGCGAGCAGAGGTGAGTGCAACCAGAACACCACTTTCAACGAAAGGTATTGCAGGTGGCAACTAGCCAGTAGCTCAAAAGGCGAGCGAGTATGCTGCACCAGTACAATATTGAGGTCCCACTCGGTCACCAGAGGACAAATACCAGGGATTTCAATAAAAGGAGTCCCCTCATGAAACGGGTCACCAACGGTTGAGCCGAGAGGGGCTTGCCATCCACCAGATTGTGATGTGCCGCCAGGGCACTGAGGTGCACTCTGTCGGAGTTCGATTTGAGTCCGGAGTGCGAGAGATGGAGAAGGTACTGCAGGAGAATGGGCTAATCCTGTGCTCTGCACACCAGACTGAAAATCTACGCCATCTGAAGGCATATGCTTTCCTGGTGGAAGACTTACAGGAAGCCTGCAGGACCTCCTCCACTTCCTCTGAAAGGTTGAAAGGGGCTAGGGTCACCCTTTCAGCAGCCATGCTGTCAGTGACAGGGACCCCAGATTGGGGTGCAAGAGTCCCCATCCTGCAACAGGAGCCCTGGGGAGCTCTCCAATGGGATGGAAGTCTCCAATGACAGCCAGAGGAGTAATGGGAATCACGGCTGTCTGGGCCATTGAGGGGCTCAGGATCAGCGAGGCCTTGTCGTGGAGGGTCCTGAATAACCTTTTGGCAATTAGTGGTATGGGTGGGAAGGCATACATGAGACTTTCTGACCACGAGATGAGGAACGCATCTGCCACCACCTGGGAAGGGTGGGCTTGCTGAGAGCAGAAGCAGGGCAACTGGAGGATGTCTAGGCTGGCAAACAGGTCTATCCATGGCTCCCCCAGAGGTGGAAAAGCCGGCTGGCCACTCTGGGGTCCAGCTGCCACTGGAGGATCCTGCTTAATCTGTCGGCCAGTGCATTGTCTTGTCTGGCAGGTATACTGCCCGTAAGAGTATGTCCTGCTGGACTGTGTAGAAAGGCCTGAAAAGGTAGGTAGGTTTCTGTAAGCAGCCCCTTTTCTCGGGTAGAAGGGCTTTGTACCCAAGCCCTTCTGTCAGGGTGGGGCAGCGGTCTTTTTAGAGAGCTTGGTCCTCTTCATGAACTCGGTCTCCAGCTCGGCAGATGACAGTGTCTCCCACATATGGAGCATTAGCCATTCCAAGATAGGAGGGATGGGCACCGTAAGAGACTCCCTCGGAGGGGCCTCATATTGGAGGATGACTAGTTCCTCCATACGAGGGTCCGCCTCTGATTCTGTTGGGAATACTAGGGCCTTGGATATGTCCCTGATGAAGTTGAGGAATGCCATGTCCTTGGATGGAGACAGATGTCAGGGCTCCGAGGAAGGGGAGTCCAAGGGGATGTTTTGGTGAAGACGTGTGTCCAGTGACTCCTGGTCGTCCATTTCCCTATCAGAATAGTCTGTCAAGGACTCGAGGGAAGGATGGCTCATGGGCTCTGGGGCTGATCCCTGCCCACAGCGGTCCTGTGGCCAGTGCCAAGCACATTGGCTGGGGAAGATCTCGGCTCCATGGAACGGGAACCAGATCGAGACCTTAGCCGAGGATCGACTCGAGACCAAAGGACCTCGAGGATCGGCTCAGTCTCCATGGACGTCCATTGAGGGCCCAGTGGTCTGGGCAGAGGAACCGGTGGTACCGGACAACAATGCCTGCTGCTGGTCCATGAAGGCAGAGAAGCTCCAGGGTCGCCATTCTGGACTCCAATCCAGAAGGCTCCACAGCCATCGGCATGGGCACCAAGGGAATCAGGCCCGATGCCGGCTACCACAAAGGGGAGTCCTCAACGAGGATGTTGTCGGGCGACTAAGGTTGGCCTGAGGTAGAGTCCTTTCGGGGGACCTTCACAGGTCGCTCCTTCTCCAATCGCTTGGACGAGCATCTAGGACTGCAGGACATGGCTCAGGACTTGCCCAGCCCATCTGAACCATCCAGGGATGTCACCATCAAGGCCTTCTTCTTCTGCCTCAAGGCAGACCCCCTTTCTGAGGAACCACGGTGTCAGTCAGGGTCTGTAAGACTACCCTGGGATTTCACGGTTTTGGAAGAGGCCTTGGCCTTTGGAGGTACCGGGGACTTCGGGAAAAACTTATCGTGCTGCTGCTGGCGGCTCTTGAGGGCCTTGGTGGACATCATCTTACAGAGGCCGCATGCCGTGGGGTTGTGGTCCAGTTCCAGACAACGAAGGCAGCAGTCGTGCTTCGATCAGGGACATTATTTTGGCACACTGACCACACTTTTTAAAACCACTGGTAGCCATGGGAGAAAAAAGTATTCCAGCGAGGTAGAAGACCCGCGGTGCTGCCAGTTGGAAAAAAAGGCACGAAGGTGCCAAAAAGGAAAAAAACGACTATGAACCCAAGACTCGATGCCAGGGCAGCAGGCTCGGGTGGCAGGAAGAGGACTAGTGCACAACTGGAGGAGAGTATGAAACTCAGGTCGAGAAAATCAACTTTTTCCGGGGGAAGAGCAGACAGACATCTGAAGGGCTCTGTGGAAAAAAGGAGACCGAGCAAGATGGCATCCTTAGGCGGGAAGGGGACCACGCATGCATGGTGGCATCTCCCAAAGGCTTTCTTTGACAAATGGGGGGATGTGAGGACTGACTTCCCGCTTGTTCCTGGAGAATGTGAAATCCAAACTTAAGTGATAATAATCTAAATCTAAATCATATAAAATAGATATTTGTTTTAAAAAATCTAAATACTGTACTTAATTGAATCAAGAATCTATAATTGTCAATTTTCTCAAACATGGCATGTTTGATTTTAGGAAAAAAATGAATACATTTATTTTTGAGAAAGTCTATGCCTAATGTTTTAATACGTTATAGCTGCTATATTGACAATGTGTTTATATTATCGTATGTATGATTTATTATCTGTATGATATTTACTATGTTATGGTTTAATATAACCCGCTAAAGACTTTTGATTTGAGGAATATGCATTTTTAAACAAGCTCAGATGACAAGATTTCAACTTTCATATTTTGGACACATCATGTGAAGAGAGAGATCATTAGAGAAAGACATCATGCTTGGCAAGGTTGAAGGCCAACACAAAAGAGGAAGGCCAGCAGAGAGATGGATCGATACAATAGAGCAGCTATGGATGTCACTCTATCACCAATGAGCTGCCTGACTGAAGACCAAACACAGTTTAGGACAACTATAAAGAGAGTTGCCATGAGTCAACACAGACTTGATGGCACTTAACAAAAACATAGTAAATGACCAGTATAATCCATCTAATCTGTCTAGTAGGTAGACTAAAGTTGCACCTGCCACCCTATGCAGGTTACCAGCCTCTATGTCTTTGTTTAGGGTTGTACCAGCCACTTCATGCAGATTATCCCCTTTTATTTGAAGTATAAAACTTACTTAAGCATGCTTTGATTCCATCCTCTTTCTTTATAGGGATTCTCTATCTGTCCCTTGCCTTTTCGAATTCTATCACTTTTTGCCCCACCCCCTCCATTGGAAGGGCATTCCAGACATTCACCACCCTTTCTGTAAAGAAGTATTAACTGATGTGGCCTTTAAGTTTACCTTCTTGCAACTTCATTTAATGTCCTCTAGTTCTACAACTTCCCCTTCTTTGAGAAAGGTTTGCTTCGTCCATTAAGACCGTTTAAGTATCTGATAGTTTTGATGAATATTTGTCCTGTTTAAAGGATTATAAACTTTTTGTGACCTCTGTTAAACAAAATGACAGTAAGTATGTTGTTATGGTTTTTAAATTGTTACATTGTTTGTAGAGGAATTAATTGTGGGAAATTTGATGGAATATTGCCCCACTTGGACGTTGCATTCCACATTGCAGGTGCTGTTGGAAGTACCCTCTCCTCGGGTAGTACATGGAGCATCTGTTCAGTGAAAGTTTTTTTTTCGTTTGTAGCTTATACATTGTGGAATGCTCTCCCCTTGTCTTTCTGATCCTGTTTAGATTACTTGGGATTTCATAAACGGGTTAAATCATATGTTCAACAAGTTTACTCTTGGCTTAAGCCATTGTGGGGTTGTCTGTTTTATTGGTTTTCTGTAACGTCTTTTTATTTATGTTTCACAGAATATGTATGCTCCTATTGTACCCACTTAGGAGTTTTGATAGGTGGTAAATGGTTTAATTAATTAGTTAAAATTGCTTGAAACCCTGAGCTAAGGTAAATATGGGAAAAATCATGGAAAACTGCAATAGCAGGCAAGAAAAACATGCAAAAAAATGCCAAAGAAAGGGTTACTTACACAATTAAAGTGAAACACGTCCTACTATTACTACTTATCCTTTGTAAAACGCTACAAGGCATACGTAGGGCTGTACATATAACAAGTAAGAGAATCTCTTCTCATCAGAGCTTACATTCTGATCAAGACAGACCACACGATGACTGGGGACAAGGATAAATCCAGGAGAAAGAGTAGTTACTCACCTGTAACAGGTGTTCTCCAGGAGCAGCAGGAATCAGTCCTCACATATGGGTGTCATCGACGCCGATGAAACCCCAGCGGAGCATTTCCCCAGCTTTCTATGAAAGCCTTTGGGAATGCAGGCACGCAGGCACGGTTCCCTTCCCACCTAAAGGTGCCATCTTACCTCAGTCAAATGACATAGCTAAGAACAGCACACAAAAATGAAAAATAAACTATGTAGAACTGCAACTCCCAGGGGAGGAGGGAGGGTTGTGAGGACTGATTCCTGCTGCTCCTGGAGAACACCTGTTACAGGTGAGTAACTACTCTTTCTCCAGGACCAAGCAGGATGTCAGTCCTCACATATGGGTGACTCCCCAGCTCTGGGCTACCGAGGAACCCAGGCTGAACAAGAGAACTCCCTCTAGTCTCAGCAGCAAAGAAAGGCTTTTCACTGACACAACCTCCACCAGTAGCCCAACAGACGGCAGGAGTTGCCTAAACCTCAAAGAGATTCCGGAGTACTGCTTGGCCAAAAGCACTGTCCCTACGGGACTCCCTCTCCAGACAGTAATGGGCCGCAAACGTCTGGCTTGAAGACCAAGTTGCGGCCCTGCAGATGTCTACCAAGGGCACAGAGCGGAGATGAGCCACTGAGGCAGCCATTGCCCTGACACGATGGGCCGTAACCCGACCCTGCAAAGGAAGGTCAGCCGCCTTGTAAGCCCAGGTGATACAGTCAGCCACCCAGATGGACAAGGTACGCTTGGACACAGCCAACCCCAACTTATTGGGGTCAAAGGATACGAAAAGCTGAGTAGCCCTTCTATGCCCCTGCGTACGGTCAAGGTAGAAGGATAAGGCCCTCCTACAGTCCAGGGTATGCAGGACTGCTTCAGCCTGGCTTGCATGAGGCCTAGGGAAGAATGTTGGAAGAACCACCTCTTGATTAAGGTGGAAGGAAGAGACAACATTTCGGAGGAACTTTGGATGAGTTCTAAGGACTACCCTGTTCCCATAAAAGCGAGTGTAAGGCCTGTCACAGACCAGGGCCTGAAGCTCACTCACTCGCCTGGCTGAGGTAAGGGCTACTAGGAAGAGTGTCTTCCAGGACAGGAAGTGTAGAGGGCAAGTAGCCATCGGCTCAAAAGGTGGGCGAGTCAGCTGCTGCAAGACCACATTCAACTCCCACTCAGGAGCAGGACGACAGATTGGAGGCTTGAGCAAAAGCAAGCCCCTGAGAAAGCGGGACACCAAGGGGTGAACTGACAGAGAATGTCCTTCCACCAGTGAGTGGTGAGCTGCTAGAGCTGAGAGGTGGACCCGAACAGAATTGGACTTAAGTCCCTGATTTGACAAGTGCAGTAAGTACTGAAGCACCACTGGTATAGTACAGGAGAAAGGGATCCTCTGTACGTAGCTGACACCACACAGAAAACTGTTTCCATTTGAGAGCATAGGTTTTCCTAGTGGACTGTTTCCTAGAGGCTAGGACAACCTTCTCAACTTCCTGAGGTAGGCACCAGGGAGCCAAAACTACCCTTGCAGCTTCCAAGCCATCAAATTGAGAGCTTTGGGATTGGGGTGCAGAAGGGAACCATGATCCTGAGAGAGAAGATCGGGTTGCAACCCCAGAGCTAGTGGGGGATCCACCGCCAGCTGAAGGAGAATTGGAAACCAAGGCTGTCTCGGCCACCTGGGAGCCACCAGCAGGACCGAGGCCTTGTCCTGAAGGATCTTGAAGAGAGTTCGGGCCACCAAGGATGTGGGAGGAAAAGCATACAGGAAGCCCTGAGACCAGGGAATCAGAAAAGCATCTGCTGCTATCCGCAGAGGATGCGGTTGCCTGGAGCAGAACTTTGGCAGTTGCTTGCTCAGTGGACTGGCAAACAGATCTATCCAAGGGAGACCCCATTTCAGGAAGATCTTCTGAACTACCAAGGGATGCAGCTGCCACTCGTGGGGCTGTAAAATCCTGCTCAACCTGTCGGCCAGGTAGTTCTCCTGGCCTGGAAGGTACACAGCCCTGAGGAACATGTTGTGCTTGAGGGCAAATGAACAAAGGTCCTCAGCTTCCCGACAAAGGAGCCTGTACCCAGTCCCGCCCTGTTTGTTCACATAAAGCATGGCTACCTGGTTGTCTGTTTGAACTAGGACAGACTGATGAGCCAGGGTAGGAGAGAAAGCTCTGAGTGCTAATCGAATAGCTCTGAGTTCTAGAAGATTGATATGCTTTGCAGCCTCCCAAGGAGACCACAGGCCCTGGGTGCACTTGTTCAGACAATGAGCCCCCCAGCCCTGCAGGGAAGCGTCTGTGGTCAGTACCACTGTGTACCCAGGAATCTGAAAGGGCACCCCTTGTAGTAGATTGGGTGGGTGCAGCCACCAGCTGAGGGAGGTCAGAAATTGTCTGGACACCCTTATCCTGTCTCTGAGTCCGAAGGCACCACTGTGCAGGCCTCATATGGAGCCTGGCATTGGGGGTCACATGTACTGTCGAAGCCATGTGGCCAAGCAGCCTCAGGCAGAGTCTGGCGGAGACCACTGACCCTCTGAGAAACTGATTTGCTAAGTCCATCTGTCTTTCGGCCCTGTTTGCTGGCAAGAATGCCTTTGCCAGGACAGAGTCCAGCCTTGCCCCTATGAACTCCAAGTTCTGGGAGGGGAGCAAAGTGGACTTTGCGAAGTTTATTACAAATCCCAAGCTTTGAAGAAGAGCGATAGTTCTGAGGGTGGCCTGGCGGGCCTCCTGGCACATCTGACCCCTGATGACCCAGTCGTCCAGATACGGAAAGACAAAGATGCCTTGATTTCTCAGGTAGGCCGCCACCACTGCCAGGCATTTTGTAAAGACTCTGGGAGCGGAGGTTAGGCCAAAAGGCAGTACCCTGTACTGATAATGGTTTCCTCCCACAATGAACCTGAGGTACTTTCTGTGGTCTGGATGAATGAGGATGTGAGTGTACGCATCTTTTAGATCTAAGGAGCATAGCCAATCTCCCTGCTGGAGGTAGGGCAGAAGTGTTCCAAGAGTAAGCATCTTAAACTTTTCTTTCTCTAGGAACCTGTTCAGGTTCCTGAGATCCAGAATAGGTCGAAGGCCACCGGTTCTTTTGGGTACCAGGAAATACCTGGATTAGAACCCTTGACCTTGCAAGTGGGGAGGCACAGGCTCCACCGCCCTGTCCACCAACAGACGTTGGAGCTCTTGGAGGAGCAGATCTGTGTGCAGCGGAGGCCTTGGAGGCTCCCCTGGAAAGTATGGCGGAGGCAGTTGGTGAAAATGTAGTGCATAGCCCCTTTGGACTATGTTCAACACCCAACTGTCCCCAGTTATGAGGGGCCACTGGTGGGCATAGAGGGCGAGGCGACCTCCTGTGCAGGGTTGTGAGAGCAGGGACTGAGAGGCTATGCTCAAGGAGTCAAAAGCCCCCACCCTGCTGAGTGGGAGCAGGGGCCGGAGGCTTGGGGGTCCTCTGCCTACGGGGCCCATTACCCTGCCCCTTGGCTTGCTGACCCTGGGGTGCAGCTTGGGCAGCCTGATACTGAGGGTACTGTTTGTAGGCAGTGCCCTTCCTCGGGTAAAAGGGCTTCTTACCCAAGGCTTTCTTCTTGTGAGAAGGGGCAGAGGTCTTTCTAGACAGCCTTGTCCTGGTAAGGTGCTCAGTCTCAAGCTGTGCAGCCTTCTCGGCCATGGGCTTGCCAAAAAGGTTTTCACCTCGGTAAGGGACATCAACCAACTTGTCCTGAACCCATGGCTCGAGATCCGATGACTGCAGCCATGCCTGGCGTCGAGCCGCGATGCCGGCTGCTGCAACTCAGGCCGAAGCCTCAAAGCCATCGTAGGCGGCGCGGGACATAAACTTCGAGCAGTCCCGAATCCCCGAGGACAAGGACTTGAATCTCTGCAAGGGCTCCCCGGAGAGACCAGCAGAGATCCCGGCCAACTCCTTGGCCAGGTCTCGCAAGTACATGCCCATGTACAGCTGGTAAGACTGAACACGGCAAGCAAGCATTGAGCCCTGGAAGCACTTTCTACCGACACCATCGAGGCTCCGGGCCTCCCTGCCGGGGGGCACAGCGGAGTGCATCTTCTGACTCTTCAAGCAATGCATGGCCGATTCCACAACCATGGAATGGTGAGGTAGCTGCGCATTCTGAAAGCCAGGGCTCTACCGGAGTCGATAAATCGAATCGACTCGCTTGCTTAGAACCAGCGCCGAGGCCGGTGCCTCCCACATCTGGAAGAGGAGCCGTTCCAGTATCGGAGGAACCCAGACAGTAAAGGCCTCCCTTCGGAGGAGAGTCGTACTGTAGGGCCTCGAGCTCTTCAGCTCGAGGCTCTTCCTCGGGGTCCGCCGGAATAACCAAAGCGGTGGCTATATCCCGGACAAACTCCAAGAACCAGGTGTCCTCCGGAGAGGATCTACTCCGGGGCTCAGACTGCGGTGAGTCCGACGGGAGGCACCGAGTCTTGAATGTGTCGGGGGACTCCTCATCCTCCGTCTCCCAAGCGGACTCGTCCGACGAGGAGTCAGGATCCGACCCCGCGGGGCCCTGGAGCACCCGCCCCAACACCGGAGGCACCGGCGTTGACGCCCTCGGTCCCGAACGGGAGGTCGAGGGAGACCGCGACCGAGGTCAACTTCGAGCCATGATGGACTCGAGTATCAGCTCAGTCTCCAGGGTCGACTTCGATGTCGATGTCCCGGTGGTCGGGGCAGATGCGCCAGACAGGCTGGCCATCAGTGCCCGCTGCTGCTCCATGAAGGCAGACAATCTGCTCTCCAAGGCTGTCATCCTGAGGCTCAGCTCGGGAGACGCAGCAGCCACCAACTTGGGCCCCGGCGGCGCCGGGCCCGACATCGGCTCTCTGGGAGGAGAGTCCTCGAGGACTACAGGGCTTACGTGTCCAGCAGACTCCGGCTCCACGCGAGGAACTCTGGCAGGCTTCTCTTGTTCCACAGGCCCGGGGCGACGGTCGGGGGTCTTAGACCTGGCCCTCAAGGTGCCAGGGACCTCCTCCGACGCCGCCCTCACGAGCAGTTTCTTCCTCTTGTGTTCCCGGTCGGGGGACCCCATGTCCGAGGAGCTTCGACGGCGCTCGGGATCCGAATCCCGAGATGTCGAGGCCTCAGACGAGGTTCGGGCCCGGCCAGAGGCTGAGTCCGAGAAAAGCCTTTCTTTCTGCTGCTGACGACTTCAGAGTGCCTTGGAAGACATCTTCCCACATGGTCCACACGACTTAGGCTCGTGATCAGGACCGAGGCACCGAAGGTAGCAGTCGTGTGTGTCGGTGAGACATTAGCTTCTTACACCGATCACACTTCTTGAAGCCGCTGGAAGCCATCGGGGAAAAAAGAGACCCCGCGAGGTCAAAAGACCGGCCTTCCAGGGGAAAAAGGAAAAAAGGGAGCAAACGCCAGCCACGAAGGGCAAAATCCGAAAAGAAGAATCAGGCTCGATACCGGTGTACCGAATCCGGTGGGAGGGGAACCGGCGTCGAACAGGGAGAAAAAACAGCGAGAATCGCTGAAAAAAAAATCAACTTTTATCCGGGATGACAGGACACACGTACGGTGGGCTTCTCGGAAAAAAAGAGACTGAGGTAAGATTACACCTTTAGGTGGGAAGGGAACCGCGCACGCGTGCCTGCATTCCCAAAGGCTTTCATGGAAAGCTGGGGAAATGCTCCGCTGGGGCTTCATCGGCGTCGATGACACCCATATGTGAGGACTGACTTCCTGCTTGGTCCTGGAGAACAGCCAGATATAGAGGTGATGAGCAAGAGAATATGGGGATCAGGATCCAAAAGCAGCCTCGAAGAGATGGGATTTTAGCCTGGGTTTGAGTATGGCCAGCGATGGAGCCTGGCATACTGATAGTTTGTTCCAGGCATACTGAGCAAAAAGGTAGAATGAACAAAATCTGGAGATGGCAGTGGCAGAGAAGGGCACAGATAAAAGAGATTTGCAGGAGAGCGGAGCTTCCGAGGAGGGGTGTTGGGAGTAATAAGAGGAAAGTTACCGAGAAGCTGTAAAAAGCATGCACTTACAGATCAGTAGAAGTTTGAACTGAATGCAGAATCAGCTAGGGAACCAGTGAAGAGACTTGAGAAGAGATGTTATGTGAGTATAGTGGGACTGGCAGAAGATTAGCTGCATGGCTCAGTTTTGAACAAATTGAAGGAGAGAGAGATGATTCAGAGGGAGACCAGAAAGCAGCAGGTTGCAACATTCTAGATGGGAGGTGACTAGAGAGTGGACAAGGGTCTTAGTAGTGTATTCAGAAGGGAAGGGACAAATTTTGCTGAGCTTATAGAGCAAAAAAGGACATGTTTTAGCTATCTGCTGGATGTCTGCAGAGAATGAGAAAGAAGAGTCAAAGATGACTCCAAGGTTGTGAGCTGAGGAAACAGGGAAAAGAGATCCACAGAGATAGAGAAAGAGAGAAAGGAAGACGAGGAGGGGTGGGTTTAGGAGGAAAGATAAAGAGCTCAGTTTTGGTCATGTTCAATTTCAGACAGTAGTGGGACATCCAAGCAGCCAAGTGAGATAAGCAGTCTGAGATATGGGTATTGATTTCTGGGGAGATTTCAGGTGCAGAGAGATAGATCTGAGAGTCATCACAAAAAGATGACACTGAAAACCATGGAGGAAATAAATGCACCAAGGGACTAGGTATAGAAAAAAGAAACAGGGAGGTCCCAAGACAGAGCCCTAAGGTACATCGATTGAAAGCGAGATGGGAGTAGAGGAGAACCTACCAGAATATACACTAAAAATGCGATGGGAAAGAAGAAAAAAAAACAGGACAGAACAAAGCCCCTAAATCCAAGGGGGAACAAAGTATCAAGGAGAAGGTTGTGATCAACAGTGTCAAAAGCAGCGGAAAGGTCAAGAAGGATGAGAATCGAGTAAAGGCCCTTGGATTTGGTGAGAACCAAGTCACTGGAGACTTTAAGAAGAGCCCTTTATGTAGAATGTAGAGGATGAAAGCCAGCTTGCAACTGACCCAGAAGGGCTTGAGAGAACAAAGTTTAGATAATGGTGGTGAACTGCTCGTTCAAGGAGTTTAGGAGCAAATGGGAGAGGGGAAATGGGCCAATAATTAGAAGGACAGGTAAGATCTAGTCAAAGTTTATTAAAGAGGGGTGTAACCACAGCATGTTTGAAGGTGCAGAGCAGTTGCAGTGGAGAGTAATTGGTTGAGGATATGATAGATGGAAGGGATAATGGTGGAAGAGAGAGATTAGTAGATGGGTAGGAAGAGAAAGAGGTTAGCAGAATGGTGGGAAAAGGATCAGCCAACAGGTGGCAAGTTTGGAGGAGGCAAGAAGATGAACAGTTTTGTCCTCAGTGATTTTTAAGAAAAAAAAAAGGGTGACAGAGGTTGAGAGTAAGATTTGGGAGTGCGGAAGGGGAAGGGGGGCAGAGATGATCTTGTGGAGAACTTGACTAATCTTGTCAACTTTATTATGGAAATAGTCAGCCAGAGTGTGGATGGAAAGGGAAGGAGGGGATGGAAGTAGAGGCACTTTGAGAAGACAGTTGAGTGTAGCAAAGAAGTAGCAAGGGTCAGAGGCAACAGTATCAGTCAGGTGGGCAACAGCACTCTTGCTTGGCAAGTGCTATGGCCGACTGGAATGAGGTCAACATGAATTTGAAATGCAGGAAATCAGCAAGGGTATGGTATTTAAGCCAAAGGCACTCAGCTGAACAGGCACAGGAATGAAGGTAGTGGGTTTTAAAAGACAGCCAGAGCTGAGGTACTGTACGCTTCCCAGACAGAGGAACAGGAGGAGTGAGTTCATCCAAAGTAGAGGAGAGTATAGTGTTATAAGAAGACACAGCCTTATCAACAGATTCAGATGAGATAGTGGAGGAAAAAGGTGATGAGACAGCAGTGGAGAGCTTTGATGGGTCCATAGCGTGAAAATTCCTAAATACATTGGTGGAGATCGGGCGAGACTGAGGTGAGATATGGTTAAGAATGAAGGTTAGAAGGTGATGGTCAGATAAGGACATGACTGAGGTGGAGAGGTTTGAGTGCAAGCAACTGGAGACAAAAATGAGGTCAGCCAGTGGCCCTGCTAGTGAATAGGGGCAGTAGGGCCCAGCTGGAGGTTAAATGAGGTAGCTGCTAATTTACCCAGTACCATGAATGAGATTTTTTTTGCCAGTTCTGGATTTAAATTTGCATTGCAATATGGCATTTGCAGTAAATAATTTTACACACTGGAATCAGTGCTGCAGATCCCATAATGCATCACGATGAGATTGTCAGAAATCCAGGACTAGCTTAAAATCTCACTCATGGAACTGGGTAACTTGGTAACTATGGTTAGGGAGAGGAGCTTTAAGGCCTAAGTGTCAGTGGGGCCATCAACATGTATGCTAAAATCCCCAAGAATAAAGGAAGGGGAAAGATGCATCCAGAAAGGAGGAGAGTCAGGAGTCAAAGTCAGTCAGAAAGGTAGAGATGGAATTGTCAGGGGCTCAACAGGTAGGAAAGCAAGCGCTTGTGTGGTCAAGCTTCCAAAAGCTTCAAGAAGAAACTGCGAAAGCTCTAGCATGAGGCTTTATCAGATGATGTCACCCATATGTGAGGGCTTTTCACCTGCTTATTCATTGAGAAAGCGTAGTTACTCACTTGCAACAGGTGTTCTCCGGGAACAGCAGGAATCAGTCCTCACATATGGATGACGTCAGCTCCGACGAAGCCGGCGAGGAGCATTTCCCCAGCTTTCAAAGAAAGCCTTTGGGACATGCTACCATGCATGCATGGTCCACTTCCTGCCCAAGGGTGCCATCTTGCTCAGTCAGATCACATAGCTAGGACGGTAGTAAAAACAACAAAAAACCAAACACGGTAGGGTGGCAACTCCCAGGAGAGGAGGGAGTTGGTGCAAGGAGCTCTTTGTTCTCAGGGAACGAGTCCGTTCTCTAGAGGCTAGAGTAGCAGACTTGGAAGACATAAGAAAGAGAGAGGTATATAGACGAGACCTACAGGGATATAGTCCTGAAGTCCCACCTCCAGTCTGGCAGCATCCCTGTTGCCACAGAGGGGAGAGGTCACGTGACAGGAGAGCATTACCTTGGTGTGGCAGTGATCCTGTAATTAGGACCTGTCTTCCAGGTGATGTAAAACCCTCTCGCACCGAGGAAGTTTCTCCAGGGCCATGTGCCCATGAGGGAAGGGGTAAGACAGCAGTTATAGTTGGTGATTCGATCATTAGGCATGTAAATAGCTGGGTGGCTGGTGGACGTGAGGATCGCCTGGTAACATGCCTGCCTGGTGCGAAGGTAGCGGACCTCACGCGCCATCTAGATAAGGTCTTAGATAGTGCTAGGGAGGAGTCTGCTGTCTTGGTACATGTCGGTACCAATGACAGGAAAATGTGGTAGGGAGGTTCTGGAGGCTAAATTTAGGCTTTTAGGTAGGAAGTTGAAATCCAGAACTTCCAGGGTAGCGTTCTCCGAAATGCTTCCCATTCCACGTGCCGGACCCAAAAGGCAGGCAGAGCTACGGAGTCTCAATGCGTGGATGAGACAATGGTGCAGAGATGAGGGTTCTGGATTTGTTAGGAACTGGGGAACATTCTGGGGAAAGGAGGGGCTCTTCCGAAGGGATGGGCTTCACTTTAACCGGGATGGAACCAGGCTGCTGGCATTAACCTGTAAAAAGTAGATAGAGCAGCTTTTAAATTAGATAATAGGGGAAAGCCGACAGTCGCCCAAGAGCGCATGGTTCGGAAAAATGTATCCTTGAAGGATACTACCAAAAGCAGAGAGGTTCCAAAAAAGAGTAAAGAAGCATTGTGGAACCTGTGTCTTTTGGGGAACTGCTAGATACGTATGACCTAGATTGGCCACTGTTGGAAACAGGATACTGGGCTTGATAGACCTTGGTCTGACCCAGTATGGCATATCTTATGTTCTTATGAGGGGGGGTTGTGAAGACTGATTCCTGCTATTCCCAGAGAACACCTGTTACAAGTGAGTAACTACACTTTCTCCAGGAACAAGTAGGAAGTTAGACCCCACATATGGGACTCCCTAGTTCCAGGCTGCCAAGGACAGACCATGACAGCACCACTGGCGACCAGTCGGGTAGCCATGAACTGCAGAAGGTGAGTCCCCGCTGAGAGACTCTGCTAGACCTTAGCGTCCAGTGACGCTATCACTCCGTGAGGGCAGGAGTTGCCTACACTCCAAAAATATTACAGAGTACTGCCTGGCCAAAGGCACTGCCATGCTGTGAGCAAGCTGCTCTCTCCCTCGAGCACTGGATCACAGCGCAGATTTGCAAGGCCGCCACATGGTCTTCAATTCATATGTTAGCAGCTCACTACTGCCTGGAGAGGACTCGCTCTCCAGGCAGTAGTGAGCTGCTAACATATGAATTGAAGACCATGTGGCGGCCTTGCAAATCTGCGCTGTGATCCAGTGCTCGAGGGAGAGAGCAGCTTGCTCATAGGCGAGGGCAATACAGTCTGCCACCCAAGTGGACAGAGTTCGCTTGGTCATGGGGAGCCCCAGTGTACTGGGGTCATAAGACACAAAAAGCTAAGGAGCTTTGCGATGGGTCTGATGCAGGTAGGAGGACAGGGCCCGCTTGCAATCGAGAATGTGGAGTATTTAGTTCCTCCCTGCCAGCATGGGGCCGCGGAAAGAAGGTGGGTAGGACCACTTCTTGGTTGAAGTGGAAGGGAGATATCAACTTCAGGGGGAATTTAGGTTGTGTGCGGAGCACCACCCTGTTCTTATAGAACCTTGTATATGGTGGCTCTGTCACCAGGGCCTGGAGTTCGCTGACCCTACATGCTGACATGAGGGACACCAGGAAGGCCACCTTTCCAAGACAAGTATCTTAGGTGGCAAGTGGCTAGGGGGCTCGAAGGGCGGCTTAGTGAGCTGGGAAAGCACCACATTGTGGTCCGACTCCACCGTGGGAGGACGGAGGGGGGGCTTTGAAAGTAGAAGGCCCCAGAGGAACCTAGAGAGCAGAGGCTGACTTGAGAGGGGTTTCCCCTCGATAGGGTGGTGGTGCTATTGCGCTCAGGTGCACCCTCACAGAGCTGGATTTCAATTCAGTGTGTGACAGATACAGTAGGTACTGAAGAACCAGTTGCACGTGACAGGAGAAGGGATTCTCCTTCCTCTCCACACACCAGATGGAGAATCTTCTCCACTTAAAGGCCTGTCTGGTGGAGGGTTCTGAGAAGCCAGTAGAATCTCCTCAGCTTCCCCTGGGAGGTTGAAAGGGGCCAATACCACCCCTTTCAGCATCCATGCTGTTAGCACTAGGGAGCCCAGGTTGGGGTGCAGAAGAGAGCCCTCCTCCTGGGACAGGAGATCCAAGGCCTGGCCCAGCAGGATAGGGAGCACTATCAACAGGGCAAGCAACAGGGGAAACCAGGGCTGCCTGGGCCATCTGGGTGTGATCAGTATCACTGATGCCCCCTTGCTCTGGACCTTGAAGAGGGTCTTGGTAATCGGGGGGGGGGGGGGGGGGGGTCGGTGGGAATGAATAGACCATGAGATCAGAAAGGCGTCTGCCGCCACTCTCCCCTGGTATAGTTGGCGTGAGCAGAAGCAAGGCAGCTGTTCATTGTGCAGGGAGGCGAACAGGTCCATCATGGGCCTGCCCCAGTGGTGGAACAGTTGCTTCGCTACCCTAGGGTTCAAGCGCCACTCATGAGGGCGAAGGACTCTGCTCAGCCTGTCCGCTAAACAGTTGTCCTGACCTGGCAGGTATACTGCTCGTAGGAGGATGCCGTTGCGCACTACGAAGGAGAGAAGGGCCATTGCCTCTAGACAGAGGGAATACGAGCTCGTGCCCTCCTGCTTGTTGATGTAGAACATTGCCACCTGGTTGTCCGTCTGGATCAGTACCGGGCAGTGCCACAGGTGGTGGCAGAACACTCGCAGGGCCAGAAAAATTGCCCTGAACTCCAGGAGATTGATTTGTAAGAGTGACTCCTCCTGAGACCAGCTGCCTTGCGTGCGGTGGTCCCCGCAATGTGTGCCCCCCACCCCAGCCCAGGAGGGAGGCGTCTATTGTCAGGGTCCTCTGTGGTGTGAGTGCCTGAAATGGCATTCCTGCCTGGAGGTGGTGCAGGTTTTGCCACCAGGTGAGGGACTCATCCAGCTGGCGGGTGACTCTGACCCTGTCCCTGTCCCATGGTCGGTCCATAGCCTGGGTCCTCTATGAGGCACCATTTGGCAGTCCGGACGTGGAAGTGGGCTAGGGGTGTGACATGGACCGTTGAGGTCATGTGGGCCAGCAGGCGAAGCAGGAGGCGAGCTGGCACTGAGCGACAGTGTTGCACCTCTTCTGCCAGTTGCCTGAGGCGGGAGGACAGCCTTAACCTGTAACGTGTGCAACTGCGCCCCTATAAACTCCAGGCTTTGGGTTGGAGTGAGGTGGGATTTTGGGTCATTGATGAACCCCAGGTGCTGCAGCAGGACGACTGTGCATTCTGTGGCCTGCCTGACCTCTGAGGCTCTGCTGCCTCTGATAAGCCAGTCTTAAAGGTAGGGGAAGACGTAGGTGCAAGTGGGCAGCTACCACCGTCAGGCACTTGGTAAAGGCCCTTGATGAGGAGGCCAGGCCAAAGGGCAGCAAGCTGTATTGGTAGTGCCCTTCTCCCACCTGAGGTATTGCCTGGGGGGGGGGGGTGGATCAGGATGTGGGTATATGCATATTTTAGATCTAAGGCACACAGACAATCTCCCTGGTGGCAGTAAGGCAACAATGTTCCAAGGTAGAGCATCCTGAACTTCTCCCTCACCAGAAACTTGTTCAGGTTTCGCAGGCCTAGTATGGGCCTGAGACCCCTTGTTCTTTTGGGGACGAGGAAGTACCTTGAGTAGAAATCCTGTCCCCAAGTATGCTTGGGGATGGCTTCACTGCACCGTCCCTGGGTAAGCATACAAACTCTGAGAGCAGTAAGGTCTGGTGAAGGAGAGGTCACACTGACTCTCTTGGAAAGAACTTTGGGGGTACCTGCTGCAGGTTGAGGAGTTACCCATTCTTGACCATCTGCAGGACCCGTTGGTCTGAAGGGACTCCGGCCCACCTATGGGCAAAGAGAGCCGGAAGCCTCCTGTGGGCTGGGGAGGGTCTCCCGGGGGGAACAGGCCATACCCCAGCTGTCAAAGGCTCCCCCCGGGCTGGTTGGGAGGCGGGGACTGGGACTTCTGGGGTTTTGGTTTCCTGGGTCTGTAGCTCGGGCCCTTCAGCTGAAGGCCCTGCTGTTGATGGCCTGAGAAGGGCTAGTAGCTATTTTGGTGGAAGGGCTCCTTTTCCCCCTGGAAAATGGGTCTTTTCCCCGATGGTTTCTTTCGGGGGAGGGCCACGGTCTTCTTGGATAGCCTCTGCGTCGTCACCACCTCAGCCTCAATTTTGGCCGTCTTGTCAGTTATGGATTTGCCAAACAAGTTTTCCCCCATGCATGGGACATTGAGCAATTTTTCTTCGACCCATTGCTCAAGGTCCGAAGTCTGTAGCCAGGCTGGCGCCGATGCCTGCTGCTGCTACTCAGGCTGCTGACTCGAAGCTGTCTTGGCAGCTCAGGAAAGGAACTTAGAGCAATCCTGATTCCGGCTATTAGGGATTGGAACCGCTGGAGAGGTTTCCCCAGCAAGCCTAGCCAAGAAGTCGGAGAGCTCCTGGATCAGGGCCTTGAGGTACATACCTACATACAGTTCATAGGCCTAGATCTGGCACCCAAGCATGGAGCCCTAGTAGCATTTTCGCCCGAGGGCGTCAAGGGCCTGAGTCTCTCTGCCGGGGGGGGGGGGGGAGACAGAGGAATATTTCTTCTCTCTCTTCAACCTCTGCATGGTTGACTCAACAACCATGGAATTATGTGGAAGTTGGGTCTTGTGGAACCTGGGGCCCTTCTTGACACGGTAGATGGTGTTGAGGTATGGGCTGACCATCAGCACAGAGGCCGGGGTCTCCCACATTCTGAGGAGTAGCTGTTCAAGGATCGGCTGCATCAGCACTGTAAGAGTCTCCTTGGGAGGGGACTCATACTGGAGAATTTCCAGTTCTTCGGTGCACGAGTCCTCCTCTGACTGTCAGAACATATCCCAGACGAAATTGTGGAAGGCTATGTCTTCCAGGGGAGAATGTCACCGAGGCGCCGGGGGAGACAGCTCCAAGGGGACATCTCGGTGTTGGTAGGTTTCCGGGGAGGCCTCGACATCGGTCTCCCACTCGGAGTTGGAGAGTGTTGAGGACTCCGAGGCCCTACGGTCTCACAACTGGAGGCCCACCCCAAGGAGCCGGGACCTCTGGAGGACCTTGGGTCCGATTCCCAGAGACTGGCAGGAGAGAACCGGATATTCGAGGAACGGGACCAGGACCTCGACCAGTGCCGAGGACTCACCCAAGGCCAGTGGTGCTTGGAGACTGGCTCGACGCTTGGGGACTCCCCCGCAGTCAGGGGCCCAGTCGTTAGGGCAGATGAGGTGGAAGATATTCTGCTCCAGGGCCGCCATTCTGGTTTCGAGGCCAGAAGGCTCCACAGCTTTAGGCATGGGCACCGATTACCTCGGGCCCAACGCCAGCACTCTCACGAATGCGTCAACGAGGACCACGGCCTCGGGAAGCCTTGCACAGTCTCCGTTGGCCAAGGACTCCTTCTTAGAGACCTTAGTGGGGCATTGCTCGGAGTCACCCAAGTCCCTCCACGGTACTTTTCCAGGTTTCACTGATGTAACCTCAACTGGCTACGAGGGTTTTTTCTTTTTTAGCTCGGGGTCCAAGGTCTTCTTGGAAGAGTCGCTGCCGCGGGACTCTGAGGACGCCTGGGTCTCATGTGAAGTGCTGGGCTTGGAGCTCGGCGTTAGAGAGGCCTGTGCCAAGTCGGACCTCAGGAACATCCTCTCCTGCAACTCAGACCTTTTCTTGTTGGTTTTCAGAGTCATCGCCTGGGTGAAAAAAGGCAATAGCGCCGATCGAGGCAAGCCTCGATCAAAAAGAAGAAGTTAGACCTTACCTGCTAATTGTCTTTCCTGGAGTTCTCTCTGGGCCAGTCCAGGCACTATAGGGGTTGCCAACCTTCTCCAGCAGCTGAGGACTGAAAACTGAAGTTTTGCTGAAACCGTGACTGGCTCCCCCCTACTGGTCATTCCTCAGTCTAACCCTTACTAAGCAGTAAACTCAAAAACGAAAGCCAAAAACTAAACAAACTGTAACGAACAAACAGAACGAAGAGACCGAGCCCACCTAACAGCTTGCACTTACTCTAGCTGCCGCATGTTTGTCTTTTTTTTTTTTTTTTAACACTAGTTTCCCCTCCTGAAAGCGATTCTCCGCCCTGCGCAAGGAAGCCCCATCGATCATACAGACCCAGCTCCTAGAGCGGAGGATCCAACACCACTCATCCTGCATCTGTCGCCCAGACAGTCAAGAGGCCTGAAGCCTGGTCAAGAATAGAAATCTCTAAACGTCCCCGAAGAACTCGGAAACACTGATAATAGGTGCATGCCACGGGTGGGTCCTGGACTGGCCCGGAGAGAACTCCAGGAAAGACAATTAGCAGGTAAGGTCTAATTTCTTCTTCCTCATCGTCTCTCCGGGCCAGTCCAGGTACTATAGGGGCAGTACCAAAGCAGTACTCAACCATGGGAGGGAGCCGCTAGTCCTGCAATAATGGCCGACGCTCCCACCTTTGCGTCTTCCCTAGCCTGAACATCCAATCTATAGTGCTTTGCAAAAGTGTGCAGAGACGACCAGGTAGCCGCCCTACATATATCCACAGGCAGAATCAATGCAAACTCGGCCCAGGACGCTGCCTGGCCACGAGTGTAGTGAGCGCGCAAGCCCTGCAGGTGCAATTTCCCGCTCGCCTGATATGCGGTGCTATGGCGTGCTTAACCCATCTCGCAATGGAAACCTTGGACACCGCTTCTCCTTTCCGAGGACCCCCAAACAGTATAAATAGCCTGTCCGTTTTGCAAAAGGACTTTGTCCGTCGCAGGTATCTTTTAAGCACCACAGCTAAATCCAAATTTTGGAGAACGGCATCGATGGGTTTACCCTCCAAATCGTTAAACGTCGGAAGTGAAATAGTTTGCTTGACATGAAAACTTGACACTACCTTCGGGAGAAAGGAGGGAACTGGCCGTAATACCACCTTCTCTTGTGAAAACTGTAAAAACGGCTCCCTGCACGACAGCACTTGAAGATCTGAAACTCTTCTCGCAGAACACAAGGCCACTAAGAAAGCGGTCTTCCATGAGAGCTCTTTGAGCGACACCTCTCTTGACGGCTCAAACGGAGGCCTCGCTAAAGCTTTGAGGACTAAATTCAGATCCCAGGCCGGCACCACAGTCCGAACCGGAGGATTTATGTTCTTAATCGCTCTTAAGAACAGTAAAATATCCGGATGACCGGAGAGGGAAACTCCCTTCACCTTACCTCAAAAACATGACAGCACCGCCAACTGAATCCTAAGGGTGGCGAGAGCTAAGCCCCTATCCAGACCGTCTTGGAGGAAAGACAACACCTGAGGGACTAGAGTGTCGCCCGGTCGGAATCCCCGCTCTGCGCACCAGCGCTCAAAAATATGCCACACGTGAACGTAAGCTAGAGAAGTAGATCGTCTCCTAGCCCTCAAGAGAGTGGCTACCACCGACGTCGAATAACCTCTACGCATCAACCTTTCCCTTTCAAGAGCCAAGCCGTAAGCGAGAAGCAATCCACGTCCGGCATGAGTAGGGGACCTTGACTCAAGAGGTCCGACCGAGCAGGCAACCTCCAAGGTTTCTCCACCCAGAGATGAACCAGATTCGCATACCACAGCCTTCTGGGCCGATCTGGGGCAATGAGTATTACACGACCATTGTGTGTCTCTATACGCTGAAGAACTCGTCCTATCAGAGGCCAAGAAAGAAAAACAAAGCAGCATCCCTGAAGGCCACGGCTGCGCCAGACTGTTGAGACCTTCCGACATGCGCTCTCTGCGCCTGCTGAAAAAACGACTCGCCTTATGCCGAAGGTGGCCATCAGATCCATTACCGGCTGGCCCCAGCGGCGTGTGAGGCTGTGAAACACCGCCATATTCAATTCCCATTCTCCCGGATCTATCACATGTCGGCTGAGATAATCTGCCTGCACATTGTCTTGTCCTGCCACGTGCGCTGCTGAAAGAGCCACTAGGTGCGTTTCCGCCCAACACATCAGTCTCTGACTCCCCTCCAACAAGATGGTACTGCCTGTTCCTCCTTGCCGATTGATATAGGACACTGTCACCACATTGTCGGAAAAAACTCGAACCGCCTTCCCTTCAACAAGATGAAGAAACTCGTGAAGCGCTAGATGAACCGCTCGGAGCTCCAAAAGATTTATGGAGGAAACTTTCGTCTCCGGTGGCCAACACACCTGAGCCATTTGTGATTGACAATGCGCCCCCCAGCCCGCCAGGCTGGCATCTGTAGTGAGCAGCACCCAGTCCAGTGGGCTCAGCGGCACCCCCGCTGGAAGATGGATGGGATCCAGCCACCACAGCAGACTGTCGCTTACTTCCTGCAACCAAAGCAATTTCCGATTCAGCGGATGATCTTGTGGCGACCACCTGGACAGCAAGGCCTGTTGCAAGGGACGCATGTGCGCTCGAGCCCAGGGTACTAGGTCTAAGGCCGCCGCCATGGAACCGAGAAGTTGCAAGTAACGCCACGCTGTTGGAGCTTTCAAGCGCAAGAACGCCATCACTTGCCTCAAAATCTTTTGTACTCTGCTCTCCGGCAAAAACACCGCTCCTAAGTTTGTGTCGAACACTGCTCCCAAGTAAAGGAGCCATTGCACCGGTTGCAACTGACTCTTGGCCTGGTTTATAACCCAGCCCAACCGTTCCAGCAGATCGACCACCTGCGCCATTGCCACCACTGACTCAGACACGGATGGCGCCCGAATCAACCAATCGTCGAGATACGGGTGCACTAGAACGCCCTCTCGCCTTAACGCCGCCACCACCATCACCATTACCTTCGTGAAGGTGCGGGGCACCGTAGCCAAACCAAAAGGCAACGCTTGGAATTGAAAATGACCCATGGGCACCGCAAATCGTAAAAACGTTTGATGTTCGGGTCGGACGGGTATATGGAGATAGGCCTCTGTGAGATCTATAGACGTAAGCACCTATGAGGGCTGTACCGCACAAATAACCAACCAAAGAGTCTCCATGCGGAAGTGCGGAACTCTCAGACAGCGGTTGACGTGCTTGAGATCCAAGATAGGACGAAAAGATCCTTCCTTCTTGGGAACCACGAAATAAAGTATCGACCTAACCCTAACTGGTCGTGAGGGACCGGCACCACCGCTCGAAGGTGAAGCAACCGAAGAAGAGTCTCTGCTACCGCCGTCACCTTTTCCACTGACCCACTAGGAGACACCACGAAAGCCTCTGTCAACGGTCGAGCAAATTCGAGGGCGTAACCATCACGAATAATTTCTAGAACCCAGAGGTCTGATGTTATGGTGGTCCAGATGGAAAGGAAAAACTGAAGACGACCTCCCACCGGAATTTCCGTCTGGACCAAGCTCCCTTCATTGTGGCTTCTTGATGGAGTTCTGCTGGGTTGAAAAATAACCTCTGCCGAACCCCCGAGCTCCCCGAAAGGACTGCCCTCGAGCCACAAAGCGTCCCCTCTGATAAGGGGCAAACCTAGAACCTCTGAATCTGCTAAAATCTCTCGACGGAGCTCTGTGCAGACCGCTAGGTTTCTGACCTCTCCGGTGATCTTCCGGAAGACGACCCCCTTTAGAGACTCCTAGATCCTTCACAATCTTTTCCAAAGCAGCCCCAAAAAGTAGCGTGCCCTTGTACGGCAGCTTACTGAGACGCGTCTTTGAGGAAACGTCCGCCGCCCAATTCCTTAACCATAGAAACCTCCTGGCAGCAATGACCAAAGCCATAGACTTCGCTGACACCCTGACAAGATCATAGAAGGCATCAGCTAGGTAGGCCGCGGCTGACTCTAGCTTTGCCCCTTCTTCCTCGTCTCTTTTAGAATGAGCACCGCCTTGAATCCAACGAATGGATGCTCTGGAAACATAAGCGCCGCAGATAGCTGCTCTCAGCGACAAGGCACAGGTCTCAAAAGTCTGCTTTAAAAGAGATTCCAGTTTCCTGTCCTGCAAATCCTTTGAGGGCCGCTCCGCCCTCCACAGGAATCGTGGTCTTTTTAGTCACAGCTGATACCAAGGCATCCACCTTAGGCATCTTTAGCAAGTCCTGCTCCTCTTGCGGCAACGGATACAAGCGGCCGATAGTCCGAGCTCCCCGAAGAGTAGCCTCTGGACATTCCCACTCAGACTCCACCATCTGCTTCATAACTCGGTGTACGGGAAAACATCTTTGCTCTGTTTTAAATCCTTGGAGCAGAGGATCCTCTAAAGGCTGTTCCTGAGTTGCTGGAAGGGCAAGATTCAACGCTGCTAGCGTTTGTGAAATAAGTGCCCCCAATTCTTCCTTTCTAAATACACGAAATAAACTAGGATCCTCATTGGCTCCCATGTCCCCTTCCTCTGGATCAGTGGCCCACTGATCCAAGCCAGAGTCCGCTAGGATATCTCCTTCTTCTATTCCCTGGAGATCCGGGATGAGCAGCCCGACGCTATCGCTGCTTCCCTGTACCCCCTGGACTGATTTGGACGTGCCCTCTCCCGGGTCCAAGAGAGAAGTGTCCTGTACCGGGTTTTGAAAGGGCAGGGGGACAGGGTCTTTACCCTGAGCCTGATGCCACTTGAGACAATAAGTTTGATGCAAAGCTAAAATAAATTCAACCAAAAAAGCAGCCTCTAAGCTTCCCGGCGTTGCAGATAAAGCCTGTGAAGGAGCTTCCCCCACTGTAATAGGCTTCTTTGTCTTTTTCTTTGCGGTACCAGCCTTACTAGAACTCAAAATGTCCGACTTATCTGAAATGGCTGCCTTTCCCGCCATTTCTGACACGTTTTGAAGGCCCCCTGCCCGATCGCAGGAATCTGACCGGCCCTCCATACCGGCGATTCTAAACGCGACGAAAGCAGAGCTAAAAAGAAAACCACTCGCCAAGCAGAGACCCCGGACCAACGCGCCGCTCAGAACCGCTGCTAAAACAAACAAGATGAAACTAAGCAGCTGCTTTCTCCTATGAGAACTGCCCGATCGAAACCACCAATACCGAGCCGCTCAAGATGAAAATAAAAACCCCGCAATCAGACTGACCTTCGTTGCCGATGCTGAGTACCGCTGAATGCCCCGCTCAGAACATTCGCTACCACTGCTAGCGGAAGTGTGTATCTGGCTCCGGGGGCGGGCTGAAGGTCTCTGGGGATCCCAGTATCCGCGCTCACACCCCCGGCAAAGGAGTAACCCCTAAGGCAGGCTCTGCCTCTCTGCTCCGATCAAACCGGTCTACTGTTAAACTGAAAAAAGAGTAAATTAGACTTACCTGCTAATTGATGTTCCTTGCGGAACTCTAGTCCAGTCCCGGAACCATAGAGTTGTGAACCTCCACCAGCAGCTTTGGAGACTGAATATCTTCATCTCTTTGATCATCCAGCTATATGCAGCCCCAAGGACCGCCCACACATCAGTACCTATTGACAAAGCATACTAAGCAGAGCAACAAATAAGTAGATATAACCATACAGTGGAAAAAAGGATCCTGACCCTAAAGATCCCACTACTAGCGAAAATCTTTTTTTTTTTTTGTATTTCTTATGAACAATCTCCCGCCTATGGGAAGGCGGACCAGAACAGCCGTGGCGACCCCTGCGCAAAACACAAGCAACAAGAGGTGCCACCGCTCACCCTCCAAATTGGCCCCGAAAGGGAACTAAGGCGTGCTGCAAGCAGAGGAGCTCTGACCGAAAGCATAGAGAACAGAAACCCTGGCAGACTCCTATAATGACTGTATCTTCTTGGCTGGCAGCGAGAACTGAGAGACAGGGAGGGATCCGGGACTGGACTAGAGTTCCGCAAGGAACAACAATTAGCAGGTAAGTCTAATTTACTCTTCCTTAGCGTCTCTCTAGTCCAGTCCCGGAACCATAGAGGATGTAACAGAGCAGTATATCTCAACGGGAGGGCCTCGCTAATCCAGCCTGAAGCACCCGAGAGCCAAACCGCGCATCCGACGCCGCCTGCACATCCAGACGATAGTGCTTAGCAAAGGTGTGCAAGGACGACCACGTCGCCGCCCGACAAATATCCACCGCCGGCACCAAGCTAACTTCTGCCCAAGACGCCGCCTGCGCCCTAGTCGAGCGAGCCCGAAGCCCGGCAGGAACCATCTTGCCATGTAAAAGGTATGCTGACAAAATTGCCTCTTTCAACCAGCGGGAAATGGAAGACTTAGACGCCGCTTCCCCCTTGCGCGGACCGCCAAAGGCGACAAATAAACGATCGGACTTACGGAAGGACGCCGTTTCCCGCAAATACCGGCGAAGCGCTCGGACATCCAACGCGTGCAAGGAGTTATCTGCGTGCTTACCGCGTTCCTTGGCAAACACCGGGAGAGACACCACTTGATTCATGTGAAACGCCGAAACTACCTTAGGCAAAAACGCGGGAACCGGTCGCAATACCACCTTGTCGGCCGAGAAAGACAGATAGGGTTCCCTACACGAAAGAGCCTGTAACTCCGAAATCCTGCGAGCTGACGAGATCGCCACCAGAAACACCGTCTTCAATGTCAAGTCCTTCAACGAAGCTTGCGCCAAGGGTTCAAACAGCGAAGCCACCAGAGACCTCAACACCAAATTCAAGTCCCACGAGGGAACTAAAGCCCTGCACGGAGGACGCATAAGCAACACCGCTCGCAAGAAGCGCTTCACATCAGCATGGGACCCCAATAGCTGGCCCTGAACCTTGCCTCGAAAACACGCAAGAGCTGCAAGTTGTACCCTCAAGGAACTGGCCGCCAGGCCCTTGTCCACCCCTGCTTGCAAGAAGGAGAGGATCTGAGGAACGGAGGTCCGCAAAGGCCGCAATTCGCGATCCACACACCAGCTCTCAAAAATACGCCAGACCCGGACATACGCTAGCGACGTGGACCGACGCCATGCCCGCAACAAGGTAGCAATGACCTCCGGAGAATAACCTTTGGCTCTCATTCGTGCCCTCTCAATAGCCATGCCGTAAGCGAGAATCGAGCCACCTGAGGCATCTGCAGCGGCCCCTGCCGAAGGAGATCCGGCCGAGGAGGAAGCAGCCACGGATCGGCCACACTCAACCGCACCAGATCCGCATACCAAGGCCGACGAGGCCAGTCCGGGGCAATCAGAACCACGGGACCCGGATGCCGCTCGATCCGCTGCACCAGGTGACCCACCAGAGCCCACGGAGGAAAGACATAGAGCAGCCCGTACCTTGGCCACCTTTGTGCCAATGCATCGAGGCCTTCCGACATGCATTCCCGACGCCTGCTGAAGAACCGTTCGACCTGCACGGACTCGAAGGTCGCCATGAGGTCCATTATCGGCAGACCCCAACGACGGACCAGCAACGCAAATACCTCGGGATGTAGAGACCACTCTCCGGGGTCTACTCTGCGACGACTCAGAAAGTCCGCCTCCACATTGTGAACCCCCACGACATGCTGGGCCGACAGACATTGAAGATGCCGCTCTGCCCATTCTAGAAGCAGATCCGCCTCCGCTTCCAACGCCGCGCTGCCTGTGCCTCCCTGGCGATTTATGTAGGCTACCGTGGAGGCATTGTCAGACAGCACCCTGACCGCTGCTCCCTGCAGCCAAGGCTGAAACGCAGTCAGAGCCAACCACACGGCTCTCATTTCCAGACGGTTGATGGACCACTGGCCCTCCCGCGAGGACCACTGGCCCTGAGCAATCTGACCCTCGCAATGAGCCCCCCAGCCACTCAAACTGGCATCCGTCATCAGCAGACACCAGACGGGAGACTCCAAGGGTATACCGTTCGCCAGAGAGCGCCGACGCAACCACCAGCGAAGGCTGCGCCGAACCCCCAAGGGGCAAACTAACTGACGAGCTAGCGAGTCGGACTGATGACACCATCGACGCAGCAGCGCTCGCTGCAGGGGCCGCATGTGCGCCCTTGCCCACGGAACTACCTCGATGGTCGCCGCCATCGTGCCGAGAAGCTGAAGGTATTGCCAAGCCGAGGATGACCGTCTCGCTAGAAACTGCTCCACCAGCCGCCTCAGGGCCCGCGCTCTGTGCACTGGGAGAAAAACCTTCCCGTTGCCGGTCTCGAAACGCGCCCCCAAATACTCTAAGGTCTGCGAGGGAAGAAGGCTGCTCTTCGCCCGATTGACCTCCCAGCCTAACGACTGCAAAATCTGTACGACCCACGCCGTCGCTCGGAGACTCTCCTCCCTCGACCGCCCGGATCAACCAGTCGTCGAGATAGGGATGCACGAGGACACCCTCCTTCCGCAGGAACGCCACTACCACCACCATGATCTTCGTGAAGACCCGTGGCTCCATCGCTAGGCCGAAGGGCATGGCTTGAAACTGAAAATGGCCCATCGGCAGTGCAAACCGCAGAAATCTTTGATGTTCCCGATGAATGGGAATGTGCAAATAGGCCTCCGTAAGGTCTAGGGACGTTAGGAATTCCACCTCGCAGACCGCCGCTATGACCGAGCACAACGTTTCCATGCGAAAATGCGACACCCGGAGGCACCGATTCACTCTCTTTAAATCCAGGATTGGTCGAAAGGTGCCCTCCTTTTTCGGCACCACGAAGTAGATGGAGTATCGACTGGACCCTAACTGCCCCTCCGGCACGGGGGCGACTCCCCGGAGCCGAAGCAGCCGGGAAAGTGTATCTGATACGGCTCTCAGTTTCCAGGGAGCGCTGCACGGGGACACAACGAAGGAATCTAGCACCGGTCGATGCAGCTCGAGCGCATATCCCTCTCGTATCACTTCTAACACCCACCGATCGGATGTGATAGCGGCCCAGGCAGGGTAGAAATCCTGTAGTCTTCCCCCTACGGGGATCACCGCCACCGGAGCCGGCCTCGCTTCATTGTGACTTTTTGGGGACCTGCGTCTGGAAGGAGCCAAAACCTCTACCTGCCCCCCGAAATCCGCGGAAACTCTGTCCGCGCCCCGGGTATCTGGAACGCTGGGACTGACCAAAGCGGGAGGCACGAAATCTCCGAAAGGACTGCTGAGACTTCCGGAAGGTGAAGGTCAGCTTCCCCTACTTGGGCTTATCCTCCGGAAGCCGACCCCCCCCCTTAGAATCCCCAAGATCTTTTACCAACCTATCCAAGTCCTCTCCAAATAACTGCCTGCCCTTAAACGGCAGCTTACTAAGGCGAGCTTTAGAAGAACCATCAGCCGCCTAATTGCGTAACCAAAGAGAACGACGCGCCGCTACCACTGATGCCATGCCGTTAGCCAACCCCCTAATGAGGTCATAGTGGATATCCGCCAAATAAGCGGCACCAGACTCCAATCTGGACACCGCGGCCTCCTGTTCCGCCGACTGGGGCCCCTGCAACTGCTGAGACCAGCGGAGGCAGCCGCGCGCCACCCAGGCCCCGGCCACCGCCGCCTGCATTGACAGGGCAGAAACATCAAACGCCTGTCTCAACAAGCTCTCGACCTTTCTATCCTGCGCGTCCTTCAACGCCGCAGCACCTTCCACCGGGATAGTAGTCCGTTTAGTAACCGCGGAAACTGCCGCGTCCACCTTCGGCGAACGAAAAAGCTCTCTATCAGCCTCCGATAGAGGATACAACTTAGGCAACAGTCTAGCCCCGCGCAAGGCGGATTCGGGACTGTTCCACTCCTCCTGGATCATAGCCTTAAAAACCCTATGGAGCGGAAAGACTCTGGGGGAAGTGCGCACCGCCTGCATCAAGGGATCCTCCAACTGGTCCTCCGCAGCGGAATCTTCCACGTGTATGTTCAATACTTTGAGGGTTTCGGCAATCAGTGCCGGAAGTTCCTCTTTACGAAATACACGCACTATTCTACTACTCTGCTCGTCGTCAAACAACTCGCCGTCTTCTAAATCTTCCGCAGACTCTAGCCCGAGAGCCTCCCCCAGCCCCTCGTGGGACTCATCCCCAGGAGGCGCAGAATCCGCAACACTCGGGGGCCGGCTCTTCTTTTGTGGACCGGTGTCTCCCTCTACTGAAAGTGGGCGCTTCAGCCCACGGTGGGGCGGGACCGAACCTCCACCCGCCGGCTGCAAGAGAGCCAGAGCCTCCTGCATGAGAGAGAAAAAGGCGGGTGGAATTCCCAGGGATCCCTCCTGGACGCCCCCCGCCAACAGGCGCTCTGGCACCTCAGAAATCCCCGGATCAAGGACCGTCTCTGCCTGCCTTGATGTCCCTTCTGTAGAGACAGGAGGGAGATCCGCACTGGAGCCCTCCAGAGGATCCTCCATGACAGCACCCACAGCAGAACGGCACAGACTCTGGCTTCCAAATTACTACTTCTACGAATGCCACAAACCAGACACCGAGGACTAGGAGGCATGCCTATGCACACAGCCCTCTACCAGCAAAGCAGAGACACCTTGCTGAAGCAAACGGAGCAGAAAAAAAATTGTGATTTTAAAAGTGCTCAAAAACGCTCCAAATCGCAGGATTAGATAGAGCTGGGGTCAATTAGCTAATATCTGACCAAAAAATTCAAAAACGAAGCTCCTATCCCTAAAAAAAAACACAAAGAAAAAATGACTTTAAAAATCCAAGATGGCCGCCAGACTCGATCCCGCCAAAGAAAGGACTATAAAAAGTACCCAAAAGGTCTAAATAAACTCCCCAGAGCTGATTCCAGGCTACCCCAAGGCTTCTATCACTGCCTTTAGAAATAAAAAGCCCCAAACTCTACTCACCCACACACAGGAGAGGAGGGAGGGTCAAAACTCTGAGTGCTGTCCAGCGTGCCTGTCACAAGTTCTGAGTAGCAGTTATCAGAGCCAACATCAGAGTTAATAACCGCTCAGGGCAGCTCAGGGAACCCCTAAATCAGTTAGGGGACCCTCAGAGCCTACTGCTGTATTTAATTGCTGCAGCTAATTGCCTTCAACCTTCTCCTCACCCACCAAGGGGGTTCGGTAGAAAGGAGACCTGTGTCCTTTGCAGCTCCCCTGCTTGTTTGACCTATGGGGAGACTGACAGAGAGAAAGAGAGAAAAAAAACAGATCAGATAAAGGCAGAAGGGACACAGCCAAAGAATTCCTCCACAGCAGCAGCCCAGCACCTAAACCTAGAAAATAATAAAACACTAAAGCTCTGCTTATTTGTTCCTAAGGAGCCCAGTTCTGGGCTCTGACTTCCAAGCTGCTTGGAGACTGAGATACTGATGTGTGGGCGGTCCTTGGGGCTGCATATAGCTGGATGATCAAAGAGATGAAGATATTCAGTCTCCAAAGCTGCTGGTGGAGGTTCACAACTCTATGGTTCCGGGACTGGACTAGAGAGACGCTAAGGAAGTAATGTTTAGGGACCAGGATAAAGAGCCCTGCTAGAGCTCTATAGTTGCTGAAGAAAAGCCAAATAAAATAAAATAAATAAAATGAGACCAGATTTTAACAAAAATTCAACTTGTTTTCTCCAGGAGCCAGTCAATCAACGTCCCTTCAGCTGCTGAGGACTGAAAGACTGAGGAATGACCAGTAGGGGGAGCCAGTCACTGTTTCAGTAAAATTTCAGTTTTCAGTCCTCAGCTGCTGGAGAAGGTTGACAACCCCTATAGTGCCCTGGACTGGCTCGGAGAGATGATGAGGAAAGAGGGAAGGAGTCGAGAACAGTGCCGGAACCGGTGCCGGCTCAAGGCGGGAAGAGGAACCAGTATGCAACCAGGGGGGGAAAAAAACTTTTTAAGGGAAATTTGGAAAACGTTTTCCAAGGAAATAGGACAGACGTTCATTGGGCTCCATGGAAAAAAGGAGACCAAGCAAGATAGCACCCTTGGGCGGGAAGGGGACCACATATGCATAGTAGCATGTCCCAAAGGCTTTCTTTGAAAGCTGGGGAAATGTTCCGCTTAGGCTCCGTCAGCGCTGACATCACTCATATGCGAGAACTGACTTCTTGCTTGTTCCTGGAGAATATAATTTATGTCAGAGAAAAATATTGCCCTAGAATGAGTTTTTGGCTTAATCTGTTCCACTGTGAAATAAAGAAACAAGCTAAAATTAAAGATTGCTCTGCTGCTGTCAACCTAAAATTGCTATGCTCAGAAGCAAAAGAGAATCACTTAAACAGCTAAACAGTTTTCCCTCAACTACATAGCATAATTACTCACCTGTAACAGGTGATCTCCGGGAACAGCAGGAATTTAGTCTTCACACAGGGGTATCGTCGGTACCGACGGAACCCGCACGGGAACGCTCCCCAGCATCCAATAGGAAAGATTTTGGGAGCATCCCACTGCGCCTGCGTCGCTGCCTTCCCACCTTTCCAACTGTCCCTCTTCAGTTGAGTTTATAGCTGAGACAAAGGAGAGAAGGAGAGATAGAGAGAGAAAGATAACTCCTAGGGGAGGTGGGTGGGTTGTGAAGACTAAATTCCTGCTGTTCTCGGAGATCACCTGTTACAGGTGAGTAACTACGCTATCTCCAGGAACAAGCAGGAATGTAGTCTTCACACATGGGGACTCCCCAGCTAAGAGATGCCAGGGAGATGACACCAGAAAGCTGCGAAACCCAGGTTGAGATGGGTCATTCTTCCTCCCATGGATCTCTGGCATCGAAACTCGGGACGGCGGGTAGGAGTTGTTCTAAGTCTGAAAGAGATGCTGGAGAACAGCCTGACCAAACGAGGCATCCCGACAGGAGTCCTTGTCTAAGCAGTAGTGGGCTGCAAAGGTGTGTACCGAAGCCAAGTGGCTGCTCTACAAATGTCATCAATGGACATAGAGCGAAGTTTAGCCATAGAGCTGCCATTGCTCTCACATCGTGAGCTGTGACATGACCTTCGAGAGAAAGTCCCTTACTCTCATCATATGCAAAGGATATGCAATTAGCAATCCATTTAGATAAAGTACGCTTGGAAAGCTGCAATGGCACTAAGATGGACTCTTACTGAATTGGTCTTAAGACCAGAGGATGACAAGTGGAGGAGATATTCCAGCAAAGCCTCCACTGGTACTGAAAAAGGATTGAGTTCCTTTTTTGAACACCAAATAGAGAACCTTTTCCACTTAAAGGCATAGGCTCGCTTTGTTTATTTATTTAGCTGCATTTATATCCCGCTTTTCACCGGGTCAAAGCGGTTGGGGGATACATTTAACACGAGGGGATATGAGACACATAGACTAATACTTACAGGGAACATGGGCAATGGAGGGTTAAGTGGCTTGCCCAAGACCACAAGGAGCACCTGTGGGACTAGAAACCCCAGTCCTTCCGGCCCAAGGTTGCTGTCCTCTAGTGGGATTTGAACCACCGACCTTCCAGCCTGTAGTACCTTGCCCCAACCACTAGGCCACTCCTCCCTTGTGGAAGGTTTTCTTGAAGCCAAAAGGATATCGTTTACTGGCTGAGAAAGGTTAATATCCTAGAATTCTAGGATCTCAGGAGCCATGCCCTGAGGTGTAGAGACTGAGGACTCGGGTGCAATAGCGTTCCGTTGTCCTGGGAAAGAGATCTGGAGCAGATCCCAACTCCAGAGGTCTGGCTCGAGAGAGACGTAGAAGCAGAGGATACCACGGTTGCCGTGGCCAGCGTGGGGCTATGAGGATCATATGGCCCCTGTCTCTCTGAAGTTTGAAGAGTGTTTTGGGAATGAGGGCAATAGGTGGAAAGGCGTAGAGGAAGTCCTGACCCCAGTGGAGGTGGAAAGCATCCCTCACCTGACAGTTCTGAGCCGGTATTTTGGAACAGAACCAGGGAAGTTTGGCATTGTGAGGACTTGCAAAGAGGTCTATATCTGGAGTTCCCCAGATCTGAAAAATTTGAGCAACCTGCTCTGGAAGAAGAGACCACTCATGTGGCAGCTGTACTCGACTGAGTTTGTCTGCCAAGAGATTTTGCGTGCCTGGAAGATACACCGCCAGAAGGTGGATTTGAAGATTCCTGGCAAATGCCCAGAGGTGTAGAGCTTCGTTGCATAAGGCTTGAAACCCCGTCCCACCTTGCTTGTTCACAGAGAACATGGTTACCTGATTGTCGGTCTATACCAGGACTGTCTTTGTAGCTGAGGTGGGTTTGAAACACCTGAAGAGCATAAAAAAATGGCTCCGAGTTCCAGGAGGTTTATGTGAAGACAAGTCTCCTGCTGGGTCCATAGACCCTGGGTAGAGAAATGGTCCAAGTGAGCCCCCAGTCTGACTTGGACGCATGTGTCGTTAAGGTTGCCTGATGTAGTGGCTGCTGGAAGGGAGAGCCTACTACAGAGGTACTCAAATCCAGTCCTGGAGGGCCACAAATCAGTCAGGTTTTCGGGATATCCCTAATGAATATACATGAGATATTTGCATGCACTGCCTCCATTGTATTTGAATATATCTCATGCATATTCATTAGGGATATCCCAAAAACCTGACTGGTTTGTGGCCCTCCAGGACTGGATTTGAGTATCTCTGGCCTACTAGAAGGTTTTCCAGCGATTACCACCACTGCAGGGACGAAATGAGACAAGTCGAGTTTCTGACTTTGTCCGAAAGACAACCCGAGGCCTGTGTCCACTGAGAGGATAGGGTCCACTGGGCTGCCCGCATGTGAAGGCAAGCATAGGGGACCACATGGACAGTGGATGCCATATGCCCTAGTAGCTGAAGCATTTCTCGAGCAGTTAGCAAAGTTTTCATAGCTGCTTGAGAAGCCAGCTGTAGTATCTGAAGACAAAGTGGCTGTGGCAGGAAAGCCTTTGACTGCCTTGTGTTGAGAAGAGCCCCAATGAACTCTAGGGACTGAGATGGGGTGAGATGAGATTTTGGGAGGTTTATGACCAGTCCCAAGTACTGCAGAACTTGCATTGTGTGGGAGAGAGCAAAACTGGCTTCTGGAGCTGTTGATGCTCGGATGAGCCAGTTGTCTAAGTAGGGGAAGACGAATATCCCCAGAGTTCTCAGGAATGCTGCTACTACTGCCATGCATTTCGTGAAAACTCTTGGGGGAGAAGCCAGTCCAAAGGGAAGAACCTTGTACTGGTAATGTCTTCCTTGGAAAAGGAATCGAAGAAACCTCCTGTGATCTATATGGATGAGAATATGCATGTATGCATCCTTTAGATCTAGAGAACATAGCCAATCCTGACTCTGAATGTAGGGAAGAAATGCTCCGAGGGAGATCATTTTGAATTTTTCTCGTAACAGATACTTGTTTAACTCTCTGAGGAACAGTATGGGTCTGTACCCCCTGTTTTCTTTGGGATGAGGAAATAGGGGGAGTAGAACCCCATGCCCTGTAGGGATATGGGCACCTCTTCTATTGCTCCTTGAGCAAGTAGTGAGGTGACCTCCTGACACAAGAGAGTGGTGGCAGGGCCCTGAGAATTGAACTGTCTTGTGATGGTGGGAGAGGGCATACTGTGAAAACTAACCTCAACATGCTACTAATTCCCAATGCCGTGAGAAAAACGAAACAAATAACCACCAACACTGCTTTTTTCATATTATGCTCCCAGCCAATGAAACAAACTACCACTAAACCTAAGAGAGATTAAGGACCTTACCTCTTTCAGGAAGAAGCTTAAAACCTACCTGTTTAGTCAACACTACAGCAACCTTCAACCTGCAATCAAATATATTACACAAGAATATACAACTAACCAAACACAAGTCTATCCCACCTAATTCTAGACTCATTTTAATAACCATTCTAAATAGTCCTCCTCCCAACACTATACTTGTGATTACAAATAACTATTATAAATAGTTTTTGTCAACCATGTAAATAATTTACACATTGGTTCTTTGTAACATAGTTTTTATGTTCCATTATGTTCTTATGTAAATAACTTACACATTGTTTCCGTGTAACTTAGTTCTTATGTTCACTGAATGTTCTATATAATGCAATATTGCACTGTTTGCTATATTGTTGTTTAAGTTCCTTGTAAACCGCCCCTGATCTCTGGAAGGGGCGGTATAGAAAAGCACACAAATAAATAAAATAAATAAATAAATAAATAAATAAATAAATAAATAAAATGGAGCTTGTACCCCTCTTGTACAATGGAAAGAGTCCAGTTTTCTGATGTTATTTGTTGCCATCTTCTGGCAAAATGACAAAGTCTGCCGGGGATGGTGAGAGATTCTGGACCTTTCAGGGGCAGGATGACTAAGTTCCCTAGGAAGTAGTCAAAGCCCCTGAGGAGGCTGAGTCTGTTGAGCTGGTTGAGATCTTGGAATCTGTGCCTTCCTCTGCTGTCTGGGTTGATGTTGTCCCTTTTGGGGAGCATGAACTGGACAGTGGACAGCTTGGGTGTAAGATGGGTAGAATTTCTTTTTCTTGTTGAAAAAGGGTTTCTTAGTTGTCTTTTTCTTTGCTGGGTTGGCTGTAACCTTTGACAGTCTGTTCAAGGCTGTATTTTCAGATTCAATCCGATTAGCCTTGTCTTGCCAATCCTTGCCAAAGAGATTTTCTTCTGTGCAAGGAATGTTCCCCAGCTTATCTTGCACCCGTTGTTCTAAATCCGATGCCTGAAGTCAGGCAATGCGACGTGCACCGATGGAAATAGAGATTCTGCTAATGCACTCAAAGCAATCAAAGGTTGCACGATTCATGAACATAGACACATTCTGGGCATGTTTGACCAGGGTGAGGAAGTCTGTTCTTTTATCATCAGGGAGAAGTGGAGCCATAAGCTCTAGATCCCTTGTAACCTCCTTGAGAAACATTCCCATGTAGAGAATGTAAGAGCTGATCCTGGCTGATAACAGGATGAGGATTGAAAGCTTCGACGCCCAAAGACATCGAGTGGCCTCGCTTCACGGCCTGGAGGATTGGAAGAATGTGTTTTAGCACTCTTGATCCTACGCATCGCTGATTCTACTACCATTGAATGGTGTGGTAATTGTGTCTTCTGAAAACCAGAGCATTGTGGAACTCGGTACATGGTATCCAGTCTCCGAGAGTGTGAAGGCACCGTTAAAGGAGCTTCCCACATCCTTAGCATGAGATCATGCAAGATTCGGTGACTGGGAAGGGTAGCTGCTTCTTTAGGAGCTGCCGGATATTGAAGAATTTCTAATTCTTCTGCTCTCGGTTCCTTCTCAGGAGTCATTGTGATTGAAAGTCCTCGGGCTACATCACGTATGAAATCCTGAAAGGTCATGTCCTCTGGAGGAGACATCCTGCATTGAGAAGGAGATGGATCCTCCAGCAGAATCACCCCGGTACCGGTAGAGTCAGAGTCATCGGAATCAGAGGACTCGAATATCTGCACGCTGGGTGTTCTTACATAAGAACATAAGATATGCCATACTGGGTCAGACCTAGGTCCATCAAGCCCAGTATTCTGTTTCCAACAGTGGCCAAACTAGGTCATATGTACCTAGCAGTTTCCCCAAGAGACACAAGTTCCACAATGCTTGTACTGGGTCAAGCATTGATATCTTCGGTCACTTCTTAATAATGGTTTATGGACCTTTCCTCCAGGAACTTGTCCAAACCTTTTTTAAAACCCAGCTACACTAACAGCCTTTACTACATCCTCCGGTAACAAATTCCAGAGTTTGATTACACGTTGAGTGAAAAAATATTTTCTTTTATTGGTCTTAAATAGTTTACCCTGTAGCTTCATTGCATGTCCCATAGTCTTTCTATATTCTGATAACGTAAACAATTGATCTATGTTTACCCGTTCCATTCCATTCATTAATTTATAGACTTCTATCATATCTCCCCTCAGCCGTCTCTTTTCCAGTTTAAAGAGCCCTAACCTTTTTAGCCTTTCTTCATAGGAGTATCCTTCCATCCCCTTTACCATTTTGGTGGCTCTTCTCTGAACCTTTTCTAAAATCGCTATATCCTTTTTAAGATACGGCGACCAGAATTGCACACAATATTCAAGGTGCGGTCTCACCATGGAACGATATAGAGGCATTATAATATCTTTTGTTTTATTTTCCATTCCTTTCCTTATCATACCTAGCATTCTATTTGCTCTCTTGGCCGCCGCTGCACACTGGGCCGAGGGTTTTAACATGGTATCCACAATGACGCCTAAATCTTTTTCCTGGGTGGTGGTTCCTAATGTGGAACCTTGCATCGTGTAACCATAGTTTGGGTTGTTCTTCCCTAGGTGCATAACCTTGCACTTGTCCACATTAAATTTCATCTGCCATTTTGATGCCCAGTCTTCCAATTTATCAAGATCCTCTTGCAATTTTTCACAATCCTCTTCGGTTTTAACAACTTTAAATAGTTTTGTGTCATCTGCAAATTTGATAACCTCACTCGTTATTCCACTTTCCAGGTCATTTATGAATATGTCAAAAAGCAGCGGACCCAGCACAGATCCCTGGGGTACACCACTATTCACCTTTCTCCATTGGGAAAATTGGCCATTTAGCCCTACCCTCTCCTTTCTATCTTTTAACCAGTTCCTGATCCACAATAGTACACTGCCTCCTATCCCATGACTCTTTAGTTTTGCCAAAAGTCTCTGATGAGGGACCTTGTCAAAGGCTTTCTGAAAGTCCAGATACACAATATCAACCAACTCACCTTTGTCCACCTGTTTATTCACTCCTTCAAAAAAACATAACAGATTAGTAAGACAAGATCTTCCTTGTCTAAAGCCATGTTGGCTGTCTCCCATTAGGTTGTGACTATCTACATGCTGAGTAATTTTATTCTTTATGATGGTTTCTACCATTTTTCCCGGTACTGACGTTAGACTCACCGGTCTGTAGTTTCCGGGATCACCCCTGGAACCCTTTTTAAAAATTGGTGTTACATTGGCGATCCTCCAATCTTCAGGTATTAGAGATGATTTTAATGATAGTTCACAGATTACTGATAGCAGGTCTGCAATCTCATATTTCAGTTCTTTCAACACCCTTGGATGTATACCATCCGGCCCAGGTGATTTGCTACTCTTCAGTTTATCTAATAGTTGTAAGACATCTTCCCGATGTATCGATATTTCCTTCAATTCTTCCACACCTTTAAATACCACTTCCGTCATGGGTAACATTCCTACATCTTCCTCAGTAAAGACCGAAGCAAAGAATTCATTCAGTCTCTCTGCTATCGCCTTGTCGCCTCTTAGTGCTCCTTTAACCCCTTTATCATCTAATGGACCAACTGACTCTCTCACAGGTTTTTTGCTACGAATGTACTTGAAAAGGTCTTTATTTCACGTTTTTGCTTCCGCAGCAAGCTTCTTCTCAAATTCTCTCTTTGCCTGCTTTATCAATGCCTTGCATTTGACTTGCCAGTGCTTGTGCTGTTTCCAGGTTTCGTCGTTTGGCTCTTTTTTCCATTTCCTGAAAGTTGCTTTTTTGGCAACAACAGCCTCTCTGACCTCACCTTTAAACCATGCTGGCAGTTTTTTGGACTTCCTTCCACTTTTCTTAAAGCGTGGAATACAGCTGGTCTGGGCTTCCAAGATAGTATTTTTCAACAACACCCAAGCTTGATGTACGTCTTTAACCTTTGCAACTGCTCCTTTTAGTTTTATCTTAACTGTTTTCCTAATTTTATCATAGTCTCCCTTTCGAAAGTTAAAAGGTAGTACTGTGGATTTCCTTACTATCCCTCCTCCACTAATTAAATCAAAGGCGATCATGCTATGATCACTATTTCCAAGTGGCCCCAACACCCTTATCTCTTGCACTAGATCTGGTGTTCCACTAAGGACTAGGTCTAATATGGCTTCCCCTCTGGTCGGTTCATGAACCAGCTGCTCCAAGAAGCAGTCATTTATTTCATCCAGGAACTTTATCTCCCTAGCATGTCCTGACGTGACACTGACCCAGTCGATACCAGGGTAATTGAAATCACCCATTATTATTACTGCACTGTAACGTTTGTTAGCTTCCTTGATTTCTTTGAGCATTTCATCATCCATTTGGTCATTCTGGCCAGGCGCTCGATAGTACACCCCACTGCCATTGCCTTCCCCCTTTTATATGGAATTTCAATCCATACAGATTCTACAGCAGATTTTGTTCCCGGCAAAACTTTAATCCTTTCTGAGTCAATGCCCTCTCTAACATAGAGCGCAACCCCTCCACCAATTTGATCAGCTCTATCATTACGATATAGTTTGTACCCAGGTATCACAGTGTCCCACTGGTTGTCCTCCTTCCACCATGTCTCTGATATTCCAATCATATCTAACATTTCATTTAGTGCTATATATTCTAACTCTCCCATCTTATTGTTTAGACTTCTAGCATTTGCATACAAGCATTTTAGAGAATGTATTTTATGCTGTTCATAGAGCACTATGGTCACATCACATAACCTAAGAGAATGGATAACAGCACTCCAATCCTCCTAAACAACTGTATGTATATAAAATGTGTTTTAGCACCACTGTAAATGGCCCACCTTGTACATAGCTCAAAAAAATCAAGCACCCAACACAGCACTCACACAACTAAGTTTCATCCTCACTGCATGTACAACGCACACACTTTACTTGATTGCTTGCTGTGATACCACCTTGATTATTAAGATAAGGCGGTTTAGAAATACTGTTAAATAAATAAATAAATAAATAAATAAATTTTGTTCATGTTAATTTGGCTATTGTTAGACATGGGTAAATTGGGATCTTTAAGCTCTGTCTGCTCCATACTTGAGGGCATTTAGGCTACTTTACTCTTTTGTGGAACCTCTCTGCTTTTGGTCGTATCCTTCAAGGATACATTCTTCCGAACCATCTGCTCTTGGGCGACTGTCGGCTTTCCCCTAATATCTAGTTTAAAAGCTGCTCTATCTCCTTTTTAAAGGTTAATGCCAGCAGCCTGGTTCCATCCAGGTTAAGGTGAAGCCCATCCCTTCGGAAGAGCCCCTCCTTTCCCCAGAATGTTCCCCAGTTCCTAACAAATGCAAAACCCTCATCTCTGCATCACTGTCTCATCCACGCATTGAGACTCCGGAGCTCTGCCTGCCTTTTGGGTCCTGCGCGCGGAACAGGAAGCATTTCGGAGAATGCTACCCTGGAAGTTCTGGATTTCAACTTCCTACCTAAAAGCCTAAATTTTGCCTCCAGAACCTCCCTACCACATTTTCCTATGTCATTGGTACCGACATGTACCAAGACAGCAGACTCCTCCCCAGCACTATCTAAGACCTTATCTAGGTGGCGCGTGAGGTCCGCTACCTTCGCACCAGGCAGGCATGTTACCAGGCGATCCTCACGTCCACCAGCCACCCAGCTATCTACATGCCTAATGATCGAATCACCAACTATAACGGCTGTCCTAACCCTTCCCTCATGGGCACATGGCCCTGGAGAAACTTCCTCGGTGCGAGAGGGTTTTACATCACCTGGAGGACAGGTCCTAGTTACAAGATCACTTCCTGCCGCACCAGGGTGATGCTCTCCTGTCACGTGACTTCTCTCCTCCATGGCAACAGGGGTGCTGCCAGACTGGAGGTGGGACTTCAGGACTATATCCCTGTAGGTCTCGTCTATGTACCTCTCTGTCTGTCTTATGTTTTCCAAGTCTGCTACTTTAGCCTCTAGAGAACGGACTTGTTCCCTGAGAGCAAAGAGCTCCTTGCACCTAGTGCAATCGAAGTCGGCGTCGGACTGTATGGAATACCGGGCCCTCGATACCGGATACTTATTCAAGAGCCGGCATGGGGGGGGAAGCACCTCGGTTAAAGCAGGTGCAGTCGGGTACCGATGACTGCGGAACCGTCTGGAGCGGTCTTAGCAGTACCGAAGCTGCTAAGAGCCGCTAGACTGCATTCAATGGCTAGGATTCATTGATCCTTAGGCCCTGCCAATGCCTGGAAGTTGGTACCGGAGAAAGCGGCTATGACACCAGAACATGGCACCAGGTGTTCTCCTGAGGTGGAAGCCTCTGGAACATCCTGGAGCCCTGTTAGTGCTTTGGAGGCCGGGGCCTCCCGCCGGGGCTGTTTTGCTGGTATGTTTTCCTCGAGGGCAACGCTAGTAGCATCTTGATGTTTCGAAGGAGATCTACCCTTTGAGGACCGGCCGGTCTTGGAAGACCTGGGTTTAGTTACCTGAGATCCATGAGAGGAAGATGAAGCCCTGGAAGACGTTGATGCAACGGACATCGCATCAGCAGCAAAGAGGGTGCTGAGTTTTGCAGCTCTATTCTGCAGGCCTCTCTTGGTCATCTTTCTACAGAGGAGACACTCCGATGGTAAATGGTCAGGACCTAAACATTTAAGACACCAGTCATGGGTGTCGGTAGCTGAAATGGTACCACTACACTTTGAACGTTTTTTAAATCACTAGTTGGTTTCTCCATTTTAGAAGAAAAGAGGGCCTAGTGCCCAAAATGGCGCCTGGCACCTAGAGGGGACAGACCCTCCAAAAAGAAGAATTTTTTTTTTTTAGAAAAGAAGGAAGAAAATGAAGAAAAGACGGTGGTACCGGTATAGGCGTCGACGGTGAAGGCAGACGCAACCACAAAAAGAAAATTTTCTGCGGTGACAGGGTTTACTGCCTGTTGGCTCCGCGGAAAACTAAAAACTGAAGAGGGAGAGTTGGAAAGGCGGAAAGGCAGCAACGCAGGCGCAGTGGGATGCTCCCAAAAGCTTTCCTATTGGACGCTGGGGAGCGTTCCCGCACGGGCTCCGTCGGTACCGACGATACCCATGTGTGAAGACTACATTCCTGCTTGTTCCTGAAGATAGCTTTTGTTCGCCACTGACCTGTTTGAGTTGCTCCTTAAGGCGTTCCTCTGTAACTCCCAGGGCTCTCATTCCTCTTGCCCGACATGCTGACTGCAGTTCCTTTACATTTAAGCTGTCCACGCCTTCCTCTGCGATCAACTATGAGAAGGAAAGTTTATAAATATTAGGTAAAATGACAACGTAAAATAAAAAACTTTTTGTACATGCTTAACTTCTATTTGCAAACAACTACTGCTGGCTGTAATGAACTAATGAGAGAGGTAACAGAGCTTCAAACTAGCATGTATGTCTCTTCACTATTTTCTTTTCTGTGCTGAAATTCACAGTTTTTATTCAATTTACATTTAGTGAATATAACACTAACTTGTCTGAGAGCATACCATTAGTGTATTGTACAACATACTTTATCTAAAGACCAAGCAAAAAAGGGGGATTCAAAATGGCATCTCCTAGGTGACAGCAGTGACACAAAGATCTTTTTTTTTTCTGTATTTCATTCTCCTTTTTTCTTAAAGGTGGGGAAAAGAAAATTAACAATATGGACTTACATTCAAGAGTCCACTCTTTCCCTAAAGATCAATTTGCAACCGAACACTTTCTATGCTGCATAGGAGTGATCTGCTGCTGAGGTCATATAAGTTACTTATCTGTAGCATGTGTTCTCCATGGACAGCAGGATACAAGCCCTCACAGATGGGTGATGTCACTGACAGAATCTGACATGGGAAAAAACTTCTCCAGCTCACATACCTTGTAGATGCTTTTGAAAAGCCTTACTGCTCCTTTGCATCACAGCCCACCTGCTGCTGTCATACTGCAACCACCTCAGTCTATTTTAAAGCTTAAGAGTAGCATACAACTTTTAAGGGAGATGGTGACAGTTTACTTACCAGTTAATGCCTTTTTTTTTTGAGTCCTGCTACACCAGTTCAGATAAAATAGGTTGTGCTTCTCCAACAGCAAATTGGTGGAGACAAAGAACCAATGAAAAGCCCAGGTTTCAATATCATCCCACCCATCCATCTATTTGCTTCAGCCATCAGAGGCCCCCTTCAGTATTCATCCCAAAGCATACTGGAGAAACATGGCAAGCCTCACACAACCTCAATCATGGGCAATAAGGGGTAAGCACCAGTAGAGAACTATGTACAGGAAAGCATAAACAGAAAGCGGTCCATAGAAGATGAACCTGCAGAGCAAGTATAAAAATCATAGCGGACCCAAGGGAACCGCAACTGGAGAACAAAGCAAATACAGTTTCAGGTGCGGACCCTGGACTGGTCTAGCAAGAATCAGGGAAAGGACATTAACTGGTAAGTAAAATGTCACCTTCCATATCATTCTGCTAGACCAATCCAGACAAATGGGATGTACCAAAGCTACAATTCCACTGGGCAGGAAGACACAGCAACTCGCAAAACCCCAGAGTCAAAGGCCATGGCCGCCTGTGCTTGGACATCAAATGGTAATACTTGACAGAAGTGCAAAGTGATGCCCACACTGCTGACAAGCAAATATCTGCAGGGGCTACTGAGCCCCACTCTGCCCAGGATGATGCTTGTGCTCGGGTAGAATGGATGCGCAAATCCTTCAGAACCGGCCAGTTCCACAACAGATATGCTGAGGAAATGGTCTCCTTAATCTAGCATAGAAAGAAGAAAAAAAACTTTCTATTTTGGATTTTAGACCCTTGGTGCAGTATTTTGTTGTGTGGTCTCTAATCTAGTGCCTTAAAGCAGACTTGGCCACAACGTCACTCTTGGTGGGCCAGCAATCAGCACAAAAATATGGTCGGACTTATGAAGGGAATTTGTATCCTCCACATACCAGAGAAGCACCCTCTGGACATCCACAAGGCAAAGATCCTTATCCTTCCCCCAATACTGCTCCTTAAAAGAGGAGGGCCGGCAAACCACCTGGTTCACATGAAGGAGAGATTCACCTTAGGCAAGCATGAAGGCACAGGCCAAATGGAAACGTCCTCCTCAGAAAAGACAGATAAGAATCTTGGCAAGATAAAGCCTGTAGCTCAAAAATCTGCCTTGTTGCACAAATCACAACCAAGAAGACAGTCTTGAGCGTGAAATTCTTGAAGGTAGCGCGCTTCAACGGCTCAAAAGGCGCTGCCATCAGGGCCCTGAGCACAAGACACAGATCCCAGGAAGAGATCACAGACTAGAGGGGAAGATACAAACTCTGAACCCACTGAAGAAAGTGTGAGAAGTCTGGGTGCAAGGCTAGAGACTTACAAGTCACCAGACCTCAGAAACAGGCCAAAGATGCCACCTGAACTTTCAGGGAGCTAAAGAAAGGACCCTTCTCCAGGGTGTCCTGTAAAAAGGCCAACAGAGAGAGCACCTTGGCTACCTCAGGAACCAACTGCCGAATACATACCATCACTCAAAGAGGCACTAGGATCCACACGTAATGCTAGCTTGGTAGACAACCTCTGAGCTCCAAGCAGAGTAGAGACCACCGCTGGAGAGTAGCCATCTCCTTCCAAGAGCCAAGCTGTAAGCGGAAAGTGAAACGGGTCCTCCAGGACGATCGGTCCCTGCCGCAATAAGCCTTGAGACAAGGCAATTGAAAAGAAGGCACCTGCATGAGCTGCATCAGGTTTCTGAACCACGCTTTCCTTGGCCAATCTGGCGCCACTTGAACAATCACGCCTGGGTAGTGTTTCATATGCCGAAACACACGCCCCACCAGGGGCCACAGGGGAAACACGTACAGCAGATGCTGACTCCGTCAAGGCGGGGTCAGGGCATCGAAGCCCACGGACCACGACGTCATGCGGCGACTGAAGAAGTGGCAAACGTTGGTATTGGTGGGTTGCCATTAGATACATTTCAGGGCGACTTCAGCAGTGCAGAATCAACTGAAACGCCTTCCGACTCAACTCTCTCTCCAGGATCCAGAGAGTGCTGGCTAAGGAAGTCCACTTCTACACTGTTTACCCTGGCATTGTGCAGAGGCGACAAGGCTAGGAGGTTCTTCTCTGTCCAGGCAAACAGGAGAGCCATCTCCAGAGCTACCTCGGCACTCCTCATGATGCCTTACCAATTGACAGAAGGCACTGCTATGGTGCTGTCAGTAAACATTCAAACAGCCCGGCCCACAGCCAGGGTTGGAAACACAGAAGAGCCAACCTGATGGCCCTCGCCTTGAGGCAGTTGATGGACCACACCGCTTCCCTGCGGTTTCAATAGCCCTGAGCTATACGGTCTTGGCAATGGGCTCCCCAGCCCGAGAGGCTGGCATTCGGCATCAGAAATCATCCAGGGGCACAACCTTCCTTGGATGACAGAACTGATGACACCACCGCAGGCTGAAACTTCATCAACGGGAGTGTGGAGCACTCAAACTCCTGAGAACTCAGGGATCACTGAGCCAGCAAGGACCGCTGGAGTGGTCGCATGTGAGGATGTGTCCACAGTAGCATCTCTACAGTCGCTACCATCAATCCAAGGAGCTAAAGAGAATCTCAGACTCCGAGAGCCCGCTGTGCACCGAACAGTGCCAGGCAATGAAACAGTCTTTCTCTTATGACAAGAAAACTCTGCCCACCTGAATGCTGAAACATGCTCCCAGAAACTCTAGAGACTGGGAAGGACACAGCTGGCTCTTTCCCTGATTTATCACCCAGTTGAGGCTTTCCAAAAGGGACACCACTCGGGATGCCAGCCGAGGCATCTCTGAGAGGGAATGGGCCCGGATGAGCCAGTCATCCAGATAGAAATGGAAACAGATTCCTCTATGCTGCAGCACCATAACTACCATCACCATGACCTTAGAGAATATCCTCGGGACAGTGGATAGCCCAAAAGGGAGGCAGCGAACTGATAGTGAGTGCCAAGCATGTCAAAACCCAGATACTTTGCTGATCCACCCGGATCAGGATATGAAAATATGCCTTAGCCAGATCCAGAGAAGTCAAGAACTCCACTTGGCACATCGCTTGAATCATGGAACATATGGTTTCCATCCAAAAGTGCAGGAAGTGCAAGTGCTCAATGACCCCTTGAGATCCAGAAGGGGCTGGAAGGGACAGTCTTTTTTTGGCACAACAAAATAGATGGAATATTTACCCTTACCTTGCTCATCCAGCGGGATGGGCTCCACCGCCTTTAGGCACAGTAACTTGTCCAAAGTAGTCCGCAGAGCAGCACTTTCGATCGTAGACCCACAAGGTGAGATGAAGGCATCCGGAGTCGGCTCCTTACATCCCAGGACATAGCTGAACTGAACAGCATCTAGCACCCAGCAATCCTTGGTAATCCAGACCCATTCCCAAAAGAAAAGGCGAAGCCTGCCTCCAACTGGAGGAACTGGGGAAGAGCCCTCAAACCTTCACTTCCCAGCCCAAGAAGGTCCAACTCTGGGGTGGGACAGAGTCCCTGCCCCATGCGCTCCACAAAAGGACTGAGAATGAGCCTGAAGCCTAGAAGCAGAGAGGAAGAAAGGATTTTTTTTTGTTGGTAATAAGAGTCTAGGATTCTCTGAGGATCCCAAGGTTGGAAAGGTAAAGCAAATATTGCAAGACCACTGCCACCAAGCAGGAGAAAGGATCCTCACAGTGCTGAGCACACCACACGGAGAAGCGACGCCACTTAAGAGCGTAGGACCTCCGGGTGGATGGCCGCCTGGAGGCCAAGATGACCTCTTCCACCTCCCGAGGCAGCAGGAGGGGAACAAGAACTACCCTTTCAGCAGCCAGGCCATCAGATGAAGGGACCGGAGGTTGGGGTGCAGGAGAGTCCCCTGATCCTGTGACAGGAGATCGGGTTGAAACCCCAGAGGAAGAGGAGTGTCCACCGCCAGCTGCAGTAGAAACGGGAACCAGGGTTGTCTCGGCCACCGGGGAGCCACCAGGATCATCGAGGCTCCATCCCTGAGAACCTTGAAGAGCGTCCGAGACACTAGTGACATGGGAGGAAAGGCATACAAGAGGCCCGTGGACCATGGAATCTGAAAAGCATCCGCCGCTACTCTGAGAGGATGCGGTTGTCGAGAGCAGAATCTGGGAAGTTGCCGGTTCAGAGGACTGGCAAACAGATCCATGGTGGGGAGGCCCCACTTGAGAAAGATCCGTTGAACCACCAATGGATCCAATCTCCACTCGTGTGGTTGGAGGATCCTGCTCAGCTTGTCTGCCAGGTAATTTTCCTGACCTGGGAGATAGACAGGTTTGAGGAGGATGCCGTGGCCGACGGCCCAAGAGCACAGTTTTTGTGCCTCCTGACAGAGAAGGAAGGAGCCTGTGCCTCCTTGTTTGTTCACGTAGAACATTGCAACTTGACTGTCCATCCGGACCAGCACAGACTGGTGAGAAGTGAGGTGGGAGAAGGCTCTCAGAGCTAGGAGGATGGCTCTGAGCTCCAGGAAGTTGATCTGCTGAGCAGACTCCCAAGGAGTCCAGAGGCTTTGAGTACATGTCCCTTGGCAATGTGCTCCCCAACCCAGGAGAGATGCATCGGATGTCAGTACCTGAGATGGCGGAGGAGATTGAAAATCCACTCCCAGCACTAGGTTTGGCAGATGAAGCCACCACTGCAGAGAAGAGACCAGCAGGTTGGATATCTGTACTGAGTCCGCCAGGCTTCCCGTGGCCTGATGCCATTGAGTGCGAAGGCACCACTGAGCAGGTCGCATGTTCAGGCGGGCATTGGGGGTTACATGGACCGTGGAAGCCATATGGCCGAGCAGTCTCAGAAATTGCCTGGCAGAGACCAGGGAATTGCTGTGAAAGTGGCTGGCGAGATCCATGAGCCTGTGGGCCCTGTCCAGAGGCAGGAAGGCCCGCGCCTGAAGAGTGTCCAACCTGGCGCCTATGAATTCGAGATTTTGAGAGGGGAGCAAAGTGGACTTTGCAAAGTTTATGACAAATCCCAAGTGCTGGAGTAGAGTCACAGTGCGATGAGTGGCCTGAGTGGCTTCTTGGGAAGACTGGACTCTGATGAGCCAGTCGTCCAGGTATGGAAACACAAAAAGGCCTTGAAATCTTAGATAGGCCGCCACCACTGCTAGGCATTTGGTGAACACCCTGGGGGCGGAGGACAGGCCAAAGGGCAGTACTCTGTACTGGTAATGATTTCCACCCACAACAAACCTGAGATATTGTCTGTGATCTGGATGAATAAGGATGTGAGTATACGCATCCTTTAGATCTAAGGAGCATAGCCAGTCTCCCTGCTGGAGGTAGGGCAGCAGGATTCCAAGGGTAAGCATCTTGAACTCTTCCCTTTCCAGGAACTTGTTGAGGTTTCGCAAGTCCAGGATGGGTCTGAGGCCTCCTGTTCTTTTTGGTACTAGAAAGTACCTGGAATAAAAGCCGTGACCTCTCAGGTGGTGGGGCACCGGTTCCACAGCCTGTTCCTAAAGAAGACTTGCTAACTCCTGAAGGAGTAAGTCCCTGTGCAGAGGGAGTCTTGGAGGCTCCCCTGGAAAGTAGGAGGGAGGTACCTGGTGAAAGTGCAGAAGATAGCCTTTTTGAACTATATGAAGCACCCAGGTATCTGATGTGATGGCTGACTACCTGTGGGCAAAGTGGACCAGCCGGCCTCCTGTTCTGAGAGGAACCAGCGGAGGGGAAGAGGCTATGCTGACGGAGTCAAAAAACTCCACCCTGCTGAGCAGGGGCCAGTGTTGTGGGCTTGGGGGCCTGCTGCCTACGGGACCCATTACCCCGTCCCTTGGCCTGCTGACCCTGTTGGGGAGCTGCTGAGGACTGAAAATGAGGGTAGTGTTTATAGGCAGCCGCCTTCCTCGGATAAAAGGGCTTTTTTCCCGAGCCCTTCTTCTTCTGAGAAGGGGCAGAGGTTTTTCTGGACAGCCGAGTCCTGGTCAGAGTCTCGGTCTCGATCTGTGCAGCCTTTTCAGCCATGGGTTTGCCAAAGAGGTTTTCACCTCTGCAGGGGACATCGACCAACTTGTCCTGTACCCATGGCTCGAGGTCGGATGACTGAAGCCAAGCCTGTCGGCGGGCACCGATGCCAGCTCCGGCTACCCGAGCCGATGCTTCGAAGCCATCGTAGGCTGCTCGAGAAATAAACTTCGAGCACTCTCGAATACCAGTGGACAAGGCCTGGAACCTCTGCAAAGGTTCCTCGGAGAGACCAGCAGAGAACCCGGCAATCTCCTTTGCCAGGTCTCGGAGATACATGCCCATGTAGAGCTGGTAGGTCTGGACTCGACAAGCAAGCATAGAGCCCTGGAAGCACTTCCTACCGAGGGCATCCAGGTTCCGGGCCTCCCGGCCGGGAGGCACCAAAGAGTGCATCTTTTGACTCTTGAGTCTATGCATGGCCGATTCCACCACCATGGAATGGTGCGGTAGTTGTGCCTTTTGGAACCCGGGGCTCTTGCGGACTCGATAAATGGAATCGACCCGCTTGCTTAACACCGGCGCCGACACCGGGCTCTCCCACATGCGGAAGAGAAGTCACTCCAGCATCGGAGGAACCGGTACAGTAAAGGCCTCCTTCGAGGGAGAGTCATACTGGAGGGCATCGAGCTCTTCGGCTCGAGGCTCCTCCTCGGGATCCGTGGGGAAGGCCAAGGCCTTGGCCATATCCCGCATGAAGTCCGAGAACCGGGTGTCCTCTGGGGGGACCGTCTCCAAGGTTCGAACTCGGGCGAGTCCGATGGGATGCACCGAGTCCGAAAAGTACCGGGTGACTCTTCGTCCTCCGTCTCCCAGCCCGACTCCTCGGAGGAGGAATCGAGCGGCTCCGGTCGGGCGGGCACTGATGCCCTCCGCCCCGACGCCGAGGCCGGCGTCAACGACCTCGGTCCCGAACGGGAGGCCGAGGGAGACCATGACCGAGGATCGACTCGAGCTCGCATGGACTCGAGGATCGGCTCGGTCTCCGGGTTCGACTTGGACGTCAACGTCCCGGTGGTCGGGGCAGATGCACCGGCAAGGCCAGCGATCAATGCACGCTGCTGGTCCATGAAGGCAGCGAAACTGCTCTCCAAGGCCGTCAACCTGAGTCCGAGCTCAGGAGACCCAGCAGCCCCCGACTCGGGCCCCGACGTCGGCTTCTTCGGAGGCGAGTCCACGAGGACTACAGTACTCATGTGTCCAGAAGACTCCATCTCGAGAAGAGGATGTTTTGAAGGCCTCTCCGACTCTGAGGACCCAGGATGGCTATCGGGGCTATGCGACCTGGCCCTCGAGGAACCAGGAGCGTCCGACGCCACCCCTCGCGGGTTTTTTCTTCCTATGATGTTCCCGGGCAGGAGACCCCCGCTCAGAGGAACTCCGGCGATGCTCAGGACCAGAGTCCTGGGATGTCGAAGCCTCTGACGAGGTCCGGCCGGACACGGAGTCAGAGAAGATTCTTTCTTTTTGATGTTGCCGACTCTCAACGCTTTTGAGGACATTTTGCCACACGGACCACAGATCATCGGGTCATGATCGGGTCCGAGGCAGCGGAGGCAGCAGTCGTGTGTGTCGGTAAGAGACATAAGCTTCTTACAGCGATCACACTTTTTAAACCCGCTGGCAGCCATCAGGGGAAAAAGGGCCCCTGCGAGGTCGAAAGACAGGGCTGCCAGTGAAAAAAGAAATAATGGCGCGAACGCTAGTCACGAAGGACAAAAATCGAAAAAATAAAGAACGGACTCGATACCGGCGTATCGGGCCCGGGCGGGAAAAGGATCCGGTGTCGAACCGAGAAAAGAATATTAAAGAAAATCAACTTTTTCAGCGGCTATCACAAACAACGTCTGTAGGGCTCCGCGGAAAAAAGAAGACTGACCAAGATGGCACCCTTGGGCGGGAAGGGGACCGCGCATGCGCGCTGCAATTCCCAAAGGCTTTCTTTGAAAGCTGGAGAAATTGCTCCGCGAGGGCTCCGTCAGCGCCAACGTCACCCATATTTTTATTTATTTATTTATTTAACAGTATTTCTAAACCGCCTTATCTTAATAATCAAGGTGGTATCACAGCAAGCAATCAGGTAAAGTGTGTGTGTTGTACATGCAGTGAGGATAAAACTTAGTTGTGTGAGGGATGTGTTGGGTGCTTGATTTGTTTGAGCTATATACAGGGTGGGCTATTTACAGTGGTGCTAGAATCATATTTTATATATATTCAGTTGTTTGGGAGGATTGGAGTGCTGTTATCCATTCTCTTAGGTTATGTGATGTGACCATAGTGCTCTATGAACAGCATGGTTTTCAGTTGTTTTCTGAAGTCTTTGAGGTCTGGAGTTGCCCTTAGATCGTCCGGTAGATTGTTCCATATTGTTGGAGCAGCCATGGAGAGAGCTCTGTCTGTTGTGTCCTTGCGTGTGTGCTTGTACTCATTTGGGGTGCTGACTCAGTTGCGTGTTTGACTTCTTCTGGGACGTGCGCTGGTTTCCGGTTGTATGAGCAGGTGGAGGCTGTTGGCTGATGTGTGTTCTTTTATCTTAAATAGGTTTATGATAGTCTTGTATCTGATGCGAGCAATGATTGGGAGCCAGTGTAAGTCCTTTAGTGTAGGTGTGATGTGCTCCTGCCTTGCGGCTCCGGATATGATTCGAGCTGCAGTGTTTTGTGCCAGCTGTAGTGGTTTGAGGGCTTGTTTTGGTAGTCCGAGGTATATCGGATTGCAGAAGTCCAGTATTGGGGTTATCAGTGCTTGACAGACTGTACGGAAGTGTTCTGGAGCGAGGAGTGGTTTCAGTCTCCTGATGATTCGCATCCTGTAATATGCTTTTTGGATTGTTTTGTCTATGTGTGGTTTGAGGTTGAGTTTACTGTCCAGAGTAACCCCAAGGTATCTCACCTCCGATCTTATCGGTATCGTGGTGCTTTGTATCTTTATGTGAGGACTGACTTCCTGCTTGGTCCTGGAGAAAGAGGTGATATGATTGAGATGTTTAAATACCTCCATGGCATAAATGTTCGGGGAGAGAGCCTCTTTCAATTGAAAGCAAGTTCTGCTACGAGGGGACATGGGATGAGGGTGAAGGGAGATAGATTCAGGAGTGATATGCGGAAATATTTCTTTACAGAAAGAGTAGTGGATCCATGGAATAGTCTCCCAGTGGAGGTGGTAGAGATGAGGACAGTAACTGAAATCAAAAAAGCATGGGACCAACACAGAGGATCTCTAAAGATAAAAAGGGGACTGTTGTAGTTGTTGATATGGAAATACAGACTAGATAGGCCATGTGGTCTTTTTCTGTCATCATGTTTCTATGCTTCTATGCCACATAGACGCAGTGGGCTACTGCCTCCTGGCAGAGGGGGTAGGACCCTGTTTCCCCTTGTTTGTTCACACAGATCATTGCAACCTGGATGTCGGTCTGGATCAGCACCGGAAGATGCTGTAGCTGGTAGCAGAAGGCTCGGAGAGCTAGGAATATTGCCTAGAGCTCTAGCAGGTTGATTTGCAACCGGGAATCCTCCTGAGACCAGCAGCCTTGTATCTAGAAACCCTCGCAATGTGTGCCCCAGCCCAGTAGGGAGGCATCCGTGGTGAGGACCCTCAGGGGGATGGGTGCCTGGAAGGGCATTTCGGCCTGAAGGTGACATGGGATCTGCCACCATCCGAGGGAGTCCGCCAGCTAACGGGTCACTTTCACTCTGTTCCTGGGCCTGCCTGAGAGCAGAGGCACCACTGGGCTGCCCTCATGTGCAGGTGGAAATATGGGGGTCATGTGAACCATGAAGGCCATGTGTCCCAAGAGGCGGAGTAAAAGCCGGGCAGATAGCTGTAGAGGTAAACAGACACCGGACACTAACTCCCTGAGGCGTACTGACCTCTCCCTGAGGGAGGAAGGCTTTCGTCTGGAGGGTATCTAGTTGTGTCCCTATGAACTCTAGGTGCTGAGCCGGAGTGATGTGGGACTTGGGGTAGTTTATGACAAACCCCAGATGCTGCAGGGCGTTTATGGTGCACCCAGTGGCGCATTGTGCCTCTGTAGCCGTGTCCCCTTTTATGAGCCAGTTGTCCAGGTAAGGAAAGACAAAAGTCCCTTAAAGCCAGAGGTGGGCTGTGACCACCATGAGGCACTTTGTGAAGAGCTTTGGTGACGAGGCCAGACCAAAGGGCAGCACCTGTATTGGTAGTGCTGTTACCCCCCCCCCCCCCCCCCATGAACCGGAGGTATTTTCTGTGGCTGGGATGGATTAAGATGTGTGTGTGTAGGCAAACTTTAGGTATAAGGAAATGAGCCAATCTGCCTGCTGGAGGAATGGCAGCAGTGTCCCAAGGGACAGCATCTTGAACTTCTCCCAGACCAGAAACCTGTTGAGCTCTTGCAGGTCCAGGATGGGCCTGAACCCCCTATCCTCATGAGAATGAGGAAATACTTGCAGTAGAAGCTTGTGCCCCAGAGATGTTTCAGGACTGGTTCCACTGCCTTGTCCTGGATTAGGCCTGTTAGCTCAGTGAGAAGCAGGGTATGGTGAAGGAGAGGTCTGGTGGGCTCTCCTAGGAAGTACGAGGGTGGCACCTGCTGTAGATGGAGGATGTAGCACTCCCTGACCACTTGTAGCACCCAGGTGGTCGGTGGTGATAACTGTCTACGTGTGGGCAAACAGGGCAGCCAGGGACTCCCTGAGGGTGGGGAGGTTGTGCCCAGGCAGTCAAAAGCTCACCCCAGGCTGGGCTGGGGCCGGCGTCTGGGACTTTGGGATCTTGTTTTCTGAGACCATGCCCTGACCTTTTCGTTGCCCCTATTGAGGGGCTGGGAAGATGTGGAAGTGCAGTGTACTGCTAAAGCCTGCGGCAGCCACCCTGGCCAATGACTCAAAGCCATGGTAGACTACTTGGGACAAAAACTTTAAGCATTCTTTTACCGCTGAGGTCAGGGTCTTAAACCTCTGTAGGGGTTCCCCATCGAGGCCTGCCGAGAATCCACTGAGCTCTTTCGACAGTTCCTTCAGGTACATGCCGATATAGAGCTGGTAGGATTGCATCCAGCATGTTAGCATTGAGCCCTGAAAGGCCTTCCGACCAAGGTGGGGCCTTCCTGCCGGGTAGGACCAACGAATGAGACTTCTGGCTTTTAAGCTGGCGCATGGCCAACTCCACGACCATGGAGTTATGGGGAAGTTGGTTTTTTTGGAACCCAGGGCTTTGGCATAACCCAGTACATGGCTTTGAGATGCCTACTAACATTTGGTACTGATGCCGGTGTTTCCCCCCGTCGAAGGAGGAGGCGGTTGAGGATCGGGGGGGGAGGGCACTGGGATCATAAGGGTTTCCTTCGGGGGATGCCTCGTATTGGAATATTTCCAATTCCTCAGTGCGTGGGTCATCCTCTGCCTCGATAGTGAGAGCCTTGGCCATGTCCTGCACAAAAATGAGGAAAGCAACATCCTCGAGCAGGGAAAGGAAACGAGTCATTGGGGGAGACAAGTCCGAGGGCACGTCTGTGTTGCCTTGTGTTCAGGGGCTCTTCGTCCTCGGTCTCCCATTCGGACTCAAAGTCCAAGTATGAGTCCGATGCCACACGATCACCTCGGTCGAGGGCCACTCCAGGCCATCCGTGACTTCTTGAGGATCTACAGTCTGAGCCATGGGTGCTTGCCAGGGAGGACTGGTGTCCCGAGGAACAGGACCAGGACCTCATCCCAGTGCCGGGGGCTCTCTCGAGGCCGGTGGTGCTCGAGGGTCCCGTCGTCAGGGCAGATGAATCAGACGAGTCAGACATGAACACCCACTTCATGGCCACTAGGGCAGATATATTGCCCTTTAGGGCAGCCATTCTGGTCACCATACCAGTTGGCTCCACAGCCTTCCACACGGGCACTGAATACTTTAGCTTGACGTCAGTAGTATCGAGGGGAGTCCTTAATAAGGATGGCCTAGGAGGTCAGAGGCCAGTCGGCGGGTGCAGACAACTCCATAAGAGGCAACTTGGAAGGCCGCTTCTGCCCAGACTCCTCGGACTCACGCATGGGACTGCAGGTCCTGGGGTGGGATTTCCCCTTTTTCCCGCATCGATCCTCCGAGGTGGTCTTCGAGGGTTTCTTCTTCTTGTGCTCTACCTCCTGAGATTTCTGCTCAAAGCAACCGTGGCTGCAGGACTCCAAAGAGGTTCTGGCTTCATGGATCACAGAGGTATCAGAGGGAGCTCTGGAGCGTGGTATCACCAGAGACTCTGGCGCGAAGTTGGACTTCTGAAAAAAAAATTTCCTGCTGTTGATGGCGACTCTTTAAGGCCTTTGAGGTCATGGTTCCGCAGAGTTCGCAGTCAGAGTCGTTATGCTCCGGGCCAAGGCATCAGAGGCAGCAGTTGAGTGAGTCTGTGAATGACATTTTGCCACACCGGTCACACCTTTTGAAGCCACTGGAGGCCATTGGAAAAAGGAGGTCCCCGTATGAACGCTGGTCAAGGAGCACCTCATTGAAAAAGATCAGAAAAACAAATGAACAAACCTGAGGAGCAGCGCAGAGGCGAGTTGGGTCAGGGGCGAGAAGAAACCGATGTGGAAACTGGACAAAACTAACAACAAAAATCAGACTTTTTCCAGGGGAAACTGGACAAAGTCCGAAGGGCTCCGCAGAGAAAAGGAGACTGAGGCAAGATGGCACCCTTGGGCGGGAAGTGGTCTACGCATGCGTGGTGCAACTCCCAAAGGCTTTCTTTGAAAGCTGGGGAAATGCTTCTGCACGGGCTCCATCAGTGCAGATGTCACCTGTGAGGACCAACTTCCCTTTGTTCCTGGAGAATTTGCTTGCCACATTTTCCTTATTTCGTAGTCATGATAATAGACAAGATCATCTCTGGGTCTGTTGAGCCCCTCGGGGCCCTGTACTTGGTGCATTTGGTCACTATAAGATATTGATGACACTCACACAAGCATCAATACTAACAAACATTTGTCTCTGTGTGAAACAAATATGAATGAGTTGCATTGCATGCAAATACATGTAAAGCAGATCATTAAAATTAAACAAGAATATTATGGATCACAATAAGTTTTCAAAAATTACCATAGATTGTGAGGTTTAACTTGATATAATTTTCGAGACATCATCAGCATGCTATAAATCCTGCAAATGCTCCCAGATTGCCCTCCTGTTAAGGATCACACAGCTCACAGAAAATTCTCCTCTTAGAAAAAGCAGCATCCTGATCACCACTGGGAGGTCCACCTGGTGAAAAAGATGGATAAGGTGTAGTAACTCACCTGTAACAGGTGTTCTCTGGGGACATCAGGAATCAGTCCTCACATATGGATGGCATCAGTGCAGACAGAGCCCGCACGCAGTAACCATTCCCCAGCTTTCAAAGAAAGCCTTTGGGGGATCTACAATGCACGCGTGCCCCCTTCCCGCCTAAGGATGCCATCTTGCCTCAGTATGATGACACAGCTCAGGAAAGCAAAAATGACAAAAAGGAATTCCACAGGGAGGAGGGAGGGTTGTGAGGAATGATTCCTGCAGTCCGTAGAGAACACCCGTTACAGGTGAGTAACTAAGTTTTCGCCAGGAACAAGCAGGAAGTCAGTCCTCACATATGGGACTCCGCAGCTACAGGCTACCAAAAACACCTGCAAAAGCTACGGGGTGACCAGAAAAAGGTGAACCGTGAGAAGCAGCAATGGAGTCAAGCAGCAGCAGACCCACGAGCGGCAAGCGAGGAACAAGTTCTCCGGTAGTCTAAACACACTAAAGGGCCAGAGGCAGATGTCTTACACCCCAAATAAAGGACGGAGTACTGCCTGGCTGAAAGTGCTGTCCCAGTGGGACTCCCTCTCCAGGCAGTAATGAGCTGCAAATGTATGGACTGAGGATCATGTGGCAGCCCGGCAGATCAACAAGGGAACAGAGTGCAGGTTCACCACAGAAGCCGCCATTGCCCAGGCGCTGTGCGCCACGACATGGCACTCCAGCAAGAGACCGGCCTGCTGGTAGGTGAAGGCGATGCAGTCCCCAGCTGATTCGAGTCATAAGAGATGAAGAGCGATGGTGGGCTCAGGTACGCTCCAGAAAGTAGGCCAGGGCCTGCTTTCTTGTGGTACCTCGTATAAGGTGGATGGGCCATCAGAACCTGGGACTCACTAACCCTGTGAGCAGAGATGAGCACCACGAGGAAGACCACCTTCCAGGAGATATACCTGAGGTGGCAAGAGCTGAGAGGCTTGAAAGGTGGTGCAGTACGTTTTGAGAGAACCACGTTGAGATCCCACTTTGCTGCCAGGAGGGCAGATGGATGGGCCTTGAGTAGCAGACCCCTTAGGAATCGAGTCACAAGGAACTGGGTGGAGAAAGGCTTGCCCTCGACAAGATGGTGGTGCTCCAAGAGTGCACCAAGGTGTACTCTAATGGAGTAGGACTTCAGCCCTGCCTGGGACAGATGAAGCAGGTACTGCAGCACCAGGCTGACAGAATAGCAGAAGGGGTTGATCTGCTTCTCCTCACACCACAAAGAATCTCTGCCACTTGAAGGCGTAGGCCTGGCAGGTGGAAGTTTTTCAGGAAGCCAGGAGGACCTCCTCTACATCGCTTGAGAGACTAAAGTGGGACAAAGCTATCCTTTCAGAAGCCAGGCTGTCAGTCAGGAACCCCAAATTGGGGTGCAGGAGAGAACCATCCTACTGCAACAGCAGGCCCGGGGCGCACCCCAGAAGAACCTGGGGCACCTGGGGCAGATGGAGGAGCAGGGGGAATCATGGCTGTCGAGCCCACAGAGGAGCCACCAGCATCAAGGAGGCTCTACCGAGCTGGACCTTGAACAGGGTCTTGGCAATCAGCAGCTTGGGCGGGAAGGTGTACAGGAGGCCCTCCATCCACAGAATGAGGAACACATCTGCGGCCACCAGCGAGGGATGTGGCTGCCTGGGGCAGAAGCAGGGCAGCTGAGCATTGGCTGAGCTGGTGAAAAGGTCCATTTGCAGGAGCCCCCAGAGATGGAACAGCCGGCAGGTCACCCAAGGGTCCAGCCGCTACTCGTGCAGTTGGAGGATCTGGCTGAGCTGGTCCGCCAGAACATTCTTCTAGTCTTGGGCAAGCCACTTAACCCTCCATAGCCCATGTTCCCTGTAAAATAGTTATCTCCAAGTTATAATGCCCTGTTCAATGTAGTTTCAGTTTGTTCAATGTAAACCGCACTGATGCAGAATAGCGCGGTATATAAGAGAATGTAAATAAAGTCCAGGAGATAGACTGCCCGCAGGAGCATCTTGCTTTTGCTGGCGAAAGAGCAGAGGCTCACCACCTCCTGGTATAGGAGGGACGATCCTGTACCTCCCTGCTTGTTGATATAGAACATTGCCACCTGGTTGTCGGTCTGGATCAGTACAGCATGGTGCTGTAGATGGTGGAGAAAGGCCTGGAGGGCTAGCGCTATGGCTCGAAGCTTCAGGAAGTTGATCTGCAGGAGGTTCTCCACCTGCACCCAGCTGTCCTGATTGTGGAGATTGTCGCAATGGACTCCCCAGCCCAGTTTTGAGGCATCTGTGGTAAGGATTCTCTGGGGGCTGGGGGCCTGAAAGGGCATTCTGGCCTGTAGGTGCTGAAGCCGTTGTCACCAGCCGAGGGAGTCTGCCAAAGGATAGGTCATGACCACTCTGTCCCGCAGGCACCGTTACTTGAGATCACTGGGAGCTGAGGGCCCAGTGAGCCGGCTACATATGTAGGCAGGCATCTGGAGTGACATGTACTGTGGACGCCATGTGACCGAGCAGGAGAAACAGGAGGCAGGCGACGCTAGAGATTCCTGCAAGCACCTTACGGTGCAGGACCCTGTCCAGAAGGAGGAACGCCGTGGCCTGGACGGTGTCCAGCAGTGCCCCTATGAACTCCAAGTGTTATGCTGGATGGAGATGGGACTTTGGGTAGTTTATAACGAACTCCAAGTGCTCCAGAATGAGGATGGTGCGGACTGCTGCCTGATGAGCTTCGGCGGTGGTGCTTCCCTTTATGAGCCAGTTGTCCAGATAGTGGAAGACTAACACCCCCTGGAGATGCAGGAAGGCAGCGACCACCGCCAGGCACTTGGTGAATACCCTCGAGGTGGAGGCCAGACAAAGGGTAGAACCCTGTACTAGCAGTGGCAGACTCCTACCATGAAGCAGCGGTACTGCCTGTGAAGGGGCTGGAAGAAGAGGTGCGTATACACATCCTTTAGATCCAAGGAGCATAGCCAATCTTCCTGATGGAGGTATGGCAGCAATGTTCCAAGGGAGAGCATCTTGAACTTCTCCCGCACTAGTAGCCAGTTGAGGTCCCAGAGGTCTAGAATGGCCCGAAACACTCCAGTCTTTTTGGGTACCATAAAGTAGCGGGAGTAGAACCCTTTGCACCTGAGGTGGAGGGGGACGGGTTCCACCGACATGTCTGATAGAAGACTTGTAAATTCCTACTGAAGCAGGCCCTGGTGGAGGGGAGTTATAGGGGGCTCACCTGGAAAGAATGGTGGGGGGAGTCTGTTCGAGGTAGAGGAGACCCATGCATTAGTGGTGATGAGGAACCACCGGATGGCGTAAAATACCAGATGCCCCTTCGTGTGCTGTGGGGCAGGCCTCCTGGGGAAAGAGAGGCTATGCCCAAGGAGTCAAAAAAAAACCTTCGGAAAGGGTCAGCAGTCATTTTGGAGAGCCTAGTCCTGGTCATGAACTCGGACTGCAGCTCAACAGCCTTCTCAGTCATGGGCTTACTGAAGAGGTTCTCTTCCTGGCAAAGGACCAACTTGTCCTGCACCCATGTCTCCAAGTTGGAAGACTGTAGCCAGGCCTGGCAGTGAGCACTAATGCCCACTGCAGCTACTGTAGCCACAGACTCAAAGCCATCATAGGCCGTCCAAGTCATAAATTTGGAGCACTCTGACTGTGGAGGTCAGGGTCTGTAACCAGTGGAGAGGTTCTTCGGAGAGACCAGTCAAGAACCTGGCGAGTTTGCTCGCCATGCCCCACAAGTATATGCCCATGTACAGCTGGCATGCCTGGATCCGACTGATGAGAACTGAATTCTGGAAGCATTTCCTGTCCAGAGAATCCATGGCGCAAGACTCCCTGCCGGGGGTAAAAAGGAGTACGTTTTCTGGCTCTTCAGCCTATATGTGGCTGACTCCACCACCATGGAATTATAAGGCAGTTCAGCTTTTTGGAAGCCAGGGCTCTGGTGAACTCGGTACATCGAGTTCAGCCTCCTGCTCACAATAGGTACTGAGGGCGGAGTCTGCCACTTAGAGAAGAGCAGTCATTCCAGGAAAGGGGGAATGGGAACCATGAGTGCCTCCATAGAGGGAACCTCATACTGGAGGATCTCAAGGTACTCCGCCTGAGGCTCCTCCTCGGACTCGGTAGTGAAGGCCAGGTCCTCCGCCATATCCCAGATGGTCCAGGAAGGCCAGGTCCTCAGCTGGGGATCAGGAGGGGAAGGGTCCAAGGGCAGGTCCCTATGGAGCCAAGTGTCCGTAGACTCGTCAGCCTCTGTCATCCACTCCAACCTGGAGTCAGAGGAGATCTCAAAGATCCTCCAGGCCCAGATTGCCCTGAGGCCTCCGATGCTCCTGCGCATCGAGTCGAGTGAACTGGGCAGGGAAGTCCTCAGCACAGAGTGGGAGTGGGACCAGGACCAGTGCCGAGGGGTCTCTCAAGGTCAGAGTGCTCGAGGATCGGCTTCACCAATGTATAACCCAGAAGAACCGGGCATCAAAGCCCACTACTGGGCCATAAAGGCAGACCAGCTGCATTCCAAAGCCACCATCGTGGCCTCAAAGCCAGAAGGCTCTGAAGTCACAGGTGTGGGCACCAAGGACCTTGGGCCTGGCGCTGGCATCGTGTATGTGGAAAAGGAAGAACTGACCAAAGCCCTAGAACAAGGTTAGAGACTATAGCAGAGACTGATGAGCTTTTGAGCGATAACTTACACGAATATAGATCATCCTGTCTATGGCAATCTGGACCTGGCGGTGGACAGTGATGAATCAATTTATGGTACCTCTGGATATAGGCACAAACAGTGATGCAAGCACAGATAATGACGAAACAGGACTGTAAAGGTAGCTATAGGTGAAAATATATATGCTTATTGAAATGCCAGGCTTAACTGAAACATACATTTTTAGATAGAAGCTTCTGTCTTTCTCTCTCTGTGAAAAAATTGCTGACAGTTAATTGCAACAGAGATTAGCTAACAAAGTTGTGTACATAGTTACTGGTGCAAAGGCTAGCTTCTGCAAAATTCTGGGATACAGACAGTTCTGCCTCTCTTTTGTGGTAGATAGGTCAAAAAATTAGATAACAACTAACATTGGCATTATTGCATAAACTTTCCAAGAATCAGAGACCTTAGGTCAACATATAACTGGAAATCAAATACAGCGTGGGAAATTACCAAAATTTAGACAGAACTTATAGTGTAACTAATCAGCTTTTGTATAATGAAGGAATTACAGCGACACCTACAGTCACTTGGTAATTATAATCATGGCCTTGTAACTTCCATTTTTTTATGTATTATTGCACAACATCAGCAGAAAAATAACTCTGTAAGCAGATTTTATTCCAGACCTCTAATTTTGTAACATGAATAATATCATCCGATGTTAATCAAAAATTAACTATGTCAGCTGATACTTCTTAATAAAAGGCAGATCTCTGGCAGAAGAGTTTTGAAGATGGTTAGGGAGGAGCCATGATTTCATGATTTGGACCTCAGACGATCTTCCTTCTAGAGCTCTGGAATTAATATAATTGATTTTCTGCATACGTGTCTTGTCTTGTTTTTTTCCTTCCTGTTAGAAGGGTTAGGTAAAGCCTAAGAATCCAGGTTGGAATCCAGGTAGGAGGGCCTGCCCCAAAAGGGCTACAACAGTGTAGGGGGTGTCCTCAATGAGGATGGCCTTGAATGACCAAGACTGATCCTCGGATACTGATGGTGTCTTCTCTCACCGGGGCATAAGAACATAAGATATGCCATTCTGGGTCAGACCAAGGTCCATCAAGCCTAGTATCCTGTTTCCAAGTGACCAATCTAGGTCATAAGTACTTAGCTTTCCAAAAAATACAGGTTCCACAATGCTTTGTATTGGGTCAAGCAGTGGATATCCCGGGTCCCTTTTAATAATGGTTTATAAACCTTTCCTCCAGGAACCTGTCCAAACCTTTTTTAAACCCAGCCACATTAACAGCTTTTACTACGACGTAAACAATCGATCTACGTTTACCCGTTCCACTCCATTCATTAATTTATAGACCTCTATCATATCTCCCCTCAGCCGTCTCTTTTCCAGGTTGAAGAGCCCCAAACTTCTTAGCCTCTCTTCATAGGAATATCCTTCCATCCCCATTACCATTTTGGTGGCTCTTCTCTGCATCTTTTCTAATAACGCTATATCCTTTTTAACATACGGCGACCAGAACCGCATACAATATTCAAGGTGTGGTTGTACCATGGAACAATACAGAGGTATTATAATAGGATTTGTCTTATTTTCCATTCTTTTCCTTATGATACCTAGCATTTTATTTGCTCTTTTTGCCGCCGCTGCACACTGGGCGGAGGGTTTCAACACGTCATCCACAATGACGCCTAAATCTTTTTCCTGGGTAGTGGTTCCCAATGTGGAACCTTGTATCGTGTAACCATATTTTGGGTTGTTCTTTCCTAGGTGCATAACTTTGCACTTGTCCACATTAAATTTCATCTGCCCTTTGGATGCCCAGTTTTCCAATTTATCAAGATCCTCTTGCAATTTTCCACAATCCTCATGGGCTTTAACAACTTTAAATAGTTTTGTGTCATCTGCAAATTTGATAACCTCACTCGTCATTCCCTTTTCCAGGTCATTTATGAATACGTCAAAAAAGCAGCAGACCCAGCACAGATTCCTGGGGTACTCCACTATTCACCTTTTTCCCACTGTGAAAATTGGCCATTTAGCTCTACCCTCTGCTTTCTATCTTTTAACCAGTTCCTGATCCACAATAGTACACTGCCTCCTACCCATGACTTTTTAGTTTTGCCAAAGGTCTCTGATGAAGGACCTTGTCAAAGGCTTTCTGAATGTCCAGATATACTATATCAGGCATGTCCAACAGGTAGATCGCGATCTACCTATAGATCCCGGAGGGGTCAGAGGTAGATCACCAGCCCCACTTGGCTCCATCTCTGCAGCAGCTCACCTCGTCATTAGAAGAGAGCTCGTGCTGGCAGGTCGTCTGCCGAGGACTTGCCGCCGCTGCTGCTGATCCTTTGCCTGTCTTTTTTCCCTGCCTGCAGGTGTATTGGGGGCACTTGTTATTTTCGTGCCAATAGTTTGTGGGTACCCCAGGGGGCCGCCGCCCGCGCCCCGCGATGAGACACCACAGGCCCGGCGTCATACTTGGTCTCCTGCCTCTCAGAAAGCACAGTTACTTACCTGTAACAGGTGATCTCCGGAACAGCAGGAATTAGTCTTCACATATGGGAGACGTCGCCGACGGAGCCCACACGGGAATGCTCCCCAGCATCCAATCAGAAAGCCTTTGGGAGCATCCACCGCGCCTGCGCGGTGGCTTCCCACCCTTCCTACTGCCTCTCCCCAGTTGAGTTTCATAGCTGAGCCGGAAGGAGAGGAGAGGAAGGAATAGAGAGAAAGAGATACAACTCCTAGGGGAGGTGGGCGGGTTGTGAAGACTAATTCCTGTTGTTCCGGAGATCACCTGTTACAGGTAAGTAACTGTGCTATCTCCAGGAACAAGCAGGAATGAGTCTTCACATATGGGGACTCCCTAGCTGAGGATGCCCGGGGAGACCCCCGAAGCATAGCCCAGGACAGGATGGCAATTTCCCCAACCTGGATCCCCGGCATCCCCTGAGGGATGGGGGGTAGGAGTTGAATAGAGAAAAGCTGTAGAGGAACAGCGAATCTAAAGACTACAGGGAAAAGAGTCTTTAGAGTGCATGTCAAGTATCATTAAGATACAGCAAAACCCCCAGGCTACAGGGAGAGTAGTCTTTGGGATGCATGAAAAGTATCATTAAGCATTTAATGAGTTAATGACTTAGTACCATATAGAGTTTACCAGAGAGCATGGAAGCACCATTAAGTTTTAATGAATTAATGGCTTAGAACCATGTAGAGCTTACCTACTGAGTTGTAGGAAGTAGACCTGTGATGAAGGTACTGTAGACGCAGTAGCGAGGTCTTCAAGGGAACTTCACCGCAGCGAGGAGGGAGTTCCAATCCGGAAGGCCAGGAGATCCAGGAGTCAGCTGGGTCAGGAGAAGGACGGCAGGTCTTCAAGGAAGCTTTATGCAAAGCTGGGCACTCCCTTAGGAGCAGAGTCCATAACTCAAAGGACTAACGGTAGAAGACTGGCCGATCTGGATAGCCTATTCCGGAGAAGAGTAGGGGAGTACCCCGGAGCAGAAGGAGTACACAGTCTGCCCTAGCGAAGAGATAGGGAGACAAGGGTGGAGGGCATAACTGAAAGTAGAAGCTGTTGACTTCACAGCAGTAGAGTACAACCAGTCCGAGGGCCGATCTAAGGAATAGGCAGGCGGACTGGCCGGACCCCGGAGGGGGGGGGGGCGTGAGTACTGGCCATTGGGAAAAATAGGCGGTAGAACACAGGCACTGTGGGCATCCCTCAAATGCGCCTATCGAGCAGGTGATATCTGGTATATCTAGGCCGTTGGGCATGGAGAACGCCCAACCCGGCACTAACGCAGGTACGCCGAGGAACCTACCTCCATGAGCATAACACTGGTAAGGCGGACCTGCCATTGATCCACAGAACGTCCACCTGGGGAGGTGGCGTCAAGATCCGTCCGGGAGAGGGATCTGCTCCGGTGGAACAAGGGCAGATCGGCGAACTAACAGCACGGTAGCGTGAAGGACAGAGGATAGTATCCGTCCGGAAGAACACATCAGGGGGCTTGAGGCCCTATAGGTGTCCCCAGGACTTGCACGCAGAACTCGCCCCCCGCACTAATCGGGGAACATGAGGGCATAGTCCTTGGCAATCAGTGGAGGACTATAGCGGCTGGAAGGGAAAGTCCCGGTATGGGAGCAATCAGCAGGGGAATACTGGCCGAGAAGGGTTCGGGGCCGTACCTAAGGGCAAGCCAGTTGACCGTGGGCCAGAGCTATCAAGGAGTAGAGGTGGTCTCCCTCTACCAATGGAAGGAGAATACCTGAACCCCTGGATAAGCCCCCGAACCATTTGCCCTACTGAACGAGCCCCATCTCAATTGTAAACTTCTGTTAAGAAGGTAAACTGCAGGCAGCCACCCACCGGAGCCTAAAACTGCTTGGTATGAGAGTTCTGGCACGGGTCCGGGAGCTTCAACCCAGGGTGAGAGGTCCCTTGCTTGGGCGCACCTGGCGGGTGGGCTGAGGGGTGATATTTCCTCTTCCTAGGGAAGGAGGGTCTGGAGAGACGTGTACCACCGCCGAGGGGAAGCCGGGCCCTAGGATGGCTTCTAACGCTGGGAAGGTTAGCGAAGCACTGCGCGACCTGACGTAAGGCTTCACTATTGAAGAGGTGATCTCCGTCACAGGGAGAATTACCCAGATTATGCTGTGCCCGTCTACACAACTCGGACGTCTGCAACCAAGCTGTACGGCGTGCTCTAATGGCAACAGCAAAGCATCTGCTGACCGACAGGAAGGAGTCTAGAGAAGCACGAGAAAGGAACACAGAGATATTCCTGCAGTGATAAAGAAGCAAGGAATATTCAAAGGCCTTGGTTGCAGATAAGAAGGGAGACAACAGAGATAATCTCTCGGTGACCTCCCGGAGCGACAGACTCATATAAAAAATATATGAAATAATTCTGGACGCCAGCATAGACGTTTGAAAGGTTTGACGTCCCAGGGTATCTAGCATCTTCGAGGCGCGGCCTGGAGAGCGAGAAGAATGCTTTTCCTTGCTTCCGGCCTTCCTCAGCGCTGATTCCACCACAATTGAACGATGCGGAAGCTGGTGCTGCCGAAAACCCGGGGAGGGAGGCACCCGATACAGAGCATGCATCGCAGTCGACGGTGCCGGAACCCTCAAAGGCGACCGCCAAGCCCCCAGCAGGAGATCCTGTAGGGAGGGATGCAGAGGAAGCATCACGGCGGCCTGTTCCGCAGGGAGGGCCTGGTTTTAGGTCCGGAATAGGGAAGGCCAGCAAGTCCGCCATGTCAAGGAGGAAATTCTGAAAAGACGGCTCCCCCTGCGGGGCTATGCCGTGGGAGGCGGTGGCGGGAGATGCCGCCAGGGCACCGAGAAGCCTCTCGGGCTGATGCCCGCTGGGCAGAGGAGGGGACCAAGAGCCCCGGATCGGGGCAGTCAACATGGCGTCGTCGGCTCCTGGAATTGATTCCAAGCTAGGCATCGAGGGGGTCGATGGCACCGATGGATCTGCCGGAATCGGCCTCGGCCCCGAACCCGGGGGCGGTTCCGCGGCAGCCGGAGGGCAGTGGCCAACAATCTCCGCTCCACGTCGCGGGAGGGGACAGGGGCCGATCCCGAGACGTGTCGTGGCCGAGCCTTCGAGGCTGGATACCGATTCCAGGCTGGGCATCGAACCGAGCGATGAGATCGACTCCCTTCTAGAGGGTCCCGGCGGGGGCAGTCGCACCGGCGGTGCTGACCCCAAGGAGCGGATTGGAACCGCGTCGATCAGCGTCGCGAGCATCAAGGGCCCCCAAGGACAAAGCTCGGTGGAGAGGGGATCATCCGACGCCGGCGCCGAGGCCGGACGGCGGGCACTGCCAGATGCCGGGCCCCTTATCGAACCCGTCTGGCCCAGAGGGAAATCCTTCCGGGGCATACGACCCGCCCCCGATGGTACCCAGGTCGCCCGACGACGAGCCCCTGCGGGGAGGGAAGTGCAAAACTCCTTCGCCGATGCCGGGGTACCGTTGCGGGACGGCGCGGATCCATGCTGGATCAAAGCGATCGAAGACCCCGGGGCCCCCTTTCTATGAAAGGGCGGGCCCTCGACGGCCGCGACGATGCCGGGGGGTCGCCCGACTGGGGCTGATCGACACACCCCGAGGGTCCTGGGGAAGGCTGACGGCGGTCCCTGGCGCTCGACGCCCCTGCCGTCTCCGGCATAGTAGTGCCGCTCAAACCCGGTACCACCCTCGCACAGGGCTGGGACACCGGCGACCCATCGCGGGTCGAAGCGACCGGCCCTGAAGGGAGCGAGGCCAGATGACCATCCCCGGCGAAGAGTGGAACCATCGACTCCGATGCGCCCGAAGCGGGTACCACCTCCGCGCATGGCCTGAATGTAGAGCCGCCAGACCGTGTCGAGTCGGTCGGCCCTAGAGCTGCCGAGGGCCACGGCAGGCGATCCCCGGTGGGGAGCGGCACCCCCATAGGGACGCCATATCGGCAGGAGTCGGTCGGCCCCAGAGGCGCCGAGGACTGCGGCTGACAACCCCCGATGAGGAGCGGAACGCTCGACACCGACGCCGACGTCGGGGGGTCGGCACCGCCAGTAGCGGGTACTACCCCCGCGTCTGGCAGGGATGAAGGAACACCAGACTGGGCCGATTCGATCGGCCCCGGACGATCCACGGTGGGGAGCGAAACGCTTGACACCGACACCGACGCCGGGGGGTCTGCACCGCCCAGAGCGGATACCACACTCGAGCGTGGCTTGAGTATAGGGAGGTCAGACTCAGTCGAGTCGATCGGCCCCGGAGGCGCCGAGGACACCAGCTGACGATCCCTGGCGAAGAGTGGGACACTTGACGCCGGCGCCGATGCCGGGGAATCGGCACCGCTCGAAGCGGGTACCTCCCTCGAGCACAGCTCGGGAATGTTCTGTGAGGAGCAAACCCCAGGAACATCCCGAAACCCCGTAAATGCTTTGGAGCCCGAGGACTCCCGCTGGGGTATAGTAGCCAAGGAGGACTTGAGGGGTTGGCCGGAGCCGTCGCCATGCCGTGCATGAGACTCGCCCCTCAAGGCTTGGCTAGTCTTAACAGACTTTTGTGTGGTTACCTGATCCTGGAAAGAAGAAGAAAAACCCCGAGGACCGTGCCTTGGGCGTGAAAACGTCATCGAGGGACACCCGAAAAAGGGAAGGTCTTCTCCCGACACCGTAGCCTGGAGGCCCCAGGAGGGAAGGGTCAGGCCCCACACAAGAGATGCACCAGGCATTGGAGTCCATGTGGAAAACTAAGTCCCCGGCAGTGAGGGCACTTCTGGGGCTCCATGCTGTAAGCCCGGTAGGCCTCGACGCCCAGAGGGAAAAAAGGTCCCGCTAGGCGACGAACATAAGAAAAAAGAAGAAACAAAACAAAACAAAAGGGCACAGAGGTGCCGCTGTCGGCGGGAAAAGCCGCGACTACAGAAACAAGAAAAAGGTGAAAAAAGTTCTGCGGTGGCAGGAGGGACGTCCTGCCTGCTCCGCGGAAAACAAAAAACTGGGGAGAGGCAGTAGGAAGGGCGGGAAGCCACCGCGCAGGCGCGGGGGATGCTCCCAAAGGCTTTCTGATTGGATGCTGGGGAGCATTCCTGTGCGGGCTCCGTCGGCGACGTCTCCCATATATGAAGACTCATTCCTGCTTGTTCCTGGAGATTCACCCATTCCTGCCTCCGCCCCAACACCCCTTAGAAGTGTGTTACATACCAGGCGATATACATTCGCCTGGGCTTTACCAGAATACACTTACCATATTAGTTGTGTCGTGTGCTGGTCATTGGTCGCTTTATAGTTCGCTTTCATTAAACGTTTTTGGGTAGACAACAAAGTGTCAAGAATTTAGTGATTTTGGCGGGCTTTTCCAATTTTGTTCTAACTTGCCTATGCCTTGCCTTCGAATTGGTTCAAACCACTGACTTTTGCTTGCCTCTGCAATTTTATTTTGCCTAGCCTTTGCGTTGATTCTACACTGCAATTTTATTTTGCCTTGCCTTTGCGTTGATTCTACACTGCAATTTTATTTTGTCTTGCCTTTGCGTTGATTCTACACTGTGTGCAGAATTTATTAAATTGCACGTGGTATTTGAACTTGTTTGGCGGTATTTGATTTTATCTGGTTTGCTGGACAGGTGTTTGAGGTTTTTTGATGATTGTTTGGTGGTATTTGATTATTGGTGCCAGTATGATGAATTCTTATTTTTACTTTTAGAACTGCATGTGTGGTTTTGGCATCTCTGGGAGGGAGGAGTAGCCTAGTGGTTGGGGCAAGGTACTTCAGGCCGGAAGGTCGGGGGTTCAAATCCCACTAGAGGACAGCAACCTTGGGCCGGAAGGACTGGGGTTTCTAGTCCCACAGATGCTCCTTGTGGTCTTGGGCAAGCCACTTAACCCTCCATTGCCCATGTTCCCTGTAAGTATTAGTGTATGTGTCTCATATCCCCGTGTGTTAAATGTATCCCCAATTGTGTTGTGACCGCTTTGATTGAAGGATAAGGCGGTATACAAAACTGTCTAAATAAATAAATAAATAAAATAAATCTCCAGTCCTTGTATTGCACATCATCCAGAGGTCTTCAGTTCCTGTTGATCTTTAATACTTTGGGACAGTGACAGTTTTGGACCAGATTCAGCCACCAGTGTTTATACTAACTTAGCAGATTTGAACTTCTTACATTCAGTCACCCCAGTATAATGAAGATGAGTGTTCCAAAGAAGAGCAAAACCTACCACTCATGATGAATGGGAAATGGACTACTTCATCATGGTGAAAGACAAGTGTTGTCTAATTTGTAATGCCCCAGTATCCTTGCACAAAAAGGGTAATCTGGAACGTCATTATAAGGCTCTGCATAGCAATAAGTTTGATGCTGATTTTCCAACCAAGAGTGCAATTCATAACCTGAAGCTCAAAGAACTTAAATCAAAATTGGCTACTCAGCAACAGTTGATGGCGAAGCCAAGGTCACATTCGGTCAATGCAACCATAGCATCCTTCAAGGTCAGCAACCAGATCACAAAGAAATGCAAACCTTTCACTGAAGGGGAATTTGTAAAAGATTGTTTTCTTGAAGCAGCTGACAATCTTTTTGAAGGATTTAAAAATAAGAAAGAGATCATATAGCTGCTATTCAAGATGTACAATTGTCAAGAAACACTGTCGTGCGGCGAATAGAAAAGATGTGTGGAGACACAACTGAACAATTGTTGGAGGATGTTTCAAACTGTGTTGCTTTCTCACTCCAACTGGATGAATCTACAGATATAAGAGACATAGCCCAGTTAGGTGAAATTAGACGTACCTGCTAATTGTTGCTCCTGGAGTAACTCCAGTCTAGTCCCGAACCTCTGGGTTGCGCACCTCATCCAGCAGCTTGGAGACTGAGAAACCTCCTTCTTTTGTGATGTCACTGGTATATCCTCTCAGGAGCCGCCTCCTTCTACCAGTACCCTATTGACAAAGCTGACTCACCGGAGCAACAAGTAAGTATCAACTGTAACCCTCGCAACTAACTGAACCAATAACTTTTAAAAAGGGAAAGGACTCCCTTCCCACCAATGGTCTTTAAACGTGCCAAGGCCGATTCCTCGCTCGATTTGAAGGAGAGCGCCCCAACCTAATTGCCACCTTACCGAAAACACTCCCCCCAGGGAACCGAAGCCCAGTAACTGAAAATTCGTCTTACCTGTGTCAAATTTAGGAACATCAGGCTTCTAGTCGTAGAAAAAAACTGGGGAGGGATATAGACTGGAGTTACTCCAGGAACAACAATTAGCAGGTACGTCTAATTTCACCTTCCTGATCGTCCCTCCAGTCTAGTCCCGAACCTCTGGGTATGTAACAGAGCAGTAAGAATCATCAATGAGAGGGACCCACCAGACCAGCCTGAAGTACCGCTGATCCAAAACACGTATCCCCTTCCGTCTGAACATCCAGCCGGTAATGCTTAAACGAATTCAAAGACGACCAAGTCGCCACCTTACAAATTTCTATCAGCGGTACTAAACGAGATTCCACCCAGGATGCCGCCAACACTCTAGTGGAATGGGCCCTCAGCCCCTCAGGCACCGATCTACCTTTCAACACCTTTCAAGTTTTGTAAATAGTTTACCCCTGTTATCCAAGTTTTTTGCCCTGTTATCTGTAAACTCATACGTGTTAACTGTACTGAGCATTTTTGTTCCATGTAAACCGCGCTGATGCTGAATAGTGCGGTATATAAGAGAATGTAAATAAATAAATAAATAAAATACATACACCGACGCAATCGCCTCCTTGATCCACCTTGCGATGGAAGCCTTCGATGCCGCTTCTCCCTTTCTTGGCCCTGCAAAGAGGACAAAGAGTGTCAGACCTGCGGAAACTCACGGTCCAACGCAGATACTTCTTTAACGCCCGCCGGACATCTAATAGATTCAATTTCCTCGTGGACGAACCCCCTGTGCTCTCACTGAACACCGGTAAAGAGATTTCTTGATTCACATGAAACGCCAAGACCACCTTGGGCAAAAAAGCCAGCACTGGCCTCAAAACTACCTTTGTCTCAAAGAAAGGTAAGGTTCCTTACAAGATAATGCTTGCAACTCTGAGACTTTTCTCGCGGAACAGATAGCCACCAGAAAAACGACCTACAGGGTGAGATCCTTCACCGACGCTAGAGTCAAAGGTTCAAATGGCTCCCCATCCCAAAGCCTCTAACACGAACGGCAGATGCCATTTAGGTATTACCTGTCTGCATGGCGGCCTCAACAGGGACACTGCCCATAAGAATCGCTTAATATCTAAATGTCCCCCGAGCGCCTGACCGCCCATCTTACCTCTAACATGACAATGCTGCTACCTGCACGCTTAAAGACGCGGCAGATAAACCTTTGTCGAACCGTCCTGGAGGAACTCTAAGATCTGAGGGATAGTCGCTTTTAACGCCTCACACGTCTTGTCTATGCACCAAGCTTCGAATACCCTCCAGATGCGAACATACGCTAAAGACGTTGATCTCTTCCTGGCCTTCAACAATGTGGCAATTACCGCCACAGAATACCCTCTAGACTTCAATCGAACCGATCCACGTGAGGCATGAGTAGCGGACCCTGCGATAATAGATCTGCTCGAGGCGGAAGATGCCAGGGCTTTGCTACTAATAGCCTCATCAGGTCCGCGTTCCAAGGACGGCGTGGCCTATCTGGCGCTATCAAAATTACCTATCCTATACGCTGTACCCACTCTGCCTATTCAAGACCCACGGAGGGAAGACATACAGTAGTTGCCCCACTGGCCAGCTCTGTATGAGAGCATCCAGCCCCTCCGACATTCTTTCTCTTCGTCTGCTGTAGAAGCGACTGACCTTTGCCAAGCGAAACGTTGCCATGAGATCCATGACCGTCAGGCCCCACTGGCGCACTAACATCTCGAACACCTCTGGATGAAGGACCCACTCCCCTGGATCCACCTTCACTCGACTTAAGAAGTCAGCCTTCACATTGTCCACCCCTGCTACATGCGCTGCCGACAAAGCCAGAAGGTTCTCTTCGGCCCATTCGCACAGGCACTCGGCTTCAGACTCCCGCGCCACACTGCTGGTCCCCCCTTGCCGATTGACATAGGCCACCGTGGTCGCGTTGTCGGAAAACACTCGAACAGCACTCCCTCCGAGATAAGACTGAAAACTCTGCAGAGCCAGGGATACCACTCTTAATTCCAACCTGTTGATTGACCAAGTCTTTTCCTGAGCGTTCCACTGCCCCTGCGTTAACTTCCCTTGAAAATGAGCTCCCCAGCCCAGGAGGCTGGCGTCTGTCGTTAAGGGCAACCAGTCCGGCGTTTCCAATGGTTTCCCGTGCTGCAGTGATCCAGGAAGCAACCACCACTGAAGTGCAAGACGCGTCTCCGCCAGACAAGGGAGTTTCCGAGACAGCAGATCCTGCTGATGCAACCAGCGCCTGAGCAGCGCCCTCTGCAACGGTCTCATGTGAGCTCTTGCCCAGGGCACCAGCTCTATCGTCACCGCCATTGTGCCCAACAGTTGGAGGTAATGCCACGCTGTGGATGCCGTGCTGTTTAAAAACCATCTGACTAACTTCCGCAATCCCTGTGCTCTCTGTTGTGGCAGAAAATCCTTTCCAACTTCCATGTCGAATCAAGTCCCCAAGTATTCCAGACTTTGTGACAGAATCAACTGGCTCTTTGTCATATTGACTACCCAACTGAGGCTTTCTAGGAAGGTCACCACCTTGGCTGTAGCCCTCTCGCTCTCGGTTCTCAACTTTGCCCGGATCACCCAATCGTCTAGATAAGGGTGTACGAGAACTCCGTCCTTCCGCAAGGATGCCGCAACCACCACCATGACCTTGGTGAAGGTTCGCGGAGCCGTCATTAGGCCAAAGGGTAACGCTTGGAACTGAAAATACCCGAAAGGGACCGCAAACCTGAGAAACCTTTGATGATCCAGCCTTATGGGGATGTGAAGGTACGCCTCTGACAGATCCAGGGACGTAAGGAATTCTCCCTTTTGAACCGCTACTATCACTGACCGAAGCGTCTCCATGTGAAAATGCGACACTCGAAGACAACAATTCACTCCCTTGAGATCCAAAATTGGTCAAAAACCTCCATCCTTCTTTGGCACCATGAAGTAAATGGAGTGTCGACCACAGCCGCATTGGTCTGGAGGCACCGGCACTATCACCCTGAGGTCTAGCAGCCTTTGTACTGTCCCCCCACATAGCCTCGCACTTGGTGGACTCCTTGCAGGGAGACTGCACGAAGGGGTCTCGCACTGGCCTTAGCAACTCCAACACATAGCCTTCTCGAATGACCTCCAGTGCCCACTGATCTGACGTGACTCGAACCCAAGCAGAATAAAACTCCTGAAATCGCCCTCCTACAGGAACTAAGGGTGCCTGGGTCCCCCTGACTTCACTGTGACTTTCTAAGGTTGGGGGAAGAGGAGGAGAAAGGCCCAAATCCCCTTCCTGCTCCTTGAAATCCCCGAAACCCCTGATTCCTATTGGAGAACCGGCCCCTTTGACCGGAATTAAACTTCTGGAAATGGAACCGACGAAAATCCCGCTGTTGCCCCTTGACCACGGGTTTCGTCTGCCCTTGCTTAGGATTGTCCTCTGGTAATCTACCGCCCTTAGATTCACCGAGATCCTTGACCAGCTTCTCTAAATCTTCCCCAAACAAGAGACAACCTTTAAAGGGAAGCTTACTTAACCTAGCCTTCGATGAGTTATCCATCGCCCAATTACACAGCCACAGATAACGTCTCGCCGCTACCGCAGATGCCATGCTCTTCAATAAACCTCGCATAAGGTCATAATGAATATCCGCAAGGTAGGCCGCTCCCGACTCTAACCTGGATGTTTCACTGGTCATCTCATTCTCCTGTCCACCCTGAACCCACTGTGACCAATGTAGGCAGGCTCTGGCCACTCACGCTCCACAAATAGCTGCCTGGAGCGACAGAGCATTCACATCAAAAACCTGTTTTAACAAAGCATCCAGCTTCCTGTCCTGGGTATCTTTGAAAGCCGCACTACCCTCTACAGGAATAGTGGTCTTTTTTGTTGCTGCTGAAAGGGCCGCGCCCACCTTGGGAGACAAACACCTCCTTATCCTGGTCCACCAAAGGATAAAGACGGCTCATAACTCTGGAACCCTTAAGTGGCGCCTCCAGTATATTCCACTCCTCCTGAATCATTTCCTGAAACACCCTGTGCACCAGAAACACACTGAGTCTTTCTAAAGACCTACAACAGATCCTCCAGGGCCTCATCCTCCGCCGACCCCGGCACCGGCATATTCAGCGCCTTTAGCGTCTCTACGATGAGCGCCGTTAGCTCCTCTTTCCTGAAGACCCGCACCACTCTTGCTTGGTCTTCTTTATCAGTGAGCTCACCTTCCTCTAATTCCTCTTCCAAATCCAAACTCCAGCCTTCCTCGTCCAAAAGCTGCCCCTCCGAGGCTAGAGACTGCTCCCTAGGCTCTCTGTCTACCAGTGGTCTCTTAACCCCACACAGAAGCTCTGCAACATTCAGGGAGGCCGCGAGCATCTTCACCCCACGGTCCTCCGTGGTACCCTTTGACTGCTTCTGAGAGTTGCCAAAAACCACCTGCTGTAAGAGAGCTACAAACTCATGCGAGAAAATGGATGCCAGACCCTTGGGCAAGGATGCCGGTGAGGAGGGAATGTCCGGAGCAGATGATGGCCCTGCCACCAGCTCCCCAAGCAGCAAGTCTGATGGCTGAGAGGCCGATACACCTGCTTCGGAACCTGGGACTTCCTCCTTCTCCTCCCCCGCCTGTTCCATAGCAGACGCTTCTTTTATGCAGCCCTTACAAACACCTGAGTCTGACACTGTACCCCTTCTAGCCCCACAGAACACACTTCGGTCTAGAAGGCATGCCGGCCCTGAGAACAGCTTGAACGTACCCCTGCACCCCTAGCCTGTTCCCTGCCGAGATCAGCACCTGAACCGCCATAGGGCCCGAAGTGAAGAAATTATTATTTTTTTTTCTTTAAGAAAACCACAAAGGTAGGTCCTCTAACCTAAACCGCCAAAGTTAGGACGCTAAACGAAGCTTCCCGTCGTTGATAGCCCCCGTCTGAAATCCCCTTCACTGCCCTGGCGCTTCCCGTGCTGCCGCCACGCAGCTGGGCCTGCTCTCCATTTTGCGCCTAAACGCGCTGACGAGCACAGCACTCCCAATCGGGCCTCCTTACCTTAGTTGGCCGATGAATAAAATTGCAGCGATCCTCAGACCTGCCACCGACTCTAGAGAAGGGCAGACTAGCAGGGGAGCCTTGAGAGCAGTGTACCGCATGAACGCCCGCCGGACGTTCGCCGCTAGCAGCCAAAGAGCGCTGACAGGCAGGTCTTCTGTAAAGCGCCAGCTGTGCTCTGCTCCGGTTCCTCACACCACTCTGCTGAACCGGAGCTGCCCGACTCTCTGCACCTGCTTCCGAAACCGGTAACTGGCTCACAATGCCCGCAGTAATAGAAGAAGCAGGAGAGGGAAGGGGGGAGGGTTATGAGGGAAGGCCTCCTGAAAATTTAAAGGCACAATCCTAAAACTGCCAAAGGATCCTGTCCCTACCACCCAATCCTTTTTTTTTTTTTTAAACACTAATTCCTAAACCTATCCTCAATTGTTCCTCCAGTGAGCCTGAACCTCCAGGCTCACCAACCCTCCAGCTGCTTGGAGACTGAGGTAACTGGTAGAAGGATGCGGCTCCTGAGAGAATATACCAGTGATATCACAAAAGGAGGTTTCTCAGTCTCCAAGCTGCTGGATGAGGTGTGCAACCCAGAGGTTCGGGACTAGATTGGAGGGACGATCAGGAACTAGTCTTTATCCGGATGGTTTTTGAAGACTTCAGTGTTAAAGAAGAACTACTTGGAATGATTTCTTTAAAAGGGAGAACTACCGGTCAGGAAATATTCAGTTCTTTCCATTCTTTTGTGACAAAGTGTAATCTTCCATTGCATAGACTTGTTTCCATCACTACTGATGGAGCAAGAGCAATGACAGGTGAGGTTAACGGTTTCATAGCCCTCTATAGACAGGATGACTACTTCCCAGATTTCCTCTCTTACCACTGCATCATTCACCAGCAAGTTTTGGCAAGCAAGAGACTCAATACAAAGACTGTCATGGACATCACTTTCAAAATTGTAAATTCAGTTCGTGGAAGATCACTTCAAAGACGGCTTGTATGCTGGTTACCTCTTGTAGGTTAGCTGTGCAACGCTGCGTGCATGGCGCTTTACAAGAGCTGAATAGTAGTAGTATTTTCAATCTTACTCTTGATGAAGGGGCAGCATAAATCATTTTGCACACAGATGTAAGGTAGCTAAGTAGGCACAAATTTCTGCAAAGATTTTGTGATTTGCTGAATGAAAAAAAAGAAGTTTTTTGAAGGAGAGGGGACATGACCAAGCAGAGTTGGAAGATGAGGAGTGGTTATGTGATCTGGCATTTCTCGCCGACTTTACAGGCGAACTAAGTGATATGAACCTTGAACTACAAGGTAAAAACAAATGCATTGGCGAGATGAGTACAATTTCATCCTACAAGAGAAAATTTGAGCTAATGATGACTGACCTTGCAAACACTTTTGATCATTTTCCTAATATGCAGGACCATCTGGGACAATATCCAAATTTTGTTTTTCAGAACAAGAGGTATGTGACAGAAATCTGTTCTGTTATCCAGGAATTTGAAAACAGATTCTGTAACTTCCAAAAAATTGGAACAGTTGTGAAGTACTTGTCATACCCATTCAAAGTAGATGTGGACATTAAAGAAACTGCAGCTGCTATCAGTAAAAATTACTCACTGAACAAGCCATCTCTTGAAAACAAAATATTAACCCTTAAAAATGACTTTTTCTCAAGACCGGTGCTGAGCAAGAATCGTTTTGGAAGCTAGTGCCTAGAGACAAATTTCACAACTTGAGAAGATGCAGTGAAGCTGAACACTTCTGTTTCGGTTCAACTTATTTGTGTGAATCTGCGTTTTCCCATCTGCAAATGACAAAGAATACACAAAGTTCCAACATGACAGATGAACATCTCCAGGATTCCCTGAGACTGGCCCTCACGCAATAGTCACCCAACTTCAAAAAACTGGTGGATGAAATGCAGGCTCAGACGTCTCACTAATGAGCAAGAGCGAAATATTAAAGATTGTGCAAGATCAGCCTGGATCAATACTCGACCTAAATTTAACACAAATTACTCAATAAAAGTTAAAGAAAGTTATTAAAACAGTTAAAGAAAGTTATTACTCAATAAAACTTTAAGAAAAAAATGTACTTTCCATTTCCCCTTGCAGTTCTTACTGGATCTTTGTCTCTGTTTTGTTTTTGCTTAATTTGCTTAACAGCTGATCACATCCAAGTAAATGACAGAAGGTTCATTAAAATGGAAATCAATTATTTCTTTGGCATTTAGAACCGATAGCAAACCCGCCATATCGTAACAGCACTACCAGGACTCACAAAGCACCATACTCTACCTATCAAAAGGCAACACTGCTGTAGGGGTTAAGGACTAATTTGGCTTACTTAATTTGGCTTACTTTGATAATGATTTTGAAAGTTATGATCCTATCCCAAAGAGCTGACTAACTTCTAAATGGCACAGAAGAACTGCATGTGGGCTGTGATTGACAACATGTATAATCCCTGCTGAAACATGTAGGATACCAGACTCTGGAGAGGAGTGTGTAGAGAATGGACTTACAGAATGGAGCAGATGCCAGCCTAATATAAGGTTGATGAAAAAGTTTGCAGAACTGAGCCTTGAAGATTCTAACTTGTGCTTGAAGCGAAAATCACCCAAGCGAAACTACAGTGAAACAAAGAAGAAGATGCAGGCAGCCCAGCAGGGAACGGCCTACCTGATAAGAAGCACAGCACATTTAGTTATATGATACTGAGTGAAGGGCCTCAAGACAAACCTGATAATGGGGAGGGTCCCAGGGTAGAGCCTGCAAATATATGCAGAATGTTCTAGAACTATTTGCTGCAGAGGAGTATATAACAGAGGTAACGGCCGAGTGTGGGCGGGACAGCCTTCTCTTTCACTATTATTCAGAGCCAGAGAACTCTGTCCGCATCAGGCAGACTGTTTATAGCTTTGCTTGTAACTTCCTTACTTTTGTTTTTGCCCAAATAAATTATTTTATTATGGAATAAGCAGAGTGTCGCCTGATTGATTATTGTATCCACCCCAGGGGAGATTAGTCCGAGCACCCTGGCGGACACTGCAAATATTAAACCAATACATTTCAGAGAATAACAATACATGACCTACTGGGGAAAGAGAACAAGTGGCAATGTCAAATAGGAATTACATAAACAGAATACCTCAGCTCAGTTACACATGCAGAACATAGACCATCACCAAACAAGGAATCACAATTTAGAAACAGGAAGACAATAATTAAACTGGGAAACCCAAAAGTCAAACTTGGAATGTACACCAACACTGTAGAACTAAAACTATAAATTAATTTCGTCTTGTACTAAACAAAGCGCAGACGTTAATGATGCACATTTCCCAGAGCTGACATATTCCAGTTAATAAATTCAAAATAAAGAGATATTTTTCTACCTTTTGTGCATTTTTTTCAGTTGCAATTGCTCCAGCCACTTTCTTCTGGTTTCTTTGTGTCTTCTGCTAACTCTCTATCGTCTGCTGTCCATTTGTCCTCTCTTCTAGTTTTTTTTTCCATTCTCTCTACATCTGCTTTAACATACTAATCTTTCTCCTTTTGCTCTTTCCTCATTCCTATTTCATCCACTCAAATTTTACCCCTCCATCCTCAATCCCCACTTACTCTCCCAATACCCGGCCAATTGTAGATTTGTTTTCCCTCCCACACAAAATATTTTCCCCTCTCCATTTCACCCTCCCAGCTTCATCCCATTCTAATCCTCCCCCAACATCAGCTCCCTACTAGTTCCAGCCCCACCCAGCATCCGCTCCCTTCTAGTCCCCGCATCAGCCCATTTCCAGTCCTAGCCCCCATCAGCCCATTTCCAATCCTATCCTAGCCCCATCATCAGCCCATTTCCAGTCCTAGCTCCCCCATCCATTTCCAGTCCTATCCGAGTCCCTCCATCAGCTCATTTCTAATCCCAGCCCCCCCATCAGCCCATTTCTAGTCCTTTCCTAGCCCCACCATCAGCCGATGTCAAATCCTAGCTCCCCTCCACTCAGCCCATTTCCAATCCAAGCCCCCATCAGCCTACTTCCAGTTCTAGCCCCTCCATGAGTCCATTTCAATCCAAGCCCCCACCACAGCCCATTTCCAATCTTAGCACCCCCTAACAGCCCATTTCCAGTCCTATCCTAGCCCCTCCATCAGCCCATTTCCTGTCCTAGCTCCCCCCCCCACTCAGTCCATTTCCAGTGCTAGTTCTCTCCCCTCACAGCCCATTTCCATTCCAAGCCCCCTTCCACTCAGCCCATTTCCAGTCCTAGCAACCCCTCCAGCCCATTACCAGTCCTAACCCCCATAACCCCATTTTCAGTCTTAGTCCCCCCATAGCCCATTACCAGTCCTAAACCCCCCCATGTCCATTACCAGTCCTAGCCCCCCCACAGCCCATTACCAGTCCTACCCCCCCATCAGCCCATTACCAGTCCTAACCCCATCAGCCCATTTTCAGTGTTAGTCCCACCATAGCCCATTACCAGTCCTAAACCCCCCAGCAGACCACTTTCAGTCCTAGACCCCCCATCTCCCCTTTACAGTCATAGCCCCCCCCCATAGCCCATTACCAGTCCTAGCCCCCCCCATAGCCCATTACCAGTCTTAGCCCCCCCCTTCAGCCCATTTCCAGTCCTAGACCCCCATAGCCCATTACCAATCCTAGCCCCCCCATAGCCCATTACCAGTCCTACCCCCCATCATCCCATTTTGAGTCTCTCACGGCTCTGTTTAAGCCCGCGGGGCTGATGGGAAACAGGAAATCCGGTTTCCCATCAGCGCCAGCGGCTTAACAGAGCCACGAGGGAGAAGCTCTTTCCCTTCGCGGCTCTGAAAGTCGGCACTTAGGGAGCTGAGGCCGCATGGAGGACTCTGCCGGGCAGGGGGGGCCCCACGGGACCCTCGATTCTGCCGCTGGCACGGCGGCAGCAAGGTTTTTTTGGGGTTTTTTACCGGCAGATGCAGAATGTTGTTTGTGCGGGGCCCCCTGAAACACGGGGCCTTGTGCAAACAACATTCTCGCACAATGGACGGGCCGGCCCTGCCCATTAGGGATCAACACAAGAGCAGGTTTGGTTTTCCTATCACCAGAGAGACCAAATTTGCTAGTTTGTCATCATTTTTAGCACCAGTTAATCCATGGATCAGAAAGCTAAGCAGGAAATCAAGCCAATATTTGCTGCCTGCAGTGTACAACATTACCCATTTAGTCCTCCAAAACCTAAGAATGATTATAATAAATCATACTTCAAATTAAAAAAAAAATAGCAGGTTAGAATGTGCCACTACAGAAGCAAAAAATGATGACAAACTATATGGACTACTATAGTACGGTTACTGAGAGATTTGTTTTTCAAAATGGGATCAAAAAGTAATTACTTTGTCATCAGCTTTTATGGATCTCAACTTCATGGTTAGCTGAAAGCGCAGAAAGTTATTTGTGCCAATTGATTGGAGTTCCAACAGCCTACAGAGTGCTACCAGCTGAGGCCTGGTAAGATTATCCAAAGTAAGTTCATCTTCAAAGAGCTTGGAAAAACGCATGATCTCCTCATTAGTAGGTCTTTCTCCAGATTTCCTAATCTATATATTAACAAAAAAAACAAAAACATTAATTCAGAGAGGTTTCAAAAGAACAGATTTTACTCAACCATGTAAATAGTTTACACATTGTTTCTATGTAACATATTTTCTATATGCACTCAATGTTCTATGTAATACAATATTGCACTGTTTGTTATATTGTTTTTAAATTTCTTGTAAACCGCCCCTGATCTCTGGAAGGGGCGGTATAGAAAAGCTCACAAATAAATAAATAAAAATAAATAAATGCACAGTAACACCACTACTAACTAGTCTTGTGGCATGAAACTCAATGAAGAAAAATTAAGAACTTTCAGTTTTATAACAATTAAAGGTGAATTAACAGACATTTTTATCTAACGTGTGTAAAACATACAACACTGGTACTAAAATGTACCCCAATTCAAATTTTATTTCCACAACAATTACATTTTCAAATCTGAATGATTCTGCCTAAAGGAGACCCAGCTAAGCAAGAGAACTTTTTTTTTGCCTAAGAAAACGAATGCCTCAAATCAAGCAAAGTTACTGAAAGCACACAAAGATGTCCATTTTCTACTAAATAAATTGCAAAACATACGAAAAAATTACTAATTACTAAAAAGCACCACTGCATTACTGTGCATTAACATGCATTATTTACTACAGGGCAGTGCCAGTGCAAAGGTTTTAGGTACCCTAGGCGAAACCTCAGCCTTGCACCCCATCCTTGCAATTAGTTCTTAGACACCTAATACTTCCCCTCCTTCCCCCCAAGATTTTGATTAAACTCAATTGTAATTATCTTTAAAGGAAAAAGGGAGACTGTTGTAGTGTTGATATGGAAGGGCAGACTCGATAGGCCATGTGGTCTTTTTCTGCCGCTATGCTTCTATGTTTCAACACCATCCCTCCCAGAACAATCCTATAAAAAAAGCATATCTGAACATCACACAAATATTAAACTTTATTTTCTAAATATATACATACTGAGTAAAATTTCAAAGAGTCACTTACAAGGGTAAATGAACTATTTGTACAATGACCATTCTGCCTGCAGTTAAAAGTATACGACACTTGATTTTGAGTGACTGCCAAAATCCATTGCTCAGCTTTGGCTGTAGCTGCTCTTTGCTGCCCTCCCATGAAGCTGCTGCCCTAGGTGACTGTCTAGTTTGCCTAGTGGTTGGGCAGGCCCTCCTACAGGGAGGACTGGCCCAACCACTGTTATGCAATGGAACCTATTCACGTGTGTTAACTCCAATAGTGTAGCAAGGTAATGGCACTTCAGTAAATCTAGCTCAAAATAATACACAATTTGTAGTTTCTTAGAACCCAACATGTACCATTTTGGGTCAAACCAAAGTTCCATCGAACCCAGCATTCTGTTGCAGATTAGCTAATCCAGGTCACAAGAACCCAACGGGATCCCAAAGAGTAGATCCATTCTTTATTGCTCATATTCATAGTAACATAGTAAATAACAGCAGATAAAGACAAGTATGGTCCATCTAGTCTGCTCAGTAAGGTGGTAAGAGTAGGTGCATCTGCCGCTCCATGCAGGTCACCCCTCCTCATGCATTTGTTTGGGTGTGTACCCACCGCTCCGTGTAGGTCACCACTAAAGTCACTTCTTGGGCTCCTCCGGGATTAGGGGCCCTGAAGCTTAAGCTTCATTAGTTTCACAGTAGATCTGTCCCTGCAGTAAGGAAATCTAGAGCATAGCCTTACAGAAGCAGTCTTTTTTTTTCTTCAGCCAGCTGCTGGGAAGTCTGCCTCTCGGCCCTCATTGCAAATTATGCAGGCCATCCAATGCATAACCAGAGGCCAGCAAAGGATAAGCTCCTGCTTTGGCCAGGCACTGAGGTTAGACAACAGGGATAAGCAGTGGCTTTCCTAGTCTACATGGCTAATAATGATTAAGAGGGTGTGTAGGGAAAAATAGTGTTTCATTTCATTGCTATTGGGTTCGATTTTTGTCTTCTTCGTGTATTATTTATTTATTTATTTTTTAATAGTGCGCCCTACTGCGCAATAGGGTGCACTACTGCCACTTTCATTTCAAAATGAAAGCACATCCCTAATAATGATTTCTATACTTTTTTTTAAAACAAGGAATAGTCTAATTCCCCTTTAAATCCAGCTATGCTAGTTGCCCTGACCACATCCTCTGGCCAACAAATTTCAGGGCTTGATTGTGCCGAGTAAAACAATACTTTCTCCAGCTTGTTTTTAGTTCAAACCATATTTATTATTAAACAAAACAATACACCCAGCATGTGGGTGCTCTTAAACATCACCGGGAACACACGGATAGTACAATGAAACTATCTATCTATTATATTTTACATTTTCAATCCCATTCCTTTTTACATCCACCTGCCCCTTCAGTTAGATTATCCACATTAAAGTTTCAGCAGTACCAACAATACCCATATACAAGTTCTTCCTCATAACCAGATACAAATATGAACGCATTTGTCTCTCTTCCTTCATCTTCCCCTTCAGAAAAGGACATTTAACTGATAAGTAAAATATCATCTATAACATCCTGTTAGACCAGTCCAGAAAAGTGGTTCGTACCACAGCTACGACTCCACTGGGCAGGAAGACAACATGGCCACCTTCAAAATCTCTGCTCAAAGGCAATGTCCACCAAAGTGTGGACAACCAAGCGGTGATAACTTGGCAAAAGTAGAAAATGATGACCATACTGCCGCCCAACAAATGTCAGTGGGAGCAAATGAACTATGCTCTCCCTAGAAGGAAGCCTATGCTCGAGTGGAATGCACACACAAACCCTCCAGAATTGGCCAGTTCTGGAACAGATACACCACAACTGTTGCCTCCTTTATCAAGCAGTCTAGGGTAGCCTTAGTGGTTGCGTCGTCCTTACATGGACTCACAAAGGACAAAATGCCGGTCTGATTTCCAGAATAAATTAGTTACTTTAAGGTACCAAAGAAGCTCTCACCTAACGTCCACCAGGCAAAAGTACTTATCCTTCCCCTGACACTGTTCCATAGGAAAGAAAGGTAGACACACCACCTGACATATGAAAAAGCTACACCACTTTGGGCAAGAAGGAAGGGACAGGCCAAATTGTACAGGGCCTCCTTTGAGAACGACAGATAGGGTTCAAGATACCCTGTGCCGAGCAGACCATGACCATGAAGCGGTGTTGAGGGCAAATCCTTAAGCGTAGAATGCCTCAAAGGCTCAAAAGGCTCAGACATTAAGGCCTGAAGGACTAGGCTTAGTTCCAACGAAGGAACAGTTGACCGCAGAGGAGAACACAACTGCTTCACTCCACAAAGGAAATGGGTCACATTCTAGTGAGAAGCTATGGAGCACTCCACCACCAGCCCCCAAAAACAGGACAAGGCTGACATCTGAACCCTCAAGGAGTTGAGGGAGAAACCCTTGTCAACCCATCCTGAAGGAAGTCAAGCAATGAGGGCAAGTCTGCTGTTTTAGGGAAGATGTGTCGCTTGTGACATTAGTGCTCAAAGAGGCACCACATGCACTTGTAGGCAAGGTAGGTAGAGCCTCTCTTTGCTTTCAGAAGCGTGGAAACCATGGCAAAAGAATAGCCCTTATACACTAAGTATCACCTCTCAAGAGCCGGCCATAAGCAAGAAGGAAGCCGGGTTATCTAACAAGACCAACACTGCCTCAAGAGCCCTTGGGCTGGCAGAAGACACAAGGGTGGTTCTTGCAGGAGCTGCATCAGATCTGCAAACCAAGGGACAGAAGAAAGATGGCAGTGGCAGAAGCAGAAACTCTCTGAAACGCTCCAGCGGTGGAATCTCTCTTACCTATCTAAGTAATAGTTCTTATGCCGCATTCAGTTTTGAAGCAAAAAGTGAATCTCTTGCTGGAGCGCTCAGGGTATCCGGGCCAATGGATTCCTTCCTGACTCCCATTGAGTGGAGGAGTGAAGATTGCGGGCTGCCCGTTAGCAGTAGTGTGGGTGGAAGGAGACCTCCCGCTTGACTCAAGGCCTGATGTCTCCTTGAGTCCGAAGTGCCAGCTTCCTCCAGCTCAGCCAGCAACAAGGGTGAACAAGGCAATGGTGATGGATGTCCTGTCTGGTGACGCCGCAGGAGTTCCCTCACTGGAGTCGCGGACCATCTGCCCCAGAAGTGATAGCCTGGTGGTTAGAGAGATGATCCAGCATTGTTGGAGAGGTGGGGGCTGAAGAAGACCGGTTGGTGCTGCAGTGGCGTTTCTGCTCGTTTCCTCCAATATGTTGTCGGTCTCACTGGGTGTGCAGAATCCTGATGCCGAAACATGCTTAGTACTGGAGAGACCACGTTTTTTACCCTTGAGTTTGTTTGGGAAGCACTTTTTAAACTTAAGCAATCTTTGTAAGGGAAGCTCCAGACTATTTCTAGCCAGTTTGCAAATTTTGAACAAAACAAATGGAGGCTCATGAATCCCTCTTAAGTTCCCTTCCTGTGAAGATTTCCTTGCTTGAGAAGAGGGTGGACCACATCCAGGACTGTACCGCTTTCATGGGAAACTCAGAAAGTTTACAACGGAAAGTTGAGGTTCTGGAAAACTTATCTAGAAGCAGGAACTTAAGAGTTTTGAATTTTCCTAAGGTTCCGTTCTTTTCACCTTTGGGAGTTTTTAAGTTTCTAGTTAATGTACTAAAAATACCCGTGGAATCAATACATACTATTTCTAGAGCTTATTGCTGCCTTTGGCAAAGATCAAGCTGGCTGAGGGTCAGGGTCAAGGTTTGGGTTTATCTCAGTCCAGGGCCCTTGTCCTGTGATAGCCTGGACCTGACCAGATTTTCTGGAGTGATCTAGGTTTGATTCTGGGTTAACTGCAACTTTGCTAGTCACCCTGGCTTTGGATGTAGACAGGAAATGGTTGTTAAAAATGTATTTTCATTTATCTTCTAAAGAGTTTATGGGGTCTGCTATCAGGATCTTCCCTGATGTATCTAGGATCACACAGAGAAGGCAGAAACAATTTCTTATTCTTAAGTCTGGGGTACTTCAGCTGGGTGGGCAGTTTTTCCTGCATTTCCCTTGAAAATGCCTAGTCAAGTTGGCTGGGATTATTTATCTTTTTTTGGATCCACAGCAATTGTCTGCTTTTACTTCCTCTAGACTTAGAAACATAGAAATATGAAGACAGAAAAAGACCACATGACTTATCTAGTCTGTCTTTCCATAAAAACCACGACTTGCGGGTGGTTCATCCTGTCATGGTAGAGCCCCCTAAAATTAGCCCTAAGTTTTTAGGGCAAGTTTTCTGGCAAGATATTGTAACTCCTTTGGTTTGCTTGAATAGTCTCTGTTTATTTTCTTTTGGAATATGTTTCTTTGGTTTTGTGTCTCCTTTTCTCTTATACTGGGGAATGGTGGGGGCAAGCCTTTGTTGTACTATTTATTTACTCAATGGATTTGTGCAATGCATTTTTTCTGCTGGAATTTCTTTGCTTGCTGCCCTTTTTGGGGCAAGATTTATTCTTGTAATCAAAGTGATTAATGTTTAATGTTTTATGTTTTATTTAACATAAAAAAACAAATACAACATAAAAAATATGAAAACATAAACCATAAAAAATAAAATCTGAAAACCTAGGCCTCCGTGGTCAGTCTGGCACCACCAGAACAACTGGGACTGGATGACATTCTATGAGAGGCTATGGAGTAAACACAACAGCAGCCACTCTCTTGGTCAAGGTTGGACCAGAATGTCTATGACCTCAGAGTCTGTGGTGAATAATGAATATATGCACTTTGGCATATCTCCAGGTTGCCATCAGATCCACCTTGGGGCACTCCCATTTGTCCAGAATATTTTGGAACACCATCGGGAGAATACCGTCAGAGTCTGCATCCACACTGCCCACGTCTACAATGTGCTGTGCCAAGACAGCAATAAGACTCAGATCCACCCATGGAAACAAAATGGCAATTTCCAGGGCCACTCCAGCACTCTTCAAACCATCTTCCCTGTTGACATATGCCACTGCAGTGGCACTGTCCAAGAATATCCAAACTGCTCTGCCCCTAACCAGGTGAAAAAAGTGCAAGAGAGCCAAGTGAATGGCCATCGCCTAGAGTCAGTTGATGGACCACACCACTTTCTTACTGTTCCAATGGTCTTGAGCCATCTGCCCTGAGCCGTCTGCCCCTCGCAATGGGCACTCCCAACCGAACAGATTTGCGTCTGTTGGTGGAAGAACATACGAACATAAGAAATACCATACTGGATCAGATCAAAGTCCATCAAGCCCAGTATCCCATTTCCAAAAGTGGCCAATCCAGGTCACAAGTACCTGGCATGTTACCAAAAAGGCACACAAGTTCTACAATGCTCATCCTGGGGTACGCAGTGGATTTCTGAGGTCCTCTTTAATAATGGTTTATGGATCCTTCATCCAGAAACGTGTCCAAACCTTTTTTAAATCCAGCTACACTAACAGCTTTTACTACATCCTCCGATAACGAATTCCAGTTTGATTACGTGATAAGTGAAAAAATATTTTCTCTTATTAGTATTAAATTGGTTACATTGTGGCTTCATTGCGTGTCCCAAGTCTTCCTATTTTTTAAAGGAGTAAATAACCGAACTATGTTTAGCTGTTCAACTCCATTCATTAATTTAGAGACTTCTATCATACCTCCCCTCGGCAAAGCGGTTACTGACCTCTAACAGGTGATGTACGGGAACAGCAGGAATTTAGTCTTCACATACGGGTATCATCGGTACCGACAGAGCCTGCACGGGAACACTCCCCAGCGTCCAATAGGAACGATTTTGGGAGCATCCCTCAACACACGTGTGCTGCCTTCACACCTTTCCAACTAACATAAGATATGCCATACTGGGTCAGAGCAAGGTCCATCAAGCCCAGTATCCTGTTTCCAACAGTGGCCAATCTAGGTCATATGTACCTAGCAGTCTCCCCAAAAGACACAGCTTCCACAATGCTTGTACTGGGCCAAGCATTGATATCCTGGGTCCCTTCTTAATAATGGTTTATGGACTTTTCCTCCAGGAACTTGTCCAAACCTTTTTTAAACCCAGCTACACTAACAGCCTTTACTACATCCTCCAGTAACAAATTCCAGAGTTTGATTACACGTGGAGTGAAAAAAATATTTTCTTTTATTAGTCTTAAATAGTTTACCCTGTAACCTCATTGCATGTCCCCTAGTCTTTCTATATTCTGATAACGTAAACAATCGATCTACGTTTACCCGTTCCACTCCATTCATTCATTTATAGACTTCTATCATATCTCCCCTCAGCCGTCTCTTTTCCAGGTTAAAGAGCCCTAACCTTTTTAGCCTTTCTTCATAGGAGTATCCTTCCATCCCCTTTACCATTTTGGTGACTCTTCTCTGAACCTTTTCTAAAATTGCTATATCCTTTTTAAGATACGGCGACAGAATTGCACACAATATTCAAGGTGAGGTCTCACCATGGAACGATATAGAGGCATTATAATATCTTTTGTTTTATTTTCCACTCCTTTCCTCATGATACCTAGCATTCTATTTACTCTCTTGGCCACCGCTGCACACTGGGCTGAGGGTTTTAACATGGTATCCACAATGACGCCTAAATCTTTTTCCTGGGTGGTGGTTCCTAATGTGGAACCTTGCATCGTGTAACCATAGTTTGGGTTGTTCTTCCCTAGGTGCATAACTTTGCACTTGTCCACATTAAATTTCATCTGCCATTTTGATGCCCAGTCTTCCAATTTATCAAGATCCTCTTGCAATTTTCCATAATCCTCTTGGATTTTAACAACTTTAAATAGTTTTGTGTCATCTGCAAATTTGATAACCTCATTCGTTATTCCACTTTCCAGGTCATTTATGAATATGTCAAAAAGCAGCGGACCCAGCACAGATCCCTGGGGTACACCACTATTCACCTTTCTCCATTGGGAAAATTGGCCATTTAGCCCTACCCTCTGCTTTCTATCTTTTAACCAGTTCCTGATCCACAGTAGTACACTGCCTCCTATCCCATGACTCTTTAGTTTTGCCAAAAGTCTCTGATGAGGGACCTTGTCAAAGGCTTTCTGAAAGTCCAGATACACTATAGCAACAGACTTACCTTTGTCCACCTGTTTATTCACACCTTCAAAAAAAACATAACAGATTAGTAAGACAAGATCTTCCTTGTCTAAAGCCATGTTGGCTGTCTCCCATTAGGCCATGACTATCTACATGCTGAGTAATTTTATTCTTTATGATGGTTTCTACCATTTTTCCCGGTACTGATGTCAGGCTCACTGGTCTGTAGTTTCCCGGATCACCCCTCGAACCCTTTTTAAAAATTGGTGAAACATTGGCGATCCTCCGATTTTAATGATAGGTCACAGATTACTAATAGCAGGTCTGCAATCTCATATTTCAGTTCTTTCAAAACCCTTGGATGTATACCATCTGGCCCAGGTGATTTGCTACTCTTCAGTTTATCTAATAGTTGTAATACATCTTCCCAATGCATCGATATTTCCTTCAATTCTTCCGCACCTTTAAATACCACTTCAGTCATGGGTAACATCCCTACAACTTCCTCAGTAAAGACCGAAGCAAAGAATTCATTTAGTCTCTCCGCTATCGCCTTGTCACCTCTTAGTGCCCCTTTAACCCCTCTATCATCTAATGGACCAACTGACTCTCACAGGTTTTTTGCTACAAATGTACTTGAAAAAGTCTTTATTTCACATTTTTGCTTCCGCAGCAAGCTTCTTCTCAAATTCTCCCTTTGCCTGCCTTATCAATGCCTTGCATTTGTCTTGCCAGTGCTTGTGCTGCTTCCAGGTTTCGACGTTTGGCTCTTTTTTCCATTTCCTGAAAGATGCTTTTTTGGCAACAGCCTCTCTGACCTCACCTTTAAACCATGCTGGCAGTTTTTTGGACTTACTTCCACTTTTCTTAAAGCGTGGAATACAGCTGGTCTGGGCTTCCAAGATAGTATTTTTCACCACCACCCAAGCTTGATGTAAGTCTTTAACCTTTGCAACTGCTCCTTTTAGTTTTTTCTTAACTATTTTCCTCATTTTATCATAGTCTCCCTTTCGAAAGTTAAAAGGTAGTACTGTGGGATTTCCGTACTATCCCTCCTCCACTAATTAAATCACAGGCGATCATGCTATGATCACTATTCCTAAGTGGCACCAACAACCTTATCTCTTGCACTAGATCTGGTGTTCCACTAAGGACAAGGTCTAATATGGCTTTCCCTCTGGTCGGTTCATGAACCAGCTGCTCCAAGAAGCAGTCATTTATTTCATCTATGAACATTATCTCCCTAGCATGTCCTGCTGTGACACTGACCCAGTCGATACCGGGGTAATTGAAATCACCCATTATTATTACTGCACTGTAACGTTTGTTAGCTTCCTTGATTTCTTTGAGCATTTCATCATCCATTTGTTCATTCTGGCCAGGCGGTCGATAGTACACCCTGTGATAAGGAAGCTTATCATAATTCAGGAAGGAGCTATAATAGAGGTGAATTGGCTCTGAACAAGCAACCTGTCTTTGCTGGTAGAAATAATAAAACAGAATGTTTTCATAAAAGACTACCAGTCCCAGAATGCACCAGGTTTCAAACAGCCACTAGAAGAGCTGAAGTGGGGAAACGTGTGTTCAATCAGGAGAGCTATGAGGTAATCCCCAATCACTCATCTCTAAGGGCAGGGCTTGATTCAGCACAGCTGAGCTGTGCTAGGGTGGAGTATCCCTCTAAACAAGTTAAAAGTAAAACAGATTCTACACAGAATCAGACGGAGTTGGAGTTGAGGAGGAATCCAGAGCTCGAGGACAGAGAGAGCAAGAAGCAGCAGCAGCCACATCGTGGAAGAAAGAAGAGAAAAACATCTTGGAGGTCTAAAGAAGGAGCCCATAGCAGTACGTGTGTTGGGAGTCATTCCAGAGGCAAGCATACTCCATTGGACTGGAGGAAGCCAGAGGAGTGGGTTTACAGAGCCAGGAATCCCCGGACGGCACCTGTGAGGGAGATGGCTGCATTTGGAAGGGGCCCTAAGACCAGTGCAAGAAGGAATGTGAAGAGAGACCCAGTGTCCAGGGATCTGGATTCGAAGGCTGGACATAAAAGCTGGATTTCTTACTGGCCAGGATATCTGGAGAGGAAACCTAACACCAAAGGAAGCTCAGGTATGAACACTGATCTATGCCCTAGCTCTTCACTTGGAAGACAGCAGGGAAACAAGTATTGTCCTGAGAGTGCTCCATTAAGGAATTCCTCTGAGCCAGACCATGATATTGATTCTATGATAGTTGAAGAAGGAGATATTTTAAATGATCAGAGTGATTACATGGATTGCTCTCTATCTAGGCTGCTGTGGTAAAATACTTTCACAAATACAACAACCATCAAAAAGAAATATAACTTGTTCTTTTATCTACCCAGAAAAGTTTACAAGAAAGCTTTAGGGTAGGATTTGAGCCACGTATGGAAAGTAAACCAGCCAAGAGGTTTGCAGCTGGTTAATTGTTGGCAATTAAGCCTTGCATAATTGCACGTGTGCTCTGAAAGGAAATTTGTGTGTGTGTGTGGAAATACAAGAAAGTTATCCTTGAAAAAAGAACAGTTTTTGATTACTTTTTGGGTTTTGTTTTGTTTTTGGAGCACTGCTAAAAGGTATTAGCATGAGCCCACAGAAAGACCTTTCTGTTCCCATCAAGGTCTTTATTGTTTGATTGATTGCTTAAGAAGTTCAGTTGCTGATCATGATTTGTTTTTCCTAAGTATAATACTGAAAGCAAGTATCCTTTTGTGCTACCAAGTAAATCTGTGTGGGAGAAATAACCCCATAAATAAAATATATTTTCTTTGCTTACACTCGAGCAACACAACTCATTATTTTGTGAACGGCTGATTCTGGTATGAATGGACTACATTCCCCACAATCCTTTGCAAGTCATAATAGTATTTGCCCTTGCCAAGACTGTGGACATTCTCACCCAGCGCCCCCGTTTACAACCCCCACTGCCATCGCCTTCCCCTTTTTACATGGAATTTCAATCCATAGAGATTCTTCAGCACATTTTGTTTCCTGCAAAACTTTAATCCTTTCTGACCCAATGCCCTCCACCAATTTGATCAGCTCTATCATTACGATATAGTTTGTACCCAGGTATGACAGTGTCCCACTGGTTGTCCTCCTTCCACCATGTCTCTGATATTCCAATCATATCTAACCTTTCATTTAGTGCTAAATATTCTAACTCTCCCATCTTATTTTTCAGACTTCTAGCATTTGCATACAAGCATTTTAGAGACTGTATTTTATTCATATTAATTTGGCTATTGGTAGACATGGGTAATTTGGGATCTTTAAGCTCTGTCTGCTCCATACTCAAGGGCATTTGGGCTACTTTACTCTTTTTGGAACCTCTCTGCTTTTGGTAGTTTCCTTCAAGGATACATTCTTCCGAAGCATCCGCTCTAGGCGACTGTCGGCTTTCCCCTATTATCTACTTTAAAAGCTGCTCTCCTTTTTAAAGGTTAATGCCAGCAGCCTGGTTCCATCCCGGTTAAGGTGAAGCCCATCCCTTCGAAAAAGCCCCTCCTTTCCCCAGAATGTTCCCCAGTTCCTAACAAACCCAAAACCCTCATCTTTGCACCATTGTCTCATCCACACATTGAGACTCCGGAGCTCTTCCTGCCTTTTGGGTCCTGCTCGGGGAACGGGAAGCATTTTGGAGAACGCTACCCTGGAAGTTCTGGATTTCAACTTCCTACCTAAAAGCGTAAATTTAGCCTCCAGAACCTCCCTACCACATTTTCCTATGTCATTGGTACCGATATGTACCAAGACAGCAGATTTCTCCCCAACACTATCTAAGACCTTATTCTAGGTGGCGCGTGAGGTCCGCTACCTTCGCACCAGGCAGGCATGTTACCAGGTGATCCTCACATCCACCAGCCACCCAGCTATCTACATGCCTAATGATCGAATCACCAACTATAACGGCTGTCCTAACCCTTCCCTCATGGGCACTGTCCCTCTTCAGTTACGTTTGTAGCTGAGTGAGAGGATAGAGGGAGAGAGGAAAGAGACAGAGACAGAGATAGAGATACAACTCCTAGGAGGTTGGTTGTAAAGACTAAATTCCTGCTGTTCCTGGAGATCACCTGTTACAGATGAGTAACTACGCTATCTCCAGGAACAAGCAGGAATGTAGTCTTCACATATGGGGACTCCCTAGCTGAAGATGCCAGGGAGATAGTCCCAGGAAGGTGCCATCCTAGAAGGTGGGATCCTTCTTCCCATGGATCTCTGGCATTCCACCAGGGTTGGTGGGTAGGAGTTGATTTAGGTCTGAAATAGATTTTGAAGAACAGCTTGGCCAAAGAAGGCATCCCGACAGGAGGCTTTATCCAGGCAGTAGTGGGCTGTGAATGTGTGTACCGAAGCCCAGGTGGCTGCTCGACAAATGTCATCGATAGACACAGAGTGGAGATTAGCCATAAATGTTGCCATAGCTCTCACGTTATGAGCTGTGACATGGTCCTGAAGAGGAAGACCCTTACTCTAAAAAGCAAAGGATATGCATTGGGCAATCCAATTAAATAAAGTTCTTTTGGAGACTGGAAGACCAAAATGACTAGGGTCAAAAGCTATAAAAAGTTGCGAGGACTTTCTATGTTGCTATGTTCTTTGTATGAAAAAGGCTAAGGCCATTTTACAATCCAAAGTATTAAGGTTTCTTTCTGCATTAGAGGTGTGAGGCCTCGGAAAGAATATAGGAATATAAATTGATTTTTTTAAATGAAAAGGCGAAACCACCTTCGGCATAAAGTGTGGATGAGTTCTAAGAACAACCTTATCATGAGGAAATCTAGTATAAGGAGGATCAGCCACTAAAGCTTGCAATTCACTAGTGCGACGTGCAAGGTGATTGCAATTAGGAAGATGACCTTCCAGGTCAAAAACTTAAGGGCTGTAGTAGATAAAGGCTCGAAAGGCGGCTTCATGAGCTGCCCCAGAACTAGATTTAGATCCCATGCCACCGGTGGTGGCTTGATGGGAGGTTTGGTTAATAGAAGGCCTCTCATACATCTTGATATGAGTGGATGAGAGGAAATTGGTTGTCCATTCAGAGGCTTATAAGAAGCTGCAATTGCACTAAGATGGACTCTTACTGAATTGGTCTTTAGACCAGAATTCGATAAGTGAAGGAGATACTCTAGTATCGATTCTAAGGCTATGACCAGGGGGTTTAATCCCTTTTTGGAGCACCATATAGTAAAACGTTTCCACTTGAAGACATAAGATCTTCTTGTGGAAAGTTTCCTAGAAGCCTGAAGGATATCTTTTACCTGCTGGGACAGGCTGAAATCTTGGGGGTCTAAGCCTTCAGCAACCAGGCTGTGAGGTGCAGGGACTGGGGATTTGGGTGCCATAGCATCCCGTTCTCCTGGGAAAGGAGATCTGGAGCATGCCCTAATGCCAGAGGTGCCACTTGAGAGAGATGTAGAAGCAGGGAATACCATGTTTGCCGTGGCCATCGTGGTGCTATGAGCATCATGCGACCCCTGTCTCTCTGAAGCTTGAAGAGTGTTTTGAGGATGAGAGGAATGGGTGGGAAAGCATAAAGAAAGTCCTGATCGCAGTGAAGGAGGAAGGCATCCCTTGCCTGACAGTTGTGCGCCGGAATCCTGGAACAGAACCGGGGAAATTTGGCATTCAGTGGACTTGCAAAGAGGCCTATGTCTGGAGTGCCCCAGAGATGAAATATATCTTTGCGACCTGGTCTATGTGGAGGGACCACTTGTGAGGCAGCAGTACTCGACAGTTTGTCTGCCCAAAGGTTTTGAATGCCTGGAAGATACACCACTAGAAGGTGAATTTGATGCTCTCTGGTGAGGACCCACAGTGGTTTGTTGCATAACAGAGAGCCTGTACCGCCATGCTTGTTCACATAGAACATGGCTACTTGATTGTCCGTCTGGACTAGGACTGTCTTGTAGCTGAGCTTGGCATGGAATACTCGAAGAGCTAAATAGATTGCTCTTAATTCCAGGAGGTTTATGTGTAAACCAACCTCCTGTGGAGTCCAGGTGCCCTGGGTAGAGAGATGATTCAGGTGTGCTCCCCATCTCACCTGTGATGCATCTGTTGTTAGGTTGGCCTGAAATAGGGGTTGATGAAAAGGAGACCCCACTGTCAGATTTTCTAGTGATTGCTACCATTGGAGGGACAAAATTAGTCATTGAGAGATTATTATTTTGTCCGACAAATGACCTGTGGCCTGTGTCCACTGTGTGGAGACGGTCCACTGAGCTGCTCACATGTGGAGGCAAGCATATGGGACTACATGAACTGTGGATGCCATATGTCCCAGTAACTGCAGTAGCTCTCGAGCAGTGAGGGAGGATTTGCCTACTGCTTGAGAAGCTAGTTGCATTATGCCAAGACACCCGGCTTGTGGAAGGAAAGCCCTTGCCTGTCTCGTATCCAGACAGGCTCCTATGAATTCTAGGCATTGGGAAGGAACTAGTTGAGATTTTGGGAAGTTTATTACCAATCTCAAGTATTGGAGGATTCACATTGTACGGGACAGTGCAGTTCTGGCCTCCTCAACTGTAGGGGTTCAAATGAGCCAGTCGTCTAAGTAAGGGAAGATGAAAATCCCCAGGGAAATGCAGCTACTACTGCCATGCATTTCGTGAATACCCTTGGTGCTGAAGCCAGACTAAAGGGAAGAACCCTGTACTGGAAATGTTTTCCCCTGAAAAGGAAATGTAAGAATTTCCTGTGATCTAGATGGATGAGAATGTGAGTGTATGCATCCTTTAAGTCTACAGAGCAAAGCCAATCCTGGCTTTGAAGGTATGGCAGAAGAGTTCCTAGAGAAATCATTTTGAATTTCTCTCGAAACAGATATTTCTTCAATTCTCTGAGGTCCAGAATTGGTCTGTGTCCTCCTGTTTTCTTTGGAATAAGAAAATAGGGGGAGTAGAACCCTGCACCCCGTTGAAGAATGGGTACTTCCTCTACTGCCCCTTGGGCAAGAAGTGTGGAGACCTCGTGATCTAGTAGATTCTCTGCAGAGGTTTGAGAATTGAATTGCTTTAGAATTGTAGGAGGGGGCATGCTGTGAAAATGAAGCTTGTACTCTTCTCCTACAATGGACAAAGTCCAATCTTCTGCTGTTATCTGATGCCATCTGTTGGCAAAGTGGCATAACCTGCCCGGAATACTGGGGGGTTGGGGACCCCTCAGAGGCAGGAAGACAAAGCTCTCTAGGAAGGAGTCAAAGCCCTTGAGGGGGCTGAACCTGGAGAGCTGGTTGGGCTCTTGGGCCTTTTGGCTTCTTTTGCTGTCTAGTTTGTCCCTTTTGGGCAACCTGACCTTGAGTTTGTCTCTGCTGGGTATAGGAAGTATAAAACTTCCTCTTTTTGCTAAAAGAGGGTTTTTTATAAGGCTTCCTTTTGGCTGGAGTGGCTGTAGACTTTGACAATCTATCTAAGGTAGAATTGTCAGCATCTAACTCGTTAGCCTTTTCCTGCCCGTTCTTGCCAAAGAGATTCTCCCCCGTGCAAGGAATGTTGCCTAACTTGTCCTGTACCCAAGTTTTCAAGTCTGATGCCTGTAGCCAGGCAATCCGTTGTGTGCCAATGGCAATAGCAGAGGTTCTGCTGATGCATTCAAAGCAGTCAAAGGCTGCAGGATTAACACACTTGGAGACATCTTGAGCATGCTTAACTAGAGCAAGAAAATCTTGTCTCTTGTCATCTGGGAGAAATGGGCTCATAAGTTCCAAGTCTCCAGTGACTTCCTTGAGGAACATTCCCATATATAGGACATATGAACTGATCCTAGCTGAAAGCATGGAAGCTTGAAATGTTCGGCACCCAAAAGCATCCAGAGTCCTGCATTCACGACCTGGAGGATTGGATGCATGCCTCTCTGCACTTTTCATCCTACGCATGGCTGATTCCACTACCATTGAATGGTGTGGCAGCTGAGTTTTCTGAAATCCAGGACATGGCATAACTCGATACATAGTATCAAGCCTCCTACAGTGAGGAGAAGTAGTCAGAGGTGTCTCCCACATTCTGAGCATCAAGCTATGCAGAATTTCATGGATAGGCAGAGTTGCTGCCTCCTTAGGAGCTTTAGGATATTGGAGAATTTCCAATTCCTTTGCTCTGGGTTCCTCTTCAGGAGCTACTGTGATTGAAAGACCTTTGGCCATATCACGGATGAAATCCTGAAATAAGTCCTCTGGAGGTGACATTCTGCGTTGGGGAGAAGAGGGATCTTCTAGGTGAAACCCTCTAGAGCAATGGTTCTCAACCTTTTTTGTACCGTGACCCCTTTTACCATTGGTCAACTTGTCGTGACCCCCAATGATAAAATCAAATGTGTCTCTCTTCCTTTACTGTTAACGCATTGTCGCTGTAATCATTTGTTGATTTATTAATATATTATAGGCCTTTTCAATTTTATTTATTTATTTATTTAACATATATTTATAACCCGCAACTTCCAGAGTTCAGTTGCGGTTCACAATAAAACAACATTCCACATAGCAAAAGCTTAGTTTTACATCGAACATTTTTGTAACAATAAAAGTAATGGGTAACAGCTTGAACTAATGCAAAATAGCAAAGCTGGCTTAGTAAACTATGTACAAAAAACTATATACAGGTACATGTGGGGGTACTCAGAGTTGGATCATAGAGTTTATATAATAGCGTAATGTCTGTTAAATTTTTGGGATAAGTATTATTCTGTCATATTTTTAACCTTTATCTGAGTGTATCCAGGGGTTATCTATGTTGCCGTAGTGCATGGAGAATAAATAGGTTTTTAGTTTTTTACAGAGTTCCATGATTTCAGTTATAGTTCGTAAGTCCTCCGGAAGGGAATTCCAAATAGAGGGGGCAGCATGAGAAAAAGCTCTTTTGTTAGTTAATTTATTTGCTTTTATGAAACCATTAGGGGTATTTAGTTTGTTTGAGTATCCTTTTCTGTGCGTGGTTTTTTGAGATTCCATGCTAATTAGATTGCTTAATGGGATTGGGGCCATGTTGTTTAAAGCTTTGTATGTGGTTATTGTGGTTTTATATATTATCCTACTTTGAATTGGCAACCAGTGTAGGGAAGCTAATATTGGAGTTATGTGCTGGATTGAGTGTACTTTCATTATAATTCTGGCTGCTGCGTTTTGTGCTAATTGGATTCTTTTTATGTTTTGTTTCGATATACCTAAGAGAATTAGGTTGGCAAAATCAAAGTGCGGTGTTATTGTAGCTTGGATTATATTAATGAAGTCTAGTTGGTGTACTAGCGGGCGTAATTGTTTAAGGATTTTAAGTTTAAAGTATATTTTCTTTATGGTGTTTCTGATGTGAGTGTTCATCGTCAGGTGAGTATCTAGAATAACACCTAGGTATCTTATTTCATTTTTTATTTTAATGTCATGGCTTTGTAATGTTATATGGGTTGGGGGGATATATGATTGATTTTTTGTTACAATTAGGACTTCTGTTTTCGAATGATTAATGTGAAGGTTTTGGGCTTTTAGCCATGTTGTAATTTCATTGAAGCATTCTGATAGTAATTTTATTGGTAAATTAGGAATCGTGAATGGGATGTACATCATAATATCATCTGCGTATATGATAGTATACACCGAATTTTTTAAAGATATCACTGACAGGTTTTATATAAATATTAAATAGAAGGGCTGATAGTGCAGAGCCTTGTGGGAGACCAATTTCTTGTTTATATATGGTTGATGTTTGGTTACCAATTCTTACATTTTGTGTTCTATTACTTAAGTAAGAGGTGAACCATTTATGTACAGTGTCTTTTATTCCTATTTGTTTCAGGTTATTAAGCATTATAGTGTGGTGAACACTATCAAATGCTGCGGAAATATCAATAAATAAAAGTATGAATGCTTGTTTATGATTATCAATTCCTTTGAGTAATACATCAGTTAAGACTGTTAGCAGTGTTTCGACTCCATGTTGAGGTCTAAATCCATATTGGTGGTCATCAAGTGGGTAGGATGAATCTAAGTATTCTTGTGTCTGAATTTGTACCACTTTTTCTATTATTTTAGCTAAAAAAGGGATACTTGAAATGGGTCTGTATGATTTTGGTGATGTTTTATCAAGCGTGTTGTTTTTGAGAATTGGACGGATTTGTGCATGTTTTAGCGTAGAGGGGAGGTGTCCTTGATGCAATGATAGGTTGACTATAGGGAGGATGTATGGTAGTAGTATTGGGAGTGTACTTTTTATCCATGTTACTGGGCATGGGTCAAGAAAGGAGGTTGTGGTGTTGAGATTAGAGATGATGTTCTTTAGTGCGTCTTTTGATATGGGGTGAAATTTTGACCATTCATCTGAGCAGTGATGAACTGTATTTATATTGTTTATGGTCATTGTAGGTTGCATAGATTTGTTTTGATAGTGGATGGCTAAGGTTTGTACCGATATTTCAGTGATTTCAGTGTTTGATGCTTGAGGATTATTAGTAAGATTTCTAGCAATTGAGAATAGTTCTCGTGGTCTGTTATATGATTTTGATAAGATTGCTGCGAAATAGGATTTTTTTGTATTATCTAATGTGTCTTTGTATTTTGTGAGATGGTTGTAATATATTTCCTTGTTGATGTTTGATTTAGTTTTGCGCCATTTATGTTCTAATTTTCTTAGTTCTTTTTTCATTTGTTTTAGCGTATTGTTGAACCATGGAGTTCTGTTTCTTTTTAAGTTAGGGTTTTTTTTGATTCGTTGATCAAGTTTGGCTGCATTATTGATTGTTACATGCCAGGTTGTTACAGCTTCGTCTAGATTCATTGGAGCTGATGAGAGGTGAGGAATTGTTGTATCTAAGAAGTCAGTTTCATTAAATTTTTTGAATTTTGTAGTGGGGTCATTTCGTTTGTTATTTTTAGTGTTGTTGGTGTAGAATGTGAATTGAGTTTTGATGATGTAATGATCAGACCAGGGTATTTGTGTGTATTCTATGGATTCTGTTCTGAATAACTTGTAGAGTGTGTTTGGTAGGAGAATAAGGTCAAGGATGCCTCCTTTTATATGTGTTTTTGTATTAATTATTTGGTGATAGTCCATGTCTGATATAGATTCTAGGAACAAGTTGGCTTCTGATGCTGGAAGTGATGGGAGATTGAAATCTCCTAGCATGATTATGGGATTATGTTCAGAAGATGAGCCTAGGAAATCAATTAGAGAATCTAGGCTATCCGCTTTTTGGTCAGGGGGTCTATATATTAAGCAAATTCTACAAATGTTAGTTTTTATGGTTAAGGTGTCAATATTATTATTTTTATTTCTAAAATTTACTTATTTAAACCACAATAATTAATCACAACAACAAGTAACAATATTTGATTTCAAAATTATGATGATTTTGTAGTCAAATCACTAATATGAACTAAAGCACAGTTACTTACCTATAACAGGTGATCTCTGGGAACAGCAGGAATTAGTCCTCACATATGGGTATGTCGGTACCGACGGAGCCTGCGCGGGAATGCTCCCCAGCTTCCCAAAAAGGAAAGCTTTTGGGAGCATCCCACAGCGCATGCGCGCTGCCTTCCCGCCTTTCCTAACCAACTCTCCTCAGTTCGAGTTTAAAGCTGAGACAAAGAGAGGAAAGGAAAGAGAGAGAGAGAGATACAACTCCTAGGGGAGGTGGGAGGGTTGTGAGGACTAATTCCTGTTCCCAGAGATCACCTGTTACAGGTAAGTAACTGTGCTATCTCCAGGAACAAGCAGGAATGAGTCCTCACATATGGGGACTCCCTAGCTAAGATGCCTGGGAGATCCCCAAAGGTATGAGACCCTTAAGGGTTCCTCGTCTTCCTATGGATCTCAGGCATCCATTCAGGGAAGGAGGGCAGGAGTTGTTCAAGAATGGAACAGGTGTTTGAGGACAGCCTGACCAAAGAGGGCATCCCGGCGGGAGTCCTTGTCCAAACAGTAATGGGCTGTGAAGGTATGAACCGAGGCCCAGGTGGCTGCTCGACAAATCTGATCGATGGAGACAGAATGAAGATGAGCCACAGAGGTGGCCATAGCTCACACATTGTGAGCTGTGACATGGCCCTCCAGAGAAAGGTTCTTAGTCTGGTAAGCAAAAGAAATACACTGAGCAATCCAATTGGACAGTGTTCTTTTAGAGACTGGAAGTCCTAAATGAGAAGGATCAAAAGCAACAAAAAGCTGGGAAGACTTTCCATGTTGCTGTGTCCTGTGCAAGTAAAAAGCAAGAGCTCTTTTACAATCTAGAGTATGAAGGCTCCTCTCTGCACTGGATGCATGAGGAGCTGGAAAAAAGACAGGTAAATACACCTCTTGATTAAGATGAAAAGGTGAGACCACTTTAGGCATAAAGTGAGGATTTGTCCTAAGCACTACCTTATCATGATGGAACCTTGTATAAGGTGGATTAGCCACTAAGGCCTGCAGTTCACTGATGCGGTGAGCAGAAGTGACTGCAATAAGGAAAATAACCTTCCAGGAAAGGAATTTCAAGGAGGTAGTGGCTAAGGGTTCAAAAGGTGGCTTCATAAACTGACCAAGAACCAAGTTTAAATCCCATGCCACCGGGGGAGGTCGAATGGGAGGTTTAGTTAAAGATAGGCCTCTCATAAATCTTGTAATAAGAGGATGAGAGGAAATAGGTTGGCCATTGAGAGGTTTGAGGGATGCCGCAATAGCACTCAAATGGACTCTTACTGAATTCGTCTTAAGGCCTGCATTGGAGAGATGCAGGAGATATTCTAAGAGGGAATTCAGAGGTAGTGCTAGAGGGTCAAGACCCTTTTGAGCACACCACATAGAAAATCTTTTCCACTTAAAAGCATAGGAACGCCTAGTGGAAGGTCTTCTGGAAGCATGGAGGATATCTTTCACTTGCTGAGAAACATTTAAGTCCTGAAGGTCTAGGCTTTCAGTAACCAAGCTTTGAGGTGAAGGGACTTGGGGTTTGGGTGCCACAAAGTCCCCTCCTCCTGAGACAGAAGGTCTGGAGCAGCTCCCAAGTCCAAGGAGGGGGCTTGGGAGAGATGCAGAAGTAGAGGGTACCACACGTGGCGTGGCCAGCGTGGAGCTATGAGGATCATAGATCCTTGATCCCTCTGAAGTTTGAACAGAGTCTTGGGAATCAAAGAAATGGGTGGAAAAGCATACAGGAAGTCCTGACCCCAATGAAGGAGGAAGGCATCCTTGGCCAGAGCTTCCTGACACGGAATTCTGGAACAGAACCGGGGAAGTTTGGCATTCCACCGACTTGCAAAGAGGTCTATGTCCGGGGTTCCCCATTCCTGAAAGATTCTGAGTACCTGATCCCTGTGCAGGGACCATTCGTGTGGAAGCAGAACTCGACTGAGTCTGTCTGCCCAAGAGTTTTGGATTCCTGGGAGGTATACTGCCAGGAGATGGATTTGATGCTCTCTGGCGAAGGCCCATAATCTTAGAGCTTCGTTGCAAAGCGACAGAGAGCCAGTTCTTCCTTGCTTGTTTATGTAAAACATGGCTACTTGATTGTCCGTATGAATGAGGACTGTCTTGTAGCTGAGGAGGGTATGAAAGACCTTGAGAGCGAGGAAAACTGCTTGAAGTTCCAAGTGGTTGATATGAAGAGAGGTCTCCTGTGGGGACCAAGTGCCTTGGGTGGAGAGGTCTTGAAGATGAGCTCCCCAACCTGTTTGGGAGGCATCTGTCGTGAGGGTTGCTTGGGGTAGTACAGGTTGGAAGGGGGACCCCAGCAACAGATTTTGAGTGGACATCCACCATTGGAGAGACCAAAAGAGACGTTTGGAGGTTGCTATTTGGTCAGAGAGCTCCTGATGCTTGAGTCCACTGTGTGGACAAAGTCCATTGAGCTGCTCTCATATGTAGGCGAGCATAGGGTACCACATGTACTGTGGAAGCCATGTGGCCTAGCAGTTGTAGCATCTCCCGGGCAGTTAAGTGGCTCTTTGACTGAATCTGGGAGGCTAACTGCACTAGGCGTTGGCAACGGGCCTGAGGAAGGTAGGCCCTTGCAGTAGTGGTATCCAACCAGGCCCCTATGAATTCTAGGGACTGAGTAGGGGTGAGCTGAGACTTTGGGAGGTTTACAACAAGTCCCAGATACTGCAGAATGTGCCTTGTGCGATCCAGGGAAATCTGGGCCTCTGACTGAGATGGAGCTCGGATGAGCCAGTCGTCCAGGTATGGGAAGACAAATATTCCCAGAGTGCATAGAAATGCAGCAACTATTGCCATGCATTTGGTGAATACTCTTGGAGCAGAAGCTAGGCCGAAAGGAAGCACTCTGTATTGGTAATGTTTTCCCTGGAACAGAAAACGTAGGAATTTTCTGTGGGATGGATGGATGAGTATATGAGTGTACGCATCCTTGAGATCTAGAGAACAAAGCCAATCCTGACTCTGCAGGTATGGAAGGAGAGTTCCTAAGGAAAGCATCTTGAACTTCTCCTTGCATAAGAATTTGTTCAATTCTCGGAGATCTAGAATGGGTCTGTATCCCCCTGTTTTCTTTGGAATGAGAAAATAGGGGGAGTAAAACCCTGACCCCTGTTGAAGAAGCGGAACTGCTTCTATGGCCCTCTGGGCCAGAAGGGTGGTCACCTCCTGATCCAGAAGGTCGAGGGAGGTGGGAGAATTGAAGTGTCTCACCATAGTGTAGGGAGGAAGTTTTGAGAAATGAAGTTTGTAGCCCTCTCTTATGATGGAGAGGGTACACTGCTCTGATGTGATTTGCTCCCATCTGGGAGCAAAATGAGCTAACCTTCCTGGAATGGTGAGAGGCTCTGGTTGTTGTAGAGCCAGAAAGGTTAAGAACTCTAGTAGGAAGTCAAAACCCCTGAGGGGGTTGGGACTGCTGGGTTGTAGGAGCCCCTGCGGGTTTTGACCTGGCCTGTTTAGGTTGCTGACGCTTAGTAGCAAAGCGACCTGTAGAAGACTGTTGAGCAGAAGTAGAAAGAAATCTGCCCTTTTTGTAAAAAGACTTTTTGAAAAAAAATTTCTTGGCAGGAGTGGAGGTAGACTTTGAAAGTCTATCCAGAGCAGCATTTTCTGCATCCATTTGAGTGGCTTTAATTTGCCACTCTTTGCCAAAGAGATTTTCCCCAGGGCAGGGCAGATTTCCTAAACCATCTTGAACCCAGGGTTCCAGATCAGAAGCAGCTATAGCAATGCCCGAGGCTCTGCTGGCACCTTCAAAGGAATCAAAAGCTGCCCTGTTTGAGAACTTTGAAATGTCTTGAGTATGCTTGAGGCAAAAAAGGAATTCCTCCCTTTTATCCTCTGGAATAAAAGGGAGAAAATTGTGCAGTTTCTCTGCAACTTCCTTCAGAAACATACCCATATATAAAGGCCATATGAATTGATTCTGGCAATGAGCATACTGGCTTGGAAGATTTTCCTACCAAAAGCATCCAAGGTCCTGCATTCTCTTCCTGGCAGAGTAGAAGAGTGTCTTTTGGTACTCTTTATCCTCTTCATTGCTGACTGCACCACAATGGAGTGGTGAGGAAGCTGAGTTTTTTGAAAACCAGGAGAAGGAGGGACACGGTACATGGTGTCCAATCTGCGAGAATGAGGAGAAAGGGTGAGAGGAGTCTCCCATAATTCTATCAAATGTTCTTGAAGAATTTCATGAATTGGCAAGGTGACTGCCTCTCTGGGAACCTTGGAGTATCCCAAAATATCTAATTTTTTTGCTCTAGGTTCTTTTTCAGAGGTTACTGAAATAGAGCGTCCTTTAGCCACTTCTACTATGAAGTCTTGAAAGGACAAATCCTCTGGAGGAGACATTCTCCTTTTTGGAGAACAGGGCTCCTCAGGAAGGGTGATGGATACTTCAGGAGACTCATCCGATGAATCAGAATCATCAGAGGAATCGAAGTATCGACTAGCCGCTTCCAACGAACGATATGCGTATCGATTGGTATTGACATCGGGCGTCCCCGGTACTGGATCGGTACCGAGAAAAAGCCCTGGACAGGGAGCCGGAGTCGGTATCCTAGCCGATGTCGATGCCCCCGGTACCGGTATCAAAGCTGGTACCGGTACCGGTACCGGTGTCGGTACCGACAACGGGACTCGTTGCGGTACCGACGGTGTCGCAGCCTTAATGAAAGCCATAATAGCCTGCTGCATGGATTGGACAATGTGATCCATAGACGCCACAACTGCCTGGATGTCGGTACCGGGAGATTGTGCCGGTACCCCAGAGCAGTCTAACAGGTGATCGGTCGAGGCCGTGCCATCGATGTCAACCTGTAACCCCATAGGAGGAGCTTTGGAAGCCGGAGCTTCCCGCCGGGGTTGTTTGGCTGGGGCAGGATCCTCAAGGGCAAGCCCGGAGGCATCTCGATGCTTAGAGGGAGATTTGCCCTTAGAGGACCTGCTAAAAGTATGTTTGGTTACCTGAGACCCATCAGGAGAGGAAGACCTGGAAGATGTCGATGCCACCGCCGGTGCATCTGTGGGAAACAGCACATGGAGCTTGGCTGCCTGGTTTTGTAACCCTCGTTTAGACATTAGAGAACAGGACTGGCAATCCGGAATGGAGTGTTCAGGCCCCAAACATTTCAGACACCATTCATGGGTATCTGTGACAGAAATTGTACCGCTACACTTAGTGCATTTTTTAAACCCGGAGGCTGGTTTTTCCATGAGGGAAAATTTTCTTATGGGCCTGGAGGCCTAAGAAGAAAAAATTCACTAAATGAGGGAAAATAACTTTTTTTTTTAGAAGGAAAAGAAAAGAAAAGAAAAGACCGGTGGTACCGGTCCGGTGTCGGGGAAGGCAGACACGCGACCAAAGAAATAAATTAAAATAAAGAACTTCTTCAGCGGTGACAGGAACACGACCTGCTGGCTCCGCGGAAAAGAAGAACTAAGGAGAGTTGGTTAGGAAAGGCGGGAAGGCAGCGCGCATGCGCTGCGGGATGCTCCCAAAAGCTTTCCTTTTTGGGAAGCTGGGGAGCATTCCCGAGCAGGCTCCGTCGGTACCGACGTACCCATATGTGAGGACTCATTCCTGCTTGTTCCTGGAGATAATTATTTTTTCTACCTTTGTTGTCTTACCAATTTATTCTCTGATCATGCTGGTCCTGATCTGAGGCTTCTGCTTTTGTCTCTTCTCTTAGCTCTCTTTCTGTGGTCTATGGTCCATCTGCCATTTCTTATCTCGTCTTTCATTTTCTTCTCCCATCAACCTATTTCCAGTCCCAGTAACCCTCCCCAGTATCAGCCCCTTTCCAGTCCTCATTCTCAGTACCTTCCAATGTCAACTTGCATTCCCATGACTGCCACTGGTGTCCATTCCCTTCCAGTCCCCCTCCTTCCCCATTGACCAGTCCCTTCTAGTACAAATACCATGGCAGCCCCTCTCAGATCCACTCCTTTCCAGTTCCATTCTCCCATCCCCTCGTATCAGACCATTTGTAGCCTTAGCCCCCAGTTTTCTTCCAGGGCCAGCAGCTTTACCCTCCCCACTATCAGCCCATTCCCAGTCGAAGCCCCCCCCCCAATGAGCTCGCTTCCAGTGCTATTCCCCCCTCAACTCCATTACCAGTGCTAGCCTCCCCTAATCAGCCCAATACCAGTCCTACCCCCCCATCAGCCTATTACCAGTCCTAGCCTCCCCTAATCAGCTCATTTCCAGTACTAGTCCCTCCTCAATCCCATTACCAGTGCTAACCTCCCCTAATCAGCTCATTTCCAGTGCTAGTCCCTCCTCAACCCCATTACCAGTGCTAGGCTCCCCTAATCAGCCCATTTCCAGTCCTAGCCTCCTCTAATCAGCCCATTTCCAGTTCTACTCCCCGATCAGCTCATTTCCAACGCTAGCCCCCCCATCAGTCCATTACCAGTCCTATCCCCCTATCAGCACATCACCAGTCCCAACTCCCCCTCGATCAATCCATTCCCAGTCCTAGCCTTCCCTAATCAACCCATTACCAGTCCTAGCCAACCCCCCTTCTGCCCATTATAATCCTAACCCGCACTGTCTCTCCCCTCTGTCCAGCATTTATCCCCCGTCTGACCAATATGTCCCCCTGTATCTTCCCTTTGTTCATGTCAGCCCCCCTCCCTCCATGTCAGCCTCCCCCCTCCCTCCCTCCATCCATCCCTCCATGTCAGTCCCCCCTCTGTCCATGTCAGCCCCCTCCTCCCTCCCTCCATGTCAGCCCCCCTCTCTCCATGTCAGCCGCCATCCCTCCATCCATCCCCCCATGTCAGTCAACCCCCTCCCTCCCTATGTCAGCCCCGATGAAGCTTTCCTGCCCCCTCCTACCCTCTCTCCCTGTCTGCCCGCTACTGTGCCCTGGTGTTCCTTCTACAGCAGCGGCTCCCTGTCTCTTAGGGAACCGCGGCTGTGCCTGTAAAATCGTTGCAGAGCCTTTGTCTCTCGATGGGCGGGATCCGTGCAGCAATGTCCCGCCTCCAAAAGAAGTGGTAAACAACTTTCTTTGGAGGCGGGACAATGCTGCACGGAGCCCGTCGAGAGACAGAAAGGCTCCGCAACGGTTTTACAGGCACAGCCACGGTTCCCTAAGAGACAGGGAGCTGCGGCTGTAGAAGAACAGCAGGGCATAGTAGCAGGCAGACAGGGAGAGGGGAGGAGGGGGCAGGCAACGGTTTCGCAGGCACAGTCGCAGTTTCCTAAGAGACAGGGAGCCGCTGCTGTATTAGAAGGAGGCGGTGAGTTTGCCGCTGCCGAGAAGCGGACTCGGCAGCGGCAGCAACTTGAGCGCTTTTTTTTTTAAACGGTGGAGCAAGGCGACCCCCGCTAAATCCTGTGGCGCCCCCATGAGGGTCGCGACCCACAGGTTGAGAACCGCTGCTCTAGTGCCAGCAGAATTGTCAGAGTCTTCGGAATCCGAGGAATCAAAGTATTCCTGACTCCGATGCTCTTGCAACGCATGATCCCAGTACCGATTGAAGTCGGTACCGAGCTGACCTGGTACCGCTCTGTCAATTCCAGACAGAGATGGCATGGGAAGAGTTCCCACCGGGGCCGGTACCGTCAGTATCGATGTCGGTACCGGCATCAGTGTCGATGTCGGTACCGGTGCCAATGGGACCACCGGTACCGCAGCTGAAAGAAGAGCTGCGATGCTGCGCTTGACAGCGAGGAACCTCTGGTCTATCGACGCTGCCGATGCCTGGGTGTCGGTACCGGTAAGGACGGCCAGAACCCCTAAGCATGGCACAGGTAGTTCTTGCAAGGTTGAGGCCTCGAGAACATTCTGAACCCATCGATGCTTTGGAAGCCGAAGCCTCCCGCCGGGGCTGTTTTGCCAGTGTGGTTCCCTCAAGGGCAATGCCAATGGCCTCTCGATGCTTAGCAGGAGAGCTACCCTTTGAGGACCGACTTTTATGTTTAGTTACATGAGATCCATGGGAGGAAGAAGCCCTTGACGATGTCGATGCAATGGATCTGGCATCCGAAGAAAAGAGGGTACCGAGCTTTGCAGCCCGGTTTTGTCTTCCTCTTTTAGTCATCCCCATACAGGAGAGACATTCAGTTGGAGAATGTTCAGGTCCTAAACATTTCAGACACCAATCATGGGTGTCAGTGACGGAGATGGTACCGCCACACTTAGTACATTTTTTAAAACCATTAGTTGGCTTTTCCATGTTTTAGGAATATGGGGCCTAGTGCCCAAAATGGCGCCTAGCACCAAAGAGAAGTTTCTGAAATGAAACAGTCTAAGTTTAAAGGGGGGGGGGGGGGGGTTGTATGAAAAGAAAAGAACCGGCGGTACCGGTAGGTGTCATGCGGTAGGCAAACGCGACCACAAGAAAGAAATTTAAAGACGGAATTTTCTATGGTGACAGGGAATAGATCCTGTCGGCTCCGTGGAAAACAAAGAACTGAAGAGGGACAGTTGGAAAGGCAGGAAGGCAGCGCGCATGTGCTGAGGGATGCTCCCAAAAGTGTTGCTATTGGATGCTGGGGAGCGTTTCCGCACAGGCTCCATCGGTACCGACGATTCTCATATGTGAGGACTACATTCCTGCTTGTTCCTGGAGATTCTCTTTTCCAAGTTGAAGAGCGCTAACCTTTTAAGCCTTTCCTCATATGGGTATCTTTCCATCCGTTTTATCATTTTGGTTGCTCTTCTCTGTACCTTTTCTAATTCCACTATATCCTTTTTAAGATATGGTGACCAGAACTGCACACAATGTTCAAGGTGCAGTTGCACCATGGAATGATACAGAGGCATTGTAATATCCTTGATTTTATTCTCCATTCCTTTCCTTATGATTCCTAGTATTCTATTTGCTTTCTTGGCTGCCACTGCACACTGGGAGGAGGGTTTCAACTTATTATCCACGATGACGCCTAAATCTTTTTCCTGGGTGGTGGTTCTTATGTGGAACCTTGCTTCGTGAAACCTTGCATCGTAGTTTGGGTTGTTCTTTCCTAGATGCGTAACTCTACACTTGTCCACATTGGACATCCAAATGGCAGATAAAATTTAGTCTTCCAATTTATCAAGATTTTCTTGCAATTTTTCACAATCCTCCTAGTGTTTTATCAACTGAATAATTTTGTCTCATCTGCAAATTTGATCACCTCACTCATTATTCCTCCAATCCCATGACTTTTTAATTTTTCTAAGAGTCTCTCATGAGTGACTTTGTCAAAGGTTATCTGAAAATCACTATATCAACCAGTTCACCTTGGTCTATCTGTTTATTCACACCTTCAAAAAGATATACTAGATTAGTAAAACAAGACTTTCCTTGGCTAAATCCTTGTTGGTTTTCTCCCATTAAACCATGTCTATCTACATATTTAGTAATTTTATTCTTTATAATGGTTTCTACCATTTTGCTCAGTACTGATGTCAGTCTCATCGGTCTGTAGTTTCCCAGATCACCCTTTTTTAAAAACTGGCGTTACATTGGTCATACTCCAATCTTCCAGTACTACAGATGATTTTTCATGATAGTTTGCAGACCTACTATTAGTAATCTGTAATCTCATATTTCACTTCTTTCACACCCTCTGATGTATACCATCAGGTCCAAGTGATTTACTACTCTCCAGTTTATCAAATAGTTATAATACATCCTCCCAGTTTATCGATACTTATTTAAATTCTTCCAATTATTCACCTTTAAATACCATTTCAGGCATGGGTAACTTGCATCTAACTTGCCAGTACTTATAAGGGTTTTGGGGTCACTTGGCAATAATGATCACAGCATAATCGCATTTGATTTAATAAATGGAAGCAGGATGGCAAGGAAATCCACAATACTACTTTTTAAATTTCAAAAGGGAGACTATGATAAAATGAGGAAAATAGTTAAGAAAAAAACAGTAGCAAAGGTTAAAGATTTACATCAAGCATGAGCATGGTTTAAAAGTACCTCCTTGGAAGCCCAGACCAGATGTATTCCATGCTTTAAGAAAAGTGGAAGGAAGGCCAAAAAACTACCAGCATAGTTTAAAAGCGAGGTCTGAGAGACTGTTTCCAAATAGCTTCTTTCAAGAAATGGAAAAAGGAGCCAAATGATGAACACGGGAAACCACTACTACTACTGAACATTTGTATAGCACTATAAGATGTATGCAGCACTGCACAAATCACTATATGGTCACGACTTTTACAGAGTGTGTATCAATAATAAAGTCAACTAACTCTGTATTGCACTTAGAAAGTATAGTTTGTTCTCATATAGACTGGAAAAACTTGATGGGCAAAGTAGACATATATCAATATATTCTCTTGGAAGCTAACGTGGTCTCAGTATTCATGGACAGGAAACAAGACTTCTGATTCTCTGTCACGGACTTCACATCAACGACCACACTTTCATAGCTACCAATTTTCATAAATAACTCTTAAAAACCCTCTCCATCAAGACACAATAATCAAAAATGGTTCTTTGCTTAGCTTTTAGTGATCGAGCTTCAACTTCGATCTGCTGCCAATGGTACGTTCATATAGTCCCAATGGATTCGCTTTTTTGTTCCCGACGCTAACCAGCGCTAGGCGTTTCGCCACTCAAGGTTCCTCAGGGGAAATGCTAAGCTGCTAAAATACAAAAAATAGTTCGTTTTGACATCACTTTCTTCAATCAATGTAATTACTATTACACAGTACTAAATGCAGGAAACGTTATCTACTCACTTTTCCACTATCATGCTGGCGTTCCCATCACAGATAACTGCTGAACTGCTAAGCAAGAGTGTGGGACGCCAGCGCATACGCTATAGTTAAATACTCTGGGATGGAGTTTGAATCACCCCAGCTGACTGAAACGTCAGAGGCATGCCTCCCATTCAATCCGGGTATTCAAGCCTAAAGGTGTCACAGTGTTCAGTAGGTATATCCATCTCTGTTCCGTATGTAATAAAGTTTCATCCCTTGTGCTACCAGAATATGCACGTTATATTTGAGTAATACAAAAGCATCGTAAATCTTCAAAGGTATGTTGTCGGGCTAAGCAGTGCTCTAGGGATTCCACACATTTTCTCAACATATTACATGAACATGACTGGCTGGCTTCCTCACCGGGAGTAATATTAGCAACGTTTGATGTTACATCTCTGTATACAGTGATCCCACAGATACAGGCTCATGAAGTAGTTATGGAGGCGCTCAGACAACGAGAAGATCTGTCGTTAGTGACACTTACTTTTTTGTCCACACTAGCAGAATTAGCACTGTTCCATAATTTTTTTATATTTGAACAAACATTATATCATCAGATAGCTGGGGTGGCCATGGGCGCAACTTGTGCCCCATCTGTGGCTAATTTGTATATGCACCGTTTTGAACATCAATGGCTACACCAATGCCCATATCAAGCTTCACTGAAATTGTGGAAACGATATATAGATAACATATTTGTCTTATGGATGGGGGATCAAGCCTCTCTACAAAATTTTGCAGCTTGGCTTAATGCTTGTGAACCGAATTTGCAGTTTTCTATGGTGTGGCATGAAACTCAGATCTCGTTTTTAGACATTCAGATACAAAAGACATCGTTGGGATGGATGACATCGGTTTATCGTAAGAGCACAGATCGCAATACTCTTCTTCACTACTCCAGTGCACATCCACAGCGGTTACGTAACAGCCTTCCTTTCTCTCAGTTTGTTCGATACTGACGTAACTGTAGCACTACTCAAGAGTATCAAAAACGAACAGCTCAGTTAACACAGAATTTTATACAACGGGATTACCCATGGCGAATTGTTAAGGAAGCGCGTGTTAGGGCACGGTTTCTTAATAGAGATCTTTTATTACAACCTAAATGTCAGAACAAGACAACAGAAGATTATATCAATTTCATTACAGTGTATTCCCCGTTGAGTAAACAGTTGCAAACAAGTTTACACAGACATAAGAACATCTTATCAGCCATACCAGGCTTACAACAATACCAGATTAGATGTGTATGGCAAAGACAGAAGAATCTTAAGGATGTGTTGAGTCCGGCAGTTCTTAGATCCCCCCATTTAAACACAGAGTATGAGAATGGCCATAAGGCCTGTAGGAATTGTTCTATCTGTCGTGTGACTCAGGAATGTGATAAGTTTACACACAACGGACGGGAATATAAGTTAAGGTCCAATACTTCATGTGGTTCAACACATGTAGTATATTGTATTAGATGTCCGTGCCCCCTACTGTATATCGGAAAAACCAACCGAGCCTTCCGTTTACGGATGAATGAGCATAAAAGCAAGTTGAAATGTGGACGACTCGAGGCACCTATAGTAGAGCACTGCTTAGCCCGACAACATACCTTTGAAGATTTACGATGCTTTTGTATTACTCAAATACAACGTGCATATTGTGGTAGCACAAGGGATGAAACTTTATTACATACGGAACAGAGATGGATATACCTACTGAACACTGTGACACCTTTAGGCTTGAATACCCGGATTGAATGGGAGGCATGCCTCTGACGTTTCAGTCAGCTCTGGTGATTCAAACTCCATCCCAGAGTATTTAACTATAGCGCATGCGCTGGCGTCCCACACACTTGCTTAGCAGTTCAGCAGTTATCTGTGATGGGAACGCCAGCATGATAGTGGAAAAGTGAGTAGATAACGTTTCCTGCATTTAGTACTGTGTAATAGTAATTACATTGATTGAAGAAAGTGATGTCAAAACGAACTATTTTTTGTATTTTAGCAGCTTAGCATTTCCCCTGAGGAACCTTGAGTGGCGAAACGCCTAGCGCTGGTTAGCGTCGGGAACAAAAAAGCGAATCCATTGGGACTATATGAACGTACCACTGGCAGCAGATCGAAGTTGAAGCTCGATCACTAAAAGCTAAGCAAAGAACCATTTTTGATTATTGTGTCTTGATGGAGAGGGTTTTTAAGAGTTATTTATGAAAATTGGTAGCTATGAAAGTGTGGTCGTTGATATGAAGTCCGTGACAGAATCAGAAGTCTTGTTTCCTGTCCATGAATACTGAGACCACGTTAGCTTCCAAGAGAATATATTGATATATGTCTACTTTGCCCATCAAGTTTTTCCAGTCTATATGAGAACAAACTATACTTTCTAAGTGCAATACAGAGTTCGCAGCACTGCACAGACACATGTAAAAGACAGTCCCTGCTCATCAGAGCTTATAATAGGAGTGGAGGAGTAGCCTAAAGGTTAAGAACACTGGCTTGGGAACCCAGAGACCAGGGTTCAATTCCCACTAGCAGTCCTTGTGGCCTTGGGCAAGTCACTTAACCCTCCATTGCCTCAGAAAAATCTAAGTTATCAATGCCCTGTTTAATGTACATTACCAAGTTTAAGTTTCAATGTAAACCACTTTGATTGAAATGATAAAGCAGTATATAAAACCTGTTAAATAAATAATCTAGTCAAGACAGACAACACAGTAGCTGTAAACACGGGATACATCTAGGGCGAATGGTAAGGAAAACACACAGGAGATCAGTTGAGTCAAGATCTGAAAGCAGCATAAGCACTGGCAAGTTAGATGAAAGGCTTTGAAAACAAGTAAAAAGAGAATTTGGAAAGAAGCTTGCCGTGGAAGCAAAAACATAATAAAAACTTTTCCAAGTACATAGCAAAAAACCTGTGAGAGTCAGTTGGACCACTGGATGATAGAGGGGTAAAAGGGATGCTAAGTGAGAACAAGGCCAGAGCAGAGATGCTTCGGTCTTTACTGAAAAAGATGTAAGGAAGTTACCTGTGCCTAAAATGGTATATAAAGGTGATATATTTGAAGAATTTAAAGCAATATCAATAAACCAGGAAGATGTATTACAACTATTTAATAAACTGAAGAGTAGCAAATCACCTGGACCAGATGGTATACATCCAAAGGTGTTGAAAGAAATGAAATACAATATTGCAGACCTACTGTAATAATCTGTGAACTGTCATTAAAATCATCTGTAGTACCCGAAGAGTGGCGAATGCCCAATGTAACACCAATTTTTAAAAAGGGTTCATGGGTGATCTGGGAAATTACAGACTGGTAAGCCTGATGTCAGTACCGAGCAAAATGGTCAAAACTATTATAAAGAATAAAATTACTGAACATGTAGATAGTCATGATTTAATGGGAGAAAGCCAACATGGATTTAGCCAAGGAAAGTCTTGTCTTACTAATCTAGTACATCTTTTTGAAGGTGTGAACAAACAGGTAGACCAAGGTGAGCCGATTGACAGTGTATCTGGATTTTCAGAAAGCCTTTGACAAAATCACTCATGAGAGACTTCACAAAATTAAAAAAAATCATGGGATTGGAGGCCATGTAGTATTGTGGATCAGGAACTGGTTAAAAGATAGAAAGCAGAAAGTAGGACTAAATGGCCAATTTTCTCAATGGAGAAAGGTGAACAGGGAGTACCCCAGGGATCTGTGCTGGTCCCACTGCTTTTTAACATATTCATCAATGACCTAAAAATAGGAACAAGTGAGGTGATCAAATTTGCAGATGACAAGTGCATGACACTGCACTTCTTTGCATTAAATCTTAACTGCCAAGCATTAGACCATTCTTCCAGCTTTTGTAGATCTTTCCTCATGTTATCCACTCCCTCAGGGGAGGCCACTCTTGGAAATTTTCGTCTCATCTGCAAAAAGACAGTTTTCCATGCAGTCCTTCAGCAATATCATTTACAAATACATTGAACAGAGCCGGGCCCAGGACCAAACCTTGGGGCACCCCGCTAATCACCCTCCTTTCATCCGATTGAGCTCCATTTACCATCAACTTCTGTCGTCTGTCAATCAACCAATTTCTGATCCAGTTCACCACCTTGGGACCAATCCCCAAACTACTGAGTTTATTAACAAGCCTCCTATGAGGAACAGTATCAAAGGCTTTGCTGAAATCCAAGTAGACGACATTCATTGCATGCCCCTGATCTAGTTCTCTGGTCACCCAGTCAAAGAACTCAATCAGATTTGTTTGGCAAGATCGTCCTTTGGTAAAACCATGTTGCCTCGGATCATGCAACCCGTTGGTTCTGAGAAAGTCCACTATTCGCTCTTTCAGAAGCGCCTCCATTGCTTTTCCCGCCAAGTTACGGCCCATGGGCCTGTAGTTTGTCACTTCTTCCCTGTCACCACTTTTGTGAAGAGGTACCACATCCGCCCTTCTCCAGTCCTGAGGGACTACTCCTGTTTCCAAGGATCTGTTGAAAACATCCTTTAACGGCCCTGCAAGAACCTCTCTGAGCTCTTTCAGTATCCTGGGATGTATCCCATCCGGTCCCATGACCTTGTTCACTTTCAGTTTTGCAAGTTGTTCTAACACATCATCTTCAGTGAATGGTGTGGTATCTACTTCATTCCCATTTTTATATTTGGGAGTCACAGATGGTCCTTCTCCAGGATTTTCTTTAGCAAAAAACAGATCAGAAGTATTTGTTTAGCAATTTTGCTTTTTCAATGTCACTTTCCACAAATCCATTCCCAGCACTTCTGAATCCTGCAATTCCATCTCTGATTTTCCTCCTCTCCCGAATATACCTGAAGAAAGTTTTGTCGCCACACTTCACATCTTTAGCCATCTTTTCCTCTGCCTTTGATTTTACTTTCCTTATTTCTCTTTTTGACTTTTAGTTTGCTCCTGTATTCCTTACTGTGTTCTTCTGTTTGCAAGCTTTTGACTTTTCTGAAAGCTGTGGTTTTTTGCCTTTATTTGAGCAGCCACTTCTTTGGCGAACCAAATAGGTTTCCTTCTCCTCTTGTTTTTATTTACTTTCCTTACATATTTATCTGTTGCCCCTTTTATTGCCACCTTTAGTTTAGCCCATTGCAATTCCACTTCCCTTATCCCCTCCCACCCTGCCAACTCCTCCTTCAGGTACTTGGCCATTCTACTGAAATCGGTGTTTTTGAAGTTTAGGACTTTTAGCTTGCTATGATTGGACTGCACCTTGGCTTTTATCTCAAACCACACCGTGTGATGATCGCTGCTGCTCACAGGGGCACCCACCCAGATATTCGACACGCTCTCACTGTTGGTGAGCACTAAATCCAGCATTGAGCTTTCCCTGGTTGGTTCTATCACCATTTGTTTAAGTGATGCTTCTTGGAAAGCATCCACAATTGTTTTGCTTCTTGCCAGATTCGCAGAAGGAGTACTTCAATCCACATCGGGTAGATTAAAGTCACCCAAAATGATCACTTCCCCCTTTGTGGCTATCTTGGCAATATCTATAATCAATTCATTATCTATTTCTTCGATTTGAGTCAGAGGTCTGTAGACTACAGCAGTATGGATGACAGTGCCATCTCTTCTTTCCAACACAATCCAGAGCGCTTCTTCTTTTCCCCATGGACCCTACATTGCAGTAGCTTTAATATTGCTTTTTACAGACAAGGCTACTCCTCCTCCTTTTCCACTTTCTCTGTCTCTTCTGAATAATTACAGCCAGCTATGGCTATATCCTATTCATGCGATTCATTAAACCATGTTTCTGTAATGGCCACATTGTCCAAGTCCATTTCCACCATTAGGGCTTCCAGGTCCGGAACTTTGTTGGCTAAGCTTCGAGCATTTGTGCACATTGCTTTCCAGCATTTAACTGGCTTGCATGTATTTTGCATTGATTTTGTTCTGTCCACTTCTTCCCACTTGTCGTTGATGTGTGGTTTAAAAGTGTGGCTGTTTCTGATGTTGTTCTGCATTAGCCGGGAGTGACGTCCTGAACTAGTCCTCCTCCATCCATCACCCCCTTTTTCTAGTTTAAATGCATATCCACATACTGCCTGAATTTTTCACTTAGGATTCTTTTCCCTGCGACAGAGAGATGAAGTCCATCAGCACAGTATAGTCTCTTGTTGGAGCATCTGTTTCCCCAGTCGCCAATAAATCTGAATCCTTCTCGTTCGCACCAGGTCTGGAGCCATGTATAAAAGCTGTTCATGCAATGCAGACTTTCTGCACCCTTACCATGAACAGGCAGAACTTCTGAGAATGCAACAGTGTTAACAATGGGCTTGAGTTTCTCTCCCAGAATCTGGAAGTCCCTTTGAATGGCAGAGGGACTGTTTCTAGCCAGGTCATTTGTACCCAGGTGGATGACATCACCAATTTTGGAGTGCTCACTTTCTGCGCTAAGTACATCAACAATTTGGTTTGTATTCCTGCTGGCTGAAGAGCCTGGGAGGCATTTGACTATCTTCTCTCCTTTGAACTGTGTTCCCAAGTTGGTGCCTCTGATGAGGGAATCTCCAAGTAGTAGTAGTTTTCTGTTTGGTGAGTGTTTCTTCATATTTGGTGCTTTAGCAGGAGATTGGGCATTGGCTGACTCATTTAAGGGCCCTTCAGTTTCCATGGATTGGTGATCCTCATTAACCAAAGCAGAGAAGGCATTATGTAGGGATATCTCTTGATGTATAGGATGTCTCTGGGTTATAGGTCGCAATCTACCCGAGCCCACTGTGATCCATTTGTTCCTGGGATGTTTGATTCTTTGTGGGAGCGGTGGTGGACTTTGTGCTGTTTGTATCCTAGAAGAGGTGTGTTTCGTTGCAGCTAGTTCTTCCCTTAGCAGAGTCAATTCTTTATGCATGGCAGCTAGTTCTTCCCTTAGTAGAGTCAATTCTTTATGTATGGCAGCTGACTTGAGGCACATAAGACAAGCTCTTAGGATCCAAATGATTTGTCTCAGAATGAAAGCACCACAGTTATTGCACTGAATACATGACATGCTGATTAAGCAGTCCTAGAAGGAGAAGAAGAAAAGGTGGGCTTAACACCAAATTAAAAAGGATAGATGGCAACATATGTGACCACTATATAGGCAATGCAGCCCTGGGGTGGTGGGGTGAGGGGTGGGGTGGTGGGGTGAGGGGTAGGGTGGACGCGAACCTAGGTGTCCCTGGCCAGTAGGCCTTATATGAACAGTGGGCACACTCAGATATTTATTTATTTATTTAAAGTTTCTTATATACCGCGCTCTTTAGCATCAGCGCGGTTTACATGGAACAAAACATTCTCAGTACATTTGAAAACATGTATGAGTTACATATAACAGGGCAATAAACTTGGGAAAACAAGGGTAACTATCTACAATAACGATTGAACTATTTACATAAATTCAACTAGCAGAGAGATTTTAGTGAGCAGCGGAATTACACAACAAAATTTTTAGTTCTAGAAGGTATGTCTTATGGAGTAGTTATGCATATGAATTTGTCTTATGAAATCTTATATTAGGATTACGGTGGCTGGAAGTACTCAGTGAATAGATAATGCTTGATAGCCTTCCTGAACTGCTTCATGTCTCGTGTTGCTCTGATATCTGGAGGAAGTTTATTCCAGCATCTGGGCGCATAGGATTTAAATGCTCTGTTGATTGTTGATTGGGACCAATTTGTGGATTCACTGGGAATGACTAGGGTATTTTCAGCAAATGGTCTCCTGGTTCTTGTCTCGGGAGGTAAACTGATGAGGTCTGAAGTCGTTGCTGGTGATAGATTATTTAAGGCCTTGAATGTGATGAGAAGAGCTTTGTATCTAATTCTACATTCTATAGGAGCCAGTGAAGGTCCCTAAGGATTGGCGTGATATGGTCACTTTTAGATGCTCCAACTAGGATACGGGCCGCAGCATTCATTGCTAGTTGCAGGGGGTTAATGGTGTTCTTTGGAAGACCATGTAGTACAATATTCGCATAGTCAAAGTGTGGAGTGACTATTGCCTGGAATATTGAGCGGAAGTCGCTGTATTCTAGCATGGGTCTTAGGTGGCGTAATGTTTTTATCTTGAAATAAATAGCTTTTACCGTGCTTTTTATGTGAGAGGTAAAATCAAGTCGTTGATCAAGGATCACACCTAGGTAATGGATTGAATTCTTGATTGGGAGCTCGGCGTCCCGTACCTTGAGGAATGCAGGGGGGGAGAATAGCTTGTTTCTTGTGACAATTAAAACTTCAGTCTTTTTGAAGTTGATTCGCATGTTTTGATCTAAAAGCCAATCTGCTATTGCATTGAAACAGTTAGTTAAGTTGGTGTAATTTGGATTCGTTATATCAATCGGGGTGAAAATAAGCACGTCGTCAGCGTAAATGAGGCAGGAAACATTAAATGATTTGGTGATTTGGCAAATTGGCTGCATATATATTGAAGAGGAGCGCCGATAGAGAGGAGCCTTGTGGAACCCCTTGTGTTTGGAGGAATGGTTCTGACGTTTTGGAGTCGATGCGAACATGTTGCCAGCGATCTTCGAGGTATGACTTACACCAGTTCCATGCTAGACCTTGTATGCCCTTTTCGTAGAGTCGCGATAGTAGAATCTTATGGTCTACCGAATCAAACACAGCGGATATATCGAGGAAGATCATTGCGACACCAGATCTTATGTTATTGATCCCACAGATGAGCGAATTGATTAATGAGGTCATGAGAGTCTCGACTCCATGCATTTCCCTAAATCCATGTTGGCACGGATCTAGAGGGGAAGATGTGTCAATATATTGCTGAATTCGGCGTTGTCTCTCTTTCTCCAGAATTTTGGCAAGAAGCGGGATGCTGGAGATTGGACGGTATGATTCTTCCTTCTTAGGGTCGATCTGGTTGTTCTTTAATAGGGGAAGTATTGAAGTCTGCTTGAGAGCAACAGGGAAAGTTCCAGTGGAGTAGGAGAGGTTTGCAATTTTGGCTATATATGGACTAAGCTCCGAGCGCATTGATTTGATCCAGTGTGCTGGGCATGGGTCGTTGGCTGCGGTAGTGGTATTCAAGTTGGCAATTAGTTCTTTAATGGTTTTGGGTGATGGAGGTGAGATACTGAGTAGTGCTTGTGACTGCTTGAATTGAGGGGATGCTTGTGATGAATCCGAAATTGTTCTAGTTAGTTTGGATTGGATGTAATTCGCATACTGTTGGGGATGTATGCATTCTTGCTGCTGCGGTGAGGGCTCCTTGGATAGTGATTTAACTAAGTTGAATAGCTCGCGGGGTTTGTTTAGTGAATGACTAAGTAATGTTGAGTGATGTTCCTTCCTTTTGGACCACATTAGTTCACGGTGACTTTTGAGGTGTGCCATGTATTCATCATGGATGATGATTTCATGTGAGCGTCTCCACTTTCTTTCTAGTCTTCTCAGTTGAAGTAGCGATTTTCGAATATCTGGAGAGAACCAGGGGGCGTTATGCCTTATGCTAGGATCCTTGTTAGGAGCAATCGAATTGTGAGTTGTAGTTAGTTGTGCATGTTGGAGTGTATCGTTCCAGTCGTCGACCATTTTATTGACGTCAGTCGTTGAAATTGATAACTTAGGTAGAGCTTGTGCATTGAAAACTTCGATATCCAGTGATTTAAAGCGTCTATGATGCGGTGGAGGTGCATTTTTTGGTAGATTTGGAGGATTCGAATTTGAAGGTATCTGGAAGGTTATCAGGCTATGATCTGACCAAGGGACCGGGGTGATGGTGAGGTCAAGCTGGCTATTATGGCCTATTACTGCAGGCGGGACAAATATGAGGTCGAGGATGTTGCCACGTTGGTGTGTCTGGATGTCGACAATTTGCTTGTAGTCAAGATTTTCCATGGCGTCAAGTAAGGCGTTGGCAGAGGCAGGTGGCAAGGATGCGAGGTTAAAATCGCCTAGCAGCCAGTTCGGCTTGCTGGGGTTGTCAGGGTTACATGCAAGGCTAATTACATCTGAGATGTCCTCAGGGCGTGCATTTGGAGATGAGTAGATAAGATTAATGGAGTTATTCTTATTGGATATGGTTAAGGTGTCGAGACATTGAGTGCTCCTAGCAAGACTTACTCGGTATTGTAAGGATGATTTAGCGAGGATGAATACACCACCACCTCTTCTGTTCTCTCTGTTACACTTATAGATGGAGAAGTTCGGGGGAGTCATTTGATTTACTATCACTGAGTCTGAATCTGATAACCAAGACTCAGTGACCAATAATATATCTAAGTTTCAGGTAGATATTAAATCTGTTATGATAGGCCATTTGTTGCGAATAGAGCGTGCATTAATAAGCGTGCATCTTAGGTCACATTTGGGTTCTGTTTTATTGATTTTTGTGGTGGTAGATAGGTCTAAGGTAATGTAGAGTAGGTGAGACTGCCTCTTATGGTGGATATACGGTGGGTGTTGATGATGATTGCAGTAGTATTTTCTGCTTGTTCCATGCAGTATAGGTATGTGATTGGAGTCCAGCAAAAGTGCTTCGGAGAAGTGGATGAGAATGGTGATGAAGATGGTGTATAGGAGGGCATTAGAGATGTTGAAAATGCCCATGCCAGGCATGATGGAGAATTAGTTCAGGTAGGTTCTGTTGAAGATGTGCTTGTGGTGTAAAGGGGGCACCAATAGAAGCAGCTATATAGAAATAGTTCTACTGACAACAGTCAGGCTACTGGCAACAGTAAATTACAGTGGTGAGACTACTGGCAACAGTTAATTACAAAGGTGAGGCTACTGGCAACAGTAAATTACAAAGGTGAGGCTACTGGCGACAGTTAATTACAATAGTGAGGCTAATGGCAACCACAAAACTATGTATCAGTATGATTACTGACGACAGTATGGTAGAGATTGCAATATGGCTACTGTCAACAAAACAAGAGAGGATATTACTAGTGAGTCTCAGCCATTAGTGTGGTAATTAAGTAACATTGAAGTATGTTCGATTATACTTGCAAAAAGCGTGGGAGATCTGAGATATCTGATTTAAGGGCTACACAAGGAATTTAGGCAGTCAGAATATTCCTCAAAAGTAATGTATAACCAACAGATAAATTTTATATTAGCAACAGGCAAAAAGATAGAGAGTTGAAAGCTTAGCTGTGTGGAGGCTCTGGAAGCAAGAAACTCATGGAAATGAAAGACCTTCAGGTGGGCATTGACACCCTTGAGACTGAGGCTCAGCCAGAAGGATCCATCCTTCTTTGCTACCACAAAGTAGATATACTGACCCTTGCAACATCTGGCAGGAGGCATAAGAACAATGGCCTGGAGACTAAGCAGAGTAGCCTAGACAATGGCCTTCTTGCCTTTGGAACTACATAGAGAGACCACAAAGGCATTCAGGATAGGATCTCTGCATTCCAGAACGTAGCCATGTTTAACGTAGCATATATAGTAGACGATGTGCTACTATATATGCCAATATCATTGGATTGCCTGGACCTCACACCGCTGACTAACTGTTTTGACGCCGTAGCAGAGTGGCTCCTATCCCAAAACCTGAGAATACAACACAAAAAGACGGAAGTCCTTTTCGTCTCAAGGAACACCAACTTCACTCCTCCTAGTTGTATTAATGTAAAGGATGCCCAGCTCCAAGTGAAACCTGCAATACGTTACCTTGGAGTAACACTGGACCAAAACCTTGACATGAAGAGTCACATAGCCAACACAGTCAAGGCAATCTACTTTAAAATTAGATCCCTCAGACACCTACGCACACTACTTGAACCAGATGATTTCCGTACCATTTATCAAGCCCTTATACTTCCCCATTTCGACTTTGCAAACTCTATTCTACAGGGGCTCCCCCGGTCCACCCTGAACCCCCTGCAACTGGCCATGAATAGTGCAGCGAGGGTACTCCTCGGGGCATCTAGGAGAGACCACGTGACACCACTCCTAAAACAGCTACACTGGCTTCCCATTCAAGCAAGGATCAGTTTCAAGACTGTACTGCTAACATTTAAAGCGACCAAGGGGCTCACCTCTTCTTCTCTCTCCAACCTCATACTACCACTTGCACCAAACAGGCCAAGAAGAACAGCAGAAATGAACACACTAGCTATCCCAAACGACACCACAAGATGTGCCAGATCAACAGCCAACAGAGCATTCCGACTCTGTGCCCCCACTTTATGGAACACCTTACCAGCACAAATCAGATCAGTACCAAATTTGAGTCAGTTCAGAAAGTCACTGAAACATTTCCTCTTCCTTAAATATCTCAATGACAGCTCAGAACATAACCTCCAGGTGAATAGCAGGAGTGGCCAAACAGACAGACCATCGCAACAGGCCAACTACACAATGTAAATACAAACAGTTCCATATACTATTGCACCACCTTTGTATATAGTTAACTATGATATCTCTTGTCAGATAACACACCTTTGTATATAGTTTCCCCTATTTCCCAAGTTTATATCTCCTGTTAAATGTAATTGACCAGACATATGTAAATTGTCGGATGTTTTTTGTTCAATGTAAACCGCGCTGATGTCTAATAGTGCGGTATATAAGAATTGTTAATAAAATAAATAAATAAATAATAATACTCGGTACCCAGCGATCTAACATAACCCGGGCCCACTTCTGGTAAAAGAGGTGGAGCCGGCCGCCCCCTGGAGGCACCTCAGAATGAGAGCCGAATCTGTCATTGTACCAGTCGGAAGGGCTATTTCTGGAGGAGGGAACATTCCAGGTCCCCCCGGTCCCGCAAAAGGACCAAGCGCAAGAGGTCTTCCCTGGGTGATACCTTGGGAATTCCGGTACCAGGAACAAGGATAATGGGAATATGCGGAGGAAGAAGACTGGACTAACCACTTCCCAGACTACCTGGGTTTATCTTCTGGAAGGTGCTGAGGCTTGGATTTTCCCAAATCCTTAACAAGCTTTTCCAGATCTTCCATGAGCAATAGCTTCCCCTCGAAGGCAAGCTTAGATAACCGGGACTTGGAGGTTGTATCTGCTGCACAATGGCAAAATCAAAGTCAGCGCTGTGCAACAATCACAAATGCAATATCTCTGATCGTCAAGCAGATCATATCATACATAGTGTCTGACAGGTACGCTGATGCCAATTCCAGAAGGGCTGAGGCATTATCCTGAAGGAGCACCTGTATCCACTGGAGGAGGGCACAAGCCATCAGCCCTTCACAGACCGCAGCCTGAAGAATAAAGGAGCAGGCCAAGAACTTGCATTAAGGAAAGCCTCCATTTTGCAATCCAAATTGTCCTTGAAGGCCACCCCACTTTCCACAGGGATGTTGGTACGCCTGGTGTCTTCAGCCACATCCACATCCACCTGAGGCATGCATCCAAATCCTCCTGAGCTAAAGTTTGTTCATAGTCCTGACTCCCCTTCAATGGGAAATCATGCAGGTTTCATTCTGTGCGGACCATGCTTTTAAAGAACCTCCGGTAAGGGAAACTGCTTAAAAGGGTTCTGAACCACCTGCAAGAGGGGGTTCACTTGCAGCTTCACCTCCACAGCCGGAGCATCAGCCAACTGCAAAGAGGAAGACATTTGAGAGATCAATGCTGCCAACTCATCCCTCCTGAACAGACAGATGAGGAGGGAATCCTCTTGGTCTCCGGTGATGAAAGCTCATCTTCCTCAAATCTGGGGTCTTCATTGGAGCTACAGAAGCCCAACTCAGGATCCTGAGCAGGAGGGAGACTATCCAAGTACCCCTTCCCCCCCCCCCCCCCCAAAAAAAAAATTTCAATCTCTGCCAACAGTTTCCAAGGAGGAGCTCTCACAGGGCTCTGACTACCCTTCACAGAGGGTCTAACCTTCAACCAAATGGAGAGTGACAATGAGCCCGGAGACCTCGCAATCCGAGTTTCCTCGCCAAAAGAACCATGCTTGCCGAAGAAAAGAGAAGAATTCCAGAGAAGACAGACAGATGGCCGAAGACTCCCTATCAGCATTCATCCCCCCACAAGCAGGGAGGAACTTACCACAGGCGTACACTGAGAAGTACAAAGAAAAGTTGAGTAATGACAAGTCAAGCACGAGGATGCATATGATACCAGGGCACAGTCCTCCTCTGCCACAGTCCCTGCTGACACCTGATATAAGGGTGACAAAAGAAGAATATCTTTTGCTTGCTGGCTTTGAGGGGAGGCCCCCCCCCCCCCCAAGGGATTACAAGCTGGCTCTGAGGGAGGCCCCCCTAAGAGATTACCAGGAACTTCCATGCATGAATCACAAAGAGAGTTTAATGAAATAACTCGCCGTTTGCCACAGACCAAGCAGTGTTTCTTCAGAACCAACATGCACCTGACTCAGAGTGGTTTCCACAGCATGCAAACAGCTTCTCTCTGTATGATCAGCAGAAGCACTCCAACCACTGATGTGCTCCACATGCACTCATTGGGGATGCAAATACTCAGCCACACACTGTGAACATGTCCAGCTGTGCAATGAGCCGGTGCGCGCAGACACCGCATGCAGGACCTGTACATAAGAATGGTATACACAGCTCCTTAGGCTTAGACTACGTGCACAGCACCAGGCATGGGCTTAATGCACAGTTTAAGTACTGCTAAGTGTGTGTGTAGATGAAGCAAACACTTGGCAGGAACCAGTGTGTGAGAGGATGGGCTCAATCAACAGCTTACATCGATATAGCACTGTCCCAGACATTCAAACAACCCCACAGATGAGATTGGGGGAGGGGGGTTGGCATGACCCAAAGACAAAGCCTGCATAAGAAATACTTAAATCAGGTATTCACCCCAAAGAGCCCAGGACAGACACCGTGCTGGGCTCAACGTTACTCCCCTGTTGCCAAGTCCTGCAGGCGTGTACCTTCATCAAACCTTTGACCAAATCTTTGGGGGAGAGCTGGAGAAGGAAGGGGGCACTGAGGCTGTATGAGACAAGAGGTCTTGATCCAAATCAATCCTGGCTGCTCAACCAGTCCTTAACCTGTTAAGGACTGGGAACTGAACCAATTTCCCCGCCTCTATATAGGACATTCCAAAAGGGCACCAAAGGATACCCTCTGGAGACCTCCGCTGTTGAGCTCCAGTGAGGAAATTGCCCCAGAGAGGGGTTACTAACGAGCGAAAAAGTCTTTTCAACAGAGCTGTATCAGACTGCATACACCATCTGCTGGAGAAAGAGAAAAACTAGTGTGCCCTTAGCTGTCACAGCCTTAGTAGCAGGGATGAGGTCATAAGAAGCTTCTGGATTTTTTACGTCTCTCCACCTCTGCTGGCAGGGGGATACCACTCACCTGTCTGGACTGGTCTAACAAGACAATATGGAAATAACGGTTAGCTTTTTCACCCTTGTCATTGTTTTATAAACCATTATCATATCTTCTTTCAGTACCCTTTTCTCCAAGCTTAAGAACCCTAACCTGTTTAGCCTTTCAGCAATGAAAGCCACTGTACCCCCTTTTATTATTTTGGTTGCCCTCCTCTATATCTTTTCTAGTTCTGCTCATCTTTGAGATGGAATAAAGCAGAATAGGAACACAATACTTAATATGTGATCACACCATAGATAAAGAGGCATTAAAATATTCTAAAGCTTTATTCTATCATTCTCTCCAAATAAAGCTTAACATTCTATTTGTTTGTTTAATCACCATTTTCCATCGGGTTGAGGATTTCAATATATTTTCCCTGATGACAAAGATCCTTTTCCTGGATGTTAACTCATAAAATGGAACTCGTTATTGCATATCTATAGCGTGTATTTCATCTGAGATGCCCTGTCCCCCAGTTTCAAAGGTCCTCCTGCAACTTCTCAAACTGTTCATGATTTCATAGCTTTGAATAATTTTGAGTCATCTGCAAATTTAGATCATCTCATTTGTTCCTTTTTCTTGATAATTTATAAATATGTTAAAAATCATCAGTTGCAATACAACTCACTGGAGCACTCCCCAATTTACCATTCTCCATTGGGGAAATTTACTATTTAGTTCTACTGTTTCCTCTTTAAACCAGTTACCAGTCCACAATGGGATAGGAGGAAATTAGACTTACCTGCTAATTGTAGTTCCTGGAGTAACTCCAGTCTAGTCCCGGAATCTCTGGGTTGTCATCCTCCTCCAGCAGCTTTGGAGACTGAGAAACGTCATCACTTGGATGATGCTGGTATATATATATATATATATATATATATATATATATATATATATATATATACACACACACACACAGAGGGAACTCCTCCTCACACCAGTTACCTATTGACAAAGCAAACTCACCGGAGCAACAGTTAAGTAACAGTTAAGTAACAGCCCCATAAAGAACACCCCCAAACTAACTGAACTATAAACTTGGAAGGGAAAGCCTATCGCCATCCTGGTCCCCCTTCCCCACACTGAACTATGGATAAAAACCGTGAGGCCTGCTCCCACCCCTCCGGAGCTAGATGACCTCTTCATTCACACCTGAACTCAACCTGATTGCTATCAGCTGCCTAAAATCCCGCAGCCCCATCACAGCTGCCCGATAAGCTTACCATTGCTTACCTGTGAAAATTAATTGCTTCAGGCCGCAGAACATCCTTGAACCTTTGGGCGGGATACGGGACTAGACTGGAGTTACTCCAGGAACTACAATTAGCAGGTAAGTCTAATTTCCTCTTCCTGATCGTCCCTCCAGTCTAGTCCCGGAATCTCTGGGTATGTAACAGAGCAGTGAAAAACTTTCAATGGGAGGGACCTGCTATCCCCGCCTGAAGCACTGCTGATCCAAAACAGGCATCCCTCCTCGCCTGTATGTCAAGACGATAGTGCCTGACAAAAGTATTCAAGGACGACCAAGTAGCCGCCTTACAAATTTCCTCCGCCGGCACCAAATTACACTCTGCCCAGGAAGCTGCTTGGGCTCTAGTCGAATGAGCCTTCAGCCCCTCCGGCACTCGTTTACCTTTTAACAGATACACCGACGATATTGCCTCTTTAATCCATCTGGAAATAGATGCCTTTGAAGCAGATTTCCATTTCCGTGGACCACCAAAAAGAACAAAAAGTCTATCGGACCTCCTGAAATCAGCCATCCGGCTAACATACTTTTTCAAGGCCCGGTGGACATCCAGTCAATGTAAAGCCTCTGACGCCTGATCCCGGGAACCTTGTCTGAATACCGGCAGGGACACTACCTGATTCATATGAAAAGGAGAAACCACCTTTGGCAAAAAGGACGGAACCGTTCTCAATACAACCTTTGACTCAAAAAAAGGAAAGAAATGGTTTCCGGCAAGATAAGGCCTGCAATTCTGAAATCCTTCTGGCCGAATAAATGGCTACCAAAAATGCTACCTTCAACGTGAGATCCTTCAATGAAGCTCTTGCCAAGGGCTCAAAGGGAGCTTGCCCCAACGCCTCCAAAACTAAGGACAGATCCCAAGTCGGAACTACCGGACGATTAGGCGGCCTCATCAACACCACTGCCCGAAGGAAACGCTTCACATCCGGATGAGCCCCTAAGGCTACCCCCTTGATCCTCCCTCTATAACAGGATAGGGCTGCCAGCTGCACCTTCAAGGATGACACCGCTAAACCTTTTTGAAATCCATCCTGCAAAAATGCGAGGACCTGAGGCACCGAAGACCTCAAGGCCTCTACAACCCGAATGTCGCACCAGGCTTCGAACAGGCGCCACACTCGCACATACGCCAACGAAGTAGACTGCCTCCGCGCTTTCAACAACGTGGAAATCACTGCCGCGGAATATCCCCTAGCTCTTAACCTTGCCCTCTCAAGAGCCAGGTCGTAAGCGAGAACTGATCCACTTGCGGCATGACAAGAGGACCCTGCAACAAAAGATCCCATCTGCCTGGCAGCCTCCAGGGACGCTCTACCAACTATCTCCACAGATCCGCATACCAAGGTCTCCTCGGCCAATCCGGGGCTATCAAGACCACTAGCCCCCTGTGTAGCTTGATACGTTGCACTACCCGGCCTATCAACACCCACGGAGGGAACACGTACAAGAGCTGCTCAGTTGGCCAGTCCTGAATGAGGGCATCCAGACCCTCTGTCATCCTTTCTCTTCTTCTGCTGAAGAACCGATTGACCTTTGCCGAGTGAAACGTTGCCATCAGATCCATCACTGGCAGCCCCCATCGACGAACTATCATGTCGTAAACCTCCGGAAGAAGCACCCACTCCCCGGGATCCACCTTCACCCGGCTCAAGAAATCGGCCTCGACATTGTCTACTACTCCTGCCACATGAGCCGCCGAGAGAGCCTCCAGGTTGGTCTCAATCCACTCAAACAACTCCTCCGCCTCAGTTTCCAGAGAGACACTGCTTGTGCCCCCTTAGCGATTGATGTAGGCCACTGCGGTTGCATTGTTGGAGAAAACTCAAATCGGCTTTGTGCGCACCGAAGGCTGAAACGCTTGCAAGGCTAACCTCACCGCCCTGAGTTCGAGCCTGTTGATCGCCCAAGTCCTTTCTTGATCTGACCACTGACCCTGAGCAAACCTCCCTTGAAAATGCGCTCCCCAGCCCAGGAGGCTGGCGTCCGTTTTCAGGGCTAACCACTGGGGCGGCTCCAAGGGCATCCCGTGCTGCAGATTTCCTGGGATCAACCACCACCGTAGAGCCCTCCTTGCCTCGCTTGGGCAGATCAACCTCTGGGAGAGATCGTTGTTCTGGTGAGACCACCTTCTGAGCAGCGCCCTTTGCAACGGTTGCATATGAGCCCTTGCCCACGGTACCAGCTCGAGAGTTGCTGCCATTGTTCCTAGCAACTGAAGATAATGCCACGCCGTGGGAACCGGCATCTGCAGAAACTCGCGCAACAACTTCTGGAGATGCTCCGCTCGCTTGATAGGAAGGAACACTCTGCCCACTGCTGTATCGAATCTTGCCCCCAGATACTCCAGAGTCTGCGACGGCGTCAACATACTCTTCGCTACATTGACCACCCAACCGAGGTCTTGGAGACATGCCACAACCCTGGCTGTGGCTCTCTCGCTTTTGGGCCTGGACCGCCTGGATGAGCCAATCGTCCAGATAAGGATGAACTAAGATGCCTTCCTTTCGCAGAGACGCAGCCACTACTATCATCACCTTGGTGAAGGTCCTTGGTGCGGTAGCCAGCCCAAAGGAAAGCGCCCGGAATTGAAAGTGTTCCATCAGCACCGCAAACTGGAGAAACCTCTGGTGCTCCTGATGAATGGGAATATGCAGGTACGCCTCCGACAAGTCTAGAGAAGACAGAAACTCTCCCTTTCTTACCGCCACTATCACGGACCTCAACATCTCCATGTGGAAATGAGAAATTCGGAGGCAGCGATTTACCCTCTTCAGATCTAAGATTGGACGAAACATACAGTCTTTCTTGGGAACTACGAAATAAATGGAGTACCGACCGGTACCGCATTCGCTTACAGGGACCGGCACTATCGCCTTGAGTTCTAATAGCCTGTCCATGGTCTGTTTGACTGCTTTGCATTTCAGAGTTGCTTTGCAGGGAGACTGAACGAACTAGTCTGATACTGGATGTAGAAATTCTAGGGCATAACCTTCGCGGATAACCTCAAGCACCCACCGATCCGAAGTTATCTGGACCCAGGCAGGGCAGAAGTCTCACAACCTCCCTCCGACCGACACCACCGCTGCCTGGGTCCCCCTCGCTTCATTGCGACTTTCTGGAGTTTGAGGAGGAGGCCACAAAACCTCTGCCTGCCCTCCAAAACCCCCGAAATCCCTGACACCGATAGGGAAAATGCCCCCTTTGACCCTGATTGAACTGAGTGAATCTAGGGGCTCGAAAGCGACAAAACTCCCGCTGCGGGGCTTTAGCCAGCACATTCGACCGCCCTTGCTTTTGCTTATCTTACGGGAGCCTGCCCCCCTTGGACTCCCCCCAGGTCCTTCACCAACTTATCCAAATCTTCTCCAAATAGCAGCTTACCTCTGAACGCCAATTTACTAAGTCTAGCTTTGGACGAGCTATCTGCCGCCCACTTACGGAGCCACAAGTAGCGGTGCACTGCTACCACTGATGCCATCCCATTAGACAAACCCCGGATAAGGTCGTAATGGATAACTGCTAGATAGTCCGTGCCGGACTCCAATCTGGCCGCTTCAGCGTTCGCTGCGTCTACTTGGTCTCCCTGCAGACGCTGGGACCAACGTAAACAAGCTCTAGCCACCCATGCTCCACAAATAGAAGCTTGCACTGACAATGCACACACATCAAACACCTGCTTCAGCAAGGTATCCAACTTCCTGTCCTGTGGGTCCTTAAGAGCTGCGCTACCCTCCACCGGAATCGTAGTCTTTTTGGTAACAGCGGCTACTGCCGCATCCACCCTCGGGGACCGAAACAAATTCCTATCCTGCTCCAGCAGAGGGTACAGATGGGCCACAGCTCTGGACCCCTTCAGCGCCACTTCTGGCAAATCCAATTCTCCTTGAATCATCTCCTTCACGACCTTGTGGATCAGAAACGCCCTCTGCGTCTTCCGAAAGGTCTGCAATAAGGGATCCTCTAAAGTCTCTTCCTCTGTCGAACCCTGTCGGCATATTAAGCGCCTTAAGCGTTTCTGCAATAACAGCAGGCAACTCCTCTCTACGGAAAATTCAGACCACCCTCGCCTGATCCGCCTGCTCCACAATCTCTCCTTCCTCCAATTCGTCTTCCAACTCTAGGGCGGGCTCCCCTTCATCGGAAAGTCGCCCCTCAGACAGCTCTGTGTCCTCGTCCAGCCGAGGTCTCTTAGCCGCAGCCTTTGCTAACCCTAAAGGGCGCAGCAAATCTGACCCCTTATCCATCGACTCTGGCTCTACCAACAAAAGGGAGAAGCTCTCTTAACCCCCGCCAAGGCCTGCTGCATTAGCTGCACGAAAGCCGGGGCCGCAACAGGAGCCAAGGAAGGCCCAGCCACGGGATTCTGCTGCAAAACCGCTGGCACCACCGGATCCTGTTGAGGCTCCCCTTCGGCCGTAGACCCGGATCCCTCCAAGGCCTTTTCCATTGCGGTAGCCTCCAGCATACAGCCTCTGCACACCCCCATTTTATTTATTTATTTATTTAACAATTCTTTTATACCGCGCTATTATAATCAGTGCGGTGTACATAGAACAAGAACAAGAACATACTACAATGCATACAAGTAACATTGAGTTTTACATTGAACAGGGAACTTCAACAATAGGACAACCGGGGGAACTATGTACAGATTAACTTAATGGTATATACAGTAATATCCGAGACTGCCCCTCTCTTCACACCGCAAAGCACAGACTGCGGCCGAGAAGGCATCCCTGTCACCCACAATACCCAGAGATACAACTACAGCCCCAACTCTGTACAGCACAACACAGTCTTGCCCTTATCGGGGGGGGGGTGTCCCCAAACCTAATCCAAACTCTTCCTTAAAGCCCAAACTGAAAACTGGCTCCCAACTTCCAAAACGAAGCTGCTGGGTCAAATCGGGAGCTGTTTTATATTGCAGTTAGCCAAAGGGCGGTTCCCGCGCTGCAGCACGCGATCGGGCCTGCCGGCTCCACAAAGACTGCAGTGTCAGCAATCCCAAGCACCTCCGGCGGCTTACCTCATCTCGGGACTCACATTTATTCCCTCCCGACTGAGACCGGCTGTATCCTTTTGCGAAGACGGGTCTGAGCGGCACGAAGCGCTGCTCCCGTCAATGCCGCCGGCGGTTCAGCTGCTCTCCTCCCGCTGGCTCTGAACGCTTACAGGAAACACTTCTGATGCGTTCCAGAGCTGCGGGGGACCGATTCCTCCCCCAGAAATGTGGGATCGGGAACCGGCACTGCAGACAACGTCTCTCCCCAAAAAACTGAATCGCTGCCTGACTAATCCGCGATTCAGATAGAGGGGAGGGGGAGGGCCTCACCATCTGTCTCCACTCTTAAAGCTACGGAGACCCCCTGGCAAAGAAGAAAAGAATTAAACTCAAATCAAATAAAAACTCAAATAAACTGAAGTAAAAAACTCCTCCCCAGGCTACCTCTCTACCTATTCCTTAATTGCTCCTCTAGCGAGCCCCTAACTCTGGGCTCACTATCCTCCAGCTGCTTTGAGACAGAGAACTGGTGTGAGGGGGAGGTCCCTCTGTATATATACCAGCATCATCAAAGTGATGACGTTTCTCAGTCTCCAAAGCTGCTGGAGGAGGATGACAACCCAGAGATTCTGGGACTAGACTGAAGGGACGATCAGGAACTACCTCCTATCTCATGACTTTGTCAAACGCATTCTCAATATCCTCAAAGTTTATTGATCAGCTCACTCATATTCACAATTTTACCACCACTTATAAACAAAGATGACTTTCTTGCATATATCTTGGTCAAACAGGAGAACAAACTTGTGCTTCCAGCACTCACTATCTAAACAAGACCTTTGGATTGCATATTTTGTATAAGTTCCTGAACTTTCCTTTAGCAACTTACCTAATTAAAAACAACATCTTCCTCTCCAAAAAAAAACATGCAGAAAAGGCATATAGCTGTACTGTATGTCACAGCTTGCACTTTATGAACAAAAAGTAATACTGATTCTACAGTACCTGAATGTAAATTACCTTAAGCTATTACTGAAAAAGGCGTGAGCTAAATAAAAATACCAAATGATTAACAGCAAGCTAACCAAATATGACCTCGAATCTGTTAAGACAATTTCAGTATTCAATTCAGACATCTGTTTTGCATATAAAATACATTATTTTACTTTAAAGCAATTATGCATTTACACATAGGTTGAATTAGAATTACCTTTTGAAAAAAATTTGCAAATTCTACAGTGGCATCTCCTTTGGCAACTTTATTTCTTAAAGCCATCTCCTCAATAGTATCTTGAAGAAATTTTGCCATTTCAAGTTTTACTCTTAATTCTTTCTTCAATCTTTCCTCCTAAAAAATAAAATTATATTTTTGCTGTTAGATGCTCTTTCAAGAAAACCAAGTTGCTTATCTGAAATGTGATCACTGTGGATAGCAGGATAATTACACAAGTGGATAATATGATCTGATGGTGCCAAAATGAACCATTTCTACAGCTCTCTGGAAAGCCATTTCTGAGCAAACATGAGACTTCCTACACAGCAGACATCCTCAGTGTTACACATAGACTAACAGAGAAGTCAACCCAGAAGGGAAGGCTGGAGAGTATCTGTAGCCAATTAACCCACTTCCTAGAGAGGACACCGGTTACAATAACTAACTTAGTTTTCTCTAAGGAAAAAAGGAAGATTGGCAACACAAAATGGTCCTCCCTACCAAAGATTACACTTCAGTAAACAAAAGGGGATTAAACAAGTTAACAACTAGCTGTCAATAGGCAGTAAATATGTTTTTGTGAGGTATAACTTCTATTTTGCAGTTTTGGGGAGTTCCATGCTTCTTTTTTTGTTGTTTTTTTGTTTTGTTTTTTTAAAGACGACAATATGAAATTTTTAAAAAATGGGCATGGGGTAGGGGGTTGGAATTAGGTTCTATCCCTTAAAGAGACCTAAGAAAAAAAAGAGAGTGACCAAACCTACTGTTACATCTGTTGTTGTTGTTGTTGTTGTTAAGTGCTGTTGAGTCAGAGTCGACTCATGGCGACCCTCTGGATAGCTATCCTAAATTGTGTTCAGTCTTCAGTCAGGCGGCTCATTGTTGACAGACTGCTACCTGTAGCTGCTGTTATTGTATCGATCCATCTCATTGCTGGCCTTCCTCTTTTGTGTTGACCTTCTATCTTGCCAAGCATGATGTCTTTCTCTAATGATCTCTCTCTTCGCATGATGTGTCCAAAGTATGAAAGTCAAAGTCTTGTCATCTGAGCTTCTAAAGAAAGCTTAGGTTTGATCTCCTCTAGTACCAACTGGTTTGTTCTTCGGGCAGTCCATGATATACACAGTATTCGCCGCCAGCACCATAATTCAAAAGCATCAATTTTCTTCCTGTCTATCTTTTTCACTGTCCAGCTTTCACATCCATATGATGTTATTGAAAATACCATGGCTTGAACAAGTCATATCTTTGTATGGAGAGAGACATCTCTGCTCTTGAGAATCTTATCTAGGTCTTTCATAGCCATTCTTTATCTTTATTCAGCAAATTTGATATACCGCCTTTACAAAAGTATTAAGGCGGTGCACAATACAGACAATCATGGCTGCAAAGAGAGAAGAATGGAAAGGAACGCCATTTAATAGGAAAGTGGACAGAGAGAGAGGGGCAGCAGAGATAAGAGGAGGCAGGCTGTTGAACCAACAAACTAGATGAGACAAGACGTGGTAGACGGACTAACATAACGAATAATAGACAGGGGTGACAAGGACAAGTGATGAAATAACACATACAAACGGATAGATTATGTAACAGGTGTACAACAAACCACATGAGGGAGAGCCGAAGCGAAAGGGCATTCTGCCAAGAGCAATGCATCGTCTGATTTCTTGACTGCTTGTTGCTTCTTTGATAGTTGATCCAAGTAGGTTAAAGTTGTTCACGATTTCAATTTCTTCTCCTTCAACAATGAACCTGTTGATTATGCCAGTTGTCATGATCTTCGTCTTCTTTACATTAAGATGCAGGCCCATTTTGAGACTATATTCTTTGAATGTGAGAAGCAAATGTTTCAGATCGTCTTCACTTTCAGCCAGTAATGTGGTATCATCAGCATAGCGAAGGTTGTTGATGAGTCTTCCACCAATCTTCACACCTCTGTTGTCTTCATACAATCCTGCTTCTCTGATGATTTGTTCTGCATATAAATTAAACAGGTAGGGGGAAGTATGCAGCCTTGTCTTTCACCTTTGCTTATTTTAAACCATTCTGTTTCTCCTTGTTCCGTTTGAACTGTTGCATCTTGATCAATGTACAGATTGTGCAAGAGAATGATCAGGTGTTCTGGTATACCCATGCTTCTTAATGTGGCCCAGGATTTCTCATGGTTTACACAGTCAAAAGCCTTGCTATAGTCGATAAAGCACAAATAGATATCCTTTTGGTATGCTTTAGTCTTTTCAAGGATCCATCTCACATCCGCAGTGATGTCTCTCGTTCCTCGCCCTTTCCTGAACCCTGCTTGCACGTCAGGTAGTTCTTGTTCCAAGTATGGTTGTAGTCTTTTGAATAATCTTCAGTAGAATCTTGCTGGCATGTGGGATCAGAGCGATTGTGCAATAATTTCCAGAGTTAGTTGAATCACCTTTCTTTAGTATTGGTATAAACACAGATCTTTTCCAGTCAGTTGGCCATGATGTTGTTTTCCATATTTCTTGGCAGAGCCTTGTTAGTATGGTAACAGCTGCATCAGATTGCTGTAATACTTCTATGGGAATGCAATCAATGCCTGGTGCTTTGTTCTTTGATAAGGCTTTCAATGCTGCTTTAACTTCTTCCTTCATCATCAATGGTTCCCGATCATAAGGTACAGGTTGAAACAGCTGTTGGTCCACTTGATCTTTATCATATAAAAGCTCTGTATATTCCTTCCGCCTTTTCTTGATCTTCTCAGCATCATTCAACATAGAACCTTGAGCATCTTGTAACATTCCAATTTGAGGCTGGAACTTTTTCTTTAACTCTCGTAGCTTTAGGAAAGCCGATCTTGTTCTTCTTCTAATAGTTTCTGCTTCTATTTCCTTGCATGCGTCATTGTAGTACTTTTCCTTGTCCTGTCTTCCTGCACGTTGGAAATCTCTGTTGAGTTCTGTTATTGTCTTTCTTTCTCCTCTGGCTTTAGCTTCTCTGCGTTTCTGGGCAATTTTCAGAGTTTCTTCCGTCATCCATTTTGGCTGTCTTTGCTTTTTCATCTTTTGTAGAGACTTCTCGCTTTCTTCCAGCACAACCTTCTTGATGTCATTCCATAAGCCTTCTGGAGCTCTGTCATTTGTATCTGAAGCAGCAAATCGATTTTGCAGGCAGTCTTTAAATTCCAGTGGTATATTCCCAAGGTCATATTTTGCTGCATTCATGAGTGGTTTGCTCTTTTTCAACTTTAGCTTGAGTTTGCATACTAGTAGTTGATGATCTGTACCACACTCAGCTCCAGGCTTTGTCTTTGTTGATGTTACAGAGCTTTTCCATTGTTGACTTCCATAGATGTAGTCAATTTGATTTTTATACAATCCATTGGGTGAAGTCCATGTGTACAGTCGCCGCTTGTGTTGCTGGAAGAAGGTGTTTGAGATGAATAGATCATTGGTCTTGCAGAATTCTATCGGTCTTTCTCCAGCTCATTTCTATTGCCAAGTCCATATTTTCCAACTACTTTGACTTCTTCTTTGTTGCCAACTTTTGAGTTCCAGTCACCCATGACTATCAGGATATCCTGTTTGCATTTTTTTTCAATTTCAGCTTGTACTTGTTCATAGAACTCTTCAATTTCACTATAGCTCAATTTGTTTTGTTATAACTATCCACTGGATTTTCATGGCAAGATACAGAATGTAGATTGCCGGGCCTTTCTTTTGCGCAGTTTAAGTTTGATGTTGTTGCCGTTGTCTCAGAAATGTGATCCTCCGCCGTCAACACTATCCCATTCTGCTGCTGCCCAGATGGGTGGTTTGTCTTGGTCTTGCACCTCAGCTGAGACCTGTCCATCTTGGGAGACCCTGCCAGTAGTTAAACTACCGATAGTTTAGCTCTCAGCATCACTGATGTACACAAGCCCTCACAGCACAACAAGCTGCAAACCAAATGAGGCATTACATCTGTAGTCTGTATCAAAACAAAAGTGAAATGCAAATATGTGGACAGAGGATCACATCACAGCTTTACAAATCTCTTGAACAGAGGCTAGGCCACCAACACTGCCATAGCTCTAACATGGTAATAACAAACAAATCACCCCAGGGAATTAAATCATCATACACAAAATAAACTCGTCCCCATTCACACCCCTAAAAAATGTATGTTGCAAAAACTTTTCGGGCTGACAAATTGCCTCAAGAGAATCACCCCTCCTGTAGCAATACGCCCCTTTATTTGTTTTACTGAGCTAAAACCCAACTCACTTTTCACCAAACCGGTGAAACCCGAAGGGGACTCACACTCTGTGGTCACCTCTAGAATATAATTAGCTAAGGCCAACTTATCTCATGGCATCAAAGTTCACCAACAGGTTATACGATACTGCTACTGCTAGCACTTTTCTCTTTCTTGACAGTCAGCGGTGTATGCAGTCAATCTCCCAATTCCTCTTTACGATAATGCCATCAATATTCGCACTTCTTATATACGGTGTCGTAATTCAACAGCATAAGCCAATAGCATAAGCTACATAGCGCCATGTTTCAAATCACCAAATCCTCTTGATCCTTCATCAGGCTCACTTCTGGCTGAATACCTTGTCGCCATCTTCTCACCGTTCACATACGGAAATTTCTCTGACGTCAAATAATACAGATCCAATCAAAATCCATCTTGCTGAACTGACAACTACTGAAACCAATCATTCTCTTAAAACACATCAGGTTCTCCAAATAAATCATACTAAACTCCACCAATCGATTTCCAGATTCAGACCCTGGGGATCCACCGTGTGCAAGCAAAATATCCATCTTTGCTCCAGATGTTGTAACCGCTGTACCCTATCTCCCCCACACTGCAGAGGGAGCACATGATCTATAATCCATCATCTACAATTCCTGAAAAGAATGTCCTTTTAACACACTGTGGGACACTATCGGCGCCGACAGAACTTGATTATGAAGGCGGGATCGATGTTCCAAAAGTCTTTGTTTCAAAGGTCTAGTAGTCCATCCTATATATTTAAGGGAACAAGGGCATATATGCATATAGACCACAAAGAACGATCAACAATTGGTTTGATATAGAGCTGAATAGGTAACCTGAGAACGTAAATCATCCCATTTAGGACCCGAAATTGTAGTTGGGCAGAAATCACAACTCCCACATGGGTTATGACACCCACCCATGGTCTCACTAGGTACCACTGAGCTCTTTCTATGAGTGACATAATTTGCCACATTACGCTCTCATCGATAGGCTAACAATAATGGGTTTAAAATGCCCCAATGCTTTTTCAGAAGTTTGCTGACCTTCTCAAAGAGATGCATATATGGCAACATGCCCACAACTGATGTCACTGACCTGTCCCTAGTATCATCTTCCTGCCACCACTCAAGATGGCTAAATTTTGCTCGCTTATATGCTTGCCGAATCAAATCCAGCGGATATCCCTGAGCCAAAAGACATTCTAAACCTTTTGCATGCTGATGAAATTCCGACAGCGTCAAACATAATCGCCGAATCCGAATGAACTGACCCAGTGGCAACCCCCATCGTAAGGGAGCTGGGTGATGGCTATAAAACTTCAACGTGTTTCTCTGCACTAATTTACGATAAAGAGTAGTATGTAATTTCTGTCCTTCCTTATACACTATGAGGTCCAAGAAATTGATCCGATAGAAGTTATAATCAGGAACAAATTGTATATTAGGCTTAATGGAATTCAGCCATAAAAAGAATTCCTGTAACTGTGGCAATGACCCAGACCATACTAAAAAAACATTATCCAAAAACCTCACCCAGATGGCTACATATTTAAATCACTGCGAGGGGTACACATGAGTTTCTTCATAATGAGCTATATACAATGACGCTACTGAGGGAGCCACTGTGGGCCCCCATCGGAATACTGAAAATCTGCCAATAAAATTGGTCTCCATAGCAAAAATAACTGCATGTTAATACATATTTCAGTAGCGAAAGAAAAAAGCTTTTTTGGCATCCTAGATGGTAAATTAAGATCCAATCTGGACAGAACTTCAAATGCCTCCTGCTGGTCTATATTAGTGTATAAGGCTATTACATCCATCGTCACCAACCAAGCGTGATCCAAAGACAAATTTCACTTCCTGTAAGATAGTAATGAAATGATAGGAATATTTAATGTACGATTTTATCAAACCTAATGCAGGCTTCAAAAAATGATCACAGAACTGAGACAATGGCTCTAAGATCGAATCCAGACAAGACACTATTGAAAGACCCGGGGGTGCATTTAAGGATTTGTGAATTTTAGGGACCATATAAAATATGGGCCTCAAAGGATACTTTTTATTTAAAAAGTCATATTCCTTTTTCGTAATCCACCCCTGCAGCAAAGCATGTTCAGTCAATATCTTAATCTCATCAGCTAAATCCTTCACAGGATCCTGTGGTAACTCCTTATAGTAGCAAGGATTATTCAAATGTGCCATCACGATATCCTAATAATCCATATCTTGCTCTACTATTGCGCCTCCTGTATCTGCACGATGAACTGAAATATCAGTAGTGGTCCGCAATTCCCGCAGTGCTTGGCGCTGTTGCAAAGTAATGTTGTAAAACTTCCTTTTCATTTGAGACCTCTCCATTTTCTCCAACTCCAGCATTATTACCCTCTGAAAGGCTACAATACTGGAATCAATCTCACCCGGTGATAACCATTTTGATGGATTCGACATCACTGAACTATCCTTAACCCCCACCGTTTCATTTGAAGAAAAAAAAAACTTAATGATACGTTAGTTTCTAAACAGGGCAAATAAAGCCCTACGTATTTCAAACGGATCATACTGGACTTTTGGGACAAAGGATAATCCCAATTTTAGAACTGACAATTGCACCATTGTCAGCGATCTTCGAGATAAATTAATTACTGCTGCCTGGTGTGGGATCGGGTTGACAGTCCCCTGCGGCTGTCCCCCTGAGAGAATCGATATGGCTGGCATCCCCGAGGGCGGCCCCTCTGAAAATCCACTTGTGCTGCTCCCGCAATCACCACTGATTCTGTGGGTCTTAGTGGCTACAATATCCACCGAATCACTATCAGTCTCCTCCAACGAGGAGTCGAATGGTGCATGCTTTCTACTATCATTCCTCTTCTGATCCTTACCAAGCTGTTTTATTTATTTATTTATGCATTACTTCTATACCGGCTTTTCCAGAGATCAAGGGCGGTTTACAGTTAACAACTGAACAACTTTTATATGGAACATTGGGTCTTAACTATTTACACAGAACATATCGTACAAACAGACTTGTGTGTAAAAACTTTCTATTTACATATATACAGGAGTTAGCTTATTCTTAACTTCTTTCTTTTGATGGGTAGGGCAAAGCTTTGGGGTTGTTTAAGGCGGGGGAGGGGGTTAGTTCTGTTTGTTGTCTGGCTGTTTGTGAGAGAAGAGGGGTATCAGTTGGGTTTCCAAAATGTTGGGCGAAAAGGAATGTTTTGAGTTGTCTCCAAGTGTATTCTTGGTCCTTCTCATAGTCCAATGCATCCCTAGAAAGTTTTTTTATTTTAGAAGCTTTTAAAGTCTCACGCAACTGAGTCAGTTCTCCTGTCAAAGCAGACCAATTTACTTCAAACACCGCTGCTTGCGTATCAACCTTCAACATAGTTTCCATAGTATTCAATTGAGACTTTAAAGGCTGTTAGTGTAGCTGGGTTTAAAAAAGGTTTGGACAAGTTCCTGGAGGAAAGGTCCATAAACCATTATTAAGAAGGGACCCAGGATATCAATGCTTGACCCAGTACAAGCATTGTGGAACCTGTGTCTTTTGGGGAAACTGCTAGGTACTTGTGACCTAGATTGGCCACTGTTGGAAACAGGATACTGGGCTTGATGGACCTTGGTCTGACCCAGTATGGCATATCTTATGTTCTTATGTTCTAAGATTTTTCCTCCTCTGACAATCTTTCTATTAAGAGGGCAATCAAGTCTAAACCGCATTTATTTAAGATCATGTTCCATTTCTGTAAAAACCCTTGATCCTCAATAAACATATGAGGTGGTTTCAACACGCGTAATTCTCTAGGGATCATCTGTTGGTTTAAATATTGAGTCATTGTTGAAGCATGTAAGTGGACTGACTTCCGGTGTCGATTTTTAAACTCAGGATTATAGATGGCGGATTATAGATCATGTGCCCCCTCTGCAGTGTGGGGGAAATAGGGTACAGCGGTTACAACATCTGGAGCAAAAATGGATATTTCGCTTGCACACGGTGGATCCCCAGGGTCTGAATCTGGAAATCTGTGACATCATTGGGCTGAATGGCGGCGTGAATGGGAGCTCCGCCATCTAAGCCTGCCGCAACGAGATAAAAACACCTCTCTGATGAGCCCGATCGCAGCAAAATGAAGCGGGCAACGCAGAGGCAACGCCAGTGAGGCAGCGGGAGGCAGAGCGAGTGGCTGTGAAGGACCGGTCGGTGGGGAGCAGAAGGAGCCGCGAGGACCAAACAGCAGAGCACCTGGCCGTGAAGCATGGCGGTCTGGGGAGCCAAGGCCTGATCGATCCCAGCAAAAACGTCAGAGTTAGACTTTTTTGCTGCGTCATAGTACTAACTTGTTATTGCAGACCTTGTAATAAAGCTGTATTGAAGTTACAGACTGGTTGTCCTGCTTGATTAAATTTGAATGGGTTGGAACTTATATTGAGATGTCATGCAGCAGTTCAGACAAAAATCCTCAATAGTATCATCAAGTGAATGAGATTGAATTCACTAGAGCACAGCTCAAGAAGTCAAGCTGGTGTAAACCTCCAGCTGCAGAATAGCCACCAATACAGCAAATTGACTCTTCAGCAAGGAGTCAACCTTGCGGTCCAGGACATCCTTTAAGGCTGATCTGCCTTCCACGGGAATGGTGGTCCATCTGCTAACTGCCATGACCTGAGCACCCACCTTAGGAATATTAAACCACTCACTGCGCTCCACCTCGGGGAGAGTGTAGATCTTCTGATTAGCCCCTCAACTTTTTAGGCAGGGAGTCGGGTGAATCCCACTTGTATTAGATCATATCTTTTATCACCTCTGGGAACAGGAAGACAGTAGTGGATTTCCACACTCCTTGAAGAGGTGGTGTACTATCTCTGCTCCTGCTCCGTGCCAGAAGCACATGAAAAGTTCAAGGCAGATGAGACCCTGGAAATCAATGCTGCCTGCTCCTCCTTCCGGAACAGGGGGATCACACCGGCCTCTGCATAGTCTTCTGAAGGTGAGAGAAGGTCCTCATTAAGTTCAGGGCCCATTACTGATTCATTTGGGTCCAAGGCATAGTCAACATCTTGGACAGCTCCCAACTGTTCCTCATCTTCAGGGAGGATACCGCGTCGGGGACGCTTAGCCAAACATAATTGAGCAGGGCTGCTTCTTCCAGCCTGCCCGGCACAAGACTGTGTCAAGGGGCACCTAGAGGCTGCAGAGTCTGAATTTCTACACCAGAAGGACCAGGTCTGTTACAAAAACAAAAATTCCAGGGAGGACCATTCAGACTCCAGAATCTCTCCTCTCAGAAAGGGCCCCCCCCCCCCCGACACCAGGGAGCATAGCTGCCACAGACCCCCTAGAGCAGGGGTCTCAAACTCAAATTACTTTGAGGGCCAAATGAGGACTTGCAAAGTAACCCGCGGGGCGCATAAGACACGGGGCCTCATTTGCATAAATATTTGGATAATGCCATACACTAACTTTTAGTAAACATGCCTCTTAATGAGTGTATGGATAAAGAAAGACTAAATGATTTCTACATTACTATAATCCAGTGCCAACCGCCAGGCACATTAGGAACTACTACAAACACTGCCCATTTAGAACCCATAGCAAACCCGCCGTATCTTAACAGCACTACTAGGACTCACAAAGCACCATACTCTACCTATCAAAAGGCAACACTGCAAATATTAAACCAATACATTTCAGAGAATAACAATACATGACCTACTGGGGAAAGAGAACAAGAGGCAATGTCAAATAGGAATTACATAAACACAATACCTCAGCTCAGTTACACATGCAGAACATACACCATCACCAAACAAGGAATCACAATTTAGAAACAGGAAGGCAATAATTAAACTGGGAACCCCAAAAGCCAAACTTGGAATGTACAACACTGTAGAAATAAAACTATAAATTAATTTCCTTTTGTACTAAACAAAGCGCAGACGTTAATGATACACATTTCCCAGAGCTGACATATTCCAGTTAATAAATTCAAAATAAAGAAATATTTTTCTACCTTTTGTGCATTTTTTTCAGTTGCAATTGTTCCAGTCACTTTCTTTGTGTCCATATCCAGTCCTAGCCCCCCATAGCCCATTACCAGTCCTAACCCCCCCATCAGCCCACTTCCAGTCTTACCCCCCCTCATAGGCCATTACCAGTCCTAAACCCCCCCATAGCCCATTACCAGTCCTAACCCCTCCATCAGCCCACTTCCAGTCTTACCCCCCCCTCATAGGCCATTACCAGTCCTAAACCCCCCCATAGCCCATTACCAGTCCCTAACCCCCCTCCCCTCCCCATCAGCCCAGGTAGATTTTAAAAAAACCAAACTTGCTGCTGCTGCCACTGCCGCAGTATCAAGTGTCCCGTGGGCCACCCCACCCGAGTCCTCCCTGCAGCATCAGCTCCAAAAGCGGTGGCTTTCAGAGCCGTGAAGAGAGAGAGTTTCTCTCTCGTGGCTCTTGAAGCCAGAGCCGTGAGAGAGAAATTCTCTCTTCGCGGCTCTGAAAGTAGCCGCTTTTGGAGCTGATGCTGCAGGGAGGACTCTGCCGGGCAGGGGGGGCGCTGCAGGACGCTTGATTCTGCCACTACCATGGCAACGGCGGCGGCAGCAGCAGCAAGTTTTTTTTTTTTTTTAAATCTACCAGCCCGCTGCTTAACACACCAGGGCAAATGCGTCGCGGGCCGCAAAAGATTCTCATGCGGCCCGCAGGCTGTGTGTTTGAGACCCCGGCCCTAGAGCAAGGAGCGCCAACTCCAGTCCTAGAGGGTCACAAACCAGTTAGATTTTCAGGCTATCCCTAATGAATATGCATGAGATATTTGAATATAATAGGGGCAATGCTTGCAAATACCTCTCATGCATATTTGTTAGGGATATCCTGAAAACCTGACTGGTTTGTGGCCCTCCAGAACTGGAATTGGAAACCACTGCCCTAGAGGATGAAGAGCGGCTCACAGCATGGTCGCCAGAGCCTCTGGCTGGCTGAGCATCCATACCCTTAGCACCATACTGCACTTCCTGCCCTGAGGCAGGTACGGGTGGACTAACTGTATCCCCCGGCTGAAAGGGCGAAAGCATGCCTTTCAGGGGTGACTCAGAAGCTGCCATAAAGGAAAGGCAGAGTCTAGAATCCAAGGATGAGGGCTCCTCGCTTGCCACAGGTCAAATGTTTCCTGGAAGAAGATAGAGAGTTAAGGTAAGTATCATAATAGGGTGTGCTAAGGCTGCGTCGGCCTGCAAGCATGTATTAATTGTGCTTTCACATTATGTGCATTAAAGGTGCTAGGGAAGGAGCATGCATTGGAGCCGCTTGGGCAGAAAGCACGGCAGGACCACGTAACCCTTGGCGCACAATAGGCAAAAAAAGTTACTAATGCGAGCAGAAAACAGTGGAAAACCTTCACCCAGCACCAAGAGTCGCTAGCAGTCCACCCGAATTGCGTCCCTCCAAGACGGAACTGGGAGCCTCCAACGAGGACAATGATAAGGTCAAACCTTGGTACTCATCCCCTGAGAGCTCCAGGCATAGGATCCATGCCATTCTCAGCTCTACTCCCCTGAAAGTGATTCACTGATTGGGTTTAATTTTTTAACAGCACTGTGTGAAAGGCAGCTGGCAGGCAGATCCCTCTGAGAGCCTTCTGCAATCTTCAGGAGGAGGGGGAGGAGGAGGAGGGAGTGTAGACGTTGAGGTTGTGTGAGGCTATTGCACTCTTCCAGACTCTTCCAAATCCTTCCAATTTCTGGCCGTGGAGCTGAATCAATTTTCCCTCCTCCTATGGCTACCGAAAAGACAGCAATCTAGTACAGCCTCCCATGTCATGCTCAAGGAGTATGATACCTTTTAAGGACTTAAGGTGGTCATTCACAAGTGTTTAATCAATCTCTTTTCCTCTTAAATATTCAGATTTTCTAGAGGTGAAAATCCATCCACCATACGCTAGAGACAAAGAAATACTGAAGGGACCTCTGGTGGCTGAGGCGGATAGAAGCACAGGGGTGCAGTCCCTGAAACCTGGGGTTTTCAATGGTTCTTTGTCTCCACCAATCTGCTGGTAGGGAACACAACCACTTGTCTGGACTGGTCTAGCAGGACGATAATGGAAGTAGGAATTGAATCCTGGCCTCCATAGGCCACAACAGTATACTCTACCTCCAACAGATGGTTTCAGCTTGGAATGGTGCAGCAAGATTTTATGTGGCCTGGCTCCTAGTTGACGCCTGTAGTTGAAGTACAGCTTCAGTACCTTAAAGTCTGCTTTTAGGAACTGGTCTCCAGACCTTTGCCCTAATTGAGTGAGAAGGCAATCACATACAGAACTGAGACCCACAAGGGCTAATCCTGCCAGCCAAATCAGTACAAGGTGATGTGGATCCCACAAGGCCGCTGCCTGAAACATCGGCGGGGGGGTAAATATGCTGTTGTGGTCAGCCCTTCTGGTGTTCCCCCCCCCCCAACCTCCATTTTTCCCTCTTATTCTTTGCCCTTCTCCCTCAGTCAGGCTCTATCCTGATAATGTTGGTTAAAAAAAAATGAAAGATACTGAGGTATGAGGGGGAGGTCAGCTGTAAGGCCATGCAGAGGCTACAGTGGACTTCTGAAATCACTAGAAGGTACACAGGGAAGCCAGAGTTGAATGCAAATCAGCAGCAGGTCAAGGGGAAGGAGATGCAGTGCATTTGGAAGCTTGACATGTCAAGGGCATGGCAGCCTTGTTTTGGCCTGCTGGCAACTGAGTAGTGTTGGGGGGGGGGGGGAAGGGTGGGAACTGTGGAAGAGTTCCTACTTCTCTAAGCCACAGTGTGCACAGAGACAAAGGTAGCAACACATCCAGCCAGGATCATTATTGGAAGATTTCTCTGTCTCTAAGCCATGGCTGTACCAACTTGCAGGTAGTGCACGTGAACAGCCAGGTTCATTACACAGGTGTGCAAAAAAAAATTTTTCGAGAGCTGTTTTGGTTATTCCATGTAATCTTTATGTTTTTTGGTGCGCTGAATCCAAAAATGACCTCCATTTTGTCATAGGACATCACGTTTCCTGACAATTTAGGTAAATATGTTAAATAAGGCAATACCTCAAACTAAATGGAAATAGACTTATAAAATTAAAGTTTTATTACAATATTTTCATGAAAATCCTTTTTTGAACTGAAATGAGCTCACCCACACACACTAAACTCGATTCTTCTTCCTTGTGAGGCTCCTCTTGGTGCATTTACGCTTGTGAGTAACATCTGGAATGTCTCTCTGAAGCATCCAACAGTAGTCTGCCATCATTGTAATGCTCCATTTTCCCTGGTATCTCCTTTCCATCTCTTTAATGTCTTGGTGGAATCGTTCACCTTGTTCCTCACTCACAGCTTCCAAATTTCAGGAAAGTAGTCAAGGTGGGACTGGAGGAAATGCACTTTCAAACTCATCAGGCAACCTAAAGCTTGAAATGCTTTCAGCATTCGTCCGACAATCTTTTTGTAGTGAGGATCTTTGTTATTGCCTAAAATTTTCTGTACGACTTCTTTAAATGCAATCCACCCTTCTTTTTGAGGATCCGTCATGGTATTGACAAACTCTTGATCAACTATAAGCCTTCTAATGTCTGGTCCGATGAACACACCTTCCTTCAATTTTGCCTCCGACAGGCCTGGAAACTTGGTGACCAAGTATTTGAAGCATTCTCCATCTCTTGAAAGTGATTTTACAAATTGCTTCATCAATCCCAATTTTATATGGAGAGGTGGTAGAAGAACTTTATGGGAAGGTACCCAAGTTTCTCGGAGGACATTATTTTCACCGACTGTTAACACCCTCGGCTGCCAACTCTTCTTGGTCCAGTGATTTTGTCGGTCTCGACTGTCCCATAGACACAGAAAACAAGGATATTTGGTATACCCAGCTTGCTGTCCGAGCAGCATGCACAAGACCTTCAAGTCCCCACACACTTGCCAACCATGGTCTTCATATTTAAGTTTACGAAGAACCAATTCCAAGTTCTCGTAGGTTTTCTTCAAGTGTACAGAATGACCTACAGGTATGGAAGCGTAAAAACCGTTGTGGAGTAAAACTGCTTTGAGACTTCTTTTTGAAGAATCTATAAAAAGACGCCATTGCTCTGAATCATATTGGATTTTAAATTGACCCATCAGACCTTCGACATCGATGCAATAAACCAACTTGTCTTCCTGGGCGAAGTAAGGAGCGAACTCCTTTTCACGATGTCTGAACCATGAAGATGACACTCCTGTCAACAATAAATTCCTGCTTTTCAGCCTTGATCCGAGTAACTCAGCGGCATCTTTGGGAAGATTCAAGTCTCTTACCAAATCATTCATCTCCTCCTGAGAAAACAATTTTGGTCTTGTATCATCTTCAAAGTCAGAACTTGATTCGTCATCTGGTTCAGGTATGACTTCACCTTCATCGGAGCTAGGTATCTCTTCCAAGGTAGCAGGGGGCTTGGGTACTGGTATATCTGTGCCATGGGAGATGGGACGAATTGCCGAGTGAAGATTGGGGTATGAAATGGAATGCTTCCATTTGGAATTAAACCCTTTCACATCGCATGAACAAAAGTAACAGTCGTCACTATGGTTCTTTTGCTCTCGCCATACCATAGGAATCCCATAACAAAGATTTTTTTCTTACCCTTGAACCAGTTTCGGAGGTCCTCAACACACCGTTTGCACACTTTATGAGGCGCCCAGACTTTATCTTGATCTCCAATTTTTAGTCCAAAGTATGCAAATTATACTTTTTTCACAAAGTCTGTAATATTCTGTTGCTGCTTCAACACTGTATATTCACCACAGATGAAACAAACTGTCTGGCCAATTAATACACTTTCGCGGAGCCATAACATAACGTTTGAAGAATGACGAGCTAACACAAATTGCGATGAAAAAGTGTGAACAGCCTAGAACCAAGAACCTGATGATGATTCGTGCACAAGTGTGGCATGCAGGAGAGAGCAGCTCTGTGTCTGTACACGAGACGTCACAGTGCTGGCCACGCCCCCCTGCACTGACCGGAGCTGCTGCTATCTGCCCTGTCTCTCCCTCCCACTGGATTCTTCAGCAAAGATTAACCCCTTCTACCATTAGAAGCACAGACTTAAAACTTGCTTAGCTTATGTATATATTGCTGACCATCAGATTTACAGTGCTATAGGTTTTTTTTACATAACTCGGACAACCCCTTTAAGGTTTTTTGGCATTTTATATCTTAAATGCACTTATGTGAATTAATTAATAGTAATTTGAATTAATTAATAGTAATTTGAAAAAAATTGATAAATTTGAAGACAATTTTGCATGTTGTGGCAAATCATGACATCTAGGAGTTTTTTCAATATTTTGTTTCTTTTCAGCACACCAAAATACATGGAAATTAGATGAAAATAATCAAACAGCTTTTTAGTCGCAGACCTGTGATTGGAGTTGGAGTGAGGGCAGCTGTTAACAGGACTGCTACTCCATGGTCTTTCTGGAGGTCCCGGTGGTGGGAACCATGGTACATTTTAACTGTTAGCCAAGTGTTTCCCGTGTGGCCTGGCTTGAAAGGAGGCCCAAACTCCAAGGAGAATAGCACTCCCAGTGAGGAAAGGGGCCTGACAGACTCAGAGGGAACCTTGTACCAAATCAGTCCTCCATTCTGAAACCCTATTTGATGGAAGAGATCACAGAACACTTAGAAAGGAGAAATTAGACCTCACCTGCTAATTGTCTTTCCTTGAGTTCTCTCCAGGCCAGTCCAGGAAAGGTAGGGTAGTCAGCCCCTTCCAGCAGCTGAGGACTGAAAGATACAAAGTCTTGCTGACACCTAATCTAGCTCCTCCTGGTGCCAGAGATTCAGTCTTCTATTGACAAAGCAGCTTCCCATCCAGAATACGTCATGGTTAATAATACTAACTAACTAACTAAAAACATTTCATAATAATGAACTTACTAAACTTCACAACTCCACCTTACTGCCACTCTTTTTCCTTTTGCTTTTTGTTGTTGTTTTTTTTTTTTTAAACAACCCATCCTGCCTTCCCGCACCTCCCCCCCTCTTCGGGAGAGAAAAGACAGAAAACCAGAGCCTTCCTCCTCCACAATTCCGGAAGCCTCCCAGTTATCTTAGTACAAAAACCTGTCCAATACAGATACTAGCAGATCAGGCCAGAACGCCTGCACCCACTATTACTTCTTAGCACGCAAAGGCATCGGGAGGGCTCTGGACTGGCCTGGAGAGAACTCAAGAAAAGACAATTAGCAGGTAAAGTCTAATTTCTCCTTCCTATTCGTCTCTCCAGGCCAGTCCAGGAAAGGTAGGATTGTACCAAAGCAGTACCTAATTACGGGAGGGATCCCCCCAGCCCCGCCAGGATAGCTGCAGCCCCAACCTTTGCGTCCTCCCTAGCCTGAACATCCAATCTATAATGCTTAGCAAATGTGTGTATAGACGACCAGGTCGCCGCTCTGCAAATGTCCACCGGAGGCACCAAGGCAAGCTCTGCCCAAGAAGTCACTTGACCCCGCGTAGAATGAGCTCTGAGCTCCCTTGGAGCCTTCTTCCCTTGCGCCTCATACGCTGTCCCACTTGCTTGTTTCACCCATCGGGCAACTGAGGCCTTGGAAGCCGCCTCACCCTTGCGAGGACCCACAAACAGCACAAACAAATGGTCAGACTTACGAAAGACCTCTGTCCTCTTTAGATAGCGATGGATCACCCGTCCAAGATCTAGAGTTTGCAGAGCTCGATCCTGCTCTTCCCGTCCCTGCTTAGGAAAGGTTGGAAGTGAAATTGCCTGATTCAAATGAAAAGCTGATACCACCTTCGGGAGAAAGGACGGTACTGTCCGTAACACCACCTTCTCAGATGAAAAATGCAAAAACGGTTCTCTACACGAAAGCACCTAAAGATCTGAAATCCTTCTTGCCGAACACAACGCCACCAGTAAAGCTGTCTTCCAATACAAATTGTTTAACGACACTGTCGCTAAGAGCTCAAAAGGTGCTGCTCTCAAGGCCTCCAGTACCAAGTTTAAATCCCAAGAAGGTACCATCCTGCGAAGTGGTGACCTAACAATCTTCACTGCCCTGAAGAACCACAGGACGTCTGGCTGTGCCGACAACATCTGTTCCTTCACCCGGCCTCTAAAACGAGCTAGAGCTGCCAACTGCACTCTCAGCGAACTGAGTGCCAGACCTTTATCGAGCCCTCCTTGGAGAAAAAGCAAAATCTCAGGCAACCGTGAGGCAAACAGCTTAATGCCCCTCTCACCGCACCAAATCTCAAAGTTGCGCCAAACCCGAATGTATGCCAAGGACATAGACCGCTTCTTGGACCTCAACATAGTAGCTATTACATCCACCAAATACCCTCGGCACCGCAAGCGCTCCCTCTCAAGACCCATCCCATAAGCGAGAATCGATCCACCTGCGGCATCAACACTGGTCCCTGACTCAACAGATTGATCCGATCGGGAAACCTCTAAGGCTGTGCCACCAGACAGCGCCTCAGATCCACATACCAAGGCCTCCTTGGCCAATTGGGAGCAATGAGAATCACCTGACCCTCGTGCCCTATTAATCTTTGAATGACTCAACCTACCATCAGCCATGGCGGAAAAACATACAGAAGTTCATTCTTCGGCCACGGCTGCACCAATGCATCCAAGCCTTCCGACATGTGTGTCCTGTGCCTGCTGAAAAACCTTGGCGCCTTTGTATTGTCAACTGTGGCCATAAGATACATGACTGGTTGACCCCAACACACTGAGATCGTGAAAAACCGCTGCATTCAGTTCCCACTCTCCTGGATCCAGAACATTCCGACTGAGACAATCTGCCTGTATGTTGTCCTTTCTTGCCACATGTGCCGCTGACAATGCTACCAGATGGCACTCTGCCCACTGCAGCAACTGCTGATTCTCTTCCAGCAAGAGGATACTGCCCGTACCTCCCTGTCAGTTGGTATAGGACACCGTCACCGCATTGTCGGAAAACACACTAACTGCCTTGCCCTCTACCAGACCCTGGAAGTCCAGCAAGGCTAGGTACACTGCCCGAATCTCTAACCGGTTTATCGACCACGCTGTCTCCTCCGTGGTCCAGCATCCTTGCTCACCTGCCCCAGACAATGCGCCCCCCAGCCCAAGAGACTGGCATCTATGATAACCAATATCCATTCCGGCTGCTCTAAGGGCATCACCGCCCAAACATGACTGGGCTCCAGCCACCAGTTCAGACTTGCCCATACATCCTCTGGACATACCAGCTTCCGGGACAAGATTTGCTCTTGAGGTGACCAACGAGACAGGAGCACCCTCTGAAGCGGTCGCATATTGGCCCTGGCCCAAGGCACGAGATCAAACGCCACTGCCATGGATACCAATAACTGCATGTACTTCCAAACCGACGGAGCCTGCATGCGCAAAAACCCCATCACCTGCCCCAGAAGCTTCTGCACTCTGTCCTCAGGCAGACACACCGCTCCGACTACCGTGTCGAACAGCGCTCCCAAATACACCAGCCGCCGCACCGGCTGTAGTTGACTCTTTGCCCGGTTGACCACCCAACCCAGGCCTTCCAAGAACTCTACTACTCGTCCAGTTACCACGAGCGACTCCCCCTCGGAGTCCGCCCAAATCAACCAATCGTCGAGGTAGGGATGAACTTGAATACCTTCTTTCCGCATCGCCGCCGCCACTACCACCATAACCTTTGTGAAGGTGCGCGGCGCCGTTGCCAGCCCAAAAGGCAGGGCTTGAAACTGAAAATGACCCATAGGAATGGCAAACCTTAAAAACCTGTGATGAACTGGTCTGATCGGGATGTGCAAATAGGCCTCTGTCAGGTCTATGGAAGAAAGCACCTCGCCTGGCTTTACCACCAAAATCACTGATCTCAGGGTTTCCATCCTGAAGTGCGGCACTCTTAAACAGCGGTTGACGTGCTTGAGATCCAGAATGGGCTTTTTGGGGAATAGAAAGTAAATCGAGTATCGACCTAACCTGCACTGGTCTTCCGGGCACCGGAACCACCGCCCGAAGAAACAACTGCTGAAGAGTGTTCTGCACCGCTTCCAATTTTTCTCGCGCTTTGCAGGGGGAAACCACAAAAGACTTCGCCAGAGGTCGATGAAACTCCAGCGCTTATCCCTCATGGATGACTTCCAGAACCCACTGGTCCGTTGTGATGGCGGCCCAGGCGGAATAAAACTGCTGCAACCGTCCGCCTACCGGAATTTTTGCCTGGGCCCTCCCCATTTCATTGCAGCTTTTTGGACTGATTCTGCAGGGGAGGGACATAGCCCCTGCCAAATCCCCGGGCTCCCCGAAAGGACTGCACCCTGGCTACAAACCGCTCCCTTTGATAAGGAGTATACCGTGCTGCCCGAAATCTGCAAAAGTCCCTTCCTTGACCTCTCTGCAGACCTCCCGGCCGCGGACCCTTCGGCCGGTCCTCCAGAAGTCTGCCGCCCTTAGAATCTCCCAAATCCTTAACAATCTTATCTAATGCCTCCCCAAATAGCAACCTGCCCTTATACGTAAGCTTACTAAAACGCGACTTAGAAGACGCGTCAGCCGACCAATTGCGCAACCCTAGAAATCGTTGCGCCACAATGACTGAAGTCATAGTCTTCACTGAGATTCTAAGCAAATCATAAAAGGCATACGCTAAATAAGCTGCTGCCAATTCCAGCTTAGGCCCCTCTGAAGGAGAGACGTTCTCCTCAGAGGCCCCTTCTCCTTGGCGCCAACGAATGGATGCTCGAGAAACATACGCTACACAAATGGATGCCTGCAGCACCAGAGCACTGGAGTCAATTGCCTGCTTAAGAATAGCCTCTAACTTTCGGTCCTGGAGATCTTTAAGGGCCGCTCCCCCCTCCACCGGAATCGTAGTCTTCTTCATCATGGCTGACACCAACGCATCCACCTTTGGCATGCGCAACAACTCTTTCTCCTCTTTCGGAATCGGGTACAGGCAGCCAATGGGCCGACTACCCCGGAGGGAAGCCTCTGGGCACTCCCATTCCGATTCCACCATCTGCTTAATAACCCTATGGACCAGAAAGCACTTCTGTTCCGCTTTAAACCCCTGGAGCAACGGATCTTCCAGAGGCTCTTCTTGCACCACCGGAGGGTGTAAATTCAAGGCAGACAGGGAATGAGCAATGAGGGCTCCCAGTTCCTTCCTGCGAAATACTTGGAACATGTTTGGATCATCGCCTGGCGCAATCTCTCCTTCCTCCAATTCCGCTGTCCATGGATCAAAGCTAGACTCTGCCACAATCTCTCCGTACTCTGACCCTCGAGATTCCGAGGCCTGCTGCCCCCAGACATCTAAATCGGACTCCAACTCTCGGCCTCCATGGGTGGTACCCTCCCACAGGTCCTCTCCCACCCCTAAATCTGCTTTCTGAGGACCTGCCTCTTGCCTGCTCTCTCTTTAAGCAATAAGCTTTATGCATGAGAGAATAAAGTCCGCTGAAAATAAGGGCTCCAACCCTTCCTGCAGCCCCAATAACGTTGACTGAACCTGCCCCACAGGCTTCTCAGACTCTGCAGGCTTTGTTGACTTGGACTTCTTTTTAACAGATTTCTCCATCAGCGTGGAAGCGGAGCCCTTCTCAACTAAAATGGCTGCTATTTCCGCCTTTTTTTGCGACCGGCTCACCAGCTCCTCCGACAGCGATTCCTTGTCCATCACACAAAATCCTCTAACACACCGCTGCGACGCACAGAGGACCTGCAAAACCCCAGCCACGACAACCCACAGCTGCCTCCGCACTGAGCACCCGCTGCCGACACCGGAAGCATGCGCCACTAAAACTACTATCTCGCCTCGACTCAGCTCAGCCTGAATCCACCTCAGTGCACCAAACCCCAAGCCCCTATGGCTTGCTGTTACCTACTTCGCGGCTGCCCTCTGCCGATCTACTGCCTCCCGCAGCCAGCAGTCAGCGATCAGCTGCTCCGGCAAGCAAGGAGAGTGCAGCTGGGGCTCGCAGGCACTTCCTTCAGGCAGAGGACTGAGGTCCCGACAGGCCCTGCCTCTTCTGCCTTTTCTCCCACCCCCCCACCCCCCCCCCACCAGTGCAGGGAACTCTTAAAGAGAACCTCCTCTGGACTTACTGCCCTGCTAGAGCACACCAGAAGGTCCCTTCTTTTTTTTTTTTTTTTAATTTATCAATTAAAATTTTTCTTCAAACTGCTCTCCTTAACCATAAACTGAAAGCAAAGAAAAAACAATGGTCCTATCCAGCTGCTGAGGACTGAAGATTGAGTCTCTGGCACCAGGAAGAGCTGGATTGGGTGTCAGCAAGACTTTGTATCTTTCAGTCCTCAACTGCTGGAGGGCGCTGACTACCCTACCTTTTCTGGACTGGCCTGGAGAGACGAAAAGGAACAACCTTTAGTCTCCTTCCTGTAGCTTGTGCAGGCATCAGGGACCCAGACTGATGTACTGCAGGGAAGGAGCTCAATAATCCCACCCCATGAGGCTTTGAGGTCTGAAATGTCCCTATGGGCATTTCATAGGCATAAGGATGTTCAGACCTCAACTTTCACTGCTGTCTTGAGGGGAAGGAGAGTCCCGTCTAGATAAACTTCCCTTATGGGGGCAGAGAGGGGGATCTTCCCTTTAGAAAGGGATGAGCCCTCCTCTAATGACCTGTTTTCATAGAGACTAGTGACAGGCTTCCCTCAGTGTAAGGTATCCCTGTTTTGGAGAGCTTGCTGAAGCCAAGCAGATCCTCTCTCCTCCAAAAGGAGCTCAGGACAAAAGCCCATTTAGAATGGGAGCCACTCACGGTGGTGTTGAGAGGTGCTAGGTTCTCAACCCTGTCCTCGGGACCCACCTAGCCAGTCGGGTTTTCAGGATAACCACAATAAATATACATGAGAGACATTTGCATATAATGGAGGCAGTATATGCAAATAGCGTAGTTACTCACCTGTAACAGGTGTTCTCCAGGAGCAGCAGGAATCAGTCCTCACTTATGGGTGACGTCGGCGCCGACGGAGCCCTCGCGGAGCAATTTTCCCCAGCTTTCAAAGAAAGCCTTTGGGAATTGCAGCGCGCATGCGCGGTCGTCTTCCCGCCCGAAGGTGCCATCTTAGCCAGTCAGATGACATAGCTAAAAAAGACAGCATAAAAATTTGTAAGAAGAACATAAGCAGACGATTGCAACTCCAAGGGGAGGAGGGAGGGTAGTGAGGACTGATTCCTGCTGCTCCTGGAGAACACCAGTTACAGGTGAGTAACTACGCTTTCTCCAGGACCAAGCAGGAAGTCAGTCCTCACTTATGGGACTCCCAAGCTCAAGGCTACCGGAGACCCTAAGCACAAAAATGAGCTCCCTCTAGCTCAGCAGCACAGAAGGAAAGAATCTTCGCTGAATTATCACCCACCGGTAGCCCACATCCGGGATGGAGGGTAGGAGTTGCTCAGACCTCAAAGAGATTACGGAGGACTGCCTGTCCGAAAGCACTGTCCCTACGGGACTCCCTCTCGAGACAGTAATGGACCGCAAAAGTCTGGCTCGAAGACCAAGTAGCGGCCCGGCAGATGTCTGCCAGCGGAACAGAGCGGAGGTAAGCCACTGACGTGGCCTTTGCCCGAACACAATGAGCCGTGACTCGACTTTCTAAGGAGAGTCCGGCTGCCCCATAAGCCCAAGAGATACAGTCCGCAACCCAGATGGACAGAGTACGCTTGGAGACCGGGAGCCCCAATTTATTGGGGTCAAAAGACACAAAAAGCTGAGCAGCTTTACGGTGCTCCCGCGTACGGTCAAGGTAGAAGTTCAACGCCCTTCTACAGTCCAGGGTATGGAGGACCGTCTCAGCTCGGCTGGAGTGTGGTCTGGGAAAGAAGGTTGGAAGTACCACCTCCTGATTCATGTGAAAAGGGGAGACCACTTTAGGCAGAAAACTTAGGGTGAGTCCGTAGGACTACCCTATTCTTGTAGAACCGAGTGTAGGGGGGATCAGACACGAGGGCCTGCAACTCACTCACGCGCCTAGCGGAAGTGAGGGCTATCAAGAACAGCGTTTTCCAAGACAGAAAACGGAGGGAACAGGTAGCCATAGGTTCAAAAGGCGGACAGGTGATCCGCTGTAAAACCATATTCAGGTCCCAGTCAGGTGCTGGCGGGCGCAGAGGTGGTTTAAGTAGAAGGAGACCTCGGAGAAACCTCGCTACGAGAGGGTCGTTGGAGAGAGGTCTGCCGTCCACCGGCACATGATGTGCTGAAAGAGCACTGAGGTGAACTTTGACGGAGTTGGACTTAAGTCCCAGATTAGAGAGGTGTAGCAAGTACTGTAAGATCACCGACACCGGGCAGGAGAAGGGATCCTGAGACTGCTGGGAACACCAGATTGCAAAGCGACGCCATTTAAGGGCGTAGCATTTGCGGGTAGAAGGCCGTCGCGAAGCCAAGACGACCTCCTCCACCTCCGCCGGCAAGAGAAGAGGAGCAAGGACTACCCTCTCAGCAGCCAGGCCATGAGGTTGAGAGACCTGAGGTTGGGGTGCAGTAGGGACCCCTGATCCTGAGTGAGGAGATCCGGTTGTACCCCCAGAGGGAATGGATCCTCCACCGCCAGTTGCAGCAGGAGCGGAAACCACGGCTGCCTGGGCCAGCGAGGGGCCACCAGGATCATGAAGGCTTTGTCTCGGAGAACCTTGAAAAGAGTCCGAGAGACTAACGGGATGGGAGGGAAAGCGTACAGAAGGCTCCCCGACCATGAGATCAGAAAGGCGTCCGCCGCAACCCGAAGTGGGTGCGGCTGACGAGAGCAGAAGCGAGGAAGCTGCCGGTTGTGAGGACTGGCAAAGAGATCCACCATGGGGAGACCCCACCTGAGGAAGAGCTTCTGAACGATCAAGGGATCCAGACGCCACTCGTGCGGCTGGAGGACCCTGCTGAGTTTGTCTGCCAGGCAATTTTCTTGGCCCGGGAGATAGACTGCCTTGAGGAGAATGCCGTGACTGACGGCCCAAGAGCAGAGTTTCTGAGCCTCCCGGCAGAGGAGGAAGGAGCCCGTGCCCCCCTGCTTGTTCACGTAGAACATGGCAACTTGATTGTCCGTCTGGACAAGGACGGACTGTTGGGAGGTCAGGTGGGAGAAGGCCTTGAGAGCTAGGCAGATCGCCCTGAGCTCCAGGAAGTTGATCTGCTGAGCAGACTCCCACTTGGTCCAGAGGCCCTGAGTACGTGCCTCTTGGCAATGTGCTCCCCAGCCCAGGAGGGATGCATCGGTGGTCAGCACCCGGGTCGGCTGAGGTGACTGGAAAGGCATTCCTAATATCAGGTTCGGCTGCCGGAGCCACCACCGGATAGACGAGACCAGCAGCTCGGAGACGCGCACTAGGTCTGCTAGGCCGCCTGTGGCTTGTCGCCACTGCCGGCGGAGACACCATTGAGCAGGCCGCATATTCAGGCGGGCATTGGGGGTCACATGGACGGTGGAAGCCATATGGCCGAGCAGTCTCAGGAAGCGCCTGGCGGAGACCAGGGGCTGGCTGCGAAAGCGGTCGGCTAGGTCCATGAGCCGCTGAGCCCTGTCGAGCGGTAGGTACGCTCGCGCCTGAGGAGTGTGCAGTCTTGCGCCGATGAACTCGAGATCCTGTGAGGGGAGCAAAGTGGACTTTGCGAAGTTTATGACAAAGCCCAAGTGCTGCAGCAGAGTCACCGTGCGGGACGTGGCGTTGGTGACCTCCTGAGCGGACGCTGCTCTGATGAGCCAGTCGTCGAGGTACGGAAAAACATAGAGGCCGTGAAGCCGGAGATGGGCCGCCACGACCGCGAGACATTTTGTGAAGACTCGCGGTGCGGAGGACAGGCCGAAGGGCAGTACTCTGTACTGGTAATGATTTCCTGCCACCACAAACCTTAGGTATTGGCGGTGGCTGGGGTGGATGAGGATGTGCGTGTAGGCATCCTTTAGATCCAAGGAGCATAGCCAATCTCCTGCTGGAGGTAGGGCAGAAGGATTCCAAGGGTAAGCATTTTGAACTTCTCCCGCACAAGGAACTTGTTGAGGTTGCGCAAGTCCAGGATGGGTCTGAGGCCTCCTGTTCTCTTTGGTATCAGAAAATACCTTGAATAGAAGCCTTGACCTCTCAGGTGGTGTGGCACCGGTTCCACCGCCTGTTCCTGCAGAAGACCTGCTAACTCCTGAAGGAGCAACTCCCTGTGCAGAGGGGGGCGCGGAGGCTCTCCCGGAAAATAGGAGGGAGGGATCTGATGGAAGTGGAGGAGGTAGCCCTCTCGCACGACCTGAAGCACCCAGGCATCTGTGGTGATGCTGGACCACCTGTGGGCGAAGTGAACCAGCCGGCCTCCGGTGCTGGGGGGGACCAGCGGGGGGGGAGAGGCTATGCTGAGCGAGTCAAAAACCCCCACCCTGCTGAGCAGGGGCTGGTGGTGCAGGCTTGGGGGCTTGCTGCCTACGGGACCCGTTACCCCGTCCCTTGGCCTGCTGGCCCTGTTGGGGAGCTGCAGGGGCCTGATAATGGGGGTATTGTTTGTAGGCAGCTGCCTTCCTCGGGTAAAAGGACTTTTTTCCCGAGCCCTTCTTTTTCTGGGAAGGGGCGGAGGTCTTCCTAGAAAGCCTGGTCCTGGTGAGAGTCTCAGTCTCAATTTGTGCAGCCTTTTCCGCCATGGGCTTGCCAAAGAGGTTTTTGCCTCGGCAGGGGACATCGACCAACTTGTCCTGTACCCAGGGTTCAAGGTCGGACGACTGAAGCCAAGCCTGTCGGCGGGCACTGATGCCGGCTGCGGCTACTCGAGCCGAGGCTTCAAAGCCATCATAGGCTGCTCGGAACATGAACTTCGAGCATTCCCGAATACCCGTGGACAAGGCCAGGAACCTCCGCAAAGGCTCCTCGGAGAGACCAGCGGAGAATCCGGCTAGCTCTTTAGCCAGATCCCTGAGATACATGCCCATGTATAGCTGGTAAGTCTGGACACGACAGGCGAGCATAGAGCCCTGGAAGCACTTCTTGCCAAGGCCATCCAGGTTACGGGCCTCCCTTCCAGGAGGCACCGAGGAGTGCATCTTCTGGCTCTTAAGACGATGCATGGCCGATTCCACTACCATGGAATGGTGTGGCAACTGCGCCTTTTGAAAGCCAGGGCTCTTGCGGACTCGATAGATAGAATCGACCCGCTTGCTCAGGACCGGCGAGGAGGCCGGACTCTCCCACATGCGGAAGAGTAGTCGTTCCAGCATAGGAGGAACCGGCACAGTAAAGTGTTCCCTCGCGGGAGAGTCATACTGGAGGGCGTCGAGCTCCTCGGCTCGAGGCTCCTCCTCGGGATCCGCAGGGAAGGCCAAAGCCTTGGCCATATCCCTAACGAAGTCCGAGAACCGGGCATCCTCCGGGGGGGACTGCTTCCGAGGCTCGGACTCCGGAGAGTCCGATGGGACACACCGAGTCCGGAAAGAATCAGGTGACTCTTCCTCCTCAGACTCCCAGACCGACTCCGACGAGGACTCGGTGGGGTCGGCCCGGGCAGGGAGCGGCGCCAGCCGCCCCGACGCCGAGGGAGTCGGCGTCGGCGACCTCGGTCCCGAACGGGAGGCCGAGGGCGACCTCGACCGAGGATCGACTCGAGTTCTCATCGACTCGAGGATCGGCTCGGTCTCCGGGGTCGACTTGGACGTCGATGTCCCGGCGGTCGGGGCAGCGACGCCAGCGAAGCCAGCGAGCAGTGCCCGCTGCTGGTCCATGAAGGCAGACAGTCTGCTCTCCAAGGCCGTCAACCTGAGTCCGAGCTCAGGTGACCCAGCAGCCCCCGACTCGGGCCCCGACGGCGTCGGGCCCGACGTCGGCTGTCGCGGAGGCGAGTCCAGAAGGACTACAGGACTTACCCGGGCAGGCATCTCCGACTCCAGGCGAGGTCGCTTCGGGAGGTGTTCCTTCTCCAAGGACCCGGGGCGGCTGTCGGGGCTATGCGACCTGGCCCTCGCGGAGCCAGGAGCGTCCACCGACGCCGCCCTCGCGGGTTTTTCCTTCCGACGATGGTCCCCGGAGGGAGAACCCCGGTCGGAGGAGCTCCGGCGACGGTCCGAGCTGGAGCCCTTTGACACGGAGGCCTCCGACGAGGTCCGGGTACGGCTGGGGTCAGCGAAGATTCTTTCGCGCTGATGCCGCCGACTTCTCAACGCCTTCGAGGACAGTTTGCTGCAGGGCCCACAGATCAGTTCCTCATGATCCGGGCCCAAGCAGCGGAGGCAAAAGTCGTGTGTGTCGGTTAGTGACATATTTCGGTCACACCGACCACACCGCTTAAAGCCACTGGCAGCCATCGGGGGAAAAAGGGCCCCTGCGAGGTCAAAGGACCGGGCTGCCAGGGAAAACGAAAACGAAAGCTGACTAAGTCAGAAAAAACCGAAAAAACGTTAGAGGACTCGAGACCGGCGTCGCGAGTCCGGGCGGGAAAACGATCGGCGTCGAACCGAAAGAAAAAAGTATAAAATAAGAGGAAAATCAACTTTTTCGCGGGGACAAGACGGGGACGTCTGCAGGGCTCCACGGAAAAAAGAAGACTGGCTAAGATGGCACCTTCGGGCGGGAAGACGACCGCGCATGCGCGCTGCAATTCCCAAAGGCTTTCTTTGAAAGCTGGGGAAAATTGCTCCGCGAGGGCTCCGTCGGCGCCGACGTCACCCATAAGTGAGGACTGACTTCCTGCTTGGTCCTGGAGAACTCTCTCATACATATTCATTGTGGTTATCCTGAAAACCCAACTGGCTAAGTGGGTCCTGAGGACAGGGTTGAGAACCCCTGTGCTAGAGTCATTCAGAGACTCTGCCTGATGCTTCTAGAGGATTTGAAGCACCTCCTTTTTCTGCCTAGAGTAGGCACCTTTGTACTGCCAACAACACCACCATCTCGGAGGAGGAAGGCTTGATCTTGGAGGGTTGCATGGAAGGTGGAAGCTCTCCTGAAGCAGAAGAATCCAGAGCAGCCTATTTAGCCATCATGTTTTACGTTTTGGTTCAGATCACCATTCCAGGGCTCCCCCCTCCTTATACTTGATGACAGCATTGGAAATCAATAACATCTGCCTCCATCTGCTGGTTAGGGAGCACAACCCACTTGTTTGGACTCATCTAGCAGGATAAGGAAGTTGTCTTTATAAAACAGTCCCAAGAGAGGCACCTACTTGTCTTTCACACATAGGTAACCTTATAAAATTACCCTCATAAATTGACAAATGTATATGAAAGGAAGCTTGTCTGTACAGGGCTGTGTACACTGTGAGGGTACTTAACAACATTATATTACTGAAAGCCCTTAGAGTTAACACCACAGATTTAATGACTCAGACATTCCAGGGCCTATTAATTAGCTAATGACCTTGAGAGACTCCACTGAAAAAACTAGGTTGAACTTTCACATAAGAGAAACTAAGTTTGCAATAAACAATATACTTGACAATAAACAATATACTTGGACCACTTTGTGCCAAGGGTACACCGATGGTCCTACGTATTTTGCACAGGCCCTAAGAACTGCACTGCTTGATGTAAGGCTCGACCATTCCTCTTTAGTTCAGTATGTTGATGATTTGCTTTTATGTTCACCAAGTTATGAGACTTGTTTGTCAGATTCCTTGTCTTTATTGTCTCATATTGCTGATTTAGGATTGAAAGTCAATTTGTCAAAACTGCAATTTGTATCTCAAAATGTTACTTTCCTGGGTGTTGCCCTAACACAGGGGTCGGCAACCCGCGGCTCCGGAGCCGCATGCGGCTCTTTCTCACCTTTGCCGCGGCTCCGGAGCACACTGCCCGCCCGGTATTTATGGCGTTATGGGCTCCCTCCCTTCTTCTGCAGCCGCGACTCCCTGCCTGTTAGGGAACCGCGGCTGTGCTTTTAAAATCATCTCGGAGCCCTTCCTGTCTTGACGGGCTCCGTGCAGCATTGTCCCGCCTCTAAAGGAAGTTGTTTACCACTTCCTTTGGAGGCGGGACAATGCTGCACGGAGCCTGTCAAGACAGGAAGGGCTCCGAGATGATTTTAAAAGCACAGCCGCGGTTCCCTAAGAGGCAGAGAGCCGCGGCTGCAGAAGAAGGGAGGGAGCTGACATGGAGGGAGGGGGGCTGACATGGAGGGAGTGAGCAGATATTGATGGATGGAGGGAGGGGGGCTGACATGGAGGGATGGAGGGGGCTGACATGGAGGGAGGGAGCTGATACGGATAGATGGAGGGAGGGGGGCTGACATGGAGGGAGGGGGGCTGACATGGAGGGAGGGGGGCTGACATGGAGGGATGGAGGGGGCTGACATGGAGGGAGGGAGCTGATATGGATGGATGGAGGGAGGGGGGCTGACATGGAGGGAGGGAGCTGATATGGATGGATGGAGGGAGGGGGGCTGACATGGAGGGAGGGAGCTGATATGGATGGAGGGAGGGGGGCTGACATGGAGGGAGGGAGCAGATATGGATGGATGGAGGGAGGGGGCTGACATGGAGGGAGGGGGGCTGACATGGAGGGAGGGAGCAGATATGGATGGATGGAGGGAGGGGGGCTGACATGGAGGGAGGGAGCTGATATGGATGGATGGAGGGAGGGGGGCTGACATGGAGGGAGGGAGCTGATATGGATGGAGGGAGGGGGGCTGACATGGAGGGAGGGAGCAGATATGGATGGATGGAGGGAGGGGGCTGACATGGAGGGAGGGAGCAGATATGGATGGATGGAGGGAGGGGGGCTGACATGGAGGGAGGGAGCAGATATGGATGGATGGAGGGAGGGGGGCTGACATGGAGGGAGGGAGCAGATATGGATGGATGGAGGGAGGGGGGCTGACATGGAGGGAGGGAGGGAGCTGATATGGATGGATGGAGGGGCTGACATGGAGGGAGGGAGCAGATATGGATGGAGGGAGGGAGGGGGCTGACATGGAGGGATGGAGCAGATATGGAGGGAGGGAGCTGATATGGATGGATGGAGGGAGGGGGGCTGACATGGAGGGATGGAGGGGGCTGACATGGAGGGAGGGGGGCTGACATGGAGGGAGGGACCTGATATGGATGGATGGAGGGAGGGGGCTGACATGGAGGGAGGGAGCTGATATGGATGGAGGGGGCTGACATGGAGGGAGGGAGCTGATATGGATGGAGGGAGGGAGCTGATATGGATGGAGGGAGGGAGGGGGCTGACATGGAGGGATGGAGCACTGGTAATGGGGTTGAGGGGACGAGCACTGGAAATGAGCTGATTAGGGGAGGCTAGGACTGGTAATGAGCTGATGGGGGGTAGGACTGGTATTGGGCTGATTAGGGGAGGCTAGCACTGGTAATGGGGTTGAGGGGGGATTAGCACTGGAAGGTACTGGGAGTGAGGACTGGAAAGGGGCTGATATTGGGGAGGGTTACTGGGACTGGAAATAGGCTGATGGAAAGAAGTGAAGAAAACGAAAGAAGAGATAAGAAATGGCAGATGGACCATAGACCACAGAAAGAGAGCTAAGAGAAGACAGGAAAGCAGAAGCCTCAGATCGGGACCAGCATGATCAAAGAATAAATTGGTCAGACAACAAAGGTAGAAAAAATAATTTTATTTCATATTAGTGATTTGACTACAAAATCATCATAATTTTGAAATCAAATATTGTTACTTGTTGTTGTGATATTTTCTGGCGGTTTTTTTTTTTTGTGTGTGAAGGAAGAGGGGTAGTCTTATACGGCGAGTATAGGCCAAACACCTATATTTTAACAGGAAAAGTAGGGGGTCGTATATAGCATTAAGGTAAGAAACAATATATGCAGTGTTAGATTTGTTTTAAATGTCGCAATGGTTTTGCGGCTCCCAGTTTTTTTTTTCCCTTCGGAAACGGGTCCAAGTGGCTCTTTACGTCTTAAAGGTTGCAGACCCCTGCCCTAACACCATCTGGTCGTGCAATTACCTCTGCTAGATTGAAATCTAATCTTTCATTGCCTTTCCCAGCAACACCAGTATTACTGTGCAGATTCCTGGGTTTGTTAATCTTTTGTAAACAATGGCTAGCAAATTTCTCAGACCTTACTGCTCCGCTTTATGCTCTCATTGGGAAAGAAGGACCTGAAGGTCTCATTGTACCTACACTGCTACAGTGGGAAGCCTTTATGAAAGGAAGCTTGTCTGTAGAGGGCTGTGTACACTGTGAGGGTACTTAACATTATATTACTGAAAGCCCTTAGAAAGAGTTAACAGCACAAATGTAAAGGACATTCCTCTGCTGGGGATTTCATGTCAAAGGGCAACCATTTTGCAGACCAAGAAGCACGGCAAGCTGCCCTCCGAGCATCAGTGTCACCAACATTATTGTACTTAACACCATCTAACATGACTTTGTTTTCCCTTTCATCTCTCTTACAGCACTATCAAGATACTCCCTTTGAAACTCAGACTCTGTGGACTTCATGGGGTGAGACCTGTGATGCATAGGGCTACTGGAAAAAGGATCATCTGCTCATTTGCCCTGACAGTCTATTGTTTCCACCTGCCCTGTATCTGCATCATAAGCTTCACCTTTTTATTTTTTATTTATTTATTTAGACAGTTTTGTATACCGCCTTATCCTGCAATCAAAGCGGTCACAGCACAATTGGGGGATACATTTAACACGCGGGGATATGAGACACATATACTAATACTTACAGGGAACATGGGCAATGGAGGGTTAAGTGGCTTGCCCAAGACCACAAGGAGCATCTGTGGGACTAGAAACCCCAGTCCTTCCGGCCCAAGGTTGCTGTCCTCTAGTGGGATTTGAACCCCCGACCTTCCGGCCTGAAGTACCTTGCCCCAACCACTAGGCTACTCCTCCCCTTGCCCTCCACACCTGTCAGCTGTGGCTATGAATCATGCCTTTTCGGTTCTCTAGTATCACCCAAAGGTTTTTACTGTGGCACAGGCTGTGTATGCAGCTTGTTTGGATTGTTTGAAGGCTGGCAGAGTGGGGTCAGTTACGAAAGTTTCTGCCACCCTTCCCAAACCTTCAGGAACATTTTTGATTTTCCAGATTGATTTTACAGATTTGCCCTGTGCCAGAAGGGGGAAATGGTATTTGTTGGTGGTCACTTGTCTTTTCTCCGGATGGGTAGAAGCTTATCCCACTACCAGTATGACTGCTGGGGTCTCCGTCAAATTGCTACTTACTCAGTTTATTCCTGTTTGGGGTGTACCTTTTGTTCTTTCTTCTGATCAGGGTCCGGCCTTCACTGCGAGTGTCTGGGAGGGTACTGAAAATTGGTTTGGTAGTAAAAGACAATTGCACACTCCTTATCTGAAAAGCTCTAGCCAAGTGGAATGGATGAATAGGACACTCAAAGGTCACTTACGCACTCTGACACAGGATTGGGCTACAGATTGGACGGAAGCCCTTCCTTTTGCCCTTATGGCAGTGCGTAATTCCTCCCAGCATGCTCGAGGAGGCCTGACACCATATGAAATAGTTACTGGATGTCCAGCTACTTCTCCACATGAATTGACAGTAATCCCAGATCCTCAACTGTTGCGCAGCGATATCTTGACTTATTGCTCACGACTGCACTCAGTCTTGTCTGTTTCTCCTTTATTGCAGGTGAATCCTCAGCAAGATACTCCTTCAGAGTTATCGCATCCGGAATTGAAGCCAGGAGATTGGGTCCTGATTAAGAACTTGCATCCAAAGACACTTTTGGCTCCCAAGTTCCTAGGTCCATTTCGTGTGCTCCTGGTGGGATACTCAGCTTGTAAAGTGGAAGGACAATGTCGTTGGATACATCTTTCACAGTGTAAAAAGGCTCCTTCACAAGATCCAGAAGGTGGTTCCCTGCATCTGTGAATCAAGAGAGGTGTCTTCTATTGTTGCAACGCAGAGACTCATTCAGATTTGGACAACAGTGATTTCCTATGAAACCTCTGTGCATATGATTCCATGTAGTATGTCTTGTATATAGTTACCCCGGTTATCCAAGTTATTTATGCCCTGTTACCTGTAAACTCATACGTGTTGAATGTACTGAGCATTTTGTTCCATGTGAACCGCGCTGATGATGAATAGTGCGGTATATAAGAGACTGTAAATAAATAAATAAACAGTGATATTGCTGAAAAGACTATCATGATTAAGTGCTTTTTGAATGAATTATATAAGAAACCTTTTCCAGCATCTATACTTATGATTAGGTTGATAAAATTAGTTTGAGTTAGTTCTTTACTGATATGTAAGCAATGACCTTTTGGCACTTAACCTCTACTTCGTGAAGAGAGTGGGTGTTGGGGGTGGTTATAGTTATAGTGTTTATCTTCATAGTACTAAGGAGGATAGTTGTGTTTTCATTTTTTCTCAGAACATTTATTTTTGGAGTAATTAATAGTTTTAGATATTTAGAGGTCTGTTAAGAATGTTTCCTTATCTGGTCGTAGTTGTGTTATGGCATATTATTGTTAATGAAGCAGTACTGCATTCAAAATCTTGGGAACGTTATGGGGAACACCCAAATATTTTTGAGTCACATTTACACTCAGTCACAAAACACTTTAATCTGTCAGATTGTGCTGTTTGCCTTCCAACTGTGATGGCCACTCAGCATGGGTTTCTGTTACGAGCTAAGCCTAAAACCTTTCAAGAGTTTTGTGACATAGCTTTTAATCTAACCACTGTACAATGGTCTCATACAACCACAGACCCTAGAGTGATTAGCCCTATGCCTCTAAAGTCCCCTCCAATATGTTTTACGGCTCAAAATACAGGGAAAAAGGTAGGGGACACTCCTTGGAGCATTTGCAAAACAGTAATGCTACATAATTTCTCTACCTGGTATAAAAAAATCCCATGAAAGAAGTTCGTTTCAGTAGTACAATTAGTGACAATTCAAAGGAACCAAGTGCATGATCATGAATTGTTACAGTATAATAGTTCCAGATACCCAACCCCTTTGAATGACTAGTTCAGACCCAGACATACCTAACTGGAGTTGCCCCATGTTAGGGTATTACCATCCCTGGGAACGTAATCTATCTGTGGGCATTGAAGAGATGAGTATTACTCAGTGGGCTTTGAATAATTGTACACAGAATATATCTTGTCCCCACAAGTTGACAATTTGGGAAAGTGGGTTAGTGGCTTTGGAAGGAGATTATTTTGTGTGTGGTAATCTTGCATATACAGAACTGCCTAGAGGTTGGTCAGGTACTTGCTATGTTACTCAGTTAGATAACCCATAGCGATTTTTACCGTGCCAAAATATTACTTTATTATCAACCCCGAATGATTCTTTAAGAAGAAAAAGAGTAGTTACTCACCTGTAACAGGTGTTCTCCAGGAGCAGCAGGAATCAGTCCTCACATATGGGTGACGTCGGCGCCGACGGAGCCCTCGCGGAGCAATTTCCCCAGCTTTCGAAGAAAGCCTTTGGGAATTGCAGCGCGCATGCGTGGTCCCCTTCCCGCCCAAGGGTGCCATTTTGCTCAGTCTGATAACATAGCGAAAAGACAGCAAAAGTTAGTAAAAACAATGGATAAGAATGACTGCAACTCCAAGGGGAGGAGGGAGGGTGGTGAGGACTGATTCCTGCTGCTCCTGGAGAACACCTGTTACAGGTGAGTAACTACTCTTTCTCCAGGACCAAGCAGGAAGTCAGTCCTCACATATGGGACTCCCAAGCTTAAGGCTACCTGAGACCTCAAGCCGAAAAATGAGCTCCCTCTAGCTCAGCAGTACAGAAGGAAGGAATCTTCTCTGAATACAAATCCGGCCGGTAGCCCAACACCAGGGCCGGAGGGTAGGAGTTGCCTAAACCTCAAAGAGATTGTGGAGGACTGCCTGTCCGAAAGCACTGTCCCTGCGGGACTCCCTCTCCAGGCAGTAATGAGCCGCAAAAGTCTGGCTTGAAGACCAAGTAGCGGCCCGGCAGATGTCTGCCAACGGAACAGAGCAGAGATGAGCCACTGACGCAGCCTTCGCCCTGACACGGTGAGCCGTGACTCGACTCTCTAAGGAGAGGCCAGCTGCCCCATAAGCCCAGGTGATACAGTCAGCTACCCAGATGGACAAAGTACGCTTGGAGACAGGTACCCCCAACCGATTGGGGTCAAAATAAACGAAAAGCTGGCCAGCCTTTCTATGCTCCCGCGTACGGTCAAGTTAGAAGGATAAGGCCCTCCTACAGTCCAGGGTATGCAGAACTGTTTCAGCCCGGTTGGTATGCGGTCTGGGAAAGAAGGTTGGAAGAACCACCTCTTGGTTGAGATGAAAAGGGGAAACCACCTTTGGAAGAAACTTAGGGTGAGTCCGCAAGACCACCCTATTCGAGTAGAACCTAGTGTAAGGGGGCTCAGACACTAGGGCCTGCAGTTCACTAACGCGCCTAGCGGAGGTAAGGGTTACCAAGAAGAGAGTTTTCCAGGAAAGGAAACGAAGAGGGCAGGTAGCCATAGGATCAAAAGGCGGACAGGTAATCCGCTGTAAGACCACATTGAGATCCCAGTCAGGGGCTGGAGGGCGCAAAGGAGGCTTAAGCAGAAGGAGGTCTCTGAGAAACCGCGCCACCAAGGGGTGTGCGGAAAGAGGTCTGCAGTCCACCGGCAAGTGATGTGCAGAGAGAGCACTGAGGTGGACCCTGACAGAGTTGGACTTGAGGCCTAGATTGGAAAGGTGAAGCAAGTATTGTAGTACCACCGATACCAAACAGGAGAAGGGGTTCTCAGACTGCTGAGAACACCAGACGGAGAAGCGACGCCATTTAAGGGCGTAAGACTTCCGGGTGGATGGTCGCCTAGACGCCAGGACGAAAGCTTCCACCTCCGGAGGTAGTAGGAGCGGAGCTAGGACTACCCTTTCAGCAGCCAGGCCATCAGTTGAAGGGCCCGGAGGTTGGGGTACAGGAGAGTGCCTTGATCCTGAGTCAGGAGATCGGGCTGAAACCCCAGAGGAAGAGGGGTGTCCACCGCCAGTTGTAGCAGGAGCGGGAACCAGGGCTGTCTCGGCCACCTGGGCGCTACCAGGATTACCGAGGCCCTGTCCCGGAGAACTTTGAAAAGCGTCCGGGACACAAGTGGCGTGGGAGGAAAGGCATACAGTAGGCCCGTGGACCACGGGATGAGGAAAGCATCCGCCGCTACTCGGAGAGGATGCGGGTGCCTGGAGCAGAACCTGGGAAGTTGCCAGTTCAGAGGACTGGCAAAAAGATCCATGGTGGGGAAGCCCCACCGGAGGAAGATCCGCTGAACCACCAACGGGTCTAACCTCCACTCGTGTGGCTGCAGAATCCTGCTCAGTTTGTCGGCCAGGTAATTTTCCTGTCCCGGCAGGTAAACAGCTTTGAGGAGAATGCCATGGTCGACTGCCCAAGAGCAGAGTCTCCGAGCCTCTTGACATAGAAGGAGGGAGCCGGTGCCCCCCTGTTTGTTTACATAGAACATGGCAACCTGATTGTCCGTCTGGACCAGTACAGACTGATGAGAAGTGAGGTGAGAGAAGGTCCGTAGAGCTAGGCGGATCGCCCTAAGCTCCAGGAAGTTTATCTGCTGAGCAGCCTCCCAAGGGGTCCAAAGGACTTAAGTACATGTCCCTTGGCAATGTGCTCCCCATCCCAGAAGAGAGGCATCTGTCGTTAGCACTTGGGATGGCGGAGGAGACTGAAATGTCATGCAGAGTACCAGATTGGGCAGATGAAGCCACCATTGCAGAGAGGAGACCAGGCGGTCGAAGATCTGTACTAAGTCCGCAAGGCTCCCTGTGGCTTGATGCCATTGAGTGCAAAGGCTCCACTGAGCAGGCCTCATATGTAGACGGGCATTCGGAGTGACATGGACCGTGGAAGCCATATGGCCGAGCAGTTGTAGGAATTGCCTGGCAGAGACTAGGGAAGTGCTGTGAAACTTGCTGGCCAGAGCTCTGAGCTTGTTGGCCCGTTCCAGAGGCAAGAAGGCACGAGCCTGCAGAGTGTCCAACCGTGCTCCTATGAATTTGAGATCTTGAGAGGGGAGCAAAGTGGACTTTGCGAAGTTTATGACAAACCCCACGTGCTGAAGCAGAGCCACTGTGCGCTGAGTGGCCTGAATGACCTCTAGGGAAGACTGTGCCCGGATGAGCCAGTCGTCTAGGTAGGGAAAGACAAAGAGGCCTTGAAGCGTCAGGAAGGCTGCCACCACTGCCAGGCATTTGGTGAACACCCTGGGAGCGGAGGATAGGCCAAAGGGCAGTACCCTGTACTGATAATGATTCCCTGCCACAACAAATCTTAGATATTGCCGGTGGTCCGGATGGATAAGGATATGAGTATAAGCATCCTTTAGATCCAAGGAGCATAGCCAATCTCCCTGCTGGAGGTAGGGCAGCAGGATTCCAAGGGTAAGCATCTTGAACTTTTCCCTTTGCAGGAACTTGTTGAGGTTGCGCAAGTCCAGGATGGGTCTGAGGCCTCCTGTTCTTTTTGGTATCAGAAAGTACCTGGAATAAAAGCCGTGACCTCTCAGGTGGTGGGGCACCGGTTCCACAGCCTGTTCCTGAAGAAGACTTGCCAACTCCTGAAGGAGTAAGTCCCTGTGCAGAGGGGGTCTTGGAGGCTCCCCTGGAACGTAGGAGGGAGGTACCTGGTGAAAATGCAAAAGGTAGCCCTCTTAAACTACCTGAAGCACCCAGGTATCTGATGTTATGGCTGACCACCTGTGGGCAAAGTGGGCCAGCCGGCCTCCCGTGCTGAGAGAAGCCAGTAGGGGGGAAGAGGCTATGCTTACGGAGTCAAAAACCCCCACCCTGCTGAGCAGGGGCCGGTGTAGTGGGCTTGGGGGCCTTCTGCCTACGGGACCCATTACCCTGTCCCTTAGCCTGCTGACCCTGATGGGGAGCTGCTGAGGCATGATATGGTGGGTGGTGTTGTTTATAGGCAGACACCTTCCTCGGGTAAAAGGGCTATTTTCCCGAGCCCTTCCTTTTTTTGTGAAGGGGCAGAGGTCTTCCTGGACAGGCGAGTCCTGGTTAGAGTCTCGGACTCGAGTTCTGCAGCCTTTTCAGCCATGGGCTTGCCAAAGAGGTTTTCACCTCTGCAGGGGACATTGACCAACTTGTCCTGCACCCATGGCTCGAGGTCGGATGACTGAAGCCAAGTCTGTCGGCGGGCACCGATGCCGGCCCCGGCTACTCGAGCCGATGGTTCGAAGCTATCGTAGGCTGCTCGAGAAATAAACTTCGAGCACTCTCGAATACCAGTGGACAAGGCCTGGAACCTCTGCAAAGGTTCCTCGGAGAGACCAGCAGAGAACCCGGAAATTTCCTTTGCCAGGTCCCGGAGATACATGTCCATATAGAGCTGGTATGTCTGGACTCGACAAGCAAGCATAGAGCCCTGGAAGCACTTCCTACCGAGGGCATCCAGGTTCTGGGCCTCCTTATCCGGAGGCACCGAGGAGTGCATCTTTTGACTCTTGAGTCTATGCATGGCCGATTCCACCACCATGGAATGGTGCGGTAGTTGTGCCTTCTGGAACCCGGGGCTCTTGCAGACTCGATACATGGAATCGACCCGCTTGCTTAACACCGGCGTCAATGCCGGGCTCTCCCACATGTGGAAGAGAAGTCTTTCCAGCATCGGAGGAACCGGTACAGTAAAGGCCTCCTTCGGGGGAGAGTCATACTGGAGGGCCTCGAGCTCTTCGGCTCGAGGCTCCTCCTCCGGATCCACGGGGAAGGCCAAAGCCTTGGCCATATCCCTCACGAAGTCGGAGAACCGAGTATCCTCTGGGGGGGACCGTCTCCGAGGCTCAGACTCGGGCGAGTTGGAGGGAACGCACCGAGTCTGAAAAGAACCGGGTGACTCGTCCTCCTCCGTGTCCCAGCCCGACTCCTCCGTGGAGGAATCGAGCGGCTCCATGCGGGCGGGTGCCGAGGACCTCTGCCCCGTCGCCGAGGCCGGCGTCGACGACCTCGGTCCCGAACGGGAGGCCGAGGGAGACCGTGGCCGAGGATCGACTCGAGCCCGCATGGACTCGAGGATCGGCTCGGCCTCCGGGGTCGGCTTGGACGTCGACGTCCCGGTGGTCGGGGCAGATGCACCGGCGAGGCCAGCGATCAATACCTGCTGCTGGTCCATGAAGGCAGCGAAACTGCTCTCCAAGGCCGTCAACCTAAGTCCAAACTCAGGAGACCCAGCAGCCCCCGACTCGGACCCCGACGGCGTCGGGCCCGACGTCGGCTCCTTCGGAGGCGAGTCCACGAGGACTACAGTACTCACGTGTCCAGGAGACTCCACTTCGAGATGAGGATGCTTCGAAGGCCTCTCCGCCTCCGAGGACCCGGGGCGGCTGACGGGGCTATGCGACCTGGCCCTCGAGGGACCAGGAGCGTCCTCCGACGACGCCCTCGCGGGTTTCTTCTTCCGACGACGATGTTCCCGGGCGGGAGACCCCCGCTCAGAGGAACTCCGACGATGCTCGGGGCCGGAGTCACGAGACGTCGAAGCCTCTGACGAGGTCCGGGCCCGACCGGATGCGGAGTCAGAGAAGATTCGCTCTTTTTGAGACTGCCGACTCAACGCCTTCGAGGACATTTTGTTACACGGACCACAAATCATTGGGTCATGATTGGGTCCGAGGCAACGGAGGCAGCAGTCGTGTGTGTCGGTAAGAGACATAAGTCTCGTACACCGATCACACTTTTTAAACCCGCTGGCAGCCATCGGGGGAAAAAGGGCCCCTGCGAGATCAAAAGACCGTGCTGCCAGAGAAAAAGAAAAAATTGGCGGGAACGCCAGTCACTAAGGACAAAAACCGAAAAATAGTGAACGGACTCGACACCGGAGTATCGAGGCCGAGCGGGAAAAGGACACGGCATCGAACTGAGAAAAACAGAACAAAAAAAAATCAACTTTTTCAGCGGCGATCACAAACTACGTCTGTAGGGCTCCGCGGAAAAAAGAAGACTGAGCAAGATGGCACCCTTGGGCGGGAAGGGGACCGCGCATGCGCGCTGCAATTCCCAAAGGCTTTCTTCGAAAGCTGGGGAAATTGCTCCGCGAGGGCTCCGTCGGCACCGACATCACCCATATGTGAGGACTGACTTCCTGCTTGGTCCTGGAGAAAGAGATATTCCCCCTCAGGATAAGGCCATAGCAGCTGCACAGCAACTAGTAGACTCTACAAGTCCTTTAACTAAATCTCAGATTGATGTATTTACGGGTACTGTTTGGCTTTCAACATTTGGAGCAATAGCACCCACAAGAGAATATGGTACCCAGATTATGCGGTTACAGGCAGTTGTTGAACTTACAGCCCTGGATCTCACAGAGGCAAATAGTGTGTTACAAGGTGCAGTGGACAAGGTGTCTGCCTATGCAGTCCAGAATCGCATGGCTTTAGACTACCTCCTAGCGAAGGAAAATGGAGTGTGTGGATTAATCCTTGATCATTGTTGTTCTCTGCTGGATAATGAAGGAAAGGTAGTGAAAGCCTACTAGATAAGGTTAGAAATCGTACTTTTGTCACAAGTAGTAGTTATGCAAGTTCTTTTTCCGATTTCTTTGATTCTGTCTCTTCTTTCTGGAATTCACTGTCTAAGCCCCTGCGAGGCATGTTAGCATCACTTTTTTGGAGTTTTTGGGGGTTTTATTTTAGGAGCATTGATTCTCTGTGTAATGTCTGCTTGCTGCAAGAAGTCAGCGGACTCTTTGATCCCTAGGATGATGTTGCAGATTGGCCCAGAGTCTATGTACAATCCTTCTTTAATATCAATGTCTGAGTTTCCTTACCTTTGAAATGATTCTTTGCAGAATCAGAGGGGGTACTGAAAGGAAGCTCGTCTGTATAGAGCTGTGTACACTGTGAGGGTACTTAACATTATATTACTGAAAGCCCTTAGAAAGAGTTAACACCACAGATTCAGTGACTCAGACATTCCAGGGCCTATTACTTAGCTAATGACCTTGAGAGACTCCACTGAAAAAACTAGGTTGAACTTTCACATAACAAGAGAAACTAAGTTTGTATAAGAAACAGATAGTGCAGGGAGAAACTTTCTCTTCAAACAAAGATATGAAAACTGCTTGTGTTAGAATTATTGTTTAAGAAGTTATGTCTGGAAATAGTAACATAGTAACATAGCAAATGACGGCAGATAAAGACCAGCATGGTCCATCTAGTCTGCCCAGCACAATACATGTATGTCTCCTCATGATGACCTATGCTAATTTATTTTATTTATTTATTTATAGCTTTTCTATACCGCGCTCTTTTTCATCAGCGCGGTTTACAATGAACAAGAATACTCACAGCAAGCAACAGGTTTACATGAAACAGGAAAATTCAACTGGGATACTAATAAGATACTGACCTATGATAGAGACATAGAGATGCACATTATGAATATACGCGATGCTTGACGTAGAACAATAAGGTGAAAAATTATGCTGTGTAATGGAATTTTGACCTATAAATAAAACAGCCAAAGTCTGTGATGTCAGGGAGACAAGGTGCAAGCTTTGTTCTCTCTCCCAAAGCTTTGGTGGTTTTTATAATACCAGTGTGTGTTGTGTTTTGTATTATTAACCGTACTTGCTTCCTTCTCACTGCTCTAGGTGTGGAAATCCGTTACCCGAGAGCCCAGGTGCTGTTGCCGGTGAGGGGAGGTGCAGAGTACACAAACAGTATACTCCCTACGGATGTCACTCTTTTTTCGAACATTTCTTTGTGTAAAATGACTGTTCCTATTGTGCATGGCACCAATCACAAGGGTGTCCAAATTACAGCCCATAAGCCAAGAAAGGCATGCAGTAATCTTTCCTCTAGATAGATTCTGCATTCACTCCCACAGTGCTTTTGAATCTGACCCTCCATGCCTACCGGTAACCCTAAGAGGTGAAAGATTTATAGCACAGCAGCAGCTACAGGTCTACAGGGCTGGGAGGGCCCTGGTAGCAGGAAAGCCATGAGATATGCGAAAGCTGGTGAGTTGCTGAGGGGTGAGTATGTCCTTTGAAGAAGAAAAGGGAAAACAAAGGGATAGAAAAAGAAAGTGTTGGGAGAGGGGGAAGAGAGTACCTTGTATGGTAAGGGTAGGAAGGGTAAGAGTTCCTACGGGGAAGGGAAGTAGGGAAGAAAGAGTCCATAGAGACTGACAGAAAGAGGAAACAAGGGCCTGAAGGAAGGCAGGAGGGGGAGGTAGAAGTGTAAACCGAGCCTGGGTAACAAGAGTACTGAGGATGTGGGCCCTCCCTTCCCCACTCCTCACACTGCAGGCCTCCACCTGCCCCCCACCCCACTGATGGCTCACAATGTAAACGTGTAGGTCGGGAATTTATTTTATTTATTTATTTGACATAAATAATGTTAAATAAATAATTAAAATAAATACCCAACCTACAAAGAGTTATCCTCTAAATTTTCCTTTTTTCAATTGAATACATTTTATCATACAAAATACTGTGCTTCTTCCGTGTATTTTAGACTTACCTTCTTAGATGTTGTTTCAAATGTTGAAGGGAGCATATTGGGGAACAATTTAAGTGCAATTGGAAGCAGGAACTCCATAAATGGAACAATTATGAAGACAAGGAAAGGGACAATGCGAAAGAGATCAGCACATATCCGAAGGAACTGAAAGAAAATAAAAATAAACATCTGAAGAGAAACAATAAAATGTTTTGTGTGATGAATTATAATAGTGGATATAAACCTGGTGCTCTTGTAATTTGTATTTATTTTATTTAACAGTTTTTTCATACCGCACTCTTCAATATCAGTGCAGTTTAGAAATAACAAATTCTGCAAAGACAAAGGGAATAGCCTTGCGCATACAGTGAACAATGAATTCCAAATTAGGAAACAAACAAATCTGTAAAGCACATAAGGAAATACAGAATGACACAAAAAAGATAGCTACTTGCCTGTAGCAGGTGTTTCTCTATGGACAGCAGCAATGTTCCCGCTAAGCTGCGCTGGGTCTGCCGCCAACATTCCTGCCGGTGGGGGGGGGGGGGGGGGGAGTGCAGAGCCCTCGCAATGTTCTCTTTAATCTACGCCGGGTCCTCCGCCAGCATTCCTGCCGGTGGGGGGAGGGGCAGAGTGTCGCTCACTCTGCACCTCCCCCTGCCGGCAGGAATGTTGGCAGCGGACCCAGTGCAGGTTAGCAGGAACATTGGACAGCAGGAATAAGTGCTCAAGTATGGCTGATGTCTTCCGATGGAGCCCAAGCAGGAACGCTCCCCAGCTCCTATTGGAAGCTTTGGGGAGGTTCTACCGTGCCTGTGCGCCTCCCTTCCCGCCTGCAGCTGCAGCACTATCTTAAACTAGTCTGATAGCATAACTGTAGCAGAATACAACTCCTCGGGGAGATGGGAGGGTTGAGAGGACTTATTTCTGCTGTCCACAGAGAACACTTGCTACAGGTAAGTAACATTTTTCTCCGTGGACAAGCAGGAATGAGTCCTCATTATGGGACTTGCTAGCCACCAAGAACACTGAGAAGCCCAACAGATGCAGATAAACTATGTACAAATGCGGAAATTCTCTTGTTTCTTTTTTTTTTTTTTTAGTATAGTAACCTGGACAAAATAGAATGGCCTAGAGGAGATGGAGTTGGATTCTAATCCCCAAACAGATTCCAGATTGGCTAAAGTTGCTGTCATGTCGGCAGTCCCCCATCTAGACAGTAGTGAGATGTGTATTGTGATAAGGAAGCTTATCATAGCTCAGGAAGGAGCTATAGAAAAGGTGAAGTGACTCTGAACAAGCAACCTGTCAGTTCTGGTAGAAATAAGAAAACAGAATTTTCCCATAAAAGACTACCAGTCCCAGAATGCACCAGGTTTCCAACAGCCATTAGAGGAGCTGAAGTGGGGAAACGTGTGTTCAATCAGGAGGGCTATGAGGTAATCCCCAAGCACTCATCTCAAAGGGCAGGGCCTGATTCAGCACAGCTGTGCTGTGCTAGGGTGGAGCACTCATCTAAGCAGAATAAAGGCAGAGTTTATTCTACAGAGATTTATCCTCATCCTCAGTTTCATCTGGGAGATCCTGGGCTTGGATATCTTCATGATCTTGGACAGCTTCATCATCTGGAGGATCATCAGAAGCAGAAGCCAGAGCGGACGGACAGAGAGGGCAAGAAACCCTTTGGAAGAAAGAAGAGAAAAGCATTTGGGAGGTCTAAAGGAGTCCAGAGCAGTACGTATACTGGGAGACATTCAAAAGGCCAGCATACACCATTGGACTTGGGAAAACCAGAGGAGTGGTGCTGCAGAGCTAGGAATCTCCAGACGGTACCTGTGAGGGAGACGGCTGCACTTGGAAGGGACCCTAGGACCTGTGCCAGAAGGTATGTGAAGAGAGATCCAGTGTCCAGGGATCTGGATTGGAAGGCTGGATATAAGAACTGGACTACATACTGGCCAGGCTATTTAGAGAGGAACTCTAACAGCAATGGAAGCTCAGGTATGAACACTGATCTCTATGCCCTAGCTATACCCTTGAAAGACAGCAGGGAAACAAGTATTCTCCTGAAAGTGCTCCATTGAGAAATTCCTCTGTGCCAATCCATGATTTTGAACCCATGATTGTTGAAGAAGGGGGAGAGGTGGTAGATACAGGCTGTGAATACATGGATTGCTCTCTGTCTAAACTCCTTTGGTAATTTACTGTTACAAAGTACAACAACCATCACAAAGAAATACAAACTTGTTCTTTAATCTACTCAGAAAAGCTCCTGAGTAGGGTTTGAGCCACGCAGTAGAAAGCAAGCCAGCTAAGGGGTTTCAGCTGGGTAACTGCTAGCAATTGAGCCTTACCTAATTGCTTGTGAGCTCTGAGGAAATCACTTCTGAGTCTTTGTGTGAAGATATAAGAAGTTAACCTGAAAAGAACAGTTTTTCCCTTCTTTGTGGGTTTTGCTTGTTGTTTGATGCACTGCTAAGAAAGTATTAGCTAGAGCCTACAGAAAAGACCAGTTTGTTACCAACCAGGTCTTTATTCTTCTGATTTGATTGCCTGACAAGTTCAACTGTTTTCCTGATTTTGTTTTTCTAAGTTTAACACTGAAAGCAAGTATCCTGTTTTATGTGCTACCAAGCATATCTGTGTTGGGAGAAATAACCCCATAAATAAATATCTTATTGGCTTTACACTCAAGCACAACTAATTATTGTGAACGGCTGTGTCTGGTGTGAATGGACTACATTTCCCACAATCCCTTGCAAATCATATTAGTATATGCCTTTGCCAAGACTGTGAACATTCTCACCCAGGCATCCGTCTGACAGTATGTGTGGACAGAGGACTACATTGCAGCCCTGCAGATCTCTTCCATGGAGGCAGAGCGTAAGTTGGTCAATGACGCAGCCATAGCTCTAACATGACTATTAAGGCTCAGGCCTGACTGGGCATAAGCAAAAGAGATGCAATCTGAAAGCCAAATTTTAAAACAAAGCATTTGGAAATGGCAGCCCCTAGCTTACTGAGGTCAAATGAAACAAAAAGTTTGATAGACTTTCTATGGGCTTTTGTCCGCTCCAAGTAGAAGGAGAAGGCTCATTTGCAGTCCAACATGTGGCGTCCCCTTTATGGGCATGAGGCCTTGGGAAAAACATTGGAACTACTTCTGACTGATTAAGATGGAAATCTGATACTACCTTTGGAAGGAATTTAGGAGGAGTATGGAGGACCATTATTATAATGAAATTTGGTGTTAGGCAGGTGAACCACTAGAGCCTGAAGCTCGCTCACTCTGCATGCTGAACTGACTGCCACCAAAAACAAAACCTTCCAGGTCAAAAGCTTCAGAGGACAGGAGCTGAGCAGCTCATAGGGAGCTTTTATAAGCTGCGGAAGAACCACACTGAGGTCCCAAGACACTGCGGGAGGTTTGTAGGGTGACTTCAAGAGAAGCAACCCCTGCATAAAACGATCAACTAAAGGCTGTACCGAGATGGACTTTCCTTCCACACCTCGATGATAAGCTCCAATTGCACTGAAGTGGACCCTAACGGAATTGGGCTTGTCTCAACTCAGAGAAGTGCAGAAGATACTCAAGCAGTTTTTGTGTGGAACAGGCAAAAGGATCTAGGGCCTTGCCCCTACACCAGACCGCAAAGCTCTTCTATTTGCAGGAATGAGACTGTCTCATTGAGGCCCTCCTGGAGGCCAAAAGGACTTCAGTCACATCATCCGGCAGGTTGAGCTCAGACAACATGAACATCTCAATATCCATGTCATGAGGGCCAAGGGCTGGATGTTGAGGTGCAACATCGTCCTGTCTTCCTGCAAAATTAGATACGGTATATAGCCAAGCCAGAGCGTCTCCTGACTGCTATAGCAGGAGGGGAGACCAGGGCTGTCTGAGCAAGTAGGGAGCAATGAGAATCATTGTGCCTCCGTTTCTTCTGAGCATCTTCGCAATGAGAGGTATTGGAGGATATATATACAGAAGACACTCCCCCCCCCCCCACCCCCACCTGTGCAGGAGAAAAGCATCCGAAGCTAGTCTGCTGGGTGATCTCACCCTGGAACAGAACTAATCCACCTGGGCATTCTGTGGCGTGGTGAACAGATCTCTCGAGAGGGTGCCCTACTCCCAGCAAGATGCAAGTCGCAATGTCCCTGTCCAGTGTCCATTCGTGTGGTTGGAGGACTCAACTCAGTCCGTTTGCCAGAGTGTTTTCTTCACCTGGCAGGTACGTGACTCTCAAGTCCATCCCATGTGCGATGGCAAACTTCCACAACCTAACTGCTTCCCAACACAGGAAGTACGAACCTGTTCATCCCTGCTTGTTGATGACTTGATTGACTATCTGAATCAGAACAACTTGGTTGACCAGCCAATCTCAGAAAGTTTTTAGAGCATTTGCTACAAATCTTAACTCCAAGAAATTGATCTGATGGAGACTTTCTTGGATGGACCAGTGGCTCTGGGTGTGAAACCCATCGAGGCAAACGCTCCACCCCAGCTTGGATGAGCCTGTCATTAAATCTTTTTGGGATGGAAGATCCCTGAGCAAATTGTGGTAGACTGTCCACCATTGCAATGACTAATCGAGAGGAGTGGTGACACACAGACAATCCCCGATATGACCCATGGCATGGGTCCACTGAGTCCTCAGAGCCGTCCGAGCTTGCTTCATCTGGAGGTGTGCCAAGGGCGTGATATGCACTGGGGAGGACATGTGGCCTAGTACAGTCAACATCCTGCAAAGCTGATATCTTCTGACTCAATTGAGTCTCCCGCACTACTGCTGTCAATCTGTGAAGTCTATCGTGCGGGAGGAAGGCTCTCTCCCGAGTTCTGTCCAGCCAAGCTCAGATGAATTCCAACTGCTGGGTAGGTTGAAGGTAGGACTTGGGGTAATTTATAATGAACCCTAGTAGTTTCGGCACCCAAATGATAAGTGTGTTAATTTTGGAACCCCTTCCAGGATGGTATTCTTGATCAGTCAATCGTCCAGAAAGGGGAAGACAAACAATCCCAGTGTTCGGAGGTAAGCAGCTACTACTGCAGAAGACATTTTGTGAAAATGCAAGGTGCAAGGCTAGGCCATAAGGTACTGGAAGTGTTGTCCCTCCCAGGATGAATCTGAGATACATCCTGTGAGTGAAATGTATCTGTATGTGGGTATATGCATCCTTCAGATCCAGAGAGCATAGCCAAATCTCCTTTTTGAAGGTAAGAAAGAGTGCCTAGAGAAATCATTCTGAACTTTTCTCTTACCAAGTACATGTTTAAGTCTCTTAGGTCTAGGATGGCACGGTATCCCCCACCCCTCTTTTTTGGGGGGGGGGATCAGGAAGTACCTGGAATAAAACCCTTGCCCTCTTTGTTCTGGTGGCATGAGCTCTGACAAGAGGGCAATGATTTCTCTCTGCAGCAGTTCCTGATGCAGAGGGTCGAGGCGATGCACCCTCAGGGGGGCAATTTGATAGCAGATCCAATAAATGTAGTTTTTAGCAGCTTTGAATTATCTGTAGAACCCATGAGGCCTGAGGTGATGAGGGGCCACCTTTGAGCAAAAAGAGTGAGCCTTCCTCCGACCGGAGGGTTTCCTAGTGTGGCTACTGGTAAAGTGGTTATGCTCTGAAGGAACCAGTCAAAACCCCAACCCAGGCTTTGGCTAAGGAACCAAATGGGCTTTCTGAGCTTCTCCCAATGCTGTTGTTGATGAGGAGCCTGTTTGGGCTGGGAGGTCTGGGGCAAAGGAAAGTACATATGTCTACAAGAGTATGTTTTTTTTCTGTCCCCTTCCTTGGTACCTCCTGCAATAGGAGGCTGGTTCAGATGTGCATCTTGAGAGATTACAAAGAGTGACATGCTGCTTATCTATGAAGCCAGTCTTCTCTTTGTTCTGTTCCCCGAAGAGATTCTCTCCATGGCATGGCACGTTAGCAAGCTTGTTCTGCACAGATTGTTCCAGGTCTGAAGACTGGAGCCAGGCGGGTTTCTGGGCACCAATACCTACAGCAGAAGCTCTCAATGCCGTTTTGAAGATGTCATAGGTCGCCCAGGCCATGAACTTCGAGCAGTTCTTGCCGTGAGCCACTAGGGAATGATACTGTTCCAATTTCTCTGGAAGGAAAAACAGAGACAGGTTGCCAAGTACACACATGACGTTCAAGAACATGCCCATAAAGAGCTGGTAAGAGGCCATATGGGCTATGAATACCTTGTCCCTAAAGAGCCCAACATCTGAGCCTCCCTCCCCAGGGACGGTGAAGAATGAATCTTGGTACTCTTGGATCTCTTAAGGGAAAAAGAGAAGACCAATACGGCAGGCAAAACTGGGGAAACTGTAAAACGCAGGATCCCCAGGAGGGGGGAAAAAATCAATTACCAAGCAGAAAGATGATGGAACACATCCGATGGGCTTTGTGGAAAAACGAAGACTGGTTTAAGATGGCACCATGGCGGCAGGCGGGATGGAGGCACACAGGTATAGTGGGAGCCTCCTAAAAGCTTCCAAAAGGAGCTGGAGAGTGATCCCACGTGGGCTCCATATGTGAGGGCTCGTTCTTGCTTGTCCACAGAGGAAAAAAAAGACCATACAACTTATCCCATCTACCCATCCACACTAACAACTAAACTCCCACAGAGATTCTCTGTGGTTGGGCCATGACTTCTTGAATTAAGACACTATCCTACATTCCACCAACAACGCTGAGGCTATTCCACACAGGGCCAGCCTCAGAGTTGGTTCAGGGTGTTGGCACCCTAGGCAAGCCTTAAGTCTTATAGCCCTCCCAGGGCTGTCAGAATCTATTGTTTCACTTTAGATGTCCTGCTCTTTCCCGTGGCCATGCACCCCCTCCCCCTCCCAAAAGGAAGCTGATGCCCTATGCCCTAGGCAACCGCCTAGTTTGCCTGATGATTGGCCCAGCCTTGGTTCCAACAGATCCACCACCCTTTCAGTTAAAATATTTCCTCAAATTACTCATGACGTTACCTCCTTTCATCCTCATCCTAGGACCCCTAGTTCCAGAGCTTCCTTCCTAATGAAAAATAGGTCCAACTCCTTTGCATTTACCTTAGAGATATTCAAATCACTCTGTTATAAAACTCTTATCCTGCCTTTCTTTCCAAGTAAAAACAAAGCACGCCCAACTGTGTTGCAGAGATATAGAAGAAAGGCTCTAAAGCAGACTTTGCCAGAGAAGAAACCTGACCCTTTGGGGGAAGAAATGAAACTCCTCTCTAAAATGGCCAATCTCCTCCAGCAAACTGGAAAAGATGCTTCAAAAAACTGCTCATACTTCACATCCTTCACAAACCACACCAAGAAAATAAAACTTCTAAGATACACTTCTGTCCCATAACAACACTGACAAAGAACCAACATATGTGACATTTTCGCTGCTCCAAAGACCCTGGTTTTTGAATAGGGCCAGAGATTGATTGAGGCATGATGCCGAGGGTACTCAAAGCCGAAATAAAGAGAACGCAGGCATTTCTCAAAATGAACCAAGAAGGCCCCTCTACACCACCGGAGCAAGACTGCCCATAGGCTTCAGTGCCTAATTTCAACAAAGTGCTTCTGAAAAAAGGCTCAACATGATTCCTACAAATGCCTACCAACTATAGTGAGGTTCCATGCCATATAGGTCCTGCGTGGGATCAAGAGCACTGAAGTCCAACTCTCGTCAAGAATCGCACTCAACAAGAGAAGACAAGAGAAAGCTCTTGCATCCTACTTTCAAAAAGAGAAATTAGACTTACCTGCTAATTGTGGTTCCTTGAGGAACCAATCCCGCACCTCTGGGTAGTGTACCTCTTCCAGCAGCTTTGAGACTGAGCATGTCATCTTTTGATGACACCAGTGTACTTATGCAGCTGGCACTGCCTACCAGCCCCAGGAACCTATTGACAAAGCAGATTCACAGGAGCAACAAATAAGAAGTGAAACATTATAAAACATTCTACATCTACAAGCCCTGACTCCCTCATTACTTGGGAAGGAATCCTTCGACCCCCCTCCCCCAGAATGAGGATGATTACCTGTGGCTAACACCATACTGCAGGAAACGTAAGACTGACAGCTCTCCCGGTACGCCCCATCTGCCTCTTACTCTCCGGTACTCCTTGAGCACTCTCCCACCAAGAATATCCACTTCAGGGCCGGAGCAACCTACCTGTGTAACATAAAACACATTTTGGGAGGGATCCGAGACTGGACTGGAGTTCCTCAAGGAACCACAATTAGCAGGTAAGTCTAATTTCTCTTTCCTTAACATCCCTCCAGTCCAGTCCTGCACATCTGGGATGTAACAGAGCAGTTAAACTAACAGGAGAGACCCACACAGCCAGCCTGAAGCACCGCCGCACTGGAACAAGCGTCCTCCACCACCTGAAGATCCAGGTGATAATGTTTTGAAAATGTATGAAGCGAAGACCACGTTGCCACTCTGCAGATCTCCACTGAAGGCACTAGACTGAACTCCACCCACAAGGCCGCCTGAGTTCTCATGCAACCCCGCCGGTACCACCTTGCTCTTCAAGACATACGCCAACACGATTGCTTCCCTGATCCATCTGCCGCCACCTCACCTTTGCGCAGCCCACCAAACAGAACAAACAAATGATCCGATTTTCTAAAGGATGATGTCTGTTTCAAATATCATCGCAAAACTCTTAACATCCAAGAGACGTAGCAGAGGATAGGCCAAGTTCCCTTCCACGTCCATCAGAACCGGTAAAGAAACAGTCTGGTTCAAGTTAAAAACTGAAACCACCTTGGGCAAGAAGGAAGGAACAGGCCGCAGGACCTCTTTCTCCCCTGATAACGAAAGGAAGGGCTCCCGGCACAACAAGGCTTGAAGCTGTAAAATTCTGCGCGCTGAACAAATTGCCACAAGAAAAACTGTCTACAGAGACAAATCCTTCAGTGAGGCCCGGCTCAATGGTTCAAAAGACTTCCCTATGAGTGCTGTCAATACCAAATTAAGATCCCAAAACGGTACTATCGCCCTCCGCGGAGGATGAAGGTGACTAACTGCCCTCAGAAATCTTAAGATGTCTGGGTGTGACCCTAAAGCCACCCCCTCAATCTTTCCCTGATAACAGGAAATCGCCACCATTTGTATCCTCAAAGAACTAGTGGCTAGGCCCTTTTTGAAACCGGTCTGCAAGAACGACAAAACGTCCGGGACCGAGGTAGTGGATGGAAGACCCTTCCTATCCACACACCACAATTAAAAAATGTGCCACACTTTGATATACACTGGACAAGCAGACCTCTTCCGGGCCTTCAGCAAGGTTGTGATCACTGGACCGGAATAAACTTTCTCCTCTTCCCTCACCCTTTCAAGAGCCATGCCGTAAGAGAGAAACGATTCACCTGCGGCATGTGAATTAGCCCCTGTGTCAAGAGATCCTCTTGAACTGGAAGCCACCACAGCCGGTCTGCCAGAATCCATACCAGGTCTGCATTCCACAGGCGCCTTGGCCAATCCTGGGCGATCAAAATAGCCAACACCCGGTGAGCTTCTATCTTCTGCACAACTCGACCTATGAGTGCCCACAAGGGAAACAGAGAACACCTGCACGGGCCACTTCTGTACTAGTGTGTCTAGGCCCTCCAACATTCGTTCTCTTCTCCTGTTGTAGAAGCAACCGGCTTTCGCCGACTCGATCACCAACATCAGGTTCATGACCAGTGTGCCCCAGTGGCACACCACCTGTTCGAACACAGCTTGGTTTAACTTCCATTTGCCAGGGTCCACTGGCACCCAACTGAGGTAATCTGCCATCACGTTGCTGACACCTGCTATGTGCACAGCCGACAACACCTGGAGATGATTCTGCGCCCAGTCAAACAACCTTTCGGCCTCGGTCTCTGGAGTTGAGCTGCCTGTGCCTCCCTGTCGGTTTATGTAGGCTACCGTGGTTATGTTACCTGAGAAGACGCAGACCGCCTTCCCCTGCAACCAAGGCTTGAATCTGCGGAGCTCCAGGCCCACCGCCTACATCTCCAGCCAGTTGATGGACCAAAGGGACTCCTGCTGGCTCCACTGACCCTGTGCAATGCACCCTTCGCAATGGGCCCCCACAACCAGACAGGCTGGAATCAGTCATCAACAGGATCCATATCAGCGACTTGAGGGGCATGCCCCCTTCTAGACTTCCCAGACGAAGTCACCACCTGAGGGCCTTCTTTGTGCTCCTCGGGCATGGAAGTACTTGGGCCAAGGGCTTACTCTGGTGAGACTACTGACGAAGGCAGAGCTCTTTGTAATGGCCTCATGTGCGCTCTTGCCCATGGGACCAATTTGAGTGTGACTGCCATGGTCCCTAGGACATGCAGATAATGCCAGACAGACTGCTTTGCCATCTGCAGAAACTGCCGCACCAATCTTCGCAATCCCTGCGCCCGCTGCCCCAGCAAGACAACCTTTCCTGCGCCGGTGTTAAAGCGTGCTCCCAAAGATTTTAGCTCTTGGGGTGGAATCAACTGACTCTTGTCCAGGTTGACCGAGACTTTGTAGAAACTGTACCATCACATTGTTACTCTTTCGCTTTCGCTCCTTGACTTTGCCTGGATTAGCCAGTCATCGAGGTACGGGTGCACTAGGACTCCTCCTTTGCGGAGTGCCACCGCTACTACTACCATCACCTTAGTGAAGGTACGAGGAGCCATTGCTAGACCGAACGGCAATGCTCAAAACTGAAAATGACCCATCGGTACTGTGAAGCGGAGAAACTGTTGGTGCTCTGGTTGAATGGGAATGTGCAGATACGCCTCCATGAGATCGAAAGACAACAAGAACTCCCCGCTCCTTATCACCACTATGACCGATCTCAACCTTTCCATGTGAAAGTGCGGCACCCGCAGACAATTCACGCCTTTGAGATCGAGAATCGGACGAAAGGAACCTTCCTTTTTGGGCACCACAAAATAAATAGCGTACCGACCGCAGCCGTAGTGGTCGCCAGAAACTGGCACCACAGCCCTTAACTGCAGCAGCAGTGCCAGGGTGTCTTTCACTGCCACTGCTTTGTCCGGCACCTTGCAGCGAGACTGAACAAGAAGTGGGCCACTGAACGAGCCCATTCGAGAGTACAGCCCTCCCCAGATGACTTCCAGGACCCATTGGTCTGAGGTGATTCAGACCCAAGCAGGGTAAAATTCCTGCAGCTGACCTCCCACAGGTGGCATCCCTACCTGGGCCCCCCTTGCTTCATTGTGATCTCTTGGGTCCTGAGGTTGAGGCGACACCAAAACCCCAGCCTGCGCCTCAAAAACCCTGAAACCCTTGCCCCCTAGAGGAAAATCTACCCCTCTGGTAAGGGCCTAATCGAGATGTACAAAAACGCTTAAAATCTCTCGGCTGTACCTGAGCAGAAGGTGGATTGTGGGACTGCTTCTGCTTATTCTCAGGTAGGCAACCTCCTTGGGACTCACCCAAGTCCTCGACCAGCTTGTCCAACTCCTCCCCAAAGAGAAGTTTACCCTTAAAGGGGCGTATGCTAAGACGGAACTTGGAAGAACTGTCCGCTGCCCAGTTTTGAAGCCACAGATAGCGGCAGGCCGCCACCAGCGAGGCCATGCTCTTAGAGAGTCTTCTAATGAGATTGTAGTGGGTATCCAATGAGGTAGGCGGTCCCTAATTCCAATTTGGCCGCCTCCCTTAACAGATCCGCCACCGACTCTCCCAGCTGTTGAACCCATTACGACCAATGCAAACAGGCTCTGGCCACCCAGACTCTGCATATGGAGGCCTGCAGCGAGATGGCGTTGATATCAAAGGCCTGCTTTAACAAGGTATCCAACTTTCCATCTTGGCCATTCTTGAGAGCCGCACTATCTTCTACCGGGATCATCTTCTTTGTAACTCCTGACACCACCATGTCCACCTTAGGTGACCAAAGGAGATCTCACTCTTGGTCCGGTAATGGGTAAAGGAATGCCATGGTGCACACCCCTCTGAGACCAGCCTCCAGAAGGTCCCACTCATCCTGGATCATCTATTTCACCACTCTATCCACTGGGAACATCTTTTGCTATTTTCACACCACCTGAAGCGCAGGGTCCTCCAGTTTCTCATCCTCGGCTGGTATTCCAGTAGGTATATTCAGAACCCTCAAGGACTCCCCAATTATTGCTGGCAACTCCTCCCAGCGGAACACTCACACAACCCGCGGCTGATCTTCCTGCTCTGGAATCTCTCCTTCCTCCAAGTCCTCCTGCACCTCTAGCTCCATATCTAGGTCTTCTCCTTCTGCCCCCTCAGATATGGATATTATTGCCATTCCTCTGAGGTCCGAGCTCTTTTAGCAGCCGCTGTCCCAACATCTCCAGAGACTGCTGCCCTCTTGATGCCACGTTCCAGCGCTGCAGGGCAGCTGGGCACCTCCCTTGCTGGCGCAGGCAAAATGCCTTGTGTAGGACAAACTCTGGTGAAAAATCACCCGGAAACCCCCCAACTCCGAGTCTGTGGAGTGGAGGAACCAGGAGGGGCTGAAGGGCTTCCCTAGAACCAAAAGGACTCCCCTGCCTTAGTTTGTCTTGCAGGTCCTGTTCTAAAGAAGTTGCCTCTTGTGTGCAGTCTAGGCAAATGCCCGTCTCAGAGACTAGCCCCCGCAGTCTGGCCAGCATCTTGGAATAGACTGGACTGTCTTCTGCTGAGTCTTAAGGCGCACCTAGGAGTCCAGTGAACCCAAAGGCAGCAAACCCCAAGGGATACCACACTGCAGGCAGACTGACAGAATAGCACTGCAGCGCAAGGCAAAGAATCCCCAAATTAAGGCAATACAAAGCCACTAAAAGAAATTACAGAAAGCACAGTTACTTACCTGTAACAGGTGATCTCCGGAACAGCAGGAATTAGTCTTCACATGTGGGTACGTCGGCGCCGACGGAGACCGCACGGAAAATGCTCCCCAGCATCCAATCAGAAAGCCTTTGGGAGCATCCCCCGCGCCTGCGCGGTGACTTCCCGCCCTTCCAACAGTCTCTCCTCAGTTGGGTTTCATAGCTGAGACAGAAGGAGAGAAGAGGAAAGGAAATAGACAAATACAACTCCAAGGGGAGGCGGGTGGGTTGTGAAGACTAATTCCTGCTGTTCCGGAGATCACCTGTTACAGGTAAGTAACTGTGCTATCTCCAGGAACAAGCAGGAATGAGTCTTCACATGTGGGGACTCCCTAGCTAAGGGTGCCAGGGGAGATCCCATAAAATGCATATCCCAGGACAGGATGGCATTTTCCAACCTGGATCCCCGTCATCCCCCGAGGGATGGGGTGTAGGAGTTGAATAGAGCAGAGCTGTAGGGGAACAGCGAAACTAAAGACTACAGGGAAAAAAGTCTTTAGAAGGTATGACAAGCATCATTAAAAAAATTTAATGAACTAGCACAATGTAGAGCTTACCTACTGGATTGTAGGAAGTAGACAGTAGGTGCAGTAGCGGAATCTTCAAGGAAACTCCGCAGCAGCGAGGAGAAGTCCCAGACTGGGATGGGCAGGAGACCCAGGTGTCCACCGGGGCAGGAGAAGATCGGCAGGTCCCTAAAGAGAAGCTTTTACGGGAAAGCTGGGACCCGTACAGGAGCAGAGTCATAACAGTGAGGACTAAAAAAAGGAAGGCTGACCGATCTAGTAATTTGGCCCAGTCCGGGAGGGAAGAGGGGGTATGGAAAAAAAGCCCCCATTCCCAAGGAGAACTGAAGTGAACTCAGGAATACTAAAGATGCACACTGTCTCTCCTAGCAGGCAAGAGATAGGAAGACATTGAGTGTGAGACTGCATAGACAGGGAGATGTATAACAAAAATAGAAGCTGTTGATGCACAGCAGTAATGGTTAGTATAACCAGTCCCAGTTACTGAGCCGTATAATAATAGGCAAGGTGACAGTCTGGACCCCATAAGAAAATTAAAACCTAAGCACCGACAGTCATGGAGATAGGCATGACATATGGCGCCATGGACATCTCCCGGTATGCGCCTACCCATATATATCTATAGATATATATATACGGAAGACATACATGTCGATGCATGTGAGAGTATATATGCCTAGACAAGGGTGATATATAGCAGAGACGGGGTGGGTATGCCACCCAGGCGCAAAAACAGGTATGCACATACAGACATGAAATAATCATAAGACGACACGCCTGCCACTGAGCCACAGAAAAACCTTCACGCGGGGGATGTGATGGTCCAATAATAGGGGTGAACCCACCTGAAGAAATATAGAGACTCCATTTCTGTGGAGCAGGGGTATATTCTGGTCAGAATGGGAACTCCGTGGACATTCACGCAGAGAAACTTGTCCCTTGCAAAGGAAAACCCCGCAGAGACCAAGGTCAATGCTCTGTGGCAAGGGCCCATAATAGAAAGCTTCTCCGAAGAATGCAGAGGGCATTGTGCGGGAGAATTATAAGATAAAACTGACAGCAACTGAACAAAAACAATAGAGGGGATTCTCCTGTATGAGAACAGAGAGAAAACCGGCAAGGTAGCGGAGACACCGTCCCTGCCGGAGGAGTTCAGAATATGCATTGAAGGAAGACAACCAGACTACGCTGGAAGGAAAAAAAGGATTTCAGCATGGCACCAACTCAAGCAGGGGAAAACCCTGGGAGAGAGGAAGTAGGAAAGTGACCCACCATGTGGTAAGTCTGCTGAAGGACAGATGCCCCAGCGGGAACAGAAACTATCCTGGGATAGTTGTAACCTCCCTTCATGGTAGAAGCATGGGAGAAGTCTGTGGCCCATGGAGAAAGTATCCCAAGAGCATAGCATACTGGAAAAGGAAGAAAAAACCCAGCGCAGGGTTTGAGGAAGAGACTTCCGCAGAGAAGAAGTTAACTGTATGGTGCACCATGCCGGAACCTATGGGCGCTGGTATGGGTAGACTGGTTTGAGCCTGGAGACCTCAGACTAGGATGAGACGTCCCTTGCTTGTGTACACCGGGGGAATGGACAGAAGAATGGTGAACCCTCCTCCTCTTCGGGAGAGAAGGGTTTGTAGGATATTTCCCACGTCCCGGGGAAAAAGGAGGCTTGGGATGGTTTCCATAGCCAGGGAAGTCAGTGGAGCAGCGAGCAACCTGACGTAAAGCCTCCCTATTGAAGAGATTTTCTCCAGTACAAGGAGAGTTACCCAGTGTATGTTGTGCCCATCTGCTCAAGCCGGAAGCTTGCAGCCACGCAGTACGACGTGCTCCAATGGCAATAGCCGAGGATCTGCTAACAGACTCAAAAGAGTCTAGGGAAGCACGGTAAAGAAACCAAGAGATGTTCCTGCTATGATTAAGAAGCAAGGAATAGTCAGAGGCCTTAGGTTCTGACAAGAAGGGGGACAGAAGAGATAATTTCTCTGTGACCTCCTGAAGTGTTAGACTCATATAAAAAATATATGAAATGATTCTGGAAGCCAGCATAGAAGTTTGGAAGGTTTGACGTCCAAAGGCATCGAGTGCTTTAGATGCACAACCTGGCGGATAAGAAGAGTGTTTCTTCTTACTCCTGACCTTCCTCATCGCTGATTCCACTACAAGGGAATGATGTGGAAGCAGGGTGTTCTGAAACCCCGGAGAGGGAGGCACCTGATACAGAACATTCATGGCCGTAGAAGGCGCAGGAACCTTCAAAGGTGATTCCCAAATCCTCAGAAGAAGGTCCTGCAAGGAATGATGTAAAGAAAGCATGATGGTCCCCTGTTCGGCAGAATCTTGGGTAAGGGTAGGGCCAGGAATAGGAATGGCAAGAAAAGCTGCCATTTCAAGGAGAAATTTCCAAAACGAAGGATCTCCCAGAGGAGTTACTCCCGGGTCGGCTGAGGCCGAATGAGGGTTGTGAACACCAGAGGACCCACGGGGCTGGAGCAGAGAAAGAATTCTGCCATATGGGGGACGGTACTGACAGTTCCGATTCAAGGCAGTCAGTACTGCAACATCGGCACCCGGTATCGATTCCAAGCTAGGCATAGAAAGGATCGATGGCACTGGTGGGACTGCAGGAATAGACATCGATACCGATGCCGGCATCGGTGCCAGCTGAGCAGGTAGCGAAGGCTGCCAAAGCGGCACCGAGGTAACCAGAGAGCTTTGGAGATTATCCTCGATACTGCGTAGTCGGAAATGACCTGGACCGGTTCCCCACCGCATCGGAATCGAATCATCCAGACTAGATATCGATTCTAGACTGGGCATCGAAGAGAGCGAGGCTATCGGTGCATGCCGAGAAGACACCGACGTCGGAGGTGGCATCGGCGATGCCGCAACCCCAAGTCATCTAGACTGGATATTGATTCTAGACTGGGCATCGAAGCGAGCTGGGCTATCGATGCACGCCGAGAAGGCACCGACGTTGGTGGCGGTACCAGCGATGCCCCCACATGAGACGCGATCGGGATCGAATCGGTCGGTGCCGAAGGCACCGCGGACGTCCGAAGACGATGCCCCGGGACGAGAAGAACACTTGACACCGGCACCGACACCGGGGCATCGGTAACGCTTGAAGCCGGTACCCCCCTCAAGCATGGCGAAGGGAGATGGACGTCCCTCTGGGGCGTATCGATCGGCTCCGACCAGGAAACCCGATGACGAACCCCGGTGAAGAGTGGGACACCCGACGCCGATGCCGATGCCGGGGCATCTGTATCGCTCGAAGCCAGCATCCACCCCGCGGCTGGCCTGGATACATGCAAGCTAGCCTGGTCCGGGTCGATCGGTCCCGAAGGTACCGGGGGCTCCAGATGACGATCTCTAGTGGAGAGCGGAGCATTCGACACTCGTGCCGATGCCGGGGGGCCGGCACCGCTCGAGGATGGCACCACCCCCGGGCAAGGCTGGGAGGCCGAAGAGCCAGCCCGGGTCGGATCAAACGGTCCCGGGGTTACCGAGGACACCACACGACGACCCCCGGTGAAGAGTGGAGCACTCGACACCAGTGCCGATTCCGAGGAAGCGGTACCGCGCGAAGCCGGACCGCAATCCCTGGTGGCGAGTGGAACACTCGACATCGGGGCCGATGCCAGGGGAGCGGAACCGCTCAAAGACGGTACCAGCCCCGTGCATGACTGGGAGGCAGGCAAGCCAGTCTGGGTCGAACCGGTCGACCCGAAGGTACCGAGGACACCAGACGATGATCCTCGGTGAAGAGTGGGGCACTCGACACCGGTGCCGATGCCGGGGGAGCGGTACCGCTCGAAGCCAGACCGCAATCCCTGGCGGCGAGTGGAACACTCGACGTCAACGCCGATGCCGGGGGAGCGGAACCGCTCAAAGCCGGTGCCAACCCCGCGCATGGCTGGGATGCAGGAAAGCCAGTCTGGGTCGAAACGATCGGCCCCGAAGGCACCAAGGACACCAGCTGACAATCCTTGGTGAGGAGTGGAGCACTCGACACCGGTGCCGGTGCCGATGCCGATGCCGGGGAATCGGTACCGCCCGAAGCAGATACCACCCCCGAGCATGGCTCAGGTATGTTCTGTGAGGAGTGAACCCCAGGAACAACCTGAAACCCCGTGTAAATGCTTTGGAGCCCGAGGACTCCCGCCGGGGTCTTATTGCCAATGTGGTCTTGAGGGCAAGGCCGGAGCCGTCATCATGCTGGGCATGAGACGTGCCCTTCAAGGATCGGCTAGTCTTAACAGACTGTTTGTGGGTTACCTGATCCTGGAGGGAAGAATAAACCGAGGACCTCACCCGAGGAGAAAAAACGGCATCGAGGGATACCCGAAAAAGAGAAGGTCAAGAAAAAATTAAGAATATAAGAAAAAAAGGTTTCTGCGGTTACAGGAGGTATGTCCTGTAGGCTCCGCGGAAAAACGAAAACTGAGGAGAGACTGTTGGAAGGGCGGGAAGTCACCGCGCAGGCGCGGGGGATGCTCCCAAAGGCTTTCTGATTGGATGCTGGGGAGCATTTTCCGTGCGGGCTCCGTCAGCGCCGACGTACCCACATGTGAAGACTCATTCCTGCTTGTTCCTGGAGATATAAAGTAAACTAAAGTAAAAGAAAGTCAAACTAACAGAAATCAGGGCTTTCTTTCTCTGCCCCTGCTGCAGAAATGCAGGCAGCAGCTGCCTGCCTTATTCCCCTGGGAAAAGGACCACTGTGGGGAAAAAAAAACGGCCAGGCTGTAGGGCTCTGAATGAAGAAAAAACTACAACAAAATGGCGCCTCTGTTTCTCCTGTGCTGCTACCAGCCCCCAGTCACGCGGTCTAACGAAGCTACAGGGCCTTCTAATCCTACTGTGCACTGGCTGTAACTACACTCACTTCTGCTGCCTAGCCCCACTTTGTGATGGTTACCTTTCTTAAAACGAGACCATCTGGGACTGCGGCCAACAGTACTGTTCCTCCCTTTGCCCTCAGCCAATATTGCAGGCTTCAGCGCCGAGGGGTCTGCCCGGGAAATTCTCCTGCTGCCAGTCTTTGTGCTCGGGGCGGATTCTCACTCAGTAACGGATTCAGGAGCCGCCTTCAGTCCTGGGATGTCGCTGCCACTCAGAGAGCCCCCCACAAACCAGAGGGGGAGGTGGAAGGATGTCCTTCTTTGCTGCTTTAATGCACCAGGATGTTTGCTACATTGCCTTATTCTGCCTCTTTTTCTTCTTTTTTTCTTTTTTTTTTTTTTTGAATCCTACTAAAATAGCAACAGTACTGCCCAATATAGGGAAATAAACCTCATACTAAGTCCTATGTCCTTAGTTGTCCCTTCAGTGAGTCCAACAAATCAGCTCACTACCTCCTCCAGCTGTTGGAGACTGAGCATATTGGGGTTGGTAGGTGATGTCAGCTCCATAAGTACACTGGTGTCATCAAAAGAAGACACGCTCAGTCTCCAAGCTGCTGGAAAAGGTACACTACTCAGAAGTGTGGGACTGGACTGGAGGCACGATAAGGAACAGGCCAATATTGCCAGTTGCTTCTTCAGCGAATGCTGTGCTAGTGCTTCTCCAAGCTCCGCTTGTCCCATCATGAGCAAAAAGACAAACAAACACCAGTGATGAAGAACTCATTTCTTTGCCCCACTCCAAAATAGCCTCCTTTCTCATCCTAAACCAACTAGATATAATATCCATGTTTGATGAGCATCACCATGACTTAAGAAAAAAGGCTTTCCATCTTCTGAATCCATCGCCCATAACCACTGCATCACAAAAAGGAAATGAGTCAACTCCACTCTAAGAAAACAAAATTGCCCAACATCAGAGCTTTCCCAACACTAGCCCTAAACAAAGGCCTGTCCATTCGCAAGGCACCAAAAACACCTACCGGGGCTACTCTGGATTCTCTAACCAACCACCCTGGAAAGACACTTTCATACAAACAGATGACCCACCAGAGGTCACAGAGAAATCTGTAGCACTGTCTTGGCACCTCATATCATAAGACTACCTGACAAAAAGCCTCCTGTTATACCTAGGGGATACCACCCTTCCAGGCAGTCTTCCTCCAATGAACAACCGACACAGTGGACATTGGAAGACCTCTCTAAACTCCAACCGCCAGCCTCTACCATCTGGAATTGGCTGCCTGGCCTTTCAATGTGAGACGACAGCACCAACATCCTCAGCCTTTGCAAAGCTCTCTCCTCATTGCAACCTTGCTGTCTTGATACAAGTCGGTACAAATGACATAGGAAAATGTGGTAGGGAAGTTCTGGAGTCTAAATTTAGACTTTTAGGTAGGAAGTTGAAATCCAGAACTTCCAGGGTAGCGTTCTCCGAAATGCTTCCTGTTCCACGCGAAGGACCCAAAAGGCAGGCAGAGCTCCTGAGTCTCAATGCGTGGATGAGACAATGGTGCAGAGATGAGGGTTTTGGATTGGTTAGGAACTGGGGAACACTCTGGGGAAAGGAGAGGCTCTTTCAAAGGGATGGGCTTCACCTTAACCGGGATGGAATCAGGCTGCAGGCATTAACCTTTAAAAAGGAGATAGAGCAACTTTTAAACTAGATAATAGGGGAAAGCCGACAATTTCCCAAGAGCGCATGGTTCGGAAGAATGTATCCTTGAAGGAAACTACCAAAAGCAGAGAGGTTCCAAAAAAGAGTAAAGTAGCCCAAATGCCCTCGAGTATGGAGCAGACAGAGCTTAAAGATCCCAAATTACCCATGCCTACCAATAGCCAGATTAATATGAATAAAATACAGTCTCTAAAATGCTTGTATGCAAATGCTAGACGTCTAAAAAATAAGATGGGAGAGTTAGAATATATAGCACTAAATGAGAGGTTAGATGTGATTGGAATCTCAGAGACATGGTGGAAGGAGGACAACCAGTGGGATACTGTGATACCTGGGTACAAACTATATCGCAATGACAGAGCTGATCAAATTGGTGGAGGGGTTGTGCTCTATGTTAGAGAGGGCATTGAGTCAGAAAGGATTAAAGTTTTGCAGGAAACAAAATTTGCTGTAGAATCTCTATGGATTGAAATTCCATGTAAAAAAGGGAAGGCGATGGCAGTGGGGGTGTACTATCGACCGCCTGGCCAGAATGAACAAATGGATGATGAAATGCTCAAAGAAATCAAGGAAGCTAACAAATGTTACAGCGCAGTAATAATAATGGGTGATTTAAATTACCACGGTATCGACTGGGTCAGTAACACAGCAGGACATGCTAGGGAGACAAAATTCCTAGATGAAATAAATGACTGCTTCTTGGAGCAGCTGGTTCATGAACCGACCAGAGGGGAAGCCATATTAGAACTAGTCCTTAGTGGAACATCAGATCTAGTGCAAGAGATAAGGATGTTGGGGCCACTTGGCAATAGTGATCATAGCATGATCGTGTTTGATTTAATTAGTGGACGAGGGATAGTAAGGAAATCCACAGTACTACCTTTTAACTTTCGAAAGGGAGACTATGATAAAATGAGGAAAATAGTTAAGAAAAATCTAAAAGGAGCAGTTGCAAAGGTTAAAGACTTACATCAAGCTTGGGTGTTGTTGAAAAATACTATCTTGGAAGCCCAGACCAGCTGTATTCCACGCTTTAAGAAAAGTGGAAGGAAGTCCAAAAAACTGCCAGCATGGTTTAAAGGTGAGGTCAGAGAGGCTGTTGCCAAAAAAGCATCTTTCAGGAAATGGAAAAAAGAGCCAAATGACGAAACCTGGAAACAGCACAAGCACTGGCAAGTCAAATGCAAGGCATTGATAAGGCAGGCAAAGGGAGAATTTGAGAAAAAGCTTGCTGCGGAAGCAAAAACATAAAATAAAGACTTTTTCTAGTACATTCGTAGCAAGAAACCTGTGAGAGAGTCAGTTGGTCCATTAGATGATAAAGGTGTTAAAGGGGCACTAAGAGGAGACAAGGCGATAGCAGAGAGACTGAATGAATTCTTTGCTTCAGTCTTTACTGAGGAAGATGTAGGGATGTTACCCATGACTGAAGTGGTATTTTTAAAGGTGCAGAAGAATTGAAGGAAATATCAATATATTGGGAAGATGTATTACAACTTTTAGATAAACTGAAGAGTAGCAAATCACCTGGGCCGGATGGTATACATCCAAGGGTGTTGAAAGAACTGAAATATGAGATTGCAGACCTGCTATTAGTAATCTGTGAGTTTTCATTAAAATCATCTGTAATACCTGAAGATTGGAGGATCGCCAATGTAACGCCAATTTTTAAAAAGGGTTCCAGGGGTGATCGGGGAAACTACAGACCGGTGAGCCTGACATCAGTACCGGGATAAATGGCAGAAACCATCATAAAGAACAAAATTACTCAGCATGTAGATAGACATGGCCTAATGGGAGACAGCCAAAATGGCTTTAGACAAGGAAGATCTTGTCTTACTAATCTGTTATGTTTTTTTGAAGGTGTGAATAAACAGGTGGACAAAGGTGAGTCGGTTGATATAGTATATCTGGAGTTTCAGAAAGCCTTTGACAAGGTCCCTCATCAGAGACTTTTGGCGAAACTAAAGAGAGTCATGGGATAGGAGGCAGTGTGCTATTGTGGATCAGGAACTGGTTAAAAGATAGAAAGCAGAGGGTAGGGCTAAATGGACAATTTTCCCAATGGAGAAAGGTGAATAGTGTTGTACCCCAGGGATCTGTGCTGGGTCCACTGCTTTTTGACATATTCATAAATGACCTGGAAAAGGGAATAACGAGCGAGGTTATCAAATTTGCAGATGAGACAAGACTATTTAAAGTTGTTAAAACCCAAGAGGATTGTGGAAACTTGCAAGAGGATCTTGATAAATTGGAAGACTGGGCATCAAAATGGCAGATGAAATTTAATGTGGACAAGTGCAAAGTTAGGCACCTACGGAAGAACAACCCAAACTATGGTTACACGATGCAAGGTTCCACATTAGGAATCACCACCCAGGAAAAAGTTTTAGGCGTCATTGTGGATACCATGTTAAAACCCTCGGCCCAGTGTGCAGCGGCAGCCAAGAGAGCAAATAGAATGCTAGATATCATAAGGAAAGGAATGGAAAATAAAACAAAAGATATTATAATGCCTCTATATCGTTCCATGGTGAGACCGCACCTTGAATATTGTGTGCAATTCTGGTCGCCGTATCTTAAATAGGATATAGCATTATTAGAGAAGGTTCAGAGAAGAGCCACCAAAATGGTAAAGGGGATGGAAGGATACTCCTATGAAGAAAGGCTAAAAAGGTTAGGGCTCTTAAACCTGGAAAAGAGACGGCTGAGGGGAGATATGATAGAAGTCTATAAATTAATGAACGGAGTGGAACGAGTAAACGTAAATCAATTGTTTACGTTATCAGAATACAGAAAGACTAGGGGACATGCAATGAAGCTACAGGGTAAACTATTTAAGACTAATAAAAGAAAACATTTTTTCACTCAACGTGTAATCAAACTCTGGAATTTGTTACCAGAGGATGTAGTAAAGGCTGTTAGTGTAGCTGGGTTTAAAAAAGGTTTGGACAAGATCCTGGAGGAAAGCTCCATAAACCATTATTAAGAAGGGACCCAGGATATCAATGCTTGACCCAATACAAGCATTGTGGAACCTGTGTCTTTTGGGGAAACTGCTAGGTACATATGACCTAGATTGGCCTCTGTTGGAAACAGGATACTGGGCTTGATGGACCTTGGTCTGACCCAGTATGGCATATCTTATGTTCTAAGAAAATAAGTTCAAAAAAAAAAATAAGTGCAATTCAGCTTTCCACCTGAATGGTGGTGTCACTCCTGACTAGCTGGAACTCGCCCAGGCACAACCTCAATCTCTGCAAAGCCCAAATTGACTCTGGAAGGGAAGTGTCCTTGCTGAGCTGCCTGCTGCCTTTGCTATGCACAGTGGTAGCATGCAGTTGACAATCTTCACACCTTGGTTGTCTTCATACAGACCTGGCTTCTCTAATGCTTTGTTCTGCATATAAATTAAACACATAGGAGGCAAGTATACAGCCTCGTCATACACCTTTGCTGATTTTAAACCATAAATGACCTGGAAAGTGGAATAACGAGTGAGGTTATCAAATTTGCAGATGACACAAAACTATTTAAAGTTGTTAAAACCCAAGAGGACTGTGAAAAATTGCAAGAGGATCTTGATAAATTGGAAGACTGGGCATCAAAATGGCAGATGAAGAGGGAGGAAATGACGTCACGGGACTAGACGGCAGCAAAAGCACGGAGCTCCGGCGATTGCAGTGGAAAACCTGCTTTTTAGCCCCCAAGATTTGACCCGCAGGCACGGAAAATGGTCTCTCTGATCGGAGGAGCATTGAGAAGTGCATGGCAGCGGCACGGTAAAGTGCGGCGGACCTGAAATCATTCGCGTATAATAGTGTGCCTGGGAGTGCTTCGGGGAAAGGAAAGATGGCGGCACCAGGTGCAGTAAGCATGGGAGATGCAGGTGGCTCGGACCTGGGCGGCACACCACCCCGAGAGAGTGAAATTGCCTTGCTCAAAGGAGAGTTACAAGGATGGTTCGCAGCCCTGCGGCAGGACCTGGCCCACTTTAAATCAGAGGCTCGGAATTGGATCGAGGAGCAGAAAAATGAAGTGAAAGAGGTGGGCCAGCGACTGGGGGACGTGGAGACAAAAATGGAGGAGCACGAGGACAGTATTAAAAACCTCCAAGACAAACTGGAGGGGACCCTTGGGGAGCAAGAAGATCTATGGTCTAAATTGGAGAATCTTGAAAACAGATCCCGCAGATCTAACATCAGGATCCGTGGTGTACCGGAGACAAAGGAGAAAGAGGATTGTGAGAAGATAGTGGAACAGTTGGGCCGCCAGATCATGGAACAAGCAGGTGAGATGGATGCCACCATGTGCTGGCGGATAGATTGAGCACATCGCGCATTAGGCCCGAAGACGGACGGGCGGACGAGGGATATCATAGCCTGTTTTCATGAATATGCTACAAAGAACGCGGTGGTCTCGGCAGCGAGGAAGCTCACGGAAGTGCAGTGGGCTAACCACAGAGTGGAGATCTATGCGGACCTGTCGGCCATCACTATGCGAAAGCGGAGGGAGATGGCTGGTCTTACGAAAAGACTCCGGGAGGAGAATATCAAATATAAGTGGACTTTTCCTTTTGGACTGTCTTTCACTTTGAAAGGGGTCTCCTCCTATATCCGTACAGTGGCGGAGGCTAAGGAGGTGATGAAGAGTGCAGGATGGCTGGAGGACCTGGGCAGCTCTGGCAGCACCCTGGGGAAGCGACAGGACGAGGAGAATTGGTGGCGGCGGACGTCCCAGGGAGAGAAGCGCCTGCGGCGGCAGTGGAGGATTCCGGGACCTCTGGGCAATCGCTGATGGATTTTGGACTGTCTGATCATGGACTATACTTAACGGGCCTGTATGGGGCTGTGTGGGGCGTGTGAAGTGGTGGGCCGTGAGTGGGGGCTGTGATGGAAGGAGTGGGCTGCGGGGGTTTGTGTGAAGAACGTGCTTGTGGGTGGGGGGAGAATGTTACAGAATGCAGGATGGGAGAGGGGCTAAGAGCGGGATGTTTGTGCGATTGTGTGAGCTGCTGCTTGGTTCTGTTAGTCATGCCTTACATTAATGGCGGAGAAGGGGGTGGAAGGTTACCGGGCAGGGGGGGAGGGAAGGGAATGAGGGGGAGGGGGGGTTGCGGGGGAGGGAGGGGAATCCTACTGAACCATATCCACCTAAGGGGCTTCTGACGTGGCGTCCTAATGGATAAGCTGCGGGTGTTGACATTAAATGTCAGAGGACTGAACTCCCCGGTTAAGCGCCAACGGATGTATAAGGAAATGCAGAGACTTAGGGGGGACATTGTCTTTGTACAAGAGACTCATTTACGCAGAGTCGATGAATGGAGGGTGTCCAGTGGGAAATACCCGGGGAGGTGGTTTGCATCGAATAGACTAGAAAATAAAAAGGCGGGGGTGGGTATTATGCTCAGCGGGAAAGTTCGGTATACGGACAGCGTGGTCTCTCGGGATAAAGGGGGCGGTTTTTAATGCTTAAGCTAAAGATGTACGAACAATGGGTTACTTTGGTGAATATCTATGGGCCGAATACGGCACAGGGGGGCTTCTTTGAGGAGTTGACCTCCTGTGTAGAGAAATTTGCAGAAGGGCAGGTGATCATGGGGGGCGATTTTAACCTGACCTCAATCCTCATTTGGATAACTCCCCCGGGCGGGGAGACGGTGGGACGCGTCACCGAAGAGTGTTGAAGCTCATGGGGGAAAACTTGGGGATCCAGGATAGGTGGAGTGAGTTGAGGGGCCGGGAGAGGGCATTTACTTTTTACTCCCCGGTGCATCAATCCCTTTCCCGGTTGGATATGATTTGGGTGTCCAAGACTTTGATGTCAGCGGTACAGCAATGTGAAATTGAGGAGAGGGTGTGGACAGACCACTCTCCGGTTTGGATAGAGTGGGAGGTGGGTGAGGGTGGATCGGGGAGGAAGAGGTGGACGCTCAATGAAGCCCTATTGGATGACCCAGAAATTAAGCAAAAGACGAAGCAGGCTATTACCGAATATCTTGTCTTTAATGACCGGGACAACTGCCCCATTGGCACGTTGTGGGAGTGTTTAAAGGTGGTGGTCAGGGGAGCCCTGATCTCAATAGGGACGTATGAGAAAAAACGTAAAGAGCAGCACAAGGAAACTTTGCGAGGTACGATTAAGGGATTGGAGCAACTCCAACAGGATAAGGAGCTGGGAGAGGAACAGCTTAAAACTCTACGGGACGCACGGAGAGAGTTGGGGGATATCGAACTCGCGGAGATTCGATTCGCGCAGGATCGACTTAGGCAAGACTATTTTGAACATGGGAACAAACCCTCGAGATGGCTTGCGTTCCGGCTGAAACAACGTCAGCGGCGGAACTGGATTACAAAAATCCGTGATGCAGGGGGGCGGGAGGTGCGAACGGGGGCACTGATTAAAAAACAGTTTGTTCAATTTTATAAGCAGTTATATGCGGCGGAAGATACCTGCCCCAGGACAGTAATTGCGGAGTATTTACATACTCAACTACCGACATTGTCGGAGGCCGAGGCAGATCTGCTTTCCAGGCCCATTACGGAGGGGGAAGTGGGAGAGGCGATTAAAGCTTTACCAATGCATAAGGCCCCGGGGATGGATGGCTTCTCCAATAAATTTTACAAGATCTTTGTGGAAGAGGTGTGTGGCCCATTAACCAGATTGTATAACTCTTTTGGGGATGGGGGGGCTCTACCTGAGTCCTTGCGTACGGCAGGGATTACAGTGTTACCTAAAGAGGGGAAAGACTCCAATTTATGTGGCTCCTACCGACCCATTTCCCTTTTGGGGACGGACTTTAAGATATTTACTAAGATACTGGCGAATCGGCTACTTCCCTTTATGCCGCGCCTGGTGCATGAGAACCAGGGGGGTTTTGTTCCAGGCAGGCAGACCACGGATAATATCCGGAAGGTGTTGAATGCAATTTGGAGGGGGAAGACAAGTGGAACCCCGATGTTGTTATTAACTATAGATGCTGAGAAGGCATTCGATCGCGTGTCCTGGCCCTACCTACTTCAGGTTCTGGAACGCTTGGGGTTTGGGGGGGGGTTTACCTTAATTGGATTAGGGCTATTTACACCAAGCCCCGGGCTCAAATTCACATCAATGGGGAGTACTCAGAGGCTTTTGAACTGCAGAGGGGTACCCGGCAGGGTTGCCCGCTCTCGCCCCTGCTCTTTGTACTATCTATGGAACCTCTGGCTCAAAGGGTACGTGAGTGTGCTGCGGTAAAAGGGGTTAGGGGGGGTATGGAGAATAAGTTGTCTATGTTTGCAGACGATTTGCTGTTTATTCTGACTGACCCTGAAGGTTCCTTAGGGGCGGTCTATAGTTTGTTGCAGGAATTTGGGGCCATCTCGGGGTTTCGTTTGAATGCCACCAAATCTGAGGTCCTCAATATCTCTATTGGGGCAGAGCTGCAACTGAGACTGCAGAGCAAGTTCCCCTTTAAGTGGGCTAAACATAGTGTAAAATACTTGGGAATTTATCTCACAGCTAAAGAAGGGGACTTGGGAAGAGTGAATTTTGGGGCTATGGAACGGAAAATGCGGAGAGAGTTGGAGCGCTGGGAGAGTAAAAAACTATCCTGGCTGGGGAGGATAGCGGCCCTTAAAATGACGGTGTTACCGCAGTGGGTATACCTGTTCCGGGCTTTACCAGTGGCGGTGGATAAGGCCTTCCTGACCCGAATGCAGGGGGCCCTTATGAAATTTATTGGGGGAGGGAAGAAATCACGCATTGCATGGACTACCCTCACTAAGAGTAAGAAGCATGGAGGGATGGCCGTGCCTGACCTACATAGATATCTGGAGGCCGCACACCTTACTGCGGTGGTGGAGTGGGGGAAGGAGGAGGGGAAGGAGGAGGGGAAGGAGGAGGGGAAAGAGTGGGTGTGGATGGAGGTGGATGAAGTCCAGGAAGGGACCATCGGGAATTGGATCTGGTTGCCCCAAGGGACAGTGCGGGGAGGAAGGGAGGGTAACCCCTATGTGTACAGGACCTGGTGCCTTTGGCATAAATGGAAACGTCGCTGGCTGGGTCCTGCTGGTGTCTCCCGGTTGATACCAATTGTCGATAATCTGGACTTTCCGCTTGCAGTGGGACATAGTGAGTTTAAGAAATGGGCTTTAAATGGGCTCACCCATGTGGGCCAACTTTTGTATGGGGTAAAGGTCAGGGGGTTCCCAGCCCTTCGACAGCAATATGGGTTGGAGCCCGGGCATTTGTTTCAATATCACCAGGTGTGTCACTATTTGAAACACCGGATCCTTCCCCACCTAGCACCAGACCCAGTGGCTGTTGAAAGGTTGTTCATGATGGGGCACTCCAAAAAGCTCCTGTCTCTCTTCTATCAGTTGATGGAGCAGGACAGCCGGGTGGGGACTTTTCAGGAACAGTGGGAGCGAGACCTGGGGGTGCGGTGGGGAGAGGCTCAATGGGACTATATTTTCCAACACCGAACGAAGGGTCTGATGGCAGCTAATTTTATGGAAAATAATTATAAATTGCTGTACCGCTGGCATCTGACTCCTGCAAAATTGCAGGCTATGTACCATACTCAGTCTGACAGGTGTTGGAGGGGATGTGGGGAGAGGGGCACTTATCTGCATATTTGGTGGTCTTGTCCCCGGGTGGTGGGACAGTGGGGGGACGTTTTTGAGTGATTTGGTAGCATCCTGGGGAAAACGACAGACCCACAACCGGCTTTACTTGGGGCCCCGCTGGGAAACCTCACTCAGGTGGAGAGTGCGTGGGTGTCCTTGGGCTGTACGGTGTTCCGTGTGCTGCTGGGCCGCCACTGGAGGCAGCAGACGGTGCCAACATGGGGGAATTTGAGGCATCCCTCGCTCAGGCTTATTTGTTGAGTAGTTAACGGCGACCAAGAATAACTGCATGCCGAAATTTACTAAAACCTGGGAGGCATACATCACATGGATGTCCAGTACTTATTATTTATTTATTTATTACAGTTTCTTATATACCGCGCTATTCGGTATCAGCACAGTTTACATCATAACATAACTACCATAACGATAAATTGTCAGGTTTTACATCGAACAGGGATACAAACTTGGATAACAGGGTAAACTATATACATAAGCTATTTACACAGCAAGGATAGTTAAAAATCAGATAATGAATATGAGGGCATTTCTAGAGTGGGTCATTTCTTGAGAAGGGTATCTAGGTTCAATTGCTGGCTGGGAAGTATTGGAGGAAGAGGTAGGTTTTGAGTGCCTTCCTGAACTGATATAGATTGGTTATGGCCCTAATGTCAGGGGGTAGAGCATTCCAGCATTTGGGGATATAGAAACTGCACGCCCTGTTTGTGGTTGTCTTGTTGCACTTTGTCGATGCCTTTGGTGTGATTAGCAGGTTGACAGCTGTTGCTCTTCTGGATCTGTTGGGGGGTACAATGTGGATAAGATGTGTAAATGAGGAGGAGGAAATGCCTTTGATTGCCTTGAATGCTAATAGAAGTGTTTTGAAGGTGATCCTCCCATGAATAGGTAGCCAGTGTAGTTGTTTGAGAATGGGAGTCACGTGGTCGCTTCTGGCTGCTCCGTAGATGACCCTGGCTGCAGCGTTCATGGCCAACTGTAAGGGGGTTAGTGTGGATTGGGGGAGCCCTTGTAAGATGGCATTTGCAAAGTCAAAATGTGACAGGATCAGTGCTTGATATATGGCTCGGAAATCATCTGGGTCCAACAGGGAGCATAGGTGCTTGAGTGAACGGATTTTAAAATAGACGGCTTTGACTATATTGCTTATGTGGCGTTTCAAATCCAGACGTTGATTCACAGTAACTCCCAGGTATTTTATTGACTCTTTAGTTTGGAGGTCAGCTTCCTTGACACTGACGTGGGATGGCGGATTAAATTTGGGGTCTCTGGTGATGAATAGCACCTCTGTTTTTTTATGTTGAATGCGTAGGTTTTGTGAATGGAGCCACGTTGAAACTGCATTGAAGCAATCCGTGAGTGGGGTCAGGTCCATGTGCGTTGTGGAGAAAGGCATGTATAAGAGAATGTCATCTGCATATATCAAGCAGTTCACATTGAATGATCTTATGATATTGCAGATGGGCTGCATGTAAATATTGAAGAGTAAGGAGGATAACGAGGAGCCTTGGGGTACCCCTTGCTTTTGATGGAAGTGAATTGACTCTTCTAATCCAGACATCACATATTGCCATCTACCGTCCAGGTAGGATTTACACCATCCTAGTGCACTGTTGCAGACGCCATTTTCTCTCAATCTTCCGATGAGTATTTTGTGACTCACGGAGTCGAACGCCGCGGCAATGTCTAGGAAGATGAGCACAAAGCCTTGACGGATGTTGTCGATTCCTGTGATGATGTCATTGAATAGCCCAGTGAGTAGTGTCTCGACCCCATGATGTTCTCTGAACCCATGTTGACAGCTGTCTAAGGGAGCAGCAGCATCTATGTGGTCCTGAATTTGCCGTTGTGCCTCTTTCTCAATTATTTTGGCTAAGAGAGGGATGCTGGCTATTGGTCGATAAGAGTCAACTCTTTGGGGGTCAAGTTTGGGGTTTTTCAATAGTGGCCTAATGGAGGTCCACTTGAGTGGTACGGGGATGAAGGCGGTAGGATGTGGGGGGGGGCGGGGGGGAGGTATTGGGGTGGGGGGGGAGTTAAGGATATTGTATATAGCGAATGTTTTACTTGGGATACATTTGGGCATTGATATGGATGAGCCAAAGGATGGCGATTGACATGTTTTCAGTGGTATTGATCACAAATGTTCTGTATTGATTTATAAAGTATAAATTTAAAAAAAAAATGGCAGATGAAATTTAATGTGGACAAGTGCAAGGTTATGCACCTAGGGAAGAACAACCCAAACTATGGTTACACGATGCAAGGTTCCACATTAGGAACCACCACCCAGGAAAAAGATTTAGGCGTCATTGTGGATACCATGTTAAAACCCTCGGCCCAGTGTGCAGTGGCGGCCAAGAGAGCAAATAGAATGCTAGGTATGATAAGGAAAGGAATGGAAAATAAAACAAGAGATATTATAATGCCCATGCCTCTATATCGTTCCATGGTGAGACCGCACCTTGAATATTGTGTGCAATTCTGGTCGCCATATCTTAAAAAGGATATAGCGATTTTAGAAAAGGTTCAGAGAAGAGCCACCAAAATGGTAAAGGGGATGGAAGGATACTCCTATGAAGAAAGGCTAAAAATGTTAGGGCTCTTTAACCTGGAAAAGAGACGGCTGAGGGGAGATATGATAGAAGTCTATAAATTAATGAACGGAGTGGAACGGGTAAACGTAGATCGATTGTTTACGTTATCAGAATATAGAAAGGCTAGGGGACATGCAATGAAGCTACAGGGTAAACTATTTAAGACTAATAAAAGAAAATATTTTTTCACTCAACGTGTAATCAAACTCTGGAATTTGTTACCGGAGGATGTAGTAAAAGCTGTTAGTGTAGCTGGGTTTAAAAAAGGTTTGGACAAGTTCCTGGAGGAAAGGTCCATAAACCATTATTAAGAAGTGACCGAAGATATCAATGCTTGACCCAGTACAAGCATTGTGGAACTTGTATCTCTTGGGGAAACTGCTAGGTACATATGACCTAGATTGGCCACTGTTGGAAACCGAATACTGGGCTTGATGGACCTTGGTCTGACCCAGTATGGCATATCTTATGTTCTTATTTTGTTTCTCTGTTCCATGCACACACTATTGCTTCTTAAACTATCTCAAAAACTAGAACTTGTAATGACAGAGCTGCTTGACCTCTGAGCCAAGGCAGTGCCTCTCTCAAGGCGGAACCATTCAGTCACAGACAAACTCTGAGCCCAACCACAAGCTTAACGCTGCACTGCTAGGGCGCCAAAAGTCCCTAGGGCAGCGATGGCGAACCTATGGCACACGTGCCAGCTGTGGCACGCGAAGGCCTTGCAGCTGGCACGCGGGAAGGTCCGCCATCGAAAAAAAAAACAACAACCCTGTCTGCTGCCGTTGTCGGGGCCGCCGCGGCAGAATCGAGCGTGCCGCGGGGCCCCCCTGTACCCACCGGCAGAGCCTGTCCTCCCCGTAGCAGCTCTCTCTTTGGAGCTGCAGTCAGACTCGCCGGCTTGCAGAGCGCGAAGGGAAGAGTTTCCCTTTCGCGACTCTGTTAAGCCCGCGGGGGCTGATGGGAACTTCCCATCAGCCCCCGCGGGCTTAACAGAGCAGCGAGGGAACTCTTCCCTCGCGCTCTGCAAGCCGGCGCGTCTGACTGCAGCTCCAAAGAGAGAGCTGCTACGGGGAGGACAGGCTCTGCCGGTGGGTACAGGGGGGCCCCGCGGCACGCTCGATTCTGCCGCGGCGGCCCCGACAGCGGCAGCAAACAGGTTTTCTTTTTTTTTTTTTAATTTTCCCTGGGCTGGGCTGGGCTGGGGGTGGGGGTGGGGGTTAGGAGTGGTGCTGGGCTGGGCTGGGGGGCTTAGGAGTGGTGATGGGCTGGGCTGGGCTGGGGGGGGGGTTAGGAGTGGTGATGGGCTGGGCTGGGCTGGGGGGGGGGTTAGGAGTGGTGATGGGCTGGGCTGGGCTGGGCTGGGGGGGGGGTTAGGAGTGGTGATGGGCTGGGCTGGGCTGGGCTGGGGGGGGGGTTAGGAGTGGTGATGGGCTGGGCTGGGCTGGGCTGGGCTGGGGGGGGGTTAGGAGTGGTGATTGGCTGGGCTGGGCTGGGGGGGGGGTTAGGAGTAGTGATGGGCTGGGCTGGGGGGTGTTAGGAGTAGTGATGGGCTGGGGTGGGGGGGTTAGGAGTGGTGATGGGCACTGGGCTGGGGGGTTAGGAGTGGTGATGGACACTGGGCTGGCTGGGGGGGGTTAGGGGTGGTGATGGGCACTGGGCTGGCTGGGGGGGTTAGGAGTGGTGATGGGCGCTGGGCTGGGGGGGTAGGAGTGGTGATGGGCACTGGGGGGGGTTAGGAGTGGTGATAGGCGCTGGGGGGGCTTAAACTAAAAATTGAGTGATGGGGGATTAGGACTGGGAGTGGGCTGATGGGGAGGTTAGGACTGGAAATGGGCTGGTGGGATTAGGACTGGGAGTGAGCTATGGGGGGCTAGGACTGGTAATGGGTTGGGGGGTTGCTAGGACTGGAAATGGGCTGAGTGGAAGGGGGCTTGAACTGCAAATAGCTGTTGGGGATGGGGCTTGGAATGGAAATGGGCTGAGGGGAAGTGGGGGGCTTGAACTGCAAATAGCTGATGGGGACGGGGCTTGGAATGGAAATGGGCTGAGGGGAAGTGGGGGGCTTGAAGAAGGGAATGGATGCTGGGTGAGACTGGAACTAGAAGGGAGCTGATGTTGGGGGAGGATTAGAATGGGATGGGGCTGGGAGAGTAAAATGGAGAGGGGAAAAATATTTTGTGTAGGAGGGATGAAAAATCTACAATTGGCCAGGTATTGGGAGAGTAATTGGGGATTGAGGATGGAGGGGTAAAATTTGTGTGGATGAAATAGAAATGAGGAAAGAGCAAAAGGAGAAAGATTAGTATGTTAAAGCAGATGTAGAGAGAGAGAGAATGGAAAAAAAACTAGAAGAGAGAAGAAAGGACAAATGGACAGCAGACGATGGAGAGTTAGCAGAAAACATGAAGAAACCAGAAGAAAATGGCTGGACCAATTGCAACTGAAAAAAAATGCACAAAAGGTAGAACGATATCTCTTTATTTTGAATTTATTAACTGGAATATGTCAGCTCTGGGAAATGTGCATCATTAACATCTGCGCTTTGTTTGGTACAAGAGGAAATTCCTATTTGACGTTGCCACTTGTTCTCTTTCCCCAGTATTCACTGAAATGTATTGGTTTAATATTTGCAGTGTTGCCTTTTGATAGGTAGGGTATGGTGCTTTGTGAGTCCTGGTAATGCTGTCAGGATACGGCGGGTTTGCTATGGGTTCTAAATGGGCAGCGTTTGTAGTAGTTCCTAATGTGCCTGGCGGTTGGCACTGGATTATAGTAATGTAGAAATCTTTTAGTCTTTCTTTATCCATACACTCATTAAGAGACATGTTTACTAAAAGTTAGTGTATGGTAACATTATGCAAATATTTATGCAAATAAGACCACTTATGCAAATGACGTGCTGGCACTTTGAGGAAATTCTTTGGTTTTGTGCGGCAGTTTGGGCACTCGGGCTCAAAAAGGTTAGCCATCACTGCCCTAGGGCAACTAAAGTCGTTAGTTCTTCCCCCTCCCTCCCTGCCAGGGAAACAGGAAATAGTCAAAAAATGCCTCTCTATAACACAAGTTATCTGTGAAACACCCAGTCAAGCCTGGTGCTTGCCTGCAACTGTCTTCTGTCTTCCCGCCCCCACCCCCTACCCTGCAGTGAGAGGCTGGCCTTGAAACAGTAACCATTTGTGTTAGAAAGCATGCATCCTGCAGGAAGAGCTATCCAAACTAACTCCTACTTAAGATCTCCTTCCCCTCTGGAAGACAGCCCCAAGACTAAACCCTGTCCATGCACAGCAGAAAATTAAACAGACTCATTGTGAGAAGTAAAGCCTCCCTACCATAGTTTATAGTAAAACAGTGGCCAGGATAATTATTTTCAAATGCCTGACTGCATAAGACTGACAACCATAGGAAACACATGAGATAAGGGCCGAGCTGCACCCTTAATCCTCATAATAAACCAGGTCCCGAGTCCTTCAAGTAAAAAAGCAAAACAAAACTGCAAATAATGCAAATAGTTAAATGACAAAGTCGATGGCCAACACTTAAACTGTGGAGGAAGGGCAATGAATCTTAGCATCCAAGCCACAACCAACCAACAAATTCTCAACACCAACTAATGGTCTTGTGGAACCCCAAAGCAGCTAAAAAGATACACACTTTAAGCAATGCTCCTTCAGTAGAAGCTGCTACCTGCACTACTGTAAACTAATGCAGAGTAACTGCAAAGCTCAATATCCCCGATTTAAACTAAATCATATCCATAAGGTAACTTGTCCTTTTCCCCTCTGGATATGATTTAGTTTAATTTGTTTCTGTGATCACTTATACTCTGTTATCCATTTGGCACGTGTAGTGAGTCAGTGGAGCTTTTGTAGACTGGTAAATTCAATATCCCCAGCACACTGTTCTGGCTATCCACATGAAACTCACCACACATTAAGTGCTAAAGCTCAGCCTTGTCAGCATAAAGTAACTACAGAGACTACAGCACAGAGCCCTAGCTAAATCCTGTTACTAGATTTCTTCCCTGCTTTTTTTTTTTTTTTTTTTTTTTTTAATTCATAGTAGTTTTTTTACTAGGCCCTGAAGACCTTACTTATAGTATGAAATTGGCAAGGAGCAACAAATGCCTTGACAAAGGCTTGTAGCTACACAAGGTACTTAAAATGTCCTGGAGCAAGAACACGCCTCTCATTATTAGATAACTCCCCTAAGAATAAAGGTCACTTAATAGCCCATGAGCATCCTCCATCTCGAACCAATGACCTTTGAGTCAGAAGGCAGATATATTGTAGAAGAGCTATTATGTTTCCCTACCTTATGGTATCTGTTGTCACCATCCAGTCACACCACACTACCAACAGAGACTAACATGAACCAAAGAACATAGTTACTCACCTATAGCAGATGTTCTCCATGAACATCAGGAATAAGTCATCGTGTATGGGTGACATCCCCCAACGGAGCCCCACATGGGAATGCTCTCCAGCTTCCAATCAGCAGCTTTTGGGAGCCTCCATCGTGCATGAACGCCTGCCTTCCCGCCTGCCGGGGTTCCTGCTGTTCACAGAGAACACCTGCTACAGGTGAGTAACTACGCTTTCTCCGTGAACAAGGAGGAAGTAAGTCTTCACATATGGGACTCCCAAGCTACAGGCTACGGAACCTGCAAAACTAGCCCAACAGGGGCAACAAGGATCGAAAGAAACAGCAGAAGTAGTGCCCCTTCAGGACTCAACAGATTCAACATCCACAGCAGACATCAATATCAAAACTCCTCTTTTAGTACCACAGATGGGCCAGTCGGAAGGAGTTGAACCTAAGTCCCAAACAGGTGCCAGAGTACTGCTTGGCCGAAGTTACTGTCATGCTGGGAATCCCCACCCAGGCGGTAGTGGGTTGCAAAGGTGTAGATAAAGGACCATGTGGCAACCCTGCAAATATCGTCCATGGAGACCGAGCGAAGACTGGACATAGAAATAGTCACGGCCTGGACATTGTGGGCTGTGAGGTTCTGCCCTGCCTGAGCATAGACAAAAGATATGGAGTCCACCACCCAAATGGATAGCGCATGTTTGAAAACTGCTATGCCCAGTCTGTTGGGGTCATAGGAGATGAACAGCTGCGTAGAGCCACGGTGTGGGCTGGTCTGCTCAAGGTAGAAGACCAGTGCCTGCTTGCAATCCAATGTATGCAGCTGGGCTTCCGCCCTGTTGGCGTGAGGCCTTGGAAAGAAGGTGGGCAGTACCACAGACTGGTTCTGGTGGAAGGCCAAAACCACCTTGGGCAAGAAGCACGGGTGGTTGTGTAGCATCACCTGGTTACGATGGAATCTTGTGTATGGCGAATGGGCCACCAGAGCCTGAAGCTCACTAGTTCAGCGAGCCAAGGTGACAGCCACCAGAGAGACGACCTTCCAGGTCAGCAATTTCAGCATACATGTAGTGAGCGGCTCGAAGAGGGCAACAATTTCCTAAGACCATGTTGAGATCCCATGCAACCAGAGGGGGCTTAATTGGAGTGCAACAGGAGCAAGCCCCACATGAAGTGGGCCATTAACAGCTGAACAGAGATGGGCTTTCCCTCCAAGCCTCGGTAGCAGGGCTCCAATCTAACTCGGGTACACTCCAAATCAAAGAGATGCAATTGATACTTGCGCAAACCCTCGATTGGGAAGGAGAAAGGGTCCAAAGCCTTTCCCGCACACCCGAGGGAGAACTGGCACCACTTGAAAGCGTAGGCATGGTGATGGTAGGTGGAGTCCTTGCAGGAGGCTAGGAGGACGTCCGTCACCTTCTCCGGTAAATTGAGCTCAGATAGGACTTCCCGCTCAGCATCCCTGCCGTGAGAGCTAGGAACCGGACTTTCAGGTGCAGGAGGGTCCCATCCTCCCAAGAAATGAGGTTGGGTTCGCAACCCAACCAGATGGGCTCCTGGCAGGAGATCTGAAGCAGCAGGGAGAAACACAGCTGTCTAAACCATGTTTCCCCTATCTTCCTGGAGCTTGAGAAGCATCTTCGCCACCAGTGGAATCTGAGGGTAAGCGTAGAGTAAGTCCACCCCCCAGCTGAGGAGGAAGGCATCAGACACCAGTCTGCCCCTCGTGGGCACCACTTAACAAAAGTGGTCCACCTGCGCATTGCATGGGGAGGCAACGAGGTCCACTGTCAGTGTGCCCTACTTCTGAAAAAGATGGTTCACCACCCTCCCATTGAGGGTCCACTCGTGAAACTGGAGGACCCGGCTGAGGTGGTCCGCCAGTGTGTTGAGCTCCCTTGGCAGATAGGTCACTCGCAACTCCATGCCGTGAGCTACTGCAAACTTCTAGAGGCATACTGCTTCCCAGCAGAGGATGTACAATCCCGTGCCCCCTTGTTTGTTGACTTGTTGAGTAAAGTGGAAGCTGCTAGTACCACAGTAGTAGATGTGTGCATAACAGCCCCCACATACCGAGGGACAGTATGAAGATATGCAAGCCCACTGTCTGGAACCTCTAAGGTAAAAACCTTTATAGCATAGACAGTTAGGGAGATAGTATGTAAATACATATCTACTTATAAAAAGCATCTCAACAGATACACATATATAGGGATATACAGTATAGGGATATAGATATAGATATATATATAGATATAGATATCCCTATATATGTGTATAGGGGCATAACCTATGCACACACAGCTTACAGACATATGTATCTATAGAAATATATAGAGAGATATATACATACATGAATATGTATGTGTGAAGATACATGTCTGCAACTAAGCCCCATAAGAACATTCACATGAAAGATGTGAAGGAGAAAGATTCATCTAACAACAAGAAGGTGGAACCTACTGGAGAAGATATATAGAGAATCTATTTCTCCGGGCTAAGAGGGTGCAGGAATGCTATCCAGTGAAATAACCAGGATGGTTGCGTGAAAAAACAGAGGATAACATTAGTCTGTAAAGAGCAGGTCGTGAGTTCTGTAGAACTCTGACAAGGTAAATGGACAGAAAACGCATAGAAGGAGATACCAGGATGACCCACTGGAGGGACACAGGGGTATCATGCGTTACTAGTAGAATATGTGCTGTCCATGAGGAGTAGGATAGCAAGAGGACAAGCTGTAAGGAAAAAAGAGCATATTCCTGCAGGATTGGAAAACTCTTTGGACATTCACACAGAAAAAGGCTTATATCCTGTATTATACCAGGAGACAAGAGGGCGTGGAGAACCCTCACAGTCATGGAAAATGACTGATAAGCCTTTTCTACCATATAGAATAGCCATCAGAGACAAAGTCCAATGCTCTCTCGCAAGGGCCCATAGTAGAAAGCTTCTCTGAAGATTGCAGAGAGCATTATGCAGGAGAATTAGGAGATAAAACTGACTGTAGGTCAGCTGTGCTGACAAATCCAAGGAAATGGAGATGACCAGAAAGAAGATAATGTGAGAAGCCTGAAGTGATTAGGATTATTCAAGATAGATGAAACACTATCTTGGAATCACTACTAAGGCTAGACAGAAAGTAGTGGAAGACAGACTGGAAACTTGTGGGAAAGTACCAGTAGTTCAATTACTGGAACTCCTGCATGAACAGTAGCTGAAAGAGACAGCAGGGAGAATCTTCCTATGTAAAACAGAGAGAACAGACAAAGGGAGAGGAAGTATTCCTGTCCCTGTCTGATAAGTTGTCCAGAGAATTTATTCAAGGAAAAAAACTCTACACTGGAATGAAAGGCTAGAGAAGCTGTACAGTATGGTACCACTCATTCAGGGGAAACCCTGGACGAGAGGGTAGAGAAACAGGAGCTGAAGGGTGACTTACCATATGGTGAGTCAGCTGAAGGAAAAAATGTTCATGTTGGGACAGAAACTATCATGGGATAGTTGTGAACTTCTCTTCTTGGTAGGAAGAAGAGGAGAAATCTGTAACCCATAGATAAGAATATCCTGACAGCTCAGCCTATCCTGAAGAAAGGAAACCACGTGTAGAGCTTTAAAGAAAAAAAACAGTGAACAAACTTCTGCTAAGAAGTTAACTGTAGGTTGCAACCTTCAGGAACCTATGGTTGCTGGGTATGCTCAGACTGGCTAGAGTTTGGTTTCTTCAGACCAGAAGGAGGTGTCCCCTGCTTGGGTACATATGGATGATGGGCAGGAGAAGAGTGAAACCTTCTTTTCTTATGGAAAGAAGGTTTGGTAGGACATTTCCTACCTCCTGGTGAAGAAGGCGGCTTAGGATGGTCCCAAGAACCAGGGAAGGCAGTGGAGCAATGAGCAACCTGACTTAAAGCCTCCCTATTGAAGAGACTTTCTCCAGTACAAGGAGAATTACCCAGTGTGTGTTGTGCCCATCTGTTCAAGTCTGAAGCCTGGAGCCAGGCTCTACGTCGTGCTCCTATGGCTATAGCAGAGGTTCTGCTAACAGACAAAAGAGTCTAGAGAAGCACGAGAAAGAAACCAAGAGAGATTCTGGCTATGACTAAGAAGTAAGGAATAGTCTGCAGCCTTGGGCTCTGACAGAAAGGGAGTCAAAAGAGAATTTATTTGTGACCTCCTGGAGAGATAGACTCATATAAAAAATATAAGAGATAATTCTTGTTGCCAGCATAGATGTTTGGAAGGTTTGACGTCCAAAGGCAACAAGTGCTCTAGATGCACGACCTGGCGGATAAGAAGAATGCTTTTTCTTGCTTTTCACCTTCCTCATTGCAGATTCCACTACAATGGAATGATGGGGAAGCTGAGTCTTTTGAAACCCTGGAGAGGGGGGCACCTGATACAGAACATCAATTGCTGTAGAAGGTGAGGAAACCCTTAAAGGTGTTTCCCATATCTTCAGAAGAAGATCCTGCAAAGAATGATGTAAAGGAAGCATTATATTTTCCTTTTCTGCAGGAGAGCCTCGAGAAGGATCACAGTCAGGGATAGGAATAGCAAGGAATGTTGCCATGTCAAGGAGAAATTTCTGAAAAGAAGGCTCTCCAATGGGAACCATCCCTGAATAGGCTAAAGCTGAAGTAGCAGCCTGGGCACCAGAACCACTAGATGGATACTGGTGCTGGCAGTCACGATTTGAGACAGTCAGTACTGTATCGTCCATGCCAGGTATCGACTCCAAGCTAGGCATAGAAAAGAGCGATGGAGGAAAAGCCATGGAAGTGGCTGGTGCCGATGTAACTGCAGGAACCGACATCGATACCGGTAACTGAGTCGGAATCAGAGGCGGTAACGCCATCAAAGCAGTCATCGGAGGCTGCTCAAGCGGTACCGAGGCAACCAGAAACGCTTAGTGAATATCCTCGGTACCGCGCATCCGGAAACGATAAGGGTCGGTTCCGAGATGCGTTGGCACCCAATCTTCTAGACTAGATATCGATTCCAGACTCGGCATCGAAGGGAGCGAGTCCATCGATGCATGCCTAGAGGGTACCGAAGTCGGTGGTGGTATCGGCGATGTTGTCGATACAGGAAAGTCAATCTGGGACGTATCGATCGGTCCCGAGGACGCCAGATGACGATCCCTGGTGAAGAGTGGATCACTCAACACCGGTGCCGATGCCGGGGTATCAGTACAGCTCATAGCGGATGCCACCACCGAGCATGGCTCAGGTATGTTCTGTGAGGGGTGAGCCCCAGGAACAACCTGAAACCCCTGAAATGCTTTGGAGCCCGGAGACTCCCGCCGGGGTTTTAATGCCAATGGGGTCTTGAGGGCAAGGCCGGGGCCGTCAGCATGCTTTGCATGAGACTTACCACTCAAGGATTGGCTAGTCTTAACAGACTATTTTGTGGGTTACCTGATCCTGTAGAGAAGAAAAAACCGGTGCCCTCACCCAGGGAGGAAAAACGGTATCGAGGGAAACTCGAAAGAGGGAATCTCTTCTCACAGTTTTGTAGCCTGATTGTTCAGGGGAAAAAGGGTCAGGACCCAAACAGGTTAGACACCAGGCACTGGAGTCTAAAAAGAAAACTGTGTTTCCACAGTGAAGGCACTTCTTAGGAGAAGGCAGCTCCATGACGGAGTGGCCTTGCAGGCCCAAAAAATTTAAAGACAGAACTGAGGGAAAAACTGTCCCTGAGTTTAAGAAAAAGAAAAGAAAAACCCATCGGCGGTACCGGTGGCGGCGGGAAAAACAGCCGCGACCACAAGAAAACAAGAAATAAAGAATTAAGAAAAAAGTTTCTGCGGTGACAGGAGGATGTCCTGCCGGCTCCGCGGAAAAACGAAAACTGAGGAGAGGCAGTTGGAAAGGCGGGAAAGGCAGTGCGCAGGCGCGAGGGATGCTCCCAAAAGTTTTCTGATTGGATGTTGGGGAGCATTCCCGTGCAGGCTCCGTCGGTACCGACGTACCCATATGTGAAGACTCATTCCTGCTTGTTCCTGGCGATGAGCTGAGGGATGTAGAAAAACAGTGGGAAAAACTGAAAGGGGATATTTTAAGGGCAACCAACCTTTTTGTTAAAATGGTAAATAAAGGTAAAAGGAAAAGGAGACCGCTATGGTTTTCGAAAGAAGTAGCTGAAAAAGTGAAGAAAAAGAAGGAGGCCTTCATGAAATACAAGAGATCACAGAGAGAGGAAGACAGGCATCTGTATTTGGAAAAACTTAGAGAAGCTAGCAAAGTAGTCAAGAAGGCAAAGATTCAAAAGGAGGAGGAAATAGCCAATGCAATAAAATGGGGGGGATAAGACATTTTTCAGGTATATTAGTGAGAAGAGGAAGGGCAAGAGTGGTATTGTCAGACTCAAGGGTGCAGGGGAGGAACATGTATAAGCTGATAAAGGATAAAGCGGAATTGCTTAACAAATATTTTTGTTCTGTGTTCACAGATGAAGAACCAGGAGCAGGACCTCAGAAAACACCCACAAATAGGAACAAAAGCAATGGACATCTTGAACAATTTTCAAAAGACTGTGTTCGTGAGAAACTATCTCAACTTAAAGTAGACAAAGCGATGGGACCGGATGGGATACACCCAAGAATACTGAGGGAACTTGGGGACGTTCTAGCAGCTCCACTGACTGACCTTTTCAATGCCTCGTTGGAGTCGGGAGTGGTGCCAAAGGACTGGAGAGAGACTCATGTGGTGCCTTTACACAAAAGCGGAAGTAAGGATGTGGTTGAAAACTACAGGCCGGTTAATTTAACTTCGGTAGTGAGTAAATTATTGGAAACACTGCTGAAAGAGAAAATAGTGAGGTTTCTGGAGTCCAGCAGATTACAGGATCCGAGGCAGCATGGATTCACCAGAGGCTGGTCTTGTCAGACAAATCTGATTGATTTCTTTGACTGGGTGACCAGGGAGTTGGACCAAGGGAGAGCCCTAGATGTGGTGTATTTAGATTTCAGTAAAGCCTTTGACACTGTTCCTCACAGGCGACTTATAAACAAACTGAGCACCCTAGAGATGAACCCTAAAGTTACTGCTTGGGTTAGAAATTGGTTGGGTGGGAGGCGACAAAGAGTACAAGTAAATGGAGCTCACTCTGAGGAGAAGGATGTTATCAGTGGTGTGCCCCAGGGATCTGTCCTTGGTCCGATTCTTTTTAACATCTTTGTTAGTGATATAGTGGAAGGGCTTTCAGGTAAGGTTTGCCTCTTTGCGGATGATACCAAAATCTGCAATAGAGTAGACACCCAGGAAGGGGTAGATAACATGAGGAGGGATCTAGCTAAGCTTGAAGAATGGTCTAGAATTTGGCAGCTGGGATTTAATGTTAAAAAATGTAAGGTCATGCATTTGGGCTGCAACAATCCAAGGGAGCAATATAGTATAGGGGGTGAAGTACTTTTGTCCACTAAAGAAGAGCGGGACCTAGGCGTGGCTGTGTCTGATGATCTTAAAGTAGCTAAACAGGTAGAAAAGGTGACGGCAAAAGCTAGAAGGATGCTTGAGTGCATACGGAGAGGAATGGCTAGCAGAAAAAAGGAGGTGATAATGCCTCTGTATAAGTCTTTGGTGCGACCTCATTTGGAGTGTAGTGTGCAATTCTGGAGACCACACCTTCAAAAGGATGTGAACAGGATGGAGTCGGTGCAGAGGGTGGCTACTAATATGGTTAGTGGTCTTCATTATAAAGCATATGAGGACAGACTGAAGGATCTTAATATGTACACCTTAGAGGAAAGGTGGGATAGATGTGATATGATTGAGATGTTTAAATACCTCCGTGGCATAAATGTTCAGGGAGAGAGACTCTTTCAATTGAAAGCAAGTTCTGCTATGAGGGGACATGGGATGAGGGTGAAGGGAGATAGATTCAGGAGTGATATGCAGAAATATTTCTTTACGGAAAGAGTAGTGGATCCGTGGAATAGTCTCCCAGTGGAGGTGGTAGAGATGAGGACAGTGAATTCAAAAAAGCATGGGACAAACACAGAGGATCTCTAAAGGTAAAAAGGGGACTGTTGTAGTTGTTATGGAAGGACAGACTAGATAGGCCATGTGGTCTTTTTCTGTCGTTATATTTCTATGTTTCTAGTTAGTGATGCGGTAGTTAGGGCTTCTATAACCCAGGGGGCCTTCTGCACCCAGTACATCAAGTCCAGTCGGTGGCTGATGGCCAATACCAACATCAGGTACTTCCACAGGTGGAGCAGGAGACGTTGAAGGATCTTCTGTACTGGCACAATGATGGCTTCCTTTGTGGCTGAAGGTTATTGCAGGATCTCCAACTCCTCTGCCCTCGAATCATCCAAGGGCAAAAAGTCCTGGAAGGATATATCTTCCAGGGGTGACTTGTGCTGCTTGTATAGAAGGGATGGCTCCGAGGGGGGATGTCTGGGGACTCCATCTCTGTGAGCAGGGATTCCTCCTCCATCTTTCAGCCATTGGACTTGGACTACGACTCGAAGAGGAAGACAAACTACCTCCTGGACTCCCTCCTGACGCCGGCTCCATGCCCTTGGAGGTGATGCCTGGCTGCGGGGCCAGTGGCAGTCCTCCCCCGAACACCAAGGATCAAGCACATTGTAGTCAGGGACACTGGAGAGGGAAAACACAGCAGGACCCAGGATTGACTCTGACCGACGACCTGCCATCCCCAGCTCAGGTGGGAGGGCATGGACCTCCAGGATAGGCTGCACCACTGGGGGTGACACCACCAGGAGCACCGCAGCTCATGCAGCCAAGAGAGCTGCATGTGCAAGGGCCCAAAAGTGCTCAGTAAGCACTATGGTCTCCAAGGGTGTCTGGGCCAGTGCAGAGACCATGGCCACAGATTCTGGCACCCACTCCAGGGACTCCACAATGATCAGATCATTGGGAAATTTCCGGAGGTCCTACGAGGCCTTGGGAGTCAATTCCTCCTGCCAAGGCACCTTTACAGGCTGCTCCCAGCCACTGCCCTCAGCACTGCACCAAGGAAGGCTCCGGTGCCAATGTCTGTGCTTGGCATGATCTCCGGCCATCCTCTTCAATGCCAATGAGGCCAACGATCAGTCCTTCTGAGGCGTTGGAGAGCCTCCAATCCAGGCTACTGTGACCCCTCGGCTCCAAGAGAGCACAGGCACCGTACGAAGCTGAAGCCTTGGCGGTATTCCTCAATGGCATCAATGCAGACGTCAATGGCAGTGCCAAGGATGCCAAGTCAGATGATCTGAAGAAGGACTCATGCTACTTCTCTCGACATTTGAGGCCCCTTCTTGGTCATCTAGAGACACAATGAGCAAGTGGTAGGCTCATGATCAGGGCTGAGGCACTGAATGCACCATGACAGTCCATCACAGAGATGGTGCATGCACAGTGGGTTCACTTTTTAAAAACACTGGCCAGCTTTGACATTGTCGGGAAAATGGCCTCCACAAGGTCGAAGGACTCAATGCCGACAAATGGTACCACCCGGCATAAGAAAAAAGAAAAAAGGGGGGGGGGGAAGGGACTCCACATGATGGTCGGCACTAGAGAATTTTGTACCCCAATGGCAGACAAAAAAACAGCAACTGAAGGCAGCAAAAAAAATGGCAAAAACTGCAGCACCCTGAAGGGCAAAAAAAAGGTTTTTCCAGATCACACTGGAACACATCCGTGGGGCTCTGAGGAAAAAATTAACTGAGGAGAAGATGGCGCCACAGCAGGCAGGAAGGCAGATGCGCATGTACGATGGAGTCTCCCAAAAGCTTCTGACTGGAAGATGGAGAGCATTCCCGCAACAAGGATCCATCCAGGGACTTCATCCATAGGTGAATGCTTACTTCCTGTTTGTCCACGGACAAAAAATACACTCCTTTGCTTTCAGAATGAGGCCCAAACTACAGCCAACTACTACAAAAAATGGCATGGTAAACACCAACCCCCAAAGAACCTCTCTCATGGGGTTTCTTTTGCTCAGGATGAGAGGAATATTTATTGGCCAGCCCTCCAAAGGGAGTCAAAGCTAGCACGCTAGGCCTACTGCTGGCCATATGGGCTATGCAGGAGGGAGAAATCTCTCTCCACCAGGCTATGTCCTTCGCAGTACAAAATAACTACTTAACTGTGCCACGGAGACTTCTCCTAGACTTGTCTCTGCGGGACTCAGACAAGCCCCTCCAACTTTCACAAAAAACAAGGGAAGACAGTGGAAAACATGGCAGCCATTCACACCAAAAATATTCCTCAGCTCTCTATGCTGCTGCCAAACCACACTGCAGTTGCTGATGTTCAACTTTTTTTTTCTTCTTCTTCTTTTCACTTATAGCTAATACAGCAAGCATGACGGGGGGAGGGCGACTTGGGACACCATGGCTGGCATTCCCACCAAAAACGAAGCAGAACAAGTTGTAATAGCAGAGACTGCCACCGTCGACTCACGAAACTGGCCAGCTTCCAACAAGTGTCCAAGGCAAAGCTAGGCTCCACAGTTTGTAACAGCAGTGACAATGGGTCAAACACCATGTCCACTGCAGTGACAGAAAGTAAACCGAGGCTTCCATTGAACAAGCAGCACAATCACAGCAACGGTCTTCTCCCCATCAAATGGGACGGTGGCTATAGAGTCCCCACTGAATTTCGGACAGGAAGCCTCAAAGTCCACCCTATCCTTCATAAAGCATAGTTACTCACCTGTAACAGGTGTTCTCCAGGGACAGTAGGAATCAGTCCTCACTTATGGGTAACGTCGGCACCAACGGAGCCCACGCGGAGCAATTCCCCAGCTTTCAAAGAAAGCCTTTGGGATTGCTGCTACGCATGCATGGTCCTCTTCCCGCCCAAGGGTGCCATCTTACTCAATCAGGTCCCACAGCTAGAGCCCTATTAAGCAGATGGAAAGGGAAGAACAAAAATGGAAACTATTAGGCGAGGTGGGAGGGTAGTGAGGACTGATTCCTGTTGTCCCTGGAGAACACCTGTTACAGATGAGTAACTTCACCTTCTCCAGGAACAAGCAGGAAGTCAGTCCTCACTTATGGGACTCCCCAGCTACAGGCTGCCAAACCTGTAAACAAAAAACGCCTCTGCGAGGCCGTGAGCAGAAACAGATGCCTGAAGGAGCCCGAAACCTTGGGACCCTGTGGCTAAGCTCTCGGTAGCCGCAGAAGAAGGGTCGGAGGGCAGGAGTTGCTAATACCCCAAAGAGATTACAGAGTACAGCCTGGCCGAAGGCGCTGTCGTGGCGGGACTCCCTCTCCAGGCAGTAGTGCAAGGTGAAGGTATTCGCCAAAGACCAGGTCGCAGCCCAAAAGATGTCCGTCAGAGGCACTGAGCGCAGCAAAGCCACCGAGTCCGCCTTGACATGGTGATCTGCCGATCCAGCGGGGCCCCAGCCTTTGCCTGGGCAAAAGTGATGCAGTCCACCACCCAGATGGAGAGGGTGCGCTTGGTGACTGCTAACCCCAGTTGAGCGGGATTGTGGGCGACGAAGAGCCGGTCTGACTTGCGATGACCCTGGGTACACTGCAAGTAGAAGGCAAACACCCTCTTGCAGTCGAGTGTGTGCAGGACCGCTGATGCCTGGTCGGCGTGAAGCCTTGGAAAGAAAATTGGCAATACTATCTCCTGATTGAGGTGGAAGTCCAAGACAACCTTCGGTAGGAACTTGGGGTGGGTACGGAGAACCACCCTGTTCCTGTAGAACCTGGTGCAGGGGGCCTCAGCCATGAGGGCTTGATGTTTTCTTGCTCACCCAGTCGAGGTCAGGGCCACCAGGAAGACAACCTTCCAGGAGAGGTGTCGAAGCGAGCATGTCGCCACCGGCTCGAAGGGTGGCTGCGTCAGCAGCATGAGCACAATGTTTAATTCCCACTCCGTCAGCGGAGGCCAGACTGGGGGTTTTGAGAGTAAGGGGCCCTGCATGAAGTGTGAGACCAAGGGCTGTCCCGAGAGGGGCTTGCCCTCGACTGGGAAGTGGTTGGCCGAAATGGCATTCAGGTGAACTCTGACCGAGTTAGATTTCAGTCCCAGCTGCGAGAGATGAAGGAGGTACTGGAGAACCCAACTGGTAGAGCAGGAAAATGGGTCGATCTGAAGCTCGGAGCACCAGACTGAAAACCGCTGCTACTTAAAGGTGTAAACCCACCTCATTGAGTCCTTCCTCGACGCGAGGAGGATCTCCTCGACCTCCGTCAGGAGGTGCAGCGGGGCTTTTGAGACCTTTCAGCTGCCATGCCATGAGGGATAGCGAGGTGGGGTTTGAGTGAAGCACCTGGCCCTCCTCCTGTGTCAGGAGGTCTGGGGCACAGCTCAGAGGGATCGGAGGCTCCGAGGAGAGCCGTAGAAGAAGCGGGAACCAGGGCTGTCAAGGCCATGAGGGAGCCATGAGGATCACAGAGGCTCGGTCCCACTGGATTTTGTGGAGGGTCCTTCACAATGAGCGGGGTGGGAGGGAAGGTATACAGCAGCTAGGGGGTCCAGTCCAAGAGAAACGCATCCGGGGTCACCCTGTGGGGGTGCGGCATCGGCCTGCAGAAGCAGGGAAGCTGTGCGTTTGCCAGGCTGGCGAACAAGTCCAGGGACAGGGTCCCCCACCGCTGAAAAAGGAGAGCCGCCTCCAGGTTCAGGTGCCACTCATAGGGCCACAGAAGCCTGCTGAGTCTGTCCGCGAGGGTGCTGTCCTGGCCCGGGAGGTAGACTGCTCTGAGGGTCATACCTCGGCACACAGCGAAGGAGCAGAGGACCGCCTTCCGGCAGAGGAGGCAAGAGCCCCGTTCCTCCCTCCTTATTTATATAAAACATCGCGACATGGTGTTGGTCTGTATCAGTATCACCTTTCCCTTCGTGTGAGTCTCGAAAGCTTTTAGGACCCACCAAACCGCCCAGAGCTCGAGCGGGTTGACCTGCTGCTCCGACTTCTCGAGGGACCATTGCCCCTGGGTGCATAAGTCAGCGCAGTGGGCTCCCCAGCCCAACAGCAAAGCATCCGATGAGGACTACCTCGTGTTGCATGGCCTGGAAGGCCATGCCTCGGAGGAGACACCGTGGCACTGCCACCAATCCAGGGAGCTGTGTAACTCGCAAGAGACCCGGATAAGGTCCCAAAGGTGACCTGAGGCCTGTGTCCATTGCGCCTTTAGGCACCACTGTGTTGTCCACATGTGCATGCGGGCATGGGGGACGACATGGACAGTCGATGCCATGTGCCCCAAGAAGCGCAGCATGGTCCGTGCCGGCACCTTTGCCCTGCCTTGAACCTCGGCTGCCAGGGCACAGAGACGGTCCGTATGGGCACGAGGGAGAAAAGAAGTCGCCCGTTCCATGTCAAGGCAGGCGCCAATAAACTCGTGTCTGTACCGGCCCGAGATGGGACGGAGTAGTTGATCAGGAAGCAGAGGTGTTCGAGGAGAAGGACCATGCGGGACGCCCCAAGGCGAGCTTCCCCACAAACTCCCCCATGACAAGCCAATCGTCCAAGTAGGGGAAGACAGGCACGCCCTGCTTCCGGAGGTGTGCTGCGGCTGCAGATAGGCACTTTGTGAAGACCCGCGGAGCGGATGAAAGCCCGAAGGGGAGGACTCTGCACTGGTAGTGCTCCCTTTGCACCCTGAAGCGCAGGTACTGCCTGTACTTGTGGTGAATCAGTATGTGCACGTCAGCATCCTTGAGGTCCAAGAAGCATAGCCAATTGCCCTGCCGGAGGAAGGGCAGTAGGACGCCAAGAGATAGCATTCAGAATATCTCCCGCACCAGGAACTTGTTGAGGTTCCGGAGATGGAGGATGGGGCACAGGCCCCCTGTCCTCTTCGGGACAAGGAAGTATCGGGAGTAGAATCCCCTTACCCAGAAGTGGTGTGGAACCTTTTTGACCGCCCGCTGGGCAAGAAGATTGTCCAACTCTTGCTGAAGGACAACCTGGTGCACGAGAAGCCGAGAGGGCTTGGTTGGGAAGAAAGTGGTAGGGAGTCCAGCTAGGCTAAAACGGTAACCGTCCCGGATCACCTGGAGAGTCCAGGTATCTGATGTGATCTTTTCCCATTCGGGTGCGAAGAGGGACAGGTGTCCTCCCACGGACGGTGTTGCCGTCGGGTGGCAAGAGGCTATGCACTTGGTGTCAAAACCCCTGGGCTGGCTGGGATGGCGCTGGTGGTTGGGTTTTCAGCCCTTTCGGCTTTCAGTGACCCTGGGGCCCTATCTTGCCCTGTGCGGTAGGTGCCAGTGCAGGGGTGGGTGGGTATGGCGGGTACCCTCGATAGGGAAGCCTCTTCCATGGGTAGAAGGGCTTCTTGGTCTGCTGTTTCCTCCGTGGAAGGGAAAAAGTCTTCCGAGAGAGGCGCATAAAAGTGAAGAACTCTGTCTCTATTTCAGCCGCCTTGCCTTCCATGAGCTTGCCGAACAACTGTTTACCTAGGCAGGGCACATCCAGGAACTTCTCCTGGATGCACTGCTGCAGGTCCGAGGATTGGAGCCATGCTTGGTGCCAGACCCCAATGCCAGCCACCGCTACCTGGGCCGAAGATTCAAACCCATCATATGCGGCGCGGGAGAGGTACTTTGAGCAGTCTGCAACCGACCTTAGGAGGGTTTGGAACCTGAGAAGATGGTCGCCTCCAAGGCCCGCTGAAAACCTACCGAGCTCTCTGGCGAGGTCATGCAGAAACATGCCCATGTAAAGTTGCTAGGCCTGAATGCGGCATGCCAGCATGGACCCTTGATAGGCCTTGCGTCCAAGGGCATCGAGGACATGGGACCCTGCCAGGTGGGACTGAAGAATACGACTTCGGACTCTTTTCTTTCCGCACAGCGGACTCGACTACCATCGACGTGTGGGGAAGCTGGGTCTTCTGAAACACCAGAGCTCGCTGAACCCTATACATGGCGTCAAGCCTTCTGCAGACAATGGAAACTGAGGCAGGTGTCTCCCACATGCGTAGGAGCAGCCAGGCTAGAATGGGCGGCACTGGGACCGTGAGGGACTCCCAAGGTGGGGACTCGTACAGTAAGATGTCCAATTCCTCAGCTCTCGGTTCCTCCTCGGTCTGCGTTTGCAGGTTGAGGGCCCAGGCCATGTCCTGAATAAACACAAAAAAATGAGGTGACCTCTGGAGGCGAACGCCTCTGTGAGATAGGGGGGGGGACGGATCGGAAGGTAGATCCCTATGGGTGCAGGTCTCGGGGGAAGTATCCCCGTCCGATTCCCAGTCTGAGAGGTCCGAGTAAGACTCAGAATTGGGCTGGTCGTCCTGCTCCATGGCTGAGGCCCTTCTGGAGCAGTGTGCACTTGCCTTGGAAGACCTCGCTCCCAAGGAACAGGATGGCGAGTGAGACCGATGCCGAGGACCCGCACGAGGACCACGGCTCTCGGGGGTTTCCAAGGCAGTCATGGATTCCTGCTTTGAGGGTCCAGTGGTCTCGGGGCGTGGGCCAGCCGTGCTGGGCGGAAACGCCTGCTGGGCAGCCAAGGCGGCAGAAACGCTGTACTCCAGTGCCAGCATTCGGGACTCCCACTTGGGGGGTATGTCCCCGCGATGCTGAGGCCGGGGTTAACGGGTCTAGCGTGGAGGAAGAGAGGGGGTCCTCACTGGGAGGACTCTCAGGAGACCGGGCACCTTCGACAGAGGCCTCTGTATCGGTGTGAGGTATCTTTTGGGGCCGCTCCTTGGGAACGCTGGGGAAGGCTAAGAGACCGAGCACAAGAACACACTCTTGTCTGGTGCCCCCGACAACAACTTTGAGGTGGTCGTCTTCTTATGCTGCTCCACTTCGAGGAACCCCTGGTCAGAGTGCCACCTTGCGCGCTGAGTCTCAGAGGAACCGACGAGCGGTGGGACAGCTTGGGGCGCCGCCGGGGATTCCAGGACTGCCTTACGGAAAATGTCATCGGACTTCTGCTTACGACTTAGCAGGATATTGGCGACATTTTCTTACACAGCGAGCACAGCTCTGGATTATGGTCAGCCCCCAGGCACCACAGACAGCAGTCATGGATGTCCGTAAGCAACATGTTTTTTGAGCATCTGTCGCATTTCTTGAAACCCGTGGCCACTGGGGCAAAAAGGGCCCCTGCAAGTTCGAAGACCCTCGAGGCCAGCGGTTAGGAGAAAAAAGGGCACGAAAGGGCCTGAAGTGAAAAATTGGTTAAACGATAGAAGAAAGACGTCTCCTCGCCCACAGAGAACAGGGGCGAAGAGAGAATGGGTAGAGGACTGGTGCAACCGGAAAAACACAGAGCCGGAGGCCAAGAAAATAAACACTTTTTCCGAGGGACAAGGACGTGCGTCCGAAGGGCTCCGCGGAAAAAGTGAGACTGAGCAAGATGGCACCCTTGGGCAGGAAGAGGACCATGCATGCGTGGCAGCAATCCCAAAGGTTTTCTTTGAAAGCTGGGGAATTGCTCTGTGCAGGCTCCGTCAGTGCCGATGTCACCCATAAGTGAGGACTGACTTCCTGCTTGTTCCTGGAGAATACTCACGATCCTGAAGACAAACCTCTGGCCTTCCAAAAACAGCTGAGGTATATCTGCCACCATTCTCTTTTCTTTGACTTTTTTGTTTGTTTTAATAATCTCTCTTTCCCCTGGCATTCTCCCATGAGTTGGGGAGAAGAAAGGGATGACACTGCACCCCATACATTTTCCTGTACCCCCTTCCCAAAGGAGGAGGAAGGGGGACACCCATCAAGGCAGGCGTGCTCCCCAAGCTCTGAGACAGGGTGGGCAGATACTGGGAGGGGGAAGGGACCTGGCACCACCAGGTTCTGCATCCTAGGGCTTTGCTGCCAGCAATGGGCGACCTATGCCTCAAATTACAAAAAGTCCTCCTCTTCTTCAATCCAATTCAGAGTGCACAGATAGCACAGTTACTTACCTGTAACAGGTGATCTCCGGGAACAGTAGGAATAAGTCTTCACATATGGGTACGTCGGTACCGACGGAGTCTGCGTGGGAATGCTCCCCAATGTACAATCAGAACACTTTTGGAAGCATCCCAACATGCCTGCGTGCTGCCTTCCTGCCTTTCCCAACTGCCTCTCCTCAGTTAAGTTTGAAAGCTGAGGCAAAGAGAGAGAGAGCAAGAAAGGGAAAGATGGAGAAAGAGAAATAGCAACTCCTAGGGGAGGTGGGTGGGTTGTTAAGACTTATTCCTGCTGTTCCCAGAGATCACCTGTTACAGGTAAGCAACTGTGCTATCTCCAGGAACAAGCAGGAATGAGTCTTCACATATGGGGACTCCCCAAGCTAAGATGCCTAGAGGGAGTCCTGGCATGTAGCGAATGTGGAGAGAGCCATGCTACTCCTCAGAACCTCAGGCATCGTGGGAATGGAGGGTAGGAGTTGAATTATAGAAAAGGTGCTGTGGAACAGCTGGACTAGAACAGGACTTCTATGGAGGAAGATCATGTATAGATGACCTTTGGTAGTAAAATATTGAATGCAATATTCTAATATGGACCTCCGTTGGTGGTATTGTAAAAGTCTATTGAGGTTCAGATGGATCTGTTAGAAGAGCCAGTAGAAGATCCTCAAGGGTTACCGCACTGTGAAGTGGAGGTAATAAACTTTAGGAACAACAATTGGAGGTCAGTACCCATCAGGATGGGAAATAGCCCCAGGGGAAACTGGGGTAGTACAATGAGGTAGGGCTTCAGCGGGAAACGCAGAAGGTACTGTTAGACAAAGCTTAAGCCCTTTTGGTCGAAGAACAGCACAATGCTAGGACCAAAAGGAAAATAAGTCTGACCGATATGGACTGACAAAAGAAATAGTCCCTGTGGGAGAGAAGGGGTATGGAGACCCCTATATCCGATCCCAAAGTAAGGACAGACTTATGAAGCGTTACAGCTTTAGATTAACTGAAAATCTGCTATGTCTTTCCAAATGAGGTCAATTAGGAAAGAAAAGGTACCTGGAAAGCTTCAGAGATACGTAAACCTGAAAGGTTATGGTAACAGACAAAAACGTGTTAATTACCACAGGGAGTGGTTATATTTGTAGAACCCTAAGCATGCTGGCACAACATTGATAGGGGTAGTGCATATCTGTCAGAGTCATATAGGAATATATGAACCTAGACAGAGATAGATAAGTACGTAGGTACCTATCTACCTAGAAGATATATCTCAACAGGAGTATATATGTATACGTATATATATATATACATATATAAACAGAGATATACTTGGGCGGAAGATACAGAGAGAGAGAGAGAGAGAGAGAGAGAGATAGATAGATAGATAGACAGACAGATAGAAATCTGTAGACATATAGACACAGGTCTCCATGTGGGTAGATGAAGACATGGCTATATAACTAGATCCCCATAGGGATATGGGAATAGAGAGAAGATTCATCTGATAGCAAGAAGGGAGGTACCTGCTTGAATAGATGTATAGAGCATCTTCTTTCCCTGGTTATAATTGATAGAGTCAGAGGAATGGTCTCCCTGACAAAGAGGAGTCTAGATTCCTTTAAGAATTCGAGCTCTTGAATAACCAGGATGGCCTACGTGAAAAATGCAGAGGATAGCTTCAGTCTGCAGGCAGCAAGTCCAGATCTCTCTAGAACTGCAGTATGGTGAATAGATAGAGGACGCCCTTCCCTTTTGCAGTAAGAGGGCAAGATGGGTATCAGACGTCCCTGAGCTGCAACTGAAAGAAAACTATCCCTGGCGAGAAGACAAAAGGAGATATGGACCAAGCCAGGGAATTGGCCATTCCTTAGGTTTTCACCTGATGTAAGGCCTGTGTCTTCTGTCTCGAAAAGAGATTTTAGACGAGATGGTAAGGGTAGGGAAAACCCTACCAGTCATGGGAACATGACTGGGTGAACCTCTCCTAACCATCTAGGCTTATCTGCTAGACAAGATACTAATGCTCTCTAGCAAGGGCCCACAGTGCAAAGCTGCTTTGTAGAGTTGCAGAGAGCATGTTAGAGGTTGGTTAGAAGAAAAAACTGGCTGCTCAAAGCCAGAAGGTTACTTAAACTTTTCTGCCAAAACCAAGGGAATTGGAGATGGCGAAGAAAAGAAGTCAACCAACAAATCTGTGATGATAGGGTTTTCCAAAAGGGTTGATAACCTTCTTTGGGTCTAGCAGTGAGGCTAGAAGGATTGCTAGTGGAGGACAAACCCTGGTTGTGTGGAGAACAGAACCAGTGGGTTGACCACTAGGAAGTGCTGCATTTGCAGCAACAGGGCAGCAGAAAAAAATTATTTTCCATTGTTTTAGATTGGAAAAAGTAGTAACAGATATAAGCAGAAGTGGTAAGATTTCCTTATTGTCTGATAAGCTGCCCTAAAGTAAGAATATGAACAAAGGGGGGGAACAACTCTGGAAGGAAAAACCCCTTTGTGGAATAGGTAGAGAACCATAGGGGCTTACCAGAGTAATAGAACCCCTCTTACAAACCGAATGTTATAGTAAGAGGGGGGTAAGACAGAGTTGAAGAGACTGACTATGTAAGAAGTCTCTGAAAGGTAAGATGATACATGCTAGTACAGGGGAAAAACTGTCTTTTTGATAGTTGTCACATCTCTTTCTCCCAGGAGGAGGAAGAGAAACCTGTTAACTATAGGCATGATCATCATAAAGACTCTTAGAATGAAATTAGAGTAGATGCTTCAAGTGAAAAGAAGCAGACTGCAAACTCTAACCACCAAACAGGAGATATAATGATAATCTATCTGAAACCCTGCGACTGCTGGGTTTGCTGAACCTGTTGAGGTTGTGGTTTCTTTGGACCACAGCGATGTTTCTCTTGTTTGGGAATATCTGTATGATGGGTAGAAGAGGGATAAAACTTTTTTCCCCCTAGGGGAAGAAAGTTTGTTAGCAAATTTCCTACCAACTGGGAAAGAGGAAGGCGTAGAACAGCCTCTGGAACCAGCAATGTCAGTGGTTAACTGAGCAACTTGGAGTAAATCATAATTACACTTACCTGGTAATTGTAGTTCCTTGAGTGACGACAGTTCAGTCCTCTACTTCTGGTTGTCAATCTCCTCCTGCAGCTTGGAGACTGGTATGTCAAACTAATGACATCACTGGATATAGCCTGCTGCACTCCGCCTTCCATCCCAGTGTGAACTATTAACAAAGCAGACTCACAGGAGCAACAAATAAGTAGCCAACTACAAACATTGCAAATAGATGAAACCAAAAAACTAAACTCCGAAACATCCACCCCCTCCGATCAGGCTTTCTTACCCCTTGCCTTGCCATAGAGAAAGTGAATACCTCAACCAACAGAAAGAAAACTGAGCTCACCTGTAACTTTCTCCTGCCCGTTACCATGGCTGGAACCTCCTAGAAATCTCCGGGCGGGAATGAGGACTGAACTGTCGTCACTCAAGGAACTACAATTACCAGGTAAGTGTAATTATGATTTCCTTATCGTTCCTCCAGTTCAGTCCTCTACTTCTGGGATGTACCAGAGCAGTAATCATTGGGAGGGACCCTTCCAGCCAGCAGACAAAACTGCCGACCCAAAACGAGCATCGGCCACCGCTGCGACGTCAAGTCTGTAATGCTTGCTGAAAGTATGTAGCGACGACCATGTCGCCGCTCTACAAATGTCACCCGGTGGAACCAAACCGTGTTCCGCCCAGGAGCACGCCTGCGCTCTTGTGGAATGGGCCCGCAATCTGACAGGCACCACTCGACCTTGAATCAAATAAGCGGAGGCAATTGCTTCCTTTACCCACCGAGCGATGGAAGCCTTCGCCGCTGCCTCCCCTTTGCGCGCTCCACCGAACAGAACAAATAACCGATCCGACTTACGGAAGGACTCAGTTATCCTTAAATATTGATGTAAGGCCCTCCGTACATCCAAAAGATGAAGACTGCGTTCCGAACCGCCACTCTCCAGAGTCCCAAGAACGGGCAAACAAACCGCCTGATTCAAATGAAAAGGGGAAACCACCTTAGGCAAAAAGGACGGCACCGGACGGAGAACCACTTTCTCCCTTGAAAAAGATAAGAAAGGTTCCCGGCATGACAACGCCTGCAACTCGGAAATCCTTCTAGCCGAACAAATGGCCACTAGAAACACCGTCTTCAACGTCAAATCCTTAAGGGATGCCCGGCGCAAAGGCTCAAAGGGTGACTTGACCAAAGCCGCGAGGACGAGATTGAGGTGCCACGGTGGAATGCACACCCTACGCGCCGGTCGTAACCTAGTGACCGCCTTCAAGAATCGAACTACATCGGGATGAGCCCCTAAAGGCACCCCATTGACCTTACCCCTATAGCAGGCCAGGGCCGTCAACTGGACGCGCAAGGAACTAGTGGCCAGACCCTTATCAAAACCATCCTGCAAAAACTCCAAGACTACCGGAATGGACACAGTGAGAGCTCGGACCAGACGTCGAGAACACCAATCCTCAAAAATACGCCACACGTGCACATACGCCAAGGATGTTGAATGCTTCCGCGCCCTAAGCAAGGTTGCCACAACCGCCGACGTATAGCCTTTCTTTTTCAGTTTAGCCCTCTCAATGGCCATACCGTAAGCGAGAATCGATCCACCTGCGGCATGAACAGCGGTCCCTGTCGCTAAAGATCCACCCGTTGCGGTAGCCTCCAGGGCACGCCCTCCAACAGGCGCACCAGATCGGCATACCAAGGCCGCCTCGGCCAGTCGGGCGCTACCAACAGAACTTTCCCCTTGTGCGCTCCGATCTTTTGCACAACCCTGCCGATCAATGCCCATGGGGGAAAGACATACAGAAGACCTGTCGGCCACGGGCGCAACAGCGCGTCTATGCCCTCGGACATCCGCTCGCGCCTTCTGCTGAAGAACCGGGCGACTTTTGCTGACCGAAAGGTTGCCATGAGATCCATCATCGGAGGACCCCAACGCTCTACTATCTGCACGAAAACGTCGGGATGCAGCTCCCACTCCCCTGCATCCACGTGCACCCTGCTGAGAAAGTCCGCGGTGACATTGTCCTTTCCGGCAATGTGCGCCGCCAAGATCGCTGGTAACCGAAGTTCTACCCAGGCGAACAACTCATCCGCCTCCGCCTCCATGGCGGTTGATGTACGCCACCGTCGCTGAGTTGTCGGAGAGCACCCTTACGGGCCTGCCGCGAAGCAGGACTTTGTGAACGCCTGAAGTGCCAGGAACACCGCTCTCAGCTCCAGATGGTTGATCGACCATGATACCTCCAGCGGAGACCAAAGCCCCTGCGCAAACTGACCCTCGCAGTGAGCTCCCCAGCCTGCTAGACTGGCATCCGTCAACAACAGTACCCATACCGGCTGCTCCAGCGGCATGCCTGCCGCCAGTGACGACCTGACCAACCACCAACGAAGGGAGCGCCGGGCGGTGAGCGGACAAGGTAGCCGCTTGCTCAAGGAATCGGTCTGATGTGACCACCGGTGAAGAAGCGCCTGTTGGAGAGGCCGCATATGGACCTTGGCCCATGGCACCGCCTCCAACGTCGCCGCCATTGTGCCTAGGACTCGGAGATAGTCCCATGCTGACGGCACACACACCGACCGAAACTGTCTGACTAGGGTTCTCAACCCCTCGGCCTGCTTGTGTGGCAGAAACACCTGCCCTCTCTTGGTGTCGAACCGAACCCCGAGGTATTTGAGGACCTGGGTTGGCTTCAACTGACTTTTTGCCGAGTTGACCACCCAACCGAGACTCTGCAAAACGTTCACTACCCTGTCTGTCACCCGAAGACTCTCCTCCTCGGACTTGGCCCGGATCAACCAATCGTTGAGATACGGGTGAACGAGAATGCCTTCTTTGCGCAACGTCGCCGCCACCACCACCATGATCTTGGTGAATGTTCGCGGCGCCGTGGCCAACCCGAAAGGCAATGCCTGGAACTGATAGTGCCCCCAAGGAAAAGCGAACCGCAGAAACTTCTGATGCTCGAAACGGATGGGAATGTGCAAATACGCCTCCGTAAGGTCCAGAGACGTCAAGAACTCTCCTTGACGCACCGCCACTATAACCGACCGGAGTGTCTCCATACGGAAATGCGGAACGCGCAAGCAACGGTTCACGGCCTTCAGATCTAGGATAGGTCGCAATGTGCCGCCTTTCTTTGGCACGACGAAATAAATCGAGTATTGACCCAAGCCGTACTCGGCTTTGGGCACCTCCACCACGGCCCCCAATTGAAGCAGATGCTCCAAGGTTCCACGAACCGCTGCCGTTTTCTTTGGACCTCGGCAAGGAGACAGGACAAACGAATCCAACACGGGTTTTGAAAATTCCAGTGCATAGCCATGCTGAACGATCTCGAGCACCCACTGGTCGGAGGTGATGTGGGTCCAAGCGGAAAGAAACTCCCGAAGTCGCCTGCCTATGGGAGGCTCCGCCGCCGGGACCCGCCTCGTTTCATTGTGACTTACGGGCAGCGTTCGCTGGGATGGAAGCGAAACCTCTATTCGCTCCCCGAAACCCCCGAAAGCCCTGGGCCCGAGACGGAAACCTACCCCTCTGGAAACCTCCGAATCGTGGCGAACGAAACCTCCGGAAATCTCGAAACTGACCCCGAAATACTTGGCCGGACTTGGCCTGCTTCGGTCTATCCTCCGGAAGCCGACCCGCCTTGGACTCCCCCAGGTCTTTCACCAACTTATCCAACACCTCACCAAACCGCCCCTAAAGGGAAGCTTGCTAAGACGGGACTTTGACGGACCATCTGCCGCCCAATTTCTCAACCATATTAAACGCCGGGCAGCTACCGCAGATGCGGTGCTATTAGTCAGCGCCCTGATCAAATCGTAATGAACATCTGCCAAGTAAGCCGCCCCTGATTCCAGGCGATCCAATTCTTTCAGCTCCTCGAGATCGAAATGAGGAGATTGACGTAGCCGTTGTGCCCATCGCAGAGCAGCTCTGGCCACCCAGGCTCCACAGATGGACGCCTGCAGAGACATAGAATCCACCTCAAAAACCTGCTTGAGCAAACCGTCCACCTTACGGTCCTGATTATCTTTCAAGGCCGCACTGCCTTCCACCGGAATGGTGGTCTTCTTTGTAACCGCCGAAACCACCGCGTCCACCCACGGAGACCGGAACCTTTCCTTATCCTTATCGGCTAACGGATATAATCTCTTCAATGTCCGCAAGCCCCTCAGGCCTGCTTTTGGCTTATCCCACTCATCTTGAATCATTTTGTCCACCACTTTGTGTACTGGGACCACCACCTGAGTCTGTCGGACTGCCCGGATAACCAGGTCCTCCAGCTCCTCCTCCACCGCTACCTGCGGTGCTAGATGCAACATCTGTAAAGTCTCCGAGATCAAGGCTGCCAACTCTTCTCTACGAAAGACCCTAACTATCGTAGCTTGATCTTCAGGTTCAGGAATCTCCCCTTCTTCAAAATCCTGGGTACCCTCTTCCGGATCTCATTCCGGGACGGAGACCTCAGGCCAATCTGCCTCCGCCAGCGCAGGGGTCCCTGGTTATCGCCCGCTTAGGCACCGAAGGGCCCTCACCCAAATCCTCAGCGGCCTCCAGCTGCGGAGGTGGCGACGCCAGCGACCCAGGGCCCGCTGCTGCCCCTTGTCGCTTTAGGCAAAAAGCCTGATGCATCAGCAGCACAAACTCCGGACTAAACTCACCGAGGGCCGGCGATGGTACGGGTAGAGAGATCCCGGAAGACCCCGGCAACTCCTCCACCGGGGCCCCCTGCGTCACAGATCGCGGGGACGCAGCCCGGCCACCAGCGGGCGCTCCCTGTGCTTCAGTGGGCTCCTGCATTTCCATTTGCTGCTCCACTGCGGATGATAGCGTTGCACAACCCCGACAAACGCCAGTATCAGCCACCGTCCCTCTTCTGGTGCCACACACAAGACACTGGGGTCTGGCAGCCATATGGCCAACGAGCCAAAGCCCCAGAGCCTAACTGCAAGCCCTTTCTTTTTTTTTTTTTTTTTTATATATTATCTGAAGAGGGACTTCTCCTTTTTTTTAACACACTACTACTACAAGGAAAAAATCCCTGCCAGGCAGCCCCCCCCCCTTGTGGGAAGACTGAAGGAAGAGGGATTAGCGATGAAGGAGACCCCCAAAAATAAAACCAATCAACAAAGAAAGGAAACGCAAGAAATCAAATGAAATCAAGTAAAGAAAATGAAAACAAAAGAAAACAGGGCCCCGAAGCTGACTGCACTGCCCATCTGCAGCTCAACGGCAGGCTGATCTCCTACACGCGGTTTCCCCCGCGGCTCAGAAAATGGCTGCCGAGAAGACACCGCGCCGGCAAAAAAGGCGCCAAACACACCGCGGGAACCCTCCTACCTGAAAAGAAGGCTTTCCCCGCAGAAAAACCGGACGAAGCCAACAGCAGGCTTACCAGCTCGATCCGCAGCTGCACTGACCAAAACGGAACTGCATTGTGCTTGCCGCACCGGCTTGAAAGTTCCCCGACGGCTTCAGTGCTGACAGGTGAGACGCGGCTAGGCAGACAGTCAGAGATATGCTGCCGTGGTCAAGAGGGGCACTCCCCCGAAAGTCCTGGGGGAGAGACCTCCGTGCTCCAAGGGGGGAAGACTCGAAATTCCTGAGCTAGAACCCCCAAACACCTCTCATGCACAGGCAAGGAGCAAAAGAGCCGGAATAAACAGAGGTGCCTCAATCCTTTTTTTTTTTTTTTTTAAAGAGATACCAATCAAAATAAAATAGACTAAATATGTTAACCCTATCTACCACTATACCAACAGCTCCTTATCCACTCCTCCAGAGAGCCCTGCTACAAGGCTCGTCAAGTCCTCCTGCTGCGTGGAGACTGGTAACACTGGGATGGAAGGTGGAGTGCAGCAGGCTATATCCAGTGATGTCATTAGTTTGACATACCAGTCTCCAAGCTGCAGGAGGAGATTGACAACCAGAAGTAGAGGACTGAACTGGAGGAACGATAAGGAAAAAGACTCTTTGTTAAAAAGATTTTCTCCAGTGCAAGGAGTATTTCCCAGTCTTTCTTGTGCCCATTTGTCCAAATCTGAAACCTGGAGCCAAGCTTTACGTCGTGCCCCTATAGCTATAGCAGAAGTTCTGCTAACAGACTCAAAGGAGTCTAGGGAAGCACGAGTAAGGAACCCAGAGATATTTTTAGCATGACTAACCAGTAAGGAATAGTCTGCTCTTTTGGGCTCTTGAAGAAAGGGGGTCAAAAGTAGTAATTTCTTTGTGACTTCAAGAGATAATCCCATATAAAATATATATGAGAGAATTCTTGCTGAAAGCATGGATGCCTGGAAGGTTTGGCGACCAAAGGCATCTAAAGTCTTAGGGGCTTGTTTACAAAGCCGCGGTAGCGGTTTGCGATCGTAATCGGAGCCGCGGCCCCATTGATTTCAATGGGGCCGCGGCTGCGATCGCGAACCACTACCGCGGCTTTGTAAACAAGCCCCTTAGACTCACGACCTGGCGGATAAGAAGAGTGCTCTTTAGTACTCTTAATACGCCTCATTGCTGATTCCACAACAATGGAATGATGAGGAAGCTGAGTCTTTTGAAAACCTGGAGAGGGGGGCACCTTATATAGAAGATCAGTTGCCCTAGAAGGTGGGGGTACCGTTAAAGGAGCTTCCCACATTCGTAAGAGGAGATCCTGCAAGGACTGATGCAAAGGAAGCATGATGTTCTCCTTTGCCCTCCCAGGAATATACAGGGATTCTGTATTCCCTTGTGCAGGATCCTGTCCAGGTATAGAAATGGCAAGTGATTTTGCCATATCAAGCAGAAAAGCTTGAAAAGAAAAACCCCCAGAGGGAAATCCTCTCGAAAGAGGAGGACAGGCTAGATCTATTGAAGAACTAGCACTGGCACCCCAGGGATCTATCCAATTTTAGAGGAGTAGAAGATCCTAAAGGGTGGAGTATGGGATCCTTAGAGGATGGTTGCCGGTACCAGCAACAGTTGGTAGTGCATCGTCCATGCTAGGGATCGATTCCAAACTCGGTACCGAGGGAAGCGAGCCTGATGGAAGAAGCATGGAAGGTACCGACAGCGATGGTAATGTGGATACCGGTACCGACTCCGGTACCGTATCTGATACCGGTGGAAGAAGGCCTGCCGGTGACAGCTCTAACGGTATTGAAAGAACCGAGAGTGCCGAACCTGGATCATCGGAACCGTGCCTTTGGTACCGTCCGGTGTCGGTACCAAGGCGTGTCGGTACCCAGTCCTCCAGACTGGAGATCAATTCCAGACTCGGCATCGAAGGAAGCGAGTCTATCGATGCACATCTGGAGGGTACCGACGTCAGTACCAGTACCGGGATCGATACCGATACTGGAAGATCGGTCTGCAGTGTATCCAACGGGCCCGTAGGTACTGAGGACGCCAGACTACGATCCTTGGTGAGGAATGTTTCATCCAACGCCATTGCCAATGCCGGGGTATCGGTACCACTCGAAGCGGATGCCACCACCGAGCATGGCTCAGGTATGTTCGGAGAGGGGTGAACCTCAGGAACAACCTGAAACCCCACACAGGATTTGGAGGCCGAAGACTCCCACCGGGGTTTTAAAGCCAGTGTGTTCAAGGGCAAGGCCAGAGGCATCTCTAAGCTGTGCATGAGATCTACCACTCGAAGACTGGCTAGTCTTAACAGACTGCTTTTGGGTTACCTGATCCTGTGAAGAAGAAGGGGTGGTCGGGGCCCCAAAGTTGAATGGGGACCGCGTATCGAGGGGAACTCGATGCTGAAGACTTCTTCCCACTATAATGTTACAGGAGGGACACTCCAGAGGAAAATGGTCAGGACCCAAGCAGGCACCAATTATGAGTGTCTAAAATAAATTTTGTACCGCCACAGTTTGAACATTTCTTAGGAATAGTGGCTGGCGCTTCCATGAGGAAAAAAGGGGTAGGCCTAGCAGGCCGGGAAAAACCCCGTCAGGCACTAAGAGGGAAAAATATTCCCTATACAGGAATATGTTGACGAAAAAAAGAAAAGAAACACCGGCGGTACCGGTGGTGTCGGGGAAGGCAGCCGCGACCACAAGAAAACTAAAAAATAAAAGAATAATTTTCTGCGGTGACAGAAGGACGTCCTGCCAGCTCCACGGAAAAACGAAAACTGAGGAGAGGCAGTTGGGAAAGGCGGGAAGGCAGCACGTAGGCGTGTTGGGATGCTTCCAAAAGCGTTCTGATTGGACGCTGGGGAGCGTTCCTGCGCAGACTCCGTCGGTACCGACGTACCCATATGTGAAGACTCATTCCTGCTTGTTCCTGGAGATTTAAACCTCCATCATCTGGAGACTGAGAAATACTGGTGAGTGGAGGGTTGCACAGGATTCTTACACAGAGACATCAAACCAGTGGTTCTTGGCCGCCATCTGCTGGTAGGAAAGCATAAACCCAAGTGACTATTGAACTGGAGGAACAGTGAGGAATGGTGGGTTTGAGTGCACCTGACCGCCTTCTACAAAGGCAGCTAAAAAAAAACAACAGAATTTAGTAGTAAGTACTAAGGACAATGTCCTAAGTCAGGACTTAGAAAACTAATTAATAAAAAAATTATATAGTGAAGTTCACATAAATTGTTTTCCCTAAAGCATGGCTGTCCTCTTGCTCACCCTCAAGAGTTAAGATTATCTGCCAATGAAAGATCCCGGGGGGGTCCTCCTACTTGCTCTCCAGCCCATCAGCATTAGAAACCCATGGATAACACCACTGGACACAGTGCAACTGTTGGCTCTATGAGACAATGGGTGTACCCAAATTCCAAGCAAATACCGACCCACAGGTCTCAATCACCTAGTCCAGAAGAACATGACATGGGTCCAGGGAGAGAGGCTTATCTGCAATGCTGCACCAGTGCACACACTTTGCTTCTGCTGGAGACAGACAATAGTGGCTTTTCTCAGTGCTGGATCAGAGCATATACTAGTAATGACATCACTGAAAGCTGTCTAGTCTGCCTCTAGTTTGCTAGCTGGAGAGCATAAACCCACTCATCTGGATTAATTTAGCAGGCTGGCAAGAAAATGAATCATATAACCACTGCCATCTCACCTATCTTTTACAGCACTCCCTTGCACCAAAACAGCAGGAGAATATCAAGATGTCAAACAGTTTTAAAGCTTCAAAGGCTGCAATGGGAATAATTGTATAAGTTAGTATCTCACCCTTTTGCTATTCAAAAATACTTTAAAATTCATTAACACTGAAGTCTTGCAAATGAAGTTTGCAATTACCAAGTCTCCCAAATGTCTGCGGCCACAGGATCCTTTTCTTTTAAACTGGTGCTTTCCAAACGTTTATCCCACATGACCCCATTTTAGCAACTGAAAATTCACGTGACCCCAAATAATGATGATTACATTAAAATAGCAGGTCTCCAGCCTCCTTCCCCTCCCTCCATACATATAAAGCAAAATGCAGCAGCAACAGTAGTGGCAACAGCAGCAGCAGTCATCACAGAGTCTTTTGTGTCAGTGTATACTTACAGATCCCAGTACTCCTCATGGGTTTCCAGTCTAACAAGAAGCTTACCCAGGTGGAAGACAAGGACCTATGAATGTTAACTGGCTCACAGGCCATATGCTGACTGATGACTGCTACTACTTGGCATAGGTCACAGTGAAAGTCCAAAGAGAAGGGTAAATGACTGTTTCTGTGACCCCATTTGGAGTCCCGACCCCAAGTTTGGGAAGCACTGTTTTAAACCAAGTCAGCACAATTACCGTTTACAACGTAAAAGCTGCATTAAAAGAGCAATCCTGGTTTGCAGTATTTTTTAAAAAGTCTGTTTTCTCGCCCAGATGCCAGCATTGTGGAAGAATTAGCCAATCAGAAAACTCTTGGGTGTCTGGTTGCAATTGAAAGTTTTGTTTGCTTTTTTGAGATCTTTTTATTAACATTTATATGGATCTATTATATGACTTTTTATTATCATCATCATCACCATCATTACTTCTCTTATCTTGTTATTTATACTTTACCCTTGGCTACACATGAATTAGTTTTGCTGCTCTTTTGGGCTTCGTGGACATGGCTTTTAGTGAAGACCTCCTAAATGACCTTCTTAAATACCGAATCGTTTATCAAAAACACAGTGGAAACAGAATGATGAGTGGATCAAGTTGGTACATTTGAACAAGCAGCAGATCAGGATGAACCTTCACTATTTAACTGGGTTTTTTTATACCTCTTAGTCAGTAAATCAAGGCGGTTTACACAGAATTGATAATGTGACACTTACATGGAACACAGAACCAATAACTAGAAATTTATATGGAATGAAGAACTTGCTATAACATCAAATACAATGAAATTATACTATTACATCATTTAAATACCTTATATACAACTGTGAGGGGCAAGTGGACAGGGGCATTAGTCTTTAGAGTGGTCATGGAATAGATGGGTTTTTAGTTTCTTGGGGAATATTGCGAGCTCAGTCGTGTTTCTTAATTCTGTGGATAGTACATTCCAGAGGCCTGGGGCATAAGTTGAGAAAGTTCTTCGCATTTCTTGGTTGCATTTTGTTAATTCATTTGGTAGACGCTAACATTTTGTGTGCATTTCCTTGCTTCTCTATTCTTAGTGTTTTTTTGTATTGTGGATTTTAGCCATGGTGCAGGTTGGTTGTAGATGACTTTGAATATGATTATTATTTTGTATTGGATTCAGCTTGCTAACAGTAGCCAATGTAATTGTTTCACAGTATTGGTGTGATGTGGTCAGATTTTTTTTTGTTACCATTATAATTCTCGCTACTGTATGTTGTGCTAGTTATAACTGATGTAGGGCATGTTTGGGGAGACCTTGTAGAATGTCATTACAGAAGTCTAGATGAAGAAGGATCATGCTCTGGTCAACTGTTCGGAAGTCTTCCTCTCTCAGAGGTGGCGGAAGTCTTTTAGGATCCTTATTTTACCGTAAATTGCTATTACTGTTTTGTTGATGTGTAGTATGAAGATTAAATGTTGATCTAGTGTTATGCTCAAGTACTGTACTTCTTTTTTGATCTACAGATCTATATTATTGGCTATGAGAGTTTTTGGTGGTGTATAAATTATGTTTTTTGTAACGTAGAGTACTTCGGTCTTCTTGATGGTTGGTTTTGAGCATGTGATCTGTTAGCTATTATACTATTTCTTTGAAGCAATTTATTATTTTGTTCTGGTCTGGGTTGGGTTGGATAGGTTGTTTGCTGTGTATAACAATGTCGTCTACATATAAGTGGCAGTTTCTTATGTTTTTGGAATATGCTACATACGGGCTGTACGTAAAATGCTGAAAAGTACTGCTGATAGTGCTGATTCTTGTGGTACTCCTTGGTTTTGCTTATATGGCATACATTTTTTTGTTCCTAGTTTAACTTGTTGACAACATTCAGACAGGCATGATTGGAATCATTTAAGGCAGGGGTCTCAAACACGCGGCCCGTGGGCCACGAGACAATTTTGTGTGGCTTGCAAAGGATGGCTGGCTGGCTGCTGCCGCTGATGCCGTGACAGCGGCAGAATCGAGTGTCCCGCGGCCTCCCCTCTGCCCGGCAGAGCCCTCCCTGCCTGCATCAGTCCCTTTGGCGCGGCTTTCGGAGCCACGAAGGGAGAATTTCCCTTTCGCGACTCTGTTAAGGCCACCGGGGCTCATGGGACACAGGAAATGCCCGTTTCCCATCAGCCCCGGCGGGCTTAACAGAACTGCAAGGGAGAAACTCTCTCTTCGCGGCTTTGAAAGCCGCGCTGAAGGGACTGATGCAGGGAGGGAGGACTGTCGACTGCCGGGCAGAGGGGGGCCGTGGAACACTCGATTCTGCCACTGCGGCAGCAACCAGCCAGCTTTTTTTTTTATTATTTTAAACTTTCCCTGGGCTGATAGGGGGAAGGGGGTTAGGACTGGTAATGGGATATGGGGGGCGAAGCTAAGACTGAAAATGGGGTGATGGGGGTTAGGACTAGTAATGGGCTATGGGGGGGGGCTAGGACTCGAAATGGGCTGATGGGGGGGTTAGGACTGGTAATGGGCTATGGGGAGCTAAGACTGAAAATGGGGTGATTGGGGGGTAAGACTGGTAATGGGTTGGGGGGTTGGTTGCTAGCACTGGAAATGGGCTGAGTGGAAGGGGAGCTTGAACTGCAAATAGCTGATGGGGAGGGGAGCTTGGGATGGAAATGGGCTGAGTGTAAGGGGAGCTTGAACTGCAAATAGCTGATGGGGAGGGGAACTTGGAATGGAAATGGGCTTTGAGGGAAGGGAGCTAGGACTGGAAATGCGCTGAGTGGGGGGGAGCTAGGACAGAAACTGGGCTGATGGAGAGGCTAGGATAGGACTGGAAATGGGCTGTTGGGGGAGCTAAGATTGGAAATGGGCTGTGGTGGGGGCTTGGACTGAAATGGACTCATGGAGGGGCTAGAAATGGGGGGCTTCAATTGGAAATGGGTTGAGTGGAGGGGAGCTAGGATTTGACATGGCTGATGGTGCGGCTAGGAAAGGATTAGAAATGGGCTGATGGGGGGCTGGGATTGGAAAGGAGCTGATGGAGGGATCTGAGAGTCCGGTTTAACGGCGAAACTCACCCGTATTAAGAAAAGTGCTACTGAGTGCAGATCGAACGCAGGAGAGGCTGGCATGTTGAGAGGTGAATGAGGAGCTCTTGCTGCTGTTCTGGCCCTGAGATTTGGCTGCCTGAGGGTGATTTTCGGTCCCTGGATGGCTGCGGCAATTACCACGAGGAGGTGGAACGCATGAGGGGTCCTGCGTTCCAAATGGCCCGAGCGGGAAGCTGATCCATCCAGCGGAGACGTGAGACATCCGGTGGGTGACTCTGAAGAGAACACAAGGTAAAACCCCCTCTGGGCACTTTGAGTCAGCACTATGTTCTTATTATGTTAACTTTTTTATTGACTTTTCTCCATTGTAAAAAAAAGTTCCGACGATGCGGCCCGCAGGTTACTTTACAAGTCCTCATTTGGCCCTCAAAGCAATTTGAGTTTGAGACCCCTGATTTAAGGTGTGTTCCTCCGATTCCAATGGAGCAGAGTCTTTCCAGGAAAAGATTGTGTGGGATGGAGTCAAATGCTGATATTGTATCGATGAATATTAGAATAAATCCTTGGTTAGGTCTAGCTGTTCCTTTTATGAGGATGTCCATGAGTAAGGACACTAGTGTTTCATCTCCATGCTGTTTGAATCCGTGTTGTTGGAGGTCAAATGAGGCGTGTTTGTTGAGGTGGTTCTGTAGTTTTAGTATTACCTTTTCAATGATTTTTGATATGAAAGGTAGGCTATATATTGGTCTGTAGGAAGCAGGGGGATTTTTTTGGTCTGTATACTGCATTTTAGTACTGGGTGTACAGATGGTATCCTTGTTCAAGGGATAGTTGTGTTAGGTTGTGGATTAAGGGGGATAGTTCAAATCTGGTTAGCTTTCTCCAGGACACCAGGCAGGGGTCAAGCGGAGATGTGGTGGTGTTCAAGCTGTTTATTATGCATTCTATATTTTCCCCTGATATGGAGTCAAAAGTGTTCCATTATGTGTTTTGTGAGTCAGTTTTGTTTGCTGAGGTGTAGTTTGATAGTTGAATTTGCTCTGAAAGATGTTTGCTAGGGTTTGTGGGCATGGTGTGATGTCTATTATTTTTATTGTAGTCCTTTGTGAGTGAACGGACAATATCGAATAATTCCCTTGGGCGGTTCAAGGAACTTTTGAATAAGTTTAGTATGGTATTGTTTCTTTTAAGTATTGGTTTGACTGTGGTATTCCTTTAGTTAGTTTGTGTAGTTTATTTTGTCTTCTGATGATTTAGTTTATCTCCATTTCTGTTCAGTTTTTCTGAGTTGTTTTATGATCCTCAGTTCTTTAGTGTACCAGACTTCATTCAGTTTATGCTTTTGATGCCGGGTCTTGCTTTCTTTATATGGTGTTGCTGCTTTGGTCATAAATTTGCTCCATGTTTGTATTAATATGTCGAGGTTTGCTAAGTCTTGGTGTAGCTGTGAAGTAAGTTCCTTTAAGAAAGCTCGTTTGTCAAAGCATTTAGAAACATAGAAATGAGACGACAAAAAAAAGACCACATGGCCTATATAGTCTGTCCTTCCATATCAACAACTACAACAGTCCGCTTTTTTTCCTTTAGAGATCCTCTGTGTTTGTCCCATGCTTTCTTGAATTCAGATGTACTGTCCTCATCTCTACCACCTCCACTGGGAGACTATTCCACAGATCCACCAATCTTTCCGTAAAGAAATATTTCCGCATATCACTCCTGAATCTATCTCCCTTCACCCTCATCCCATGTCCCCTCGTAGCAGAACTTGCTTTCAATTGAAAGAGGCTCTCCCCCCCTGTATATTTATGCCACAGAGGTATTTAAACATCTCAATCATATCACCTCTATCCCACCTTTCCTCTAAGGTGTACATATTAAGAAGTCTGTCCTCATATGCTTTATAATGAAGACCACTAACCATTTTAGTAGCCACCCTCTGTACCGACTCCATCCTGTTTATATCCTTTTGAAGGTTCGGTCTCCAGAATTGCACACTATACTCCAAATGAGGTCGCACCAAAGACTTATACAGAGGCACTATCACCTCCTTTTTTTCTGCTAGCAATTCCTCTCCATATGCACCCAAGCATCCTTCTAGCTTTTGCTGTCTCCTTTTCTACCTGTTTAGCTACTTTAAGATAATCAGACACAACCATGCCTAGGTCCCGCTTTTCTTTAGTGGACAAAAGTACTTCACCCCCTATACTATACTGCTCCCTTGAATTGCTGCTGCCCAAATGCATGACCTTACATTTTTTAACATTAAATCCCAGCTGCCAAATTCTAGACCATTCTTCAAGCTTAGCTAGATCCCTCCTCATGTTATGTACACCTTCCTGGGTGTCTACTCTATTGCAGATTTTGGTATCATCCGCAAAGAGGCAAACCTTACCCGACAGCCCTTCCACTATATCACTAACAAAGATGTTAAAAAGAATTGGACCAAGGACAGATCCCTGGGGCACACCATTGGTAACATCCTTCTCCTCAGAGTGAGCTCCATTCACCTGTACTTTGTCGCCTCCCACCCAACCAATTTCTAACCCAAGCAGTAACTTTAGGGTCCATCCCTAAGGTGCTCAGTTTGTTTATAAGTCTTCTGTGAGGAACAGTGTCAAAGGCTTCACTGAAATCTAAATACACCACATCTAGGGCTCTCCCTCGGTCCAACTCCCTGGTCACCCAGTCAAAGAAATCAATCAGATTTGTCTGACAAGACCTGCCTCTGGTGAATCCATGCTGCCTCGGATCCTGTAATCCGCTGGACTCCAGAAACCTCTCTATTTTCTCTTTCGGCAGCATTTGAATCTTTGTGTTATTGTGTTGTTGTTCTGCTCGGTTTTTGTTTTTTTGTGACTTGGTATGGTGAAGTTCAGTATGCTATGGTCTGACAAAGGTAGAGGCTGTATTTGTGGCATTATTGTAATGATGTTAATCTTCATCCCTAAGGATATAAGTAAGTCTAATGTGTTTCCTGTTGTGTGTGTTGGATGTTTAATATTTGCTGTTAGTCCAGTGCTGTCATGGCTTCAATGAATGTGATTTTTTGTCTTGTTGATAGGGTTGAGAGATGGAAGTCTCCTAATAGTAATAGATTTTTGTGTTGTAATGTCTTCTTGCAGACAATCTCTAGTATTGCTGTGAGGTCTGCAGAGTCCGTTGTTGGTCGATAGTGAGATATTTCTTTGTTATTACTAGTATGTCTGTTGTATCTGTATTTATCGTTTCTACTGTTTTGAGTCCTAGATTCGATTTTGCTATTAGTACTCCACCACCCCATTTGTTGATTCTTGGGCAGTTATACTATACTATCTACATCCTCCCAAAAATTCATGTCTTTTACTAATCCTACAGGAAGATGCATTATTTCAGCCCTGGCTTCTTTCTCAGAGCCACTCTCCATTTTTAAAACATAATTTTGAGACCTTTTGTTTCCGTCAATTCTTCTTACATCAGAGATTCATCACAAATCATCTCCCTGCGAAGAAAAAGACAATGGATTCTTTTGTCTGTAATGAACAGCAACAAAGTACTTCAGGAAAGTGCCAAGCAACATCAATGCTGGAGTCGTTAAACTCTACATCATCTTTGGGTGGTGAGATTCTTGTATCTTCACATGCCACTGAATTTTGAAGAGCCTCTGAGAAACTTGGAGAAATAGTAGGAAGAAACAGCCCAGCTATGTCGCTGTCAGGAAGTGAGACTCCCAGCATAGGCAACACTTATCAGCAATTGCCTGAGTTCCAGGAGGACACAAAGAAGACAGTAACGGAGATCATGGACCTGGAAAGCCCATTAACTCGGGACTTTTCCCCACACTTCTTCTGAGGACCTGATTGATGGGGTCCATCCCCCCTTCAATCTGCTGTTTACTCTGATCCAGCCTGAGGTTTTTTCATGGGAATCTATTTGGAATGCTATACTACAGCTTTGAATATCCTTAACTCATCAGATGTAACAACTGCTTCTTAAGACTCAGGAGAACAGTGATAAGATGTGGAAATTCTTTGGCTGTTATTGGTTTAATAACTAATAGCCAAGTCTTGGATATTAGACTTAAGGCGGCAGAGGGACTAAATGATGTTCTTAAGGATAATATTTTTAAGGCTAAGATGACGACTCTTTAAATATTACACATTCTGCTAATTTAAGAATATGTAATTTTCCCAGGTCTCCTTTAATATCTGTCAAGGAAATGTTTAAAAAATATATGCTTAATATTCCTATGGAATCCCTATCTCTTATCTTGAGTTTATTATTACCTCCTGTGAAAAAAACTGATGAGTGATTCACAAAATATGGATGTTTTGAATGTTACTGCACTATTAAAAGATTCTGGATCAGAGAATTTGATTCCTGTTCTAGTTGCCTCTGCTTTAATTCCAGATAGGGATTGTCTGTTGGCTTTATTTTAAGAAAAGGAATGTTTTGTTTATGAACTTTTCAGTTCGTATTTTTCCAGACTTGGCTAGAGAGATGCAAAGGAAAAGAGAACGCTTACACCCAGTATTCTTTATTTGGGGCACTTTTCTTCTTAAAATTTCCTTGTAAATGCCTGATTAAATTTTGTTCAGTTAATTATGTTTTCTATGAGTCATCCCAACATGTTGCCTTTACAGCCACCAGGAGACCCAGGGGTGCTTTATCCAGGAAGCCTGTTGAACTGTAGTAGATTAGGATTTTGGTTGTGTTTTTAACAGGGTAAAAATTGTCTCCATGTTTATAATTTTGTTTAATTTCATAACTCCTCCCATATTTTGAGGACTTGAGTGACATGAACTAATATGATATTTAATTGAAGATATTTAGTCTCTCTTTTAGTATTGTATTTCATTACTCGTCTATTCTATAGAAGTGGATGTTTGGAATTTATTGAAAAATTATATTAATAAAAATAAAATTATCTCCCTGCTTGGTTCCCTTAAGATAGGCACAAAATATATTCTTGCAACCTTAGATATTGAATCCTATACAAATATTCCCCAAAAAATAAATAAAGTGATCAGGTCTATACTAACCCAAAAAAGATACACCTTAGGATACCCACATATTTCATTTGTTAATTGTCAGAAATTGCCCTCACTAGGAATTTCTTTTGATTTCAGAACCAATTTTCTCAACAAACCAAAAGGACAGCCATAGGGGCCTTGATGGCCACAGATAATGCCAGCTTATATGTAGCCAATTTTGAAAAAGCGTTCTTGACCACACACATATCAAGAAAGGATAAATTTTACAAACCTAATAAGTTACCTTCTCCGGTAACAAACAGGAAGTCAGTCCTCACATATGGGTGACGTCGATACCGAAGAAGCCCTCGCGGAAACATCCCCCCAGCTTTCAAAAAAGTCTTTGGGAGATGCCACCATGCATGCGTGGTCCCCTTGCTGCCCAAGGGTGCCATCTTGCTCAGTCTCTTTTTCTTCCATGGAGCCCTTCAGACGTTAGTCTGGCTTGTCCCCGGAAAAAGTTGATTTTTCTCTCAGAGCTTCATACTCGCCTCCAGTATTGCACCGTACACTTCCCGCCTGCTGACCTCGTTGCCTAGGCGTCGAGTTTGGTCTCCTTTTGTAGTTTTCATTCTTTTCTTTTCCTGGTGCCTTCGCATCTTCTCCCCCCTCCCCCCCCCCGGCAGCCCGGAGAGTATTCGACCTCACAGGGGTACATTTTTCCCCCATGGCTATCAGTGGCTTTAAGAAGTGCAATCGGTGCTCTAAAATTATGTCTTTGACCGACACACACAACTGCTGTCTCCACTGCCTTGGGCCAGACCACGAACTAGTGGCCTACAGTCTCTGCAAGAAGATGTCCAAATAAAGCCCTAAAGAACCGCCAGCAGCAGCACGATACACTTTTCCCTGAGTCCCCGGTGCCTCCGAAGGCCACGGCCTCGTCTGAGGCCCCGACATCTCGGGTGGAATCTTCCAAGCCTGAGCCTCGTTGCAGGTTCTCAGAAAGGGGGTCTCCCTCGAGCAAACCCAGGAAGAAGAATAAACCCTCAAAAGCGGCGTCCACGTATGGTTCCTACCTGCTGGGTGTTCTCCAGGCCCAGTCTTGCAGTCCAAGGCGTTCGTCCAAGGCGTCGGAGAAGGAGCGGCTTGAGAAGGTCCCCTGGAAAGATCCGACCGTGGAGAGGCCTCGGTCCACAGACACTATCCTCATCGAGGATTCCCCTTTGGGGGAGCCAGAGTCGGGCCCGAGTCTCTCGGTGCTCATGCCGAACGCTGCAGTCTCTTCTGGTCTGGAGTCCAGAATAGCAGCCCTGGAGCACAGTTTGTTTGCCTTCATGGAGCAGCAGCGGGCACTGTTGTCCAGCATGACTAGTTCATCTGCCCCAACCTCCAGGCCTTTGACATCCAAGACATCCCCAGAGGCAGAGTCGATCCTCAGCTGAGGTCGTGATCCGAGTCCCGCTCAACAGGACCACGGTCATCCTGGCAAGTTTTCCAGGTACAGGCCACAGGGCATCAGGGGTCCCGAGGCCCGCGGAGCAGTCCTCACGATGGGCTACTCCAAATGGGAGATGGAGGACGAGGAATCCCTTGATACTCGTCGCCACAGGGATGTCCCATCTGACTCTCCAGTCTCAGAGCCTCCACAGCGTTCCCCGCCCGAGGACATGGGCTTCCTTGATTTTATCAAGGACATGTCTAAGGATCTGGCGTTCCTAACAGAGTCAGAGGAGGATCCTCGAGTGGATGAGTAGGAAATGCTCCAGTATGATGTCCCTCCGCGGGAATCGCTAACGGCGCTATTCCTACCATCCTGGAACGGCTGATGCTCCAAATGTGGGAGACACCGGCTTCGGTGCCGGTGGTGACAAATGGCTCGACTCGATGTATTAAGTCCACCAGAGCCCAGGTTTTCAAGTCACAGCTGCCGCATAACTCCATAGTGGTGGAGTCGGTCATCCGTCAGCCGAAAAGCCAGAAGATGCACTTCTCAGTGTCCCCCAGCAGGGAGGCCCTACCCTGGATGCCCTCGGTAGAAAGTGCTACCAGGGCTCAATGCTCATCGGCCGCATCCAGGCCTACCACATGGGCATGTACTTGAGAGACATGGCGAAGGAACTCACTGGGTTCTCAGCTGGTCTCTCCAAGGAACCCTTGCAGCGGTTCAAGAATCCGGCCAAAGCAGTCCATGAATGTTCCAAATTCATGTCTCGAGAGGCCTATGATGGGTTCAAATCAGCGGTTTGAGTAGTGGCATCAGGCATCAGTGCATGCCGCCAAGCTTGGCTACAGTCATCCGATCTCAAGCAGTGGGTTCAGGACAAGTTGGTCGATGTCCCCTGCCAAGGAGAGAACCTCTTTGGCAAACCCATGACCGACAAAGGCTGCCGAACTGAAGACCTAGTTCATGACGAGGACCAGGCTCTCCAAAAAGACCGCTGCCCCTCCCCGATTGAAGGGCTCAGGTAAAAGGTCCCTCTACCCGAGGAAGGGAGTTGCTTACAGAAACTACTTATCAGGTCTCCCCAGCTCCCCCCCAGCAGGGTCAGCAGGCCAAGGGACATGGGCATGGCCCTTGTAAGAAGGCGGCTCCAAAACCGCAGGCACCGGCTCCGGCCCAACCAGAGGGGAGTTTCTGAATCCTTGAGCATAGCCTATCTACCTCAAGGAGATCAGCAGCCCACAGGGGACATCTGGTCTTCTATGCCCAGAGGTGGGTGACCATCACCACCGATTCCTGGGCAGTAAGGGTAGTCAGGGAGGGTTAGCTCCTCTACCTTACTCAGACACCTCCCCCTTATTTTCCGGGAGAGCTCCTCAGGTCTCCCCTCCACCAAGACCTTCTACTGAAGGAGTTGGCAGGTCTTCGAGGACAAAGCAGTAAAAGCAGTGCCCCACCATCTGAAGGGCAAGGGGTTCTACTCCAGGTACTTCCTCGTGCCAAAAAGGACAGGGGGCCTAAGGCCCAACCTTGACCTGCGCAACCTCAACAGATTCCTGGTGAGGGAGAAGTTCAAGATGCTCTCCCTTGGAATACTGCTGCCCTACTTCCAGCAGGGAGAGTGGCTATGCTCCTTAGACCTCAAGGATGCTTATACCCACATCCTCATCCATCCCAACCACAGGCAGTACCTGCGATTCATAGTTGGGGGCAGGTATTTTCAGTATAGGGTGCTCCCCCTCGGCCTAGCCTCAGCCCCAAGAGTTTTCACAAAATGCCTGGCAGTCATGGTTGCCTTCCTCCGGCTCCAGGGGGTCTTCGCATTTCCCTACCTGGACGACTGGCTCATAAAGGGAGGCATGGCCTCAGAGATGCAGCAGGCCACCGCATGCACCATCCAGGTTTTGCAGCACTAGGTGTTTGTCATAAACTACCCCAAGTGTCACCTCCTCCCGATACAGTGCCTGGAGTTCACTGGGGCAAAGATCAACACTCTCCAGTTGAAGGCTTTCTTGCCCAGGGACCAAGCCAATCATCTCAGGACTGGCTCGGGACATACAGTACCGTCTATCAGTGCCCGCTTGGCTTCTCCTGCACATCCTCAGGCACATGGACTCCACAGTCCACGTCGCCCCCGACGCTCACCTCCACATGAGGGTGGTGCAGTGGTGTCTCCGGGACCAGTGGTCTCAGGCCACGAGCCGCCTCTGAGACAGAGGTTCTGTGACCCGCCAACTGGCAGAAACTCTGGTCTGGTGGCAGTCTCCCCAGCATCTCGAGGCGGGTATACCTTTTCAGGACCCAAGCTCTTCAAGGGTTCTCACCACGGACGCCTTCCTGCTCAGCTGGGGAGCCCACTGCCGAGATCTCCGCACTCAGGGCAACTGGTCACCAGACGAGAGCACCCAGCAGATCAACCTCCTGGAGCTCCGAGCCATACACCTAGCCCTGAGGGTTTTCTGTCACCAGCCGGTGCTGATCCAGACAGACAACCAGGTGGCAATGTTCTATGTGAACAAACAGGAGGGCACAGGGTCTTGTACCCTTTGTCAGGAGGCATTGGTCCTCTGCTCGTACGCAATCCAACAGGGTATCCCCTCCTGCAGGCAGTACAACCTGCTGGCCGACAAGGTCAGCAGAGTTCTCCAGTTGCAAGAGTGGCAGCTGGACCCCAAGAGTAGCCAGTCGGCTTTTCCAGCTCTGGGGGGTTTCCAGTGATGGACCTGTTTGCCAGCCCGGACAAACCTGCCTGCATCTGCTCCCGGCAGACCCACCCCTCCAAGGCAGCAGCGGACGCATTCCTGGTCTCATGGTTGGAAGGCCTCATGTATGCCTTCCCTCCTACGCCGCTGATCGCCAAGACCTTGTTCAGGATCCTCCGCGACAGGGCTTCACTCATCCTGAAAGCCCCTCAGTGGCCCAGGCAACCGTGGTTCCCGCTGCTTCTGCAGTCTACAGTGGAGACCCCCCATCCCCTTGGGGACTGCCCCGGGACTCCTATCTCAGGAGGGGGGCTCTCTCCTGCACCCCAACCTGGGGTCCCTGTCGCTGACAGCCTGGCTGCTGAGAGAGTGACTCTGGCCCCTTTCAACCTTCCAGTTGAGGTGTAAGACATTCTGCTGGCCTCTCGCAAGGTCTCTATTAGGAAGGCTCAAATGGTGCAGGTTCCCTCAAATGGTGCAGGTTCTCTGTCTGGTGCGCCGAACATGGGGCTGACCCTTTCTCCTGCCTGATGGCTCTGGGGCTACTGTACCTTCTCCACCTCTTTCAGTCTGGACTCAAGTCTAACTACGTCCGAGTGCACCTTAGTGAGCCAGCAGTGCACCACCATCCGGTGGATGGTAAGCCCCTCTTGGCCCAACTGTTGATGACCCATTTCCTTTGAGGCCTGCTCTTATCGAAATCCCCAGGTTACAGGTGAGTAACTACGCTTTCTTTAATCCCAGCGGGAAGTCTCATACTGGCTTTTTTCAGTGCTGCAGAGGATATTCCAAGTGATGACATCACTGAAAGTTGCTCAAGTCTGCCTCCACCTGCTGGCAAAGGAACATAACCCATTATCTGGATTGGTTTAGTGGGATTCAAGGAAAGCCTAGTTACTCACTTGTAACAGGTGTTCTCCGGTGACAGCAGGAATCAGTCCTCACTTATGGGTAACATCGGCACCGACGGAGCCCTCGCAGAAGCATCCCCCCCAGCTTTCAAAGAAAACCTTTGGGAGATGCCACCACGCATGCGTGGTCCCCTTCCCGCCCAAGGGTGCCATCTTGCTCAGTCAAATGACATAGCTAAAAGATGGCAAAAATAAAAGATGGTAAAGGAGCAACACCAAGGGGAGGAGGGAGTATTGTGAGGACTGATTCCTATTGTCCCCGGAGAACACCTGTATTATTCAACACAAACAATGTTGCCATAAATAGCATGAGCAAGTATTTGTCTCTCTTACTATGATGAAATTGGTATTATACATCAGGACTTACTAGGCCTTTTAAGGCAGACGGATTCCTAGACCTGCAGAAGGGAGTCTGTTGAAGTGCATCCTGGACTGGTCTAACAGGATTCAAGGAAAGTAAATTATTAGGTATATAAAATTTGCCATCCCTCCTCCTCCTCCTCCTCCTCCTCCTAGACAAGTCCAGATAAGTGGGGCATACCTAAGCAGTTAGGACCCAGGGTAGGAGAAAAAGACGCTGCTCAGGACAGACTACACTGCCAAAGGTGCCATCTGTATACCAACCCCCATGAGCAACCTGTAGGGTTTCACAAAGGTGTCCAGCAGGAACCAGGAAGCCGCCTTACAGATATCCACTGTAGACCCCAGAGCAGACTCTGCCAGGTGGCCTGCATATAGTTAAGTGAACTCTGACCCACTCCAGCATATGCAACGAACAGAGGATATGATCTCTAACAGTTTGTTTCCTAGACCACCGAGGACAAAAACTAATGCAACCAGAGGAAGGATCTAGAATTGCCATGTAATCTGAGCATCATCATACACGTCCAGCAGACACAACAAAGGGCCCTTCCAAAAAAAGAGGAACAGCACCCTTGAGAGAAAGACAGTGGAGACTGGAAGGCAACAGAAGCCATCAAGATGATCAGGAAAGGTTCCCTGCAAGGCAAGGCTTCAGCTTGGACATGCACCTGGCGGACACTATAGTCCCTAGATAGCTATCTTGAGGCAGGTTTTACCCACAGGAACAAAGAGGACCTTTCAGTGCCTTTAACCTACTGAGGCTCAACCCACTGAGGCACATCAGGGCACATAGGCGGACATAACTGCTTGGAGAAAGTGGGCAACATCGAAGTGTTCCACCAATTAAATTTCTTAGACATGATTCCTGCAGCCCAATGGGACTGGCACCTGAACCTTGAGAATTCAAGGTCAAACCCTGGTCCAGGTCGGACTGCCAAAAGAGCTCTGACATAAGTTAAGGATGTAAGGATCCATAGGCCCTAAGCAGGGAGGCTACTACTGCTGCAAGGCACTGCTTCTTGGAGAGCCTACACCCCACAAGGGTCAGATTGTAAGTGAGAAGGGAGCGGGGACCTCCATTACCAGAAGCCCTCACTATAGCAGGCCTGTCTCTTGATGTATGCAGAGAAAGGGTCACACCCAAAGAGCAATAAAACCATGCACCATGATCTGCATGGCCAGTCTAGGGACACTAGGATCACCAAGCCTGTATGGGTTTGAAACCTGTGCAAAAAGATGGCTTATCAGGTCTCGGGAGCAAGAAATATAGCATCCTTCCAACTTCTGAAGTAGGGCCTCCAACCTGCTATTTCAGATCCTTACTGCAGCTGAAAGCTCATCGCACTGGCATTCTCCTAAGTGGCCATCAAGTGGAGCACCAGAAAGCCTTTTTTCCACAATAAGGTCACATTAGAGAGAGCAGCTCTCACTCTTCTGGACCCACAGAATTCTGACCCACAAAGTCAGCCTGCATGTTGTCAAATCTTGTGATGTGCGCTGTAGACAGGGCACTCAGATGCTCCTTCCACATGCACAGCTCCGGGACATCAAGACCCAACCCGGCATTGCGAGTTCTGCCAAAATTGTGGACACACCACAGACAGAGCAGTGCCAGAGAATTCTCAGCCTGCTTTGCTCACAAGAAGAAGCCTGAACCTCTCCAGGGTCAAATTTCATCACTCTGGCTTCCAGCCAGAAAATCCCCAGGCGGCTTCCTGAGGGAGCCAGCTTCCCTAGATCAACTGGCCCAGGCACTGTGCTCCCAGTCCTTCAGGCTAGCATCTGAGTTGACAAGTATTCCATCGAGTGCTTCCAATGGCACACCAGCCATCAGATGGTGGAACACCAAACAACGCCTCATGCTCCTTGATTTCCCAAGGGAGAGGAAGGGCGTGGTTGAACAGGGAACATGGAAACCAGAAGGTTAACAGGTGCCTCTGCAGCAAGTGCGAATGTACTATGGTCCAAGGAACTGGCTCCAAGGTTTAATGTCATGGACCCAAGAAACTGAGGAAGTCCCACGTCCATGGAGCAAGTGTAGTTACTCACCTGTAAATAGTAATTAGATCTTACCTGCTAATTAGTGTTCCTGAAGGAACGACAGTCCAGTCCCTTTACTTCTGGGTTACGCAACCCTTCCAGCAGCTTGGAGGCTGAGCCCAACCTTTTTGGAGGTGGAGCGGTATAAATACCCCTGGGACCACCACCCACCAACTCCAGTATTCTCAGCCTCCAAGCAGCTGGAGGGTTCCGTAAGCCTAGGGCTTACTGGAGTCCCCCTTTCCTTGAATTTTACTTTAAATTTACTTTAACTTTAATTTTAATCTTAATAGAACTTAGGGTTAACTCTAGCTTTTAATCCCGTTTGAGTTTTGAATTTATTTGGTCTCTATATCTTTACATTTTCCCCTGCCTCCCCCCCCCCCCCCCCCCCCCGGGGACGGACGTCGGAGGAGAGTTTCACCGGCAGCAGCGAGGAGGACAAGTCAGGATCCTCTCGCTGCTACTCCGGGCTTACCCCGCATTTCCTCGGAGTCCTGCGCTGCTGTTCTGCCTCACGCCGAAGCCCCCCGGTGGCTGAGCGCTGGAGGCACGCCGCGCCTAGCCTCCTCCGTTCGTCCCGCTCCTGCCCGAAGGGACGCGGAGTTGAGCCCCGGAGCCGCGATCGCAGCGGGCCCGTGGAGATCGTTTAGCGACAGCAGGAGGAAGCCGCTCCTAGCACCGGAGGGTGTTCCCGGCCCGGGCTCTCCTCTCCCAGCACTGCAAAGGCACAGTAGTGCTTTCCCCGGGTCGAGCTCCACGTGGTTGAGGCCTACCACGTGTGGAGCCTACGGCCCGAGATTGCTGACTCGGCCCTCTGCACAGCATCGGAAGAACTTCTAACAGCAAGTACACAGTTTATGTTGGCAGGGGGGTTTACTTGTGCAATAATTTTTGGCACATATTCTTTCACTGAAGCCAATTTTAATTTTAATTTTAATTGTAATTTATTTTCATTTTAAGCTGTTTAATTTCGGATTCTCTAGCCTGGTTCCATATTAGGAAAGCTTTACAAGCTAATTTCTTTATCGGGGAGTTTATATACTTCCTTGGTTTGGCCGCACACAAGAGAAGCCCCGGCTCTCTTCCTACCCTCTCCATGGCATCCAAGCTGCGGTGTCCTTCCTGTGGGACGCACAGGGGCACCTCCGCAGATTCAGGAATCTGCAGGAGCTGTGCTGCGGAGGCTGCATCAGTGGAACAGGAGATTAGCCTGGCCATGTCGCAGCCCTCCCAGGGATCAGGCAATCCTCTGGAAGGAGAAGGGGAGTCCCAGTTCCCTATCTCCGCTCCGGCGGACCTTCCTATACCTCCTCAACATTTACCCTCCTCCCACGCCAGTGCTGGGGGGCCCGGAGAATTTTTCTCTCCTGACTTCATCCTCTTACTCCATAAGGCCTACTGCCTACGTAAGCAGGGCCGGGGGGCAGAAGAGGCTGTCCCGCCAGCAGAGGACAAATCAGCTAGTGCCCCCGGGGCTACCATTCAGGACGCCGGTATCCCTGCTAAGCGCCCACGTCTGGGCGGCGAAGAGCTCCTAGCATCCCTATCCCAGGGTACTCCGGAGGAGGATAGCTCATTTAAGGACTTGGAAGAGGATGAAGAGGAGCTAGAAGAAGGAGAGATCCCGGAAGAAGATCAGTCACGGGTAGTCAGGGTCTTTCGCCGTGAGGAGCTCCCGGCGCTAATTAATGAGTCCCTAAAGGCCCTAAATGTGGTCTCAGACACGCCCTCGCAGGAAGAAGCGTTGGAGGACCCCTTAATCCAGGCCTTCAGGAAATCCCAAAGGGTCTTCCCTATCCACAGGGTCGTGCGCCAGATGATCCAGGAAGAATGGGACCAGCCTGAATCAAGCTTAAGGGGAGTCAGGACCATGTCTCGTTTATACCCGATCCCAGAGGCAGATAAAGAGCTGCTAAAATCTCCCAGAGTAGATGCAGCGGTATCAGCAGTTACCAAGAAGACCACGATACCAGTGGAGGGCAGTTCGGCCCTAAAGGACGCGCAAGACAGGAAGTTGGATACGCTCCTGAAACAAGCCTTTGATGTAAGCGCCATCGCCTTGCAGGCCTCCGTGTCGGGAGCTTGGGTGGCCCGGGCCTGTTTAAGGTGGGCCCAACAGCTCCAGTCAGAGGGCTCAACGGGCGAGTTACAGACCAACTCGGCTAAGGTGGAGTCCAGAGCAGCCTACTTGGCGGACAGTCACTATGACCTCATCAGAAGTCTAGCCAAGAACATGGCCTCGGTCGTCGCAGCTAGACGGTACCTGTGGCTACGAAATTGGGCAGCGGACGCGTCCTCGAAGTCACGCTTGAGCCGACTCCCCTTTAAGGGGAAACTCTTATTTGGAGAGGATTTGGAGAAGCTAGTTAAGGACCTGGGTGAGTCAAAGGGAGGCAGGCTCCCGGAAGATAGACCAAGACAAGGGCGCCCTCCAGTCCCGGTGCGCTCCCAACCTAGGGACTCACGGAGATTTCGTCCAGCCAGGTCAGGCTCCTTCCCCAGGGGCCGTTTTCCCTCGAAGGGACAAGCCTTCAGAGGTTTTCGGGGAGCAGGACGGGGTTTTGGGGCCTCCTCCTCCTTCTCGGGACCCAGAAAACAACAATGAGATGCCGGGAGTCCAGGAGGAAGGACAGCCACTAGGCGGTCGCCTGAGGCTGTTCCTTCCCGCCTGGTCCCGAGTCACGTCCGATCAATGGGTCCTAGAGGTAATCAGAGAAGGCTATGCTCTCGAATTTTCAAAACAAATTCCTCCAGCGTTTGTTCAGTCTCCCTGCGGTTCCCCAGCAAAGGGGGCGGCAATAGAGGCAACTCTTGCTCGACTAATAGCTCTAGGGGCGGTGGTCCCAGTACCACCAGACCAGTGCGGCTCTGGTCGATACTCGATTTACTTCGTAGTGCCAAAAAAGGAAGAATCCTTCCGACCGATCCTGGATCTAAAGCAGGTCAACCGTTGCCTCAGGGTACCACACTTCCGGATGGAAACCCTACGCTCAGTCATAGCGGCCGTAAGGGGAGGGGAGTTCCTAACGTCCCTCGACTTGACAGAGGCCTACCTTCATATCCCCGTCAGGAAGTCCCATCAACAATTCCTGAGATTCGCAGTGCCAAGAGGCCACTTTCAGTTCCAGGCCCTTCCCTTCGGCCTAGCTACGGCCCCCAGGACATTCACCAAGGTAATGGTGGTAGTGGCGGCCTTCCTTTGGAAGGAGGGAATATTAGTGCACCCCTACTTGGACGACTGGCTGATCCGAGCAAAGTCACAAGAGGAGAGTCATGCGGCAACGGCCAGAGTGGTTCAGGTTCTAGAAGAATTGGGATGGGTCATCAATCGACTGAAGAGCAGGATGACTCCCTCACAAGACCTAGAGTACCTCGGGGCAAGATTCCACACTCTCAGGGGCAAGGTCTTCCTGTCACAATCAAGATCAAGAGAGCTGAGGCGTCTAGTCACGCAGTTTCTCGGCAGGCGAAGTCCCTCGGCTTGGCATTATCTTCAGCTTCTGGGAACTATGGCGGCGGCGATAGAAGTAGTCCCATGGGCCAGGGCACACATGCGTCCGCTACAGCGGGCACTGTTACGTCGATGGTCTCCTCAGCATCATCCTCTGGCAATGCAGTTACCTTGCGCCCCGAGAACCAAACAGTCCCTTCTCTGGTGGCGGTGTCCAAACAATTTGGACCGCGGGATGCCCCTCGAACCTCATCTGTGGTTACTATTGACAACGGACGCCAGCCTGTCAGGCTGGGGAGCACACTGCAAGGACCAGTTCGTCCAGGGCCGCTGGACACCGTTGGAGTCTCAGTGGCCCATCAACAGACTGGAACTGAGGGCCGTCACGCTGGCGCTCAAGGCGTTCTCGGCCTTAGTTCAAGGAAAAACTATTCACGTCCTCTCCGACAACGTCACGGCGGTGGCCTACATCAACCACCAGGGGGGCACCAGCAGCCCTGCCCTGGAGAAGGAAGCAGACGCCCTCTTCCGGTGGGCGGAGCACAATCTCCTAGCCCTTTCAGCTCAGCACGTGGCGGGCGAGGACAACGTCACGGCCGACTTCCTCAGCAGATGCAAGATAGACCACGGGGAGTGGGAACTAGATCAGGAGATCTTCGAACTGATAGTGGCCCGCTGGGGGCTCCCAGTCATGGACCTCATGGCGCGGTTCTCTACAGCCAAAGTAGACAGGTTCTTCAGCCGAAGGAAAGAAAGAATGTCCGAGGGCTTAGATGCCCTGTCTCAAAGGTGGCCTCACAAAGGGCTACTATATGTGTTCCCTCCGTGGGCTCTGATCGGAAAGGTGCTGCAGCGGGTGGAGTCTCACCAGGGGTTGGTAGTCCTCATAGCCCCAGATTGGCCTCACCGCCCCTGGTATGCGGATCTGGTGAGGTTGATCGCCGACTCCCCGTGGCGGCTCCCTTGCAAAAGGGACCTCCTGAGGCAGGGTCCGGTCCGCATGCCTCACGTGGATCGATTCTCGCTTACGGCCTGGCTATTGAGAGGGCGCAGTTCCTAAAACGAGGCTACTCAGGAGCAGTGATCTCGACGCTGCTGAAGGCGAAGAAGCGATCGACCTGTTTATCCTATGTAAGGGTCTGGCGCATTTTCGAAGCATGGTGTGCAGAGCATCGACGGAAACCTCTCTCGGCCTCTGTCCCAGAGGTCCTGGAATTCTTACAAGCAGGTTTTGAGAAGGGTCTGGCGCACAGCTCCCTACGGGTCCAGCTAGCGGCGATTGCTTGCTATAGAGGCAAGGTCCGGGGCAAACCCTTAGGGGAGCACCCGGACGTATCCAGGTTCCTGAGGGCAGTTAGCCGGCTACGCCCTCAGCGGAGGGTGGTCGTCCCACCTTGGGACCTTAACCTAGTGCTGGAATGCCATGGTCGGGGAGCCCTTTGAGCCAGTGAAGAGAGCTTCCTTAAAGGATTTGACCCTAAAGACAGTTTTCCTGGTAGCGATCTGCTCGGCCAGGAGGGTTTCGGAGCTCCAGGCGCTCTCCGCCCAGCCTCCTTTCCTGACCTTCCTAAAGGACAAGGTGGTCATGCGCACAGTGCCGTCCTTCTTACCCAAGGCTATCTCTCCTTTTCATGTGAACCAGACGGTCACCCTGCCGGCCTTCGCGGCCAAGGGGCAGGAGGGAAGGCATAACAAGCTGCACCTGCTAGATGTTCAGAGAGTCTTGAAACGGTACCTGGCTCGCACAGCACCATTCCGGAAGTCCGACCGCCTGTTCATTCAGTTCGGAGGTCCACACAAAGGGGAGGAGGCGGCAAAGGCCTCTATCTCCAGGTGGATCCGAGAGGCTATTGCCTCCGCCTACATTCTCAAGGGGAAACAGGTCCCAGTGGGTCTAAGGGTTCACTCCACTCGGGCACAGGCGACCTCCTGGGCAGAATTCAGTCTTGTCCCTCCGCTGGATATTTGCAGAGCAGCGACGTGGTCCTCGCTGCATACCTTCACCAAACACTATAGGTTAGACGTGCAGAGCACTGCGGATGCTCGGTTCGGGATAGCGGTTCTTCGGACCGGTTTTTGCCGGAACCCACCCAGGGTTGAACTGCTCTGGCACATCCCAGAAGTAAAGGGACTGGACTGGAGTGACGATAAGGAAATAGTAATTAGATCTTACCTGCTAATTAGTGTTCCTGAAGGAACGACAGTCCAGTCCCTGATCCCACCCGGTTCCGGAATCTGGCAAGACATCACGTTCATGGAGGAGCGCTGGCCCGAGCGCGGAGCTGGGTCGGCGGGAGGGAGTGCGGGGCAGGCCCGGACGGGATAGAAGCAGCCACCTCCCCCGTCCGTTGCCGTTCCTCCTCTCCTTCTCCTACACTTTCCAAAAAAAAAAAAAAATATATATATATATATATATATATATATATATATATATATATAATCTCTTGTCCTGAGTATTGAGTTATTGATTTAGGTTAGTGTATGACATTTTAAGAACAGGTGTTCTCAGGGGAGAGCAGTAATCAGTTCTCACATATGGCTGATGTCAACACCAACAGAGCCTCTGTAGAAGCAACTTATTAAACTCATCTCTTCTTCCAATAAGACTACCTGTTCACTTGATCCCATACCCTCCTCATGGCTTCTCCCACCTCCATTGCTTTCACTCCCTCAATTCTTAACATGATTAATACCAGTCTCTCCACAGGTATTTTTCCGCACCCCTGGAAGCATGCCCTCATTCGCCCTATTCTCAAAAAACCCTCACTTGATCCCCTTGCTCCTGATCACTATCGTCCCGTTTCCAATCTCCCTTTTCTTTCCAAAATACTTGAAAAAGCAGTTTTTGCACAGCTATCCCACCACTTGGATTCCACTTACTTCCTTCATCCCTGACAATCAGGCTTTCAACCAGGCCACAGTGTTGAAACTGTTCTCCTTGCCTTTCTCAATTAACTAACCAATACAAAGACGTGGATAACTCAGGAGGGAAAAACAGTTTTTATTAAGAAACAAATGCCACTGGCCCGACACAGGCCGTGTTTCGCTGCCTTCTTCAGGGGCTAATAGTGGACTTAAATTGGCCACTGTTGGAAACAGAATACTGGGCTTGATGGACCTTGGTCTGACCCAGTATGGCATATCTTATGTTCTTATGTTCTAAAAGCTAAAAATACATAAATATACATATTAATAACATAATTTTTTTTTTTAGTGCCATCAAGTCAGTGTTGACTCATAGCGACCCAGCTACCTCTGGGTTTTCTTGGCAATGTATCACCGGAAGTAGATTGCCAGCCTTTTCTTCCGAGGCAATGGAGGGTAAAGTGACTTGCCCAAAGTCACAAGGAGTGCCAGTGGGAATCGAACCCTTGATCTTCTGGGTACGAGGCAGTTGCTCTAACCACTAGGCAACTCCTCCACTCCAATAACATAATAAATCCATAAAAATACATAGAAATACATCGACCTTAGAATGTGGGGTGCCTCAAGGCTCCGTATTGGCACCTCTCCTTTTCAATATCTTCTTGGCACCCCTCGCTCTCCTGGTACAACAATTTGGGATCTCTGATTTTTATTATGCTGATGACCTTGTTCTTCTACACCACACTTCCCCTCTTCACCCAGATCTTTCCCCCTTTAATTGTCTTCTCTCTGTTGCTGAATGGCTAACCACTAATTATCTGCACTTAAACTTAACGAAGACACTTGCTATCTGGTTCACTCATGGTAGTCCTCTCTCCTCTGGCAGCCCCATCCTTCTCTGGCTCACCGATCCCTTTGGTTTCCTGTTTTCGCTATCTTGGTGTTTTCTTTGACTCCGATTTCGGGACCACATTTCCCATATCACTAAAACCTCTTTTTTCTTTCTCCTTCAGATCCGCGCTATTCAATCTTTTCTTACTTCACAAGCCCTTACCACTCTTATGCTGTCTCTTGTTCTGTCACGTCTTGATTTTTGCAACTCTGTTCTCATCGGTCTCCCCCAATCACAGTTACACAGATTACAACGTATTCAAAACACAGCTGCATGCATCATCTCCCACTCTACTCATCAGGAGCACATAACTCCTCTTTTCATTCACCTTCACTGGCTCCCCATAGACTTCCGTATCCGCTTTAAAATCCTCACTTTGGTGCACCGGGTCCTTTACAATCACATCACATAGTATTTGGCGGATCTCATCCAGTTTCAAATCCCCAGTCTCACTCTCCAGTCTCTGCACATAAATCGCCTCCACCTCCCCTCTCTCTCCCGCGCCCATCTACAATCAACTTGCACCTCTGCCTTTTTCTTTGTTGGACCTGCATTCGAACTCCCTACCCACCTCCCTCAGACTGGAACAACACTACAGTACCTTTATGGAACACTACAGTACCTTTAAGAAAGACTTGAAAACCTATCTATTTTCCTCTGCGTTTGACCTCCCTTCTCCCTTCATGTGATCCTGTCTTTCCCAGTCCCTCAATCACTGTTTCCTTCTTCTGTCTAGTATGCTTGATTGTACTAGCCTCTGACCTGTCATTTATTGTAACTTCTTTTCATTTTCTCGCCCACTGGCCCTCTTTCTAAGTTTGAATATTGTACACCGCTTTGTTTTATTGAATGGCGGTATATCAAACAAACAAACAAACATCTCCCCAGCTTTCTAAAAAAGCCTTTGGGATATACACCACACATGCATGGTCCCCTTCTCACCCAAGGGTGCCAACTTGCCTCAGTCTAATGACATAGCTAAGATGGCAAAAAATTAAAATACGGTAAAGAAACAACTCGAAGGGGAGGAGGGAGGATTGTATAGACTGATTCCTGCTGTCCCCAGAGGACACCCATTACAGGTGAGTAACTATGCTTTCTCTGGGAACAAGCAGGAAGTCAGTCCTCACATATGGGACTCCCGCGCTACAGGCTACAGAGAACCTGTAAAAATGCCACGGCAAACTGCAAGGGGTGAGCTGTGAACAGCAGCAATTGAGTCCCTACTGAGAGGCTCTTGCAAGACCCAAGTGTTCAGCAGGGAACCAGTACTCCAGTAGCCTGAACACAAAGAGTCAGAGTGGAGGAGTTGCCTACACACCGAAGAGATTTTGGAGTACGGCCTGGCCAAAGGCACTGTCCCGTCAGGATTCCCTCTCCAGGCTGTAGTGGGCTGCGAAGGTGTGGACCGAAGACCAGGTGACGGCCTGGCAGATTTCTGTCAAGGGGATGGAATGCAGATTTGCTACGGAAGTAGCCATGGCCCTGGAGTGGTGTGCCATGACCCTCTGGTCCAGTGAGATCCCCGCTGCTCATAGGCGAGGGCAATGCAGTCCGTCACCCAAGCAGACAGAGTTCACTTAGTCACAGGGAGCCCCAGACAACTGGGGTCATAGGATACGAAAAGTTGAGGTGCTTTTTATTTATTTTATTTATTTAACATTTCTTATATACCGCCTTTCATGATATCAAGGTGGTTTACATTGAACAAACTGAAATTACATTGAACAGGGCATTATAACTTGGAGATAACCCTCCATAGCCCATGTTCCCTGTAAAATAGTTAAGTGGCTTGCCCAAGACCACAAGGAGCACCTGTGGGACTAGAAACCCCAGTCCTTCCGGCCCAAGGTTGCTGTCCTCTAGTGGGATTTAAACCCCAACCTTCCGGCCTGAAGTACCTTGCCCCAACCACTATGCCACTCCTCCAACTCCTTTGCGGTGGCCCCGAGTCAGTTGCAGATAGGAGGACAGGGCCCTTTTACAATCCAAAGTATGGAGAACAGTCTCTGCCCTGCCGATATGAGGCCTCGGAAAGAAGGTGGGGAGCACCACTTTCTGAATGAGGTGGAATGGGGACACCATCTTCAGCAGAAGCTTGGGTGTGTGTGTAGAGCACCACCCTGTTCTTGTAGAACCTCATGTAGGGGGGTTCTGCCATCAGACCTTGGAGTTTGCTGACTCTGAGCTGATGTGCGCGCCACAAGGAAGATGACCTTCCAGGAGAGGTATCTCAAGTAGCAGGTAGTCAGGGGCTCAAATGGCAGCTTTGTGATCTGTGAGAGCACCGCACTGAGATCCCACTCTGCCGCTGGAGGGCGGACAGGGGGTTTGGATAGTATGAGACCCTGCAAGAACCGAGATACAAGGGGCTGAGCTGAGAGGGGTTTGCCCTCAACAGAATAGTGGTGCGCTGCAATAGCACTCACGAGCACTCTGACAGAGTTGGACTTTAGTCCCACCTGAGACAGATTAAGCAGGTATTGGAGTACCACTTGCACCAAAAGACAGATGAACCTGTTTTCCTGCATGGTACACCAAACCGAGAATTGGCGCCACTTAAAAGTATATGCCGTTGTTGTGGAAGCCTTATGAGAGGCGTAGCCTTATGGTTAGAACACAGGCATGGGAACCAAGAGACCAGGGTTCAATTCCCACTAGCACTCCTTGTGGCCTTGGGCAAGTCACTTAACCCTCCATTGCCTCAGAAAATTCCAAGTTATCAATGTCCCTGTTTAATGTACATTACCACGTTTAAGTTACAATGTAAACCGCTTTGATTGAAATAAAGCGATATAAAAAGACCTGTTAAATAAATAAACAAACAAACCAACCTCCTCCATGCCCCGTGAGAGGTTGAGGGGAGCTATTGCTACCCTTTCAGCAGCCAAGCTGTGAGCGACAGGGACCCCAGGTTGGGGTGTAGGAGAGCGCCCTGCTGCTCAGCCCCCGGGTATGGGGGATGCCATCGACAGGGAGAGGAACAACAGGAACCAGGTCACCTGGGCCACTGGGGAGCTATCAGTATTAGTGATGTCCTGTCGCGCTGGACCTTGAAGAGGATCTTGGCAACCAATAATGTCAACGGGAAGGCATAAAGGAGTTCTTCCGTCAATGGAATGAGGAACGCATCCACTGCCACCTGGGATGGGTGTGGCTGGCGGAAGCAGAAGCAGGGCAACTGCATGTTATCCAGGCAAACGAACAGGTCTACTGGGGGAGACCCCAGAGTTGAAAAAGCTGGGAGGCCACTTCAGGGTCCAGGCACCACTCGTTTGGCTGGAGGACTTTGCTCAGCTTATCTGCCAGAACACTGTCTTGGCCCGGGAGGTAGTCCGCTTTTAGGATCATCCCTCTGTGTGCCACATAGCAGCAGAAGGCTACCACCTCCTGGCAGAGTGAGTACAACCCCGTGCCCCCTTATCTGTTCATGTAAAACATTGTAACTTTGTTGTCGGTGTGGACCAGCACTGACTGGTGCTGCAGCCGGTGACGGAAAGCTCAGAAAGCTAGAAATATCACCTGGAGCTCCAGCAGATTGATTTGCATCTGGGATTCCGTCTAGGACCAGCTGCCTTGCATTTGGAGGCCCTCAAAATGCATTCCCCAGCCCAGTAACAAAGTGTCTCTGGAGGGTGGATGCCTGGAAAAGCATCACGGCCTGAAGGTGATGAGAGATCTGTTACCATCCGAGGGAATCTGCCAGCTGGTGGGTTGCTCTCACTCTGTCCCTGAGCCTGCCTGTGGGGCTTGTGTTCACTGAGAGTGGAGGCACCACTGTGCCGCTCTCATATGCAGTTGGGCATATGGGGGTCATATGAACTGTGGAGGCCCTGTGGCCCAGCAAGCGAAAAAGAAACCAGGCAGGTAGCAATTGGCATCGCTGTACCTCTGCAGCTAGCCCCCTGAGGCGTGCTGACCTCTCCTGAAGGAAGAAGGCCTTGGCCTGGAGGGTGTCTAGCTGAGCCCCTATAAATTTCAACCACTGAGCCGGAGAGAGGTGGGACTTGGGGTAGTTGATGACAAACCCCAGATGCTGCAGGCCGCTGATGGTGTGCCCTGTGGCACACATTGCACCTCTGCAACTGTCTCTCCCCTTATGAGCCAGTCCTCCAGGTATGGAAAGACGAAGGCCCCTTGGAGGTGGACTGCGACCACCACAAGCCACTCAGTGAAGACCCTTGGTGATGATGCCAGCCCAAAAGGCAGCACCCTGTATTGGTAATGCTCTCCTCCCACCATGAACCGGAAGTATTTTCTGTGGCAGGGATGGATTAGGATGTGTGTGTCGGCATCTTTTAGGTCTAAGGAGCATAGCCAATCTCCCTGCAGGAGGAATGCCATCAATGTTCCAAGGGAGAGCATTCATTTTGAACTTTTCCCTTATCAGGAACTTGTTCAGATCCCACAGATCCAGGATGGACCTGAGGCCCCTGTTCTCTACGGGATGAGGAAATACCTGGAGTAGAAGCCAGTGTCCCAGAGATGTTTTGGCACTGGCGCCACCACCTTGTCCTCAAGGAAGCCTGTGAACTCAGTGAGGAGCAAGATCTGGTGGAGGAGAGGTCTTACGGGCTCTCCTGGAAAGTATGAGGGTGGCATCTGCTGTAGGTGAAGGACGTAACCCTCCTTGATTACTTGTAGGACCCAGGTATCGGTGGTGATAATGGATCACCTGTGGGCAAACAGGGGACCTCCTGGGGGAGAGGAGGTCAGCCCAAGGAGTCAAAAGCTCCCCCCCGTCTGAGACGGGGCCGGCGCATGAGACTTGGGGGTCTTTTGCTTACGGGGGTCATGCTCCTGTCCTTTGTGCTATTGGCTGTGCTGTGGGGCCGAGAAGGCCTGGAACTAAGAGGCGCTGCCAAAGCTGCTCTTTTTGCTCAGGAAGAAGGGCTTCTTTCCTGGGGCCTTCTTACAGAGCTGCACCAAGGTCTTTTTTGAGAGAGTCTGGTCCTCGTGAAGAACTCCTGAACGCCAGCTGCTGGGCCACGAGGATAGAGATACTGTGTTGTAAGGCCGCTATCCTGGTCTCCATGCCAGTTGGCTCCGCAGCCTTCGATGCAGACACTGAGGGTTTCAGGTCCAACGTCGGTTCCATCGAGGGGGAGTCCTCAACTATGATGGCCTCGGGTGTCCGAGGCCGGTCGGTGGGTACCAACAACTCCTTCCGGGGCAGCTTGTGAGGCTGCTTCTGCTCCAAATTCACACCGGGGACTGCGGAGCCTGGAATGGGATTTTTCCATCTTCCTGGACCCGGTCTCAGAGATCTTTGAGGACTTAGACTTCTTGCGTTCCACCTCTGGGATTTCCTCTCGAAGGAACCACGACCGCTGAACTCTGAGGAGGCCCGGGCTTCGCGGGGCACCAAGGTACCAGAGGGGGCCCTGGAGTGGGGTATCACCGGAGATTCTGGCATGGAGTCAGACATTTGGAAAAAATGTTCCTGCTGCTGGTGATGGCTCTTAAGGACCTGTGAGGTCATGGTTCTGCAAAGATCGCAGTCCAAGTCGTCGTGTTCCAGGCCAAAACACTGGAGGCAGCAGTCATGCAGATCGGTGAGGGACATCTTGCTGCACCGATCGCACTTCTTGAAGCTGCTGGAGGCCATCGGGAAAAAAAGGGTCTCTGCCGCCTGACAGGGGTTCGAGCCCTTCAGCCAAAAAAAGGCACAAACGCCGGTCAAGAAATACCTCGAAGCGAAAAAGAAAAAACAAGAAAATGAACCCCTGGAGAGAAGCTGAGGCGAGCTGGCTCGGAGGCGGGAAAGGAACAGTATGCAAACCAGACAGGAATGTATCAGAAAACCACACCTTTTCAGGGGAAACTGGACAGACGTCCAGAGGGCTCCACAGAAAAAAGGAAACTGAGACAAGATGGCACCCTTGGGCGGGAAGGGGACCACGCATGTGTGTTGCATCTCCCAAAGCCTTTCTTTGAAAGCTGGGGAGATGCTTCCGCGGGGGCTCCATCAGTACAGATGTCACCCATACGAGAGGACTGACTTCCTGCTTGTTCACAGAAAATATAGAGCACCACATTCCCTGAGACAGCTGAATCTTAAGTGACCAGAGACAGATCTTGTCAGACAAATCTGATGGATTTCTTTGAATGGGTGATGACCAGGGAGTTGGAGCGAGGGAGAGCCTTTGACATTGTTCTGCACAGTTGACTTACAAACAAATTGAGCACCCTAGGGATGGACCCTAAAGTGACTGACTGGGTTAGAAATTGGTTGAGTGGGAGGTGACAAAAAGTACAGGTAAGTGGAGCTCTCTCTGAGGAGAAGGAGATTACCAGTAGTGTGCTATAGGGATCTAGCCTTGGTCCGATTCTTTTTAACATCTTTGTTAGTGATATTGCGGAAGGGCTGTTGGGTAAGCATTGCCTCTTTGCGGATGATACCAAAATCTGCAATAGAGCAGACAACCAGGAGAAGATAACATGAGGAGGAATCTCGCTAAGCTTGAAGAAAGGTTGAGAGTTCAGTCGCTGAGATTTAATGCTAAAAAATGCAGGGTCATGCATTTGGGCTGCAAAATTCCTAGGGAGCAGTGCAGTGTAGGAGGCAAAGTACTTCTGTCCACGAAAGAAGAGTGGGACCTGGACATGATTGTTTCTGATTTTTCTTAAAATGGCTAAACAGGTAGAAAAGGTGACAGTGAAAGCCAGAAGGATGTTTGGGTGCATAGGGAGAGGAATGGCCAGCAGAAAAAAAAGAAGGTGACCGTGCCTCTGTATAAGTCTCTGGTGCTCAATGTTCATTTCGAGTAATTCTGGAGACACCTTCAAAAGGATATAAACAGGATGGATGTAGAGGGTGGCTACTAAAATGGTAAGGAGTCTTTGTTATAAAGCATATGGGGAAAGACTTAAAGATCTTAATATGTATACATTAAAGGACAGGCAGGATAGAGATATGATAGAGACGTTTAAATACCTCTGTGGCATAAATGCACAAAAGGAGAGCCTCTTTCGATTGAAAGCAACTTTGCAAACAAGGGGATATAGGATGAGGGTGAAAGGGGATAGAATCAGGAGTAATATGCAGAAATATTTCTTTATGGAAAGTGGTAGATGTGTGGAATAGTTTCCCAGTGGTGGTAGTAGAGACAAGGACAGTATCTGAATTCAAGAAAGCATGGGACATACACAGAAGATCTCTAAAGAAAAAGAAGGGACTATTGTAGTTGATATGGAAGGGCAGACTAGATAGGCCATATGGTCTTTTTCTGCTGTCATGTTTCTATGTCTATACTGTCTTTAATGAAACAAATGAAGAAATTAGACCTTACCTGCTAATTGATGTTCCTTTAGTTCCTCCAGTCCAGTCCTGGTACTTTAGGGTATTCATGCCCCATCAGCAGCTTGGAGACTGAGCATGTCATGAACTTCACGACATCAGCCTAGAAAGGCAGTTGGCATCTTCTGTATCCTATTGACAAAGCAGACTCACGGAAACAATCATAACTGTGCCATACAAAAACACTATTTATACTATCCACACCCCTCCCGCCAGGGAAGGAAAAAAGACGCTCACCTGATACAGATGGAAGAGATCCTCTGACGGCCAGTCACTGCCCCCAACACTTTGCCCATCACTTCAATGACTTGTTTCACTAACTGTTCTGTCCAGGCACCCTGCACTCTCCCAAGCGATTACCAAGATGTTCTTCTGCAAGCCGGAGAGCTAAAACGCCAGTAGTCTGTGTCACTCATCGGGGAGGGATGCGGGACTGGACTGAAGGAACATCAATTAGCAGGTAAGGTCTAATTTCTTCTTTCATATCGTTCCAGTCCAGTCCCGGTACTTTAAGGATGTATCATAGCAGTACTATTCTCGGGAGGGCCCCCACTAACCCGGCTTGCAGTACTGCCACACCAAAACACACCTCTGCCAAAGCCTGGACATTCAACCTGTAATGCCACACAAAGTAATTCAGGGAGGACCAAGCCACCGCTCTACAGATATCCACTGGCAACACCGAATTGAACTCCACCCAAGACGCGGCCTGGGCCTGGGTCGAATGCGCCTTCAATCCTTGAGGCACTAACCTACTCCTCAAAAAGGTAAGCAGAGGAGATGGCCTCCCTTATCCATCTGGAAATGAAGCTTTAGACACCGCCTCCCTCTTATGCGGTCCGCCAAACACCACTAATAGCCAGTCCTTATTCTGAAAAGGCTCTGTGCTCCTGAAATGCTTTCACAGCACACATCAAACATCCAAGCATCGCAGCAGGGAATCTGCAGTAGCTCGCCCCGCATCCGCAATATGGGCAGCGACACAGACTGATTCAGGTTAAACACAGAGCACCTTAGGAGAAAGGAAGGTACCGGACGTACCACCACCTTTTCCCTTGACATTACCAAGCACAGCTTCCAACACGACAAAGCCTGTAGTTCCAAAATACTCAGAACGGAACAAATGGCGACTAAAAACACTGTTTTCAATGTCAAATCCTTCAGGGTACAGCCCCTCCCAAAGGCTTCGCTGTCAAAACGGACAACACCAAGTAAAAATCCCATGTGGGACTACCGACCACACTGATGGGTGCTTCTGTTTTACTGCCCCAAAGAAAATGGACAACATCTGGGAGAGTAACCAGGGGATGTCTTCGAATTCGGCCCTGGTAATAAGAAAGAACTGCCACCTGCATGCGTAGGGAACTGCAAGTCAACTCCTTATCCAAGCTGGCTTGCAGGAAATCAGAATTTCAGGCACAGTGGTTGTCATGGTGGCACAATTTTTCTTCACACCAATTCTCGGACACACTCCAGACGTGAATATATGGCAGTGATGTAGAACATCTGCAAGCCTTCAGCAACATCGCTATCACAGTGGATGAATAAACCTCGTTGCCTCAACCAAGCCCTCTCAAGTGCCATGCCATAAGTGAGAATTGATCCACCTGAAGCATCCTTACGGGACCTTGGGTGTGGAGCACAGACCATGCTGGCAGTCACCACAGCCGATCAGCAGTCAGCTGCACCAGATCGACATACCACAGTCATCTCAGCCAATTGGGTGCTATCAACACCACCAGACCCCCAGTGCACCTCAATCTGCTGAACTACTCGGCCTATTAGCGGCCAGGGAGAAAAGACATATAGAAGTCTCCGAGGGTCACAGCTGCACTGGCACACAGTCCCTTCAACATGCTCTCCTTCCTTCTGCTGAAAAACTTTACCTTGGCCAATTCAAAGGTCGTCATCAGGTCCATGATTGGCAGACCCCACCAACTGTGCAAAAACACCCTGGTCGAGCATCCACTCCGCAGGATTGATCCGCACTCTGCTGAGATAGTCCGCCGCCACATTCTCCAGACCGGCAACATGCACTGCCAACAGGGCCATCAGGTTGCTCTCTGCCCAATCCAGCTATCACCTTAAACCAGCCTTTAGTATGTCAGTCTCCAAGCAGCTGGAGAGGTACACCTCTCCACTGCTTGGAGACTGACATACTAAAGGCTGGTGGAAGGTGATAGCTGCCTATCTAGGCTGATGCCATGAAGTTCATGACATGCTCGATCTCCAAGCTGCTGGTGGGGCGTGAATTCCCTAAAGTACCGGAAAAGGACTGGAGGATGATATGGAACAAAGTAGTTTACAATTTGCTTCTGCATACAAAAACAAGAGACAGCTATTAGGGAGCAGAAGGGGTAAGAAAAAGGGAATGAATCTGCGGCACAGCTCCTGGGGCTACCCTCTCTGTTGCTCAGCTCGGGTCCTCAGTTAGGAAAGGCTAAAGAAAAAAAGTACGCTTTTTAAGCCAGTCAAAGACTCTGTTTTGAATTGCTCTGTATGGCCAGTTGACAAAATAAAGGAGGATTCAGAATTCCTCTCATTACTGGAAGACTGCTGTTTCCATCCTGTTAGAACAACAGGAGAATCTGAAGCTATCAGAGATCCAGGAAAGCACATCCAAAAATCATTTAGTGGCAATCTCTGAAGGGAACATCTGAGAATACCACGAAGGCCCAGAACCATGAGAGATCTCTCTCTCTCACCGACCTTTTAAACTCTGACAGACTTCTATCCTGAGTGCCTATCGGGAGACAGTACAATATAGCTGACCCATTTCTTATAAGAAACAGAGCACCAAACCTGTAGTTGAATTAATCCATCACTGGCAACCTTATAGTTGACAGAGAATAACTCATAAGCATCATCACACAATCCAGTAATGAAGGACGTTGACATTGTCATGAAAGAAAATGCCCAGCAGTCAGCCATCTGCAAGGATATAGCTGACCCAGGTGAACCAACTCTCACACGCCATCTTCCTGAGAGAAGGGAGGGAGGTTCCTGGTCAAAAAGCTCTTAGCTACTAAAAACATCCAGGACTTTCTAAGAAGACTGCTAACCCTAGATTAGGAGGAAAACTATTCAGGACTCAGCTTGCAATGACCATCGCTCTCTGGGACAGATTCCAAGAACTATGGTTGTAATCCCTGCGCTAGAACAGAGCCAGGTCATTGAAACATCTGACAAAAGGAGCTCATTAATATCCACCATGTAAAACTCACCTGACGTGGGTCCATTTGGGAGCCATTTCCCTGGATAGAAAGATAAAGCCATCCAATCTCTGCATATTGCTACCTGAAAGGAGGATTACGTGGTACCATATGGGTTTGCTAGACCCAACATGAAAGGTATTGAATCATGCAGCCACTGAATTCCATGATCTGGAGAGAGAAAGAGTAGTTACTCACCTGTAACAGGTGTTCTCCAGGAGCAGCAGGAATCAGTCCTCACATATGGGCGTCATCGACGCCGATGAAGCCCCAGCGGAGCATTTCCCCAGCTTTCCATGAAAGCCTTTGGGAATGCAGGCACGCATGCACGGTTCCCTTCCCGCCTAAAGGTGCCATCTTACCTCAGTCAAATGACATAGCTAAGAACAGCACACAAAAATGTAAAATAAACTATGTAGAACTGCAACTCCCAGGGGAGGAGGGAGGGTTGTGAGGACTGATTCCTGCTGCTCCTGGAGAACACCTGTTACAGGTGAGTAAAGCACAGTTACTTACCTGTAACAGGTGATCTCTGGGAACAGCAGGAATTAGTCCTCACATATGGGTACGTCGGTACCGACGGAGCCCGTGCGGGAAAGCTCCCCAGCTTCTTAGAATAGAAGCTTTTGGGGCCTCCCACTGCACATGCGCACTGCCTTCCCGCCTTCCTGAACAGCTCTCCTCAGTTTCGAGTTTATAGCTGAGTCAACAGAGAGAGGACAGGAAGATAGATAGATAAAAGATACAACTCCTAGGGGAGGTGGGTGGGTTGTGAGGACTAATTCCTGCTGTTCCCAGAGATCACCTGTTACAGGTAAGTAACTGTGCTATCTCCAGGAACAAGCAGGAATAAGTCCTCACATATGGGGACTCCCTAGCTTAGATGCATGGGATCCCCTGTAAATGTTCGCCATCTTCGTATGGATCTCAGGCATCCATTCTGGGAAGGTGGGCAGGAGCTGTTTAGGAATGGAACAGGTGCTTGAGGACAGCCTGGCCAAACAAGGCATCCCGGCGGGAGTCCTTGTCCAAACAGTAATGGGCTGTGAAGGTATGAACCGAGGCCCAGGTAGCGGCTCGACAGATCTGATCTATGGAAACAGAGTGCAGATGAGCCATAGAAGTTGCCATGGCCCTCACATTGTGAGCAGTGACATGGCCTTCCAGAGAAATGTTTTTGCTCTGGTAAGCAAAAGAAATACACTGAGCAATCCAATTGGAAAGTGTACGCTTGGAGACTGGAAGTCCCAAATGGGAAGGATCAAAGGCCACAAAAAGTTGAGAAGACTTTCGATGTGGCTGAGTCCTATTAAGGTAAAAAGCGAGAGCTCTTTTACAATCCAGAGTATGAAGGTTCCTCTCTGCATTGGATGCATGAGGAGCTGGAAAAAAGACAGGTAGATATACCTCTTGATTAAGATGAAAAGGCGAGACCACTTTAGGCATAAAGTGGGGATTCGTCCTAAGGACCACCTTATCATGATGAAATCTTGTGTAAGGTGGATTAGCCACTAAAGCCTGCAGCTCACTGATGCGGCGAGCCGAAGTGACTGCAATGAGGAAGATGACCTTCCAGGAAAGAAATTTCAAGGAGGTGGAAAACATTGGCTCAAAAGGTGGCTTCATAAGTTGACCGAGCACTAGATTCAAATCCCATGCGACCGGGGGTGGTCTGATGGGAGGTTTAGTGAGAGTCAGGCCTCTCATGAATCTTGCAACAAGAGGATGAGAGGAGATAGGTTGTCCATTTATATGTTTCAAGGATGCTGCAATAGCACTTAAATGGACTCTTACCGAATTCGTCTTGAGGCCTGCATTGGATAGATGCAGGAGATAATCAAGAAGAGAATTCAAAGGAAGTGCCAGAGGGTCAAGACCCTGCTGAGCACACCAAATGGAAAAACGTTTCCATTTGAAAGCATAGGAACGCCTGGTAGAGGGTTTCCTAGAGGCAGAAAGGATATCTTTCACTGGTTGGGAAAGATGAAAGTCTTGAAGGCTTAAGCCTTCAGTAACCAAGCACTGAGGTGAAGGGATTTGGGGTTTGGGTGCCACAAAGTCCCCTCCTCCTGAGACAGGAGGTCTGGCGCAGCTCCCAGATCCAAGTAGGATCCCTGGGAGAGCTGTAGAAGTAGAGGGAACCACACTTGGCGTGGCCAGCGTGGAGCTATGAGGATCATAGTTCCATGATCCCTCTGGAGTTTGAACAGAGTCTTGGGAATCAAAGGAATGGGTGGAAAGGCATATAGGAATGCCTGATTCCAATTCAGGAGAAAGGCGTCCGTGGCCTGAGCTCCCTGACACGGAGTTCTGGAACAGAACCGGGGAAGTTTGGCATTCCACGGACTTGCAAAGAGGTCTATGTCCGGGGTCCCCCATTCCTGAAAGATTCGGTTTATTTGGTCCAAATGTAGGGACCATTCGTGTGGCAGCAGAACTCGACTGAGCCTGTCTGCCCGAGAGTTTTGAACTCCTGGGAGATACACTGCTAGCAGGTGAATCTGATGCTCTCTGGCGAAGGCCCATAGTCTTAGAGCTTCGTTGCAAAGCGACAGAGAGCCCGTCCCTCCTTGTTTGTTTATGTAAAACATGGCCACCTGATTGTCCGTCTGAACTAGGACAGTCAGGTTGGCTAGGAGGGAGTGGAAGACCTTGAGGGCAAGGTAAATTGCTCGCAGTTCCAGAAGATTGATATGAAGGGTGGTCTCCTGTAGAGACCAAGTGCCCTGAGTGGAGAGAGTTTGCAGATGGGCTCCCCACCCTGTTTGGGAGGCATCTGTTGTGAGGGTTGCTTGGGGTAGCAATGGTTGAAATGGAGCCCCCAACAACAGATTCCTGGTGGAAGTCCACCAGTGGAGGGACCAAAACAGACGATCGGAGGTTTGTATTTGGTCTGAGAGCGCTCCTGACGCCTGAGTCCACTGAGTGGCCAGGGTCCATTGAGCTGCTCTCATATGAAGACGAGCATAGGGCACCACATGCACTGTGGAGGCCATATGACCCAGTAGGCGTAGCATTTCCCTGGCTGTCAAGTGAGTGCTGGACTGAGCTTGGGAGGCCAAACTCAGGAGGCGCTGGCCTCGAACATGTGGAAGGTAGGCCCTTGCAGTGATGGTGTCCAACTGGGCCCCTATGAATTCTAGAGATTGAGTAGGGATGAGTTGGGACTTGGGAAGGTTTACTACCAGTCCCAGATACTGCAAAAGGCTCCTTGTGTGGTCCAGGGAAATCTGGGCCTGTGACTGAGTTGGAGCTCGGATGAGCCAGTCGTCCAGATATGGGAAGACAAAGATTCCCATGCCTCTTAGAAATGCGGCTACGACTGCCATGCATTTTGTGAATACTCTTGGAGCAGAGGCTAGACCGAAGGGGAGTACTCTGTATTGGAAATGTTTTCCCTGAAACAGAAAGCGAAGATACTTTCTGTGGGATGGATGGATGAGTATATGTGTATACGCATCCTGTAGGTCTAGAGAACAAAGCCAGTCCTGACCCTGGAGGTAAGGAAGGAGAATGCCGAGAGACAGCATTTTGAATTTCTCCTTGAAGAGAAATTTGTTCAATTCTCTCAGATCTAGGATTGGTCTGAATCCCCCTGTCTTCTTTGGAATGAGAAAATAAGGGGAGTAGAAACCGGACCCTTGTTGAGGAAGAGGAACCTCTTCTATGGCCCCTTGGGCAAGAAGAGAGGAAACCTCTTGACCCAACAGGGTTAGGAGAGATGGGGGAGAATTGAATGGTCTCACCATATGATGGGGAGGAAGGCTGGAGAAATGAAGTTTGTAACCCTCTCGAATGATAGAGAGGGTCCATTGTTCTGTTGTGATTTGTTCCCATCTGGGAGCAAAGTGAACCAACCTTCCGGGTATGGTGAGAGGTTCTGGTTGTGTTAGAACCAGAAGTGGCAAGTTCCCTAGGAGCAAGTCAAAACCCCTGAGGGGTTGGAGCCTGCTGAGCTACAGTAGCTGCTGCAGGCTTAGCTCGTGCTTGTTTGGATTGCTGACGCTTAGCAGTATAGCGAGGTTGAGAAGACTGCTGGCCAGTATTTGAAGCAACTCTGGCCTTCTTATAGTAAGGCCTTTTAAAAGACTTTTTCTTAGTAGGAATTGAAGTGGACTTTGAAAGTCTTTCCAAGGTGGCATTTTCAGCATCCATCTGGGTGGCTTTGATTTGCCACTCTTCCCCAAATAAGTTCTCACCTGTACAGGGCAGATTCCGTAAGCCATCTAGAACCCAAGGTTCCAGATCAGAGGCCTGGAGCCAAGCAAGACGTCGGGCTGCAATAGCAATGCCCGAAGCCCTACTGGCTCCCTCAAAGGAATCATATGCTGCCCTATTAGAGAACTTAGAAACCTCTAAAAGTTGTTTCACTAGGGAAAGGAATCCCTGCTTTTTATCCTCAGGGATAAAGGGGGCAAAATGCCGCACCTTTTTGGCAAGTTCCTCCAGGAACATGCCCATATAGAGACTGTAGGAATTAATCCTGGCTATAAGCATACTAGCCTGGAAAACTTTCCTACCAAAAGAGTCCAAAGTCTTACATTCCCGTCCTGGAGGGGTGGAAGAGTGCCTTTTGGTACTCCTAATCTTCTTCATTGCAGACTTCACCACAATAGAGTGGTGAGGCAATTGAGTCTTTTGGAAACCAGGAGAAGGAGGGACCCTATACATGGTGTCCAACCTACGGGAATAAGGAGACAAAGTCAAAGGATTCTCCCAGAAATCCATCAGTTGTTCTTGAAGGATTTCATGGATAGGCAGGGTAACTGCCTCCTTAGGGGCCTTTGAGTATCCCAAAATATCCAGTTTTTTGGATCTGGGTTCCTTTTCAGAGGATGTGGTAATAGAAAGGGCTGTAGCCATATCTAAAACAAAGTCCTGGAAGGACAAATCCTCTGGAGGGGACATTCTCCTTTTAGGAGAAGAGGGCTCCTCAGGTAAGTTGAGTGAAAACTCAGCAGAATCAGAGGAGTGGAAATCCTCAGAGGAATCGGTGCTTTCCTCTAACGCACGATACGCGTACCGATCGGTATCGATATCGGGCGTATCGGGTATGGAACCGGTATGGAGCGAAAGCCCATACGGTACCGACTTGCGTTTAGAGGTGGACGGCCTCGATACCGGCATGGCGGACGATACCGGTATCGGGCCCGGAACCGCTGAAAGCGGAACCGATGGCGTTGCAGCTTTAATGAAAGCCATGACGGCCTGCTGCATGGACTGTACAGTATCGCCCATGGACGCCATAGCTGCCTGGATGTCGGTACCGGAGTGACCCGGTACCCCAGAGCAGGCTAACAGGTGATCTGTCGAGGCCGTAGCATCGATATCAACCTGAGACCCCTGAATTGGCGTTTTTGGAAGTTGGACTTCCCGCCGGGGTTGTTTGGCTGGGGCAGGGTCCTCAAGTTCTAAGCTAAGAGCCTCTCGATGCTTTGAAGGAGATTTGCTCTTTGAGGACTTGCCCACAGAAGGTTTGGTTACCTGAGATCCATCCGGAGAAGAAGACCTGGATGACTGTGATGCTGTATTCTCTGAAGCAAACAGCACATGGAATTTGTTGGCCCGGTTCTGCAGCCCACGTTTAGACATGTGGGAGCAAGATGGGCAGTCCGGTATGGAATGGTCAGGCCCCAAACATTTCAGACACCAGTCATGGGTGTCTGTGACTGAAATAACAGCATTACATTTGGTACACTTCTTAAATCCAGGGGCTGGCTTCTCCATGAGGAGAAATTGAGTAGGCCGAGAGGCCTCTCTGAAGTGACCAAAAAGCTAAAAAATAAGAAAAAAGAATTATAATTTTTTAAAGAAAGAAAGAAAAGACCGGCGATACAGGTATCGGTATGGGGAAGGCAGGTACGCGGTCTAAAGAAACAAATAAAATAACAATTTCTTCAGCGGTGACAGGAACACGACCTGCTGGCTCCGCGGAAAAAGAGAAACTGAGGAGAGCTGTTCAGGAAGGCGGGAAGGCAGTGCGCATGTGCAGTGGGAGGCCCCAAAAGCTTCTATTCTAAGAAGCTGGGGAGCTTTCCCGCACGGGCTCCGTCGGTACCGACGTACCCATATGTGAGGACTTATTCCTGCTTGTTCCTGGAGATCTACTCTTTCTCCAGGACCAAGCAGGAAGTCAGTCCTCACATATGGGTGACTCCCTAGCTCTGGGCTACCGAGGAACCCAGGCTGAACAAGAGAACTCCCTCTAGTCCCAGCATCAAAGAAAGGCTTTTCACTGACACAACCTCCACCGGTAGCCCAACAGAGGGCAGGAGTTGCCTAAACCTTAAAGAGATTCCGGAGTACTGCTTGGCCAAAAGCACTGTTCCTACGGGACTCCCTCTCCAGACAGTAATGGGCCGCAAAAGTCTGGCTTGAAGACCAAGTTGCAGCCCTGCAGATGTCTACCAACGGTACAGAGCGGAGATGAGCCACTGAGGCAGCCATTGCCCTGACACGGTGGGCCGTGACCAGACCCTGCAAAGGAAGGTCAGCCGCCTTGTAAGCCCAGGTGATACAGTCAGCCACCCAGATGGACAAGGTACGCTTGGACACAGCCAACCCTAACTTATTAGGGTCAAAAGATACGAAGAGCTGAGTAGCCCTTCTGTGTCCCTATGTACAGTCAAGGTAGAAAGATAAAACCCTCCTACAGTCCAGGGTATGCAGGACTGCTTCAGCCTGGCTTGCATGAGGCCTAGGGAAGAATGTTGGAAGAACCACCTCTTGATTGAGGTGAAAAGAGGAGACAACCTTTGGGAGGAACTTTGGATGAGTCCTGAGGACTACCCTGTTCCTATAGAATCTGGTGTAAGGCCTGTCACAGACCAGGGCCTGAAGCTCACTCACTCGCCTGGCCGAAGTCAGGGCTACCAAGAAGAGTGTCTTCCAGGATAAGAAGCGGAGAGGGCAAGTAGCCATCGGCTCAAAAGGTGGGCGAGTCAGCTGCTGCAAGACCACATTCAACTCCCACTCAGGAGCAGGAGGACGGATTGGAGGCTTGAGCAAAAGCAAGCCTCTGAGAAAGCAGGAGACCAAGGGGTGAATCGACAGAGAATGTCCTTCCACCAGTGAGTGGTGAGCTGCTAGAGCTGAGAGGTGGACCCGAACAGAATTGGACTTAAGTCCCTGATTTGATAAGTGCAGCAAGTACTGAAGCACTACTGGTACAGTACAGGAGAAAGGATCCTCTGTACGTAGCTGACACCACACAGAAAACCTCTTCCATTTGAGAGCATAGGTTTTTCTAGTGGACTGTTTCCTAGAGGCTAGGACAACCTCCTCAACTTCCTGAGGTAGGCCCCAGGGAGCCAAAACTACCCTTGCAGCCTCCATGCCATCAAATGGAGAGCTTTGAGATTGGGGTGCAGAAGGGAACCCTGATCCTGGGAGAGGTCGGGTTGCAACCCCAGAGGCAGGGGAGGATCCACCACCAGGTGAAGGAGAAGTGGAAACCAAGGCTGCCTCGGCCACCTGGGAGCCACCAGCAGGACCGAGGCCTTGTCCTGAAGAATTCTGAACAGAGATCGGGCCACCAAAGGCGTGGGAGGAAACGCATACAGGAGGCCCTGAAACCATGGTATCAGAAAAGCATCTGCTGCTTCTCGCAGAGGATGCAGCTGTCTGGAGCAGAACCGAGGCAGCTGTTTGTTCAGTGGGCTGGCAAACAGATCTATCAAAGGAAGACCCCATTTCAGGAAGATCTTCTGAACTACCAAAGGATGCAGCTGCCACTCGTGGGGCTGCAGAATTCTGCTCAACCTGTCGGCCAGGTAGTTTTCCTGGACTGGAAGGTACACAGCCTTGAGGAGCATGTTGTGCTTGAGGGCAAATGAGCAAAGGTCCTGTGCCTCCTGACAAAGGAGCCTGGACCCAGTCCCGCCTTGCTTGTTCACATAAAACATAGCTACCTGGTTGTCTGTCTGAACCAAGACAGATTGATGAGCCAGGGCAGGGGAGAAAGCTTTGAGTGCTAGACGAATAGCCCTGAGTTCTAGGAGATTGATCTGCTGTGCGGCTTCCCAGGGAGACCACAGGCCCTGGGTGCACTTGCCTAGACAATGAGCTCCCCAGCCCTGAAGGGAGGCATCGGTGGTCAACACCACTGTGAACGCAGGAGTCTGAAAGGGTACTCCTTGCAGCAGATTGGGTGGGTGTAGCCACCAGCTGAGGGAGTTCAGAAGTTGTTTGGACACCCTTATCCTGTCTCTGAGGCTGCCTGTGGCCTGTGACCACTGACTCCGAAGGCACCATTGTGCAGGCCGCATATGGAGCCTGGCATTGGGGGTTACATGAACTGTCGAAGCCATGTGGCCAAGGAGCCTCAGGCAGAGTCTGGCAGAGACCACTGAGCCTCTGAGAAACTGCTTTGCTAAGTCCATCAGTCTTTGGGCTCTGTCTTCTGGCAAGAATGCCTTTGCCAGAATAGAGTCCAACCTTGCCCCTATGAACCCCAAGTTCTGGGAGGGGAGCAAAGTGGACTTTGCGAAGTTTAACACAAACCCCAAGCTTTGAAAAGCAGCAATAGTTCTGAGGGTGTCGGACCTCCTGGCATGTCTGACCTCTTATGAGCCAGTCGTCCAGATAGGGAAAGACAAAGATGCCTTGATTTCTCAGGTAGGCCACCACCACTGCCAGGCATTTGGTAAAGACTCTGGGGGCGGAGGTTAGGCCAAAAGGCAGTACTCTGTACTGATAATGGTTTCCTCCCACAACGAACCTGAGGTACTTTCTGTGGTCTGGATGATGCATAAGGAGCATAGCCAATCTCCCTGCTGGAGGTAGGGCAGAAGCGTTCCAAGAGTAAGCATCTTGAACTTCTCTTTCTCTAGGAACTTGTTGAGATTCCCGAGGTCCAAGATAGGTCGAAGGCCACCGGTTCTTTTGGGTACCAGGAAATATCTGAAATAGAACCCTCGACCGTGCATTTGAGGGGGCACAGGCTCCACCGCCTTGTCCACCAACAGACCTTGGAGCTCCTGGAGGAGAAGATCTATGTGCAGGGGAGGCCTTGGAGGTTCCCCTGGAAAATATGGAGGAGGCAGTTGGTGAAAGTGTAGTGCATAGCCCCTGTGGACTATGTTTAACACCCAACTGTCCCCAGTGATGCGGGGCCACTGGTGGGCAAAGAGGGCGAGGCGACCTCCTCTGCAGGGTTGGAAGGGCAGGGACTGAGAGGCTATGCTGAAGGAGTCAAAAACCCCCACCCTGCTGAGTGGGAGCAGGGGCCGGAGGCTTGGGGGGTCCTCTGCCTACGGGGCCCAATACCCTGCCCCTTGGCTTGCTGACCCTGGGGTGCAGCTTGGGCAGCCTGTTACTGAGGGTACTGTTTGTAGGCAGTGCCCTTCTCGGGTAAAAGGGCTTCTTACCCGAGGCCTTCTTCTTGTGAGAAGGTGCAGAGGTCTTTCTAGACAGCCTTGTCTGTGTAAGGTGCTCAGTCTCGAGCTGTGCGGCCTTCTCGGCCATGGGCTTGCCAAAAAGGTTCTCACCTCGGCAAAGGGACATCAACCAACTTGTCCTGAACCCATGGCTCGAGGTCCGATGACTGCAGCCGCACCTGCAAGGGCTCCCCGGAGAGACCAGCAGAGAACCCGGCCAACTCCTTGTAAGACTGGACACGGCAAGCAAGCATCGAGCCCTGGAAGCACTTTCTACAAACACCATCGAGGTTCCGGGCCTCCCTGCCGGGGGGCACCGCAGAGTGCATCTTCTGACTTTTCAGGCGATGCATGGCCGATTCCACCACCATGGAATGGTGTGGTAGCTGCGCCTTTTGAAAGCCAGGGCTCTTCCTGAGTCAATAAATCGAATCGACCCGCTTGCTTAGAACCAGCGCCGAGGCCGGTGCCTGCCACATCCGGAAGAGGAGCTGTTCCAGCATCGGAGGAACCGGGACAGTAAAGGAGGAGAGTCGTACTGCAGGGCCTCGAGCTCCTCGGCTCAAGGCTCTTCCTCGGGGTCCGCCGGGATAGCCAACGCGGTGGCCATATCCCGGACAAACTCCGAGAACCGAGTATCCTCCGGAGGGGATCTACTCCGGGGTTCAGACTGCGGTGAGTCCGATGGGACGCACAGAGTCTTGAATGTGTTGGGGGACTCCTCATCCTCCGTCTCCCAGGCGGACTCGTCCGACGAGGAGTCAGGATCTGACCCCGTGGGGCCCGGGAGCACCTGCCCCGACGCCTGAGGCACTGGCGTCGATGCCCTCGGTCCCGAATGGGAGGTCAAGGGAGACCGCGACCGAGGTCGACCTCGAGCCATCATGGTCTCGAGTATCGGCTCGGTCTCCGGGGTCGACTTTGATGTCGATGTCCCGGTAGTCGAGACGGATGCGCCAGACAGGCTGGCCATCAGTGCCCGCTGCTGCTCCATGAAGGCAGACAGTCTGCACTCCAAGGCTGTCATCCTGAGACTCAGCTCGGGAGACGCAGCAGGCGCCAGGCCCGACGTCGGCTCTCTGGGAGAAGAGTCCGAGGACTACAGGACTTACGTGTCCAGCAGACTCTGGCTCCACGCGAGGAACCTTGGCAGGCTTCTCTTGTTCCACGGGCCCGGGGCAACGGTTGGGGGTCTTAGACCTGGCCCTCGATGAGCCAGGGACCTCTTCCGACGACGCCCTCACGAGCCGCTTCTCCCTCTTGCGTTCCCGGTCGGGGGACCCCCTGTCCGAGGAGCCACGATGGCGCTCGGGATCCGAATCCTGAGATGTCGAGGCCTCAGACGAGGTTCGGGCCCGGCCGGAGGCCGAGTCAGAGAAAAGCCTTTCTTTCTGCTGCTGGCGACTTCGCAGTGCCTTGGAAGACATCTTCCCACATGGTCCACACGTCTTAGGGTCGTGATCAGGACCAAGGCACCGAAGGCAGCAGTCGTGTGTATCGGTGAGAGACATCAACTTCTTACACCAATCACACTTTTTAAAACTGCTGGAAGCCAGCGGGGAAAAAAAGAGTCCCCGCGAGGTCAAAGGACCGGCCTTCCAGGGAAAAAGCAAAAAAGGGCACGAACACTAGCCACGAAGGGCAAAAAACGAAAAATAAGAAACGGGCTCGATACCGGTGTACCGAACCCGGCGGGAGGGGAACCGGCGTCGAACCGGAGAAGAAAAAAAAATAGCGAGAATCGCCGAAAAAAAATCAAACTTTTATCTGGGATGACAGGACACACGTCCAGTGGGCTTCTTGGAAAAAGAGAGACTGAGGTAAGATGGCACCTTTAGGCGGGAAGGGAACCGCGCATGCGTGCCTGCATTCCCAAAGGCTTTCATGGAAAGCTGGGGAAATGCTCCGTTGGGGCTTCATCGGCGTCGATGACACCCATATGTGAGGACTGACTTCCTACTTGGTCCTGGAGAAACTGAAAGCATGATTAAGCAGAGACCTAGCCCTGTAATCAGAGGTCCCAGAGCACTGTCCTCCTAAGCACCAGCATGAGGATTTAAGAAAATAAGCTTAATCTCTTCTTTCCGGGAGAAGGATACTACTTCCTTTCTATTCTGGCCCCTTTAAGGCTGGAAAAAAATATCTCTCTAATAGCCTGAAGCAGTAGGAAGCAAAAAGACTACCCAGGTAACAAGACAAGTAAGTTTATCGTTTCAGAAAAATCTAAAAACAAAATGAAAAAACCCCCTTCAGAGAAGGAATGCTCTCTATCACTTCAACTTGCTAAGGGATTTATATTATGCCTCCTCATGCCCCAAGGATCCCTTGGGAGAAGCCAGAAGGGGGAGCCCTTTCAATCAGAAGAATGCTGTCTTGGTCCGTTCTAGGTCACTTGGAGAAGGGCGGGAATACAACGTACCTGAAAAGAGATACCAGAAAGAGTTCTAGTCCAAGGAGCAATAGCACCCATCCCCACCAGACATCTGCATTTCACAGAAGTCCTGGTACATTCACTCCACTAGGCTCTCTTATTGTTTACTTTTTTCCCCCCAATAACTTTAACAAGAATGACTTCTCAGTGAAAGAGCTCTTTTGCAAAGACGACAAGACAAAGAATGGTGAAGCAGGATCTGACCCTCGTGATCCAGCAGTGCTCTCTGCCCCTGCTCAATCGGAGGATCACCATGGGCAGAAGCCCTGGGAAAATATGTACCAAGGATATGTACCCTCAGAACTCAAAACCGCCTCTATCTGCCTTGTAAGGAAAGGGTTCTAACAACATCAATCAACCAATCAACCTCCTACAGGCCCATAGCCAGCCTTCCCTTCATGGCCAAAGTACTTGAAAAAATAGTCTACCCACAACTCCAGGATCACATAGAATCACATCACCCACTCAACCATCAACAATACGTATTCAGACCACACCATGGAGTGGAATCCCTAATGATCGCTTTACTAGACAATCTAATTAAGGGCACTGACAAACCCAGAACTAGCTTTATATTCATCTTTTTAGACATAAAAGCAGCATTTGACTCCATTCCACACAACCTAATCATCCAAACTCTTGGACTAAACAGACACACCCCTTAACTACACTTGATCTAACTACCAGGAACTACCAACATACCCCCCTCCGACCCCCTGATAAGAAAATGTATAAACGGCACACGATGTATCTTAACACTCAATGTATAGAAGAATGTCTTATAGCACATGTTGTATCATAGCGCACAATGTACATAGTTCAACCTAATCAAACAAACTTTAACATCTTACACACAAATCATGATATATCTTTCACTGCATGAAATACACGTTCACTACTTTTGATTGTTTTGCTGTGATAACCGCCTTGATTGTAGGATAAGGCGGTATAGAAATACTGTTAAATAAATAAATAACTAGCTCAAGTCCTACCTAACAGACCAACAGCTTCAAGTAAGATCAGGCCCTACAAAATCTACTCCATACACACAATCTCAAGGAGCTCCACAAGGCTCCAACCTCTCCTCATTAATTTTCAACAACCAATCTGCAATGTCATAAAAGCATTCAATATCCTATACCACATCTATGCTGACGATGTAATGATCTGCATGCCTATCAACACATCAAACCCGGATATCATGTCCATAACAAAATGCTTCTCCTCGGTCAGCGAATGGTCCAAAAGACACAATATAGCCATAAACTTCAAGAAGACAAAGGCCATGTACATCAGAGACAATAGCTTTAAACCACTGAGCTCCATAACTATCGATGGGACCCAAATCCAAGTAAAACAAGATATACAATACTTTGGAGTTACACTGGAACACCACTTCACCTGCATAGGACACTTATGGAACATTACAAGGAGCATTTACTTCAAGCTCAAAACAATCAAGCACCTTAAACCTCTTCTAATCAACAACGACTTTCACTCAACCCGCCAAGCAACCATATTTCCGCATTTTGACTACTGTAATATCATCCTTCAAAGCCTACCAAAAGCAGCTATCTACCCACTCCAACTCACACTCAACACAGCAACACAGACCCTTTTCAACTCACAAAAGACAAAACACAACACCCCTACTCAGAAAACTTAATTGATTACCAATAATAGAAAGCATAAAGTACAAATCCAGTCTCACAACCTTCAAGATTCTCAACAACACATCCTCGCCACACCTGCAATTCCTACTTCAAGTCATACCGGATAACAGAAAATGACGAACCACTATTTACGAAAACCAGCTATAGCACCTGAAAGAGAGTCTTCTCACTTTATACTCTACACTTACGGAACGCTATTCCTGACAAACTATGGACAACAAAGAACATAGTAACCTTTAGAAATGCTATAAAGACTCACATATCCAAAGACAACTTCTCTGACATCAGCTAACCAGCCACCAATCAACCTCTCTCCCCTCACTCCCTCACCCCTCCAAGTTCCCCCCCCCTTGACCACCAATTATTATTAATGGTATCCTAAACCTATGAACTTTAACTAATGTTACTTCAAGTTGATCTCCCTGTTCTATGTATAATGTTCTGTTACAATGTAACCACTTTGACCTTAGGATAAAGCGGTATAGAAAAACTGTTAAATAAATAAATAAAAATGCTTAACAGCACCTGATCTACCAGAAGCAGCCAAAAGCCAAACCCTAAGGGCATACTTAGCAGCACCTGCCCCACCATAGACAGAAGACGTCGAACCCTGAGAGTCTGCTCAACCAAATGCTAGAGCCCTAAGAACATACTTATCAATCCTTGCTCTATCCAAGATAATCAAAAGCCAGACCCCTGAAACCTGATCAACGGGAGATTATTTTATTTTTTTTAACTCTTATTTATACACTTTTACAAATGAAATACAAGAACATCTCTTGTTACATTAAAAAGGTTATATAGCCTGAAAATTAAAATGATCTAAAAGGAAATATCAATATAAATCAAAGAAAAAAGGAAGGTTAAGATCTACAAGACCCCAATAAAGAATGAATCAGATCACAAATTAAAGGATAAACCTTGGGAAAAAGGAAAAGACAGAAGTGGGAATTTCAAAATGAATTAATGAACCACGGCCCTGACTAAACTTCACAGCCTGTACCGGGGCTTACTTCAGCCACAAACTGAACAAGAGCAGACATGGAAGCAATAAAGGTGGACAGTTGTTGTGGTTCAAAGAAAATAAGCTGGACCCACCCAACTTAACTAAACATTTACAAGAAAATTGAAAAAAATAACACCCACCAACTGTTTAACACATGGAAACAATTTCTTTTGTTAAAACCTTCTTTCTCTGTGTAACTCTAGATACATCTGAGAACACCCTAAACCTGCAATCCATAAACACATGCTCTTTAAATCTAGAGAACGTTTTTAAGAGCCAGTCTCTGTCAGGTTCCAAAGTCAAGGTGATCAACAATGTAGCGGTCACCTTGGGTGCAGACTCAGATCTAAGAAGGCAGTAAAGCCTAAATATTGCATGATAATGCTGATGACCGTTCTTGACCATCCACTGACAATCTTAGCAGTTAGTAAATAGAAATGCACTGGTCATTGCAGGCACTTATTCAGAACAGAAATCAAAAATTTCTTAAACAATTCCTGGCCTGAAATAGAGGAACTCTTAGGAAAGTTAAGGATCCTCAAATTCCTGCTCCTATTAGCATTTTCAAGAGACTCAATTTTTTTTATGAATAATTGTCAAGTCTTTCATAAGTATATCATTTTCTTGAAACTGCTGAATCCTAGATTCACAGACATTTTAACCTTTAATTCTTCCAAAGCCCTATCATAAACCCCCACTTTATGGTCAGTCTGAGTTATCATAGAGGCAATAGTTTGAAAATGAGAAACAGGGACTGCTTAAGCAACAAAAGGCCATCCCACAAAGTCTCCAAATTAAAAACTTTAGGCCTCACCAAAACCTGACGAATCTTCCCAGTATCAGTACTTTCTTTCTGGGACTCACCAGCTCTAGGGTACCAGGAACCCTAAGCTGAAAAAGGCTCCCTCTCAAGAGCCTCAGCATTTGTGATAAGAATATCCTCTTAGAACGCCCCTGCATGGTAGCCCAACACAAGGGCCGGAGGGTAGGAGTTGCCTAAACCTCAAAGAGATTACGGAGTACCGCCTGTCCGAAAGCACTGTCCCTTCGGAACTCTCTCTCCAGGCAGTAATGGGCTGCAAAGGTCTGGCTTGAAGACCAAGTTGGGGCCCGGCAGATGTCTGCCAACGGAACAGAGCGGAGATGAGCTACTGACGCAGCTTTTGCCCTGACACAGTGGGTCACGACTCGACCCTGCAAGGGGAGGTCGGCTGTCTTCTACTCCCAGGCGATACAATCTGCTACCCAAATGGACAACGTATGCTTGGAGACAGGCAACCCCATCTTATTAGGGTAAAAAGAGACGAAAAGCTGAGTAGCTCTTCGATGCCCCCGCGTACGTTCTATGTAAAAAGACAAAGCCCTCTTACAGTCCAGGGTATGCAAGACTGTTTCAGCCCTGCTAGTATGCGGCCTGGGAAAGAAGGTCGGAAGAACCACCTCCTCGTTGAGGTGGAAAAAGGAGACCACTTTTGGAAAGAACGTGGGATGGGTCCTTAGGACCACCCTGTTCCTATAGAACCGTGTGTACGGCCTATCAGAAACCAGAGCTTGTAGTTCACTCACACGTCTGGCCGAGGTAAGAGCCACCATGAAGAGCACTTTCCAAGAGAGGAAGCACAATGGCAAGTAACCATCGGCTCATATGGTGGGCGAGTAAGTTTCTGCAAGACCACGTTCAAATCCCACTCAGCTGCCGGTGGACGAAAAGGAGGCCTCTGAGAAAATCTGGACACCTAAGGGTGAGCAGACAAACTGCCCTTCCACCGGTGAGTGGTGCGCTGATAGGACACTGAGGTAGACCCGAACAGAGTTAGATTTAAGGCCTAGGTCTGACAGGTGCAGTAGATACAGCAGTACTACTGGCACAAGGCAAGAGAAAGGATCTTCATTGTGCTGAGCACACCATACCATAAACCTACGCCACTTGAGGGCATAGGATTTTCTGGTGGACTGCTTCCGAAAGGCCAAGACCACCTCCTCAACCTCCTTAGGTAGACATAATGGAGCTAGCACTATCCTTTCAGCAGCCAGGCCATCAGATTGAGGGACCTGAGATTGGGGTGCAGAAGGGAACCCTGATCTTGAGAGAGGAGATCGTGTTGCAACCCTAGAGGGAATGGAGTTTCCATCACCAACTGCAGCAGAAGTGGAAACCACGGCTGCCTCGGCCATCTGGGAGCTACCAGAATCACAGAGGCTTTGTTCCAGAGAATCTTGAACAGAGTTCGGGCCACCAGGGGCGTGGGAGGAAACACATACAGGAGGCCCGTAGACCAAGTGATCAGAAAAGCATCCACTGCTATCCGCAGGGGATGTGGCTGTCTGGAGCAGAACCTGGGCAGCTGACGATTCTGTGGACTTGCAAAGAGATCGATGGATGGAAGTCCCCAGCGGAGGAAGATCTGCTGGACCACCAATGGATTCAACTGCCATTCGGGAGGCTGGAGAATCCTGCTTAGCTTGTCTGCTAGGAAACTCTCCTGACCAGGTAGATAAACTGCTTTGAGAAACATGCCTTGATTGACTGCAAAGGAACACAGGGCCAGTGCATCTCGACATAGGAGCCTGGACCCCGTGCCTCCTTGTTTGTTCACGTAGAATATTGCCACTTGATTGTCCGTCTGAACAAGGACAAACTGGTGAGACGGGGAAGAGAAAATGTTTGCAGAGCTAAGCGGATTGCTCACAGCTCCAAAAGATTGATTTGCTGCATGGCCTCCCGAGGAGACCACAGGCCTTGAGTGCACATGCCCTGGCAATGTGCACCCCAGCCCTTTAAGGAAGCATCGGTCGTCAGCACCCTTGTGTGTGCTGGAGCCTGAAAAGGTACCCCCCCTGAGAAGGTTTGGGAGATGTAGCCACCACTGTAAGGAGTCCAAAAGTGGTTTGGACACCTCTACTCTATCTCGGAGGTCGCCTGTGGCCTGCGTCCACTGAGCTCTGAGGCACCATTGAGCAGTCCGCATGTGCAGGCAGGCGTTGGGAGTCACATGCACCGTGGATGCCATGTGGCCCAGGAGCGGCAGGTAGTGCCTGGCGGACACATGAGAACCACTGTGGAACTGGTGGGCCAAGTCCATCAGCCTGTGAGCCCTGTCCTCAGGCAAGTAGGCTCTTGCCTGAAGGGTGTCTAATCTTGCCCCTATAAACTCTAGGTTCTGAGAGGGGAGCAAAGTGGACTTTGCGTAGTTTATGACAAAGCCCAGATGCTGAAGAAGAGAGACAGTGCGAAGAGTGGCTTGTCTGGCCTCCTGGGGAGACTGGCCCTGATGAGTCAGTCGTCCAGGTATGGGAAAACGAAAATTCCCTGATTCCTGAGATAAACCGCCACAACCGCCAGACATTTGGTGAAAACCCTGGGGGCAGAGGTTAGGCCAAAGGGAAGTACCCTGTACTGAAAATGGTTTCCTCCCACCACAAATCTGAGATATTGTCTGTGGTTTGGATGAATGAGGATGTGAGCATAAGCATCCTTTAGATCCAAGGAGCATAGCCAGTCTCCCTGCTGGAGGTAGGGCAGCAGTATCCCAAGAGTAAGCATCTTGAACTTTTCCCTCTCCAGAAACTTGTTTAGATTTCGCAAGTCTAGGATAGGCCGGAGGCCTCCTGTCCTTTTTGGTACCAGGAAGTACCTGGAGTAGAAGCCTTGCCCTTCCAGTTGGTGAGGCACCGGTTCCACCGCCTGTTCCTTTAGAAGACTTGCCAACTCCTGAAGGAGGAGGTTCCTGTGTAGAGGGAGTCTGGGAGGCTCCCCTGGGAAATAGGAGGGGGGTAGCTGGTGGAAGTGGAGCATGTAGTCCTGCTGGACTATGCTCAGTACCCAGGTATCCCCTGTGATGGCTGGCCACCTGTAGGCGTACAGGGTCAGCCGACCCCCTGTGCTGAGTGGATCCACCTGCGGAGGAGAGGCTATGCTGTAGGAGTCAAAACCCCGCTCCCTGCTGTGCAGGAGCCGGAGCTGGCGGCTTGGGGGTCTTCTGCCTATGGGGGCCATGCCCCTGCCCCTTGGCCTGCTGGCCCTGTTGGGGAGCTAGAGAGGCCTGATATTGAGGTTAGGATTTGTAGACAGCATCCTTCCTCGGGAAAAAGGGCTTCTTTCCCGAGCCCTTCTTTTTCTGAGAAGGGGCAGAAGTCTTCCTGGATAGCCTTGTCCTGGTGAGAGAGTCTCAGTCTCGATTTCTGCAGCCTTTTCGGTCATGGGCTTACCGAAAAGGTTTTCACCTCGGCAGGGGACATCGACCAACTTGTCCTGCACCCATAACTCCAGGTCTGATTACTGTAGCCAGGTCTGACGGCGTGCACCGATGCCGGCTGCGGCTACCCGGGCCGAAGCCTTGAAGTCATCATAGGCTGCTCGAGAGATAAACTTCGAGCACTCTCGGATCCCTGTGGACTAAGCCTTGAGCCTCTGCAAAGGTTCCTCAGAGAGGCCAGTTGAGAACCCGGCAATCTCCTTTGCCAGGTCTTGGAGGTACATGCCCATGTACAGCTGGTAGGTTTGGACATGGCAAGATAGCATAGAGCCCTGGAAACATTTTCTACCGAGGGCATTCAGGTTCCGGGCCTCCCAGCCGGGGGGTACCAAGGAGTGCATCTTCTGACTCTTCAGGTGGTGCATGGCCGATTCCACAAGCATGGAGTTGTGCGGTAGCGGCGCCTTTTGGACCCGAGGGCTCTTACGGACTCGATAAATGGAATTGACCTGTTTGCTAAGAACCGGCGCCGAGGCCAGTGCCTCCCACATACGGAAGAGCAGCCGTTCCAGCATCGGAGGAACCGGTACAGTAAAGGCTTCCTTCGGAGGAAAGTCATACTGGAGGGCATCGAGCTCCTCGGCTCGAGGCTCCTCCTCGGCGTCCGCAGGAAAAGCCAAAGCTTTGGCCATGTCCCTCACGAAGTCCGAGAACTGGATATCCTCCTGGGGGGGGGGACCTTCTCTGAGGCTCAGACTCCAGTGAGTCCAAAGGAACGCACCGGGTCCGGAAGGTGTCCGGGGACTCCTCATCCTCCGTCTCCCACGCCGACTCCTCCGAGGAGGAATCGAGCAGCTCCGACCGTGTGGGCTTCAGTGCCACCCACTCCGATGCCGAGGGTATCGGCATCAACGACCTTGGCCCCGCACGGGAGATCGAGGGGGACCTTGACTGAGGATCGACTCGAGACTTCATTGACTCAAGGATCAGCTCGGTCTCCAGGGTCGACTTAGACGTTGAGGTCCCGGTGGTCGGGGCAGATGCACCAGTCAGACCGGCGATCAGCACCCGCTGCTGTTCCATAAAGGCAGCCAAGCTGCTCTCCAAGGCCGTCAGCCTGAGTCCAAGCTCAGGAGACTCGGCAGCCCCCGACTCGGGCTCCGATGGTGTCGGGCCCGACATTGGTTATCCCGGAGGAGAGTCCATGAGGACAACAGCACTTACGTGACTCGGGGACTCTGGCTCCACATGAGGTAACTTGGACGGCCTCTCCGACTCCAAGAGCCCGGGGCGGCGGTCAGGGCTACGCGACCTTGTCCTCAAGGAGCCTTCAACGACGACGACCTCACGAGCTGCTTCTTCCTTTTTGTGCTCCCGGGCGGAAGACTCGCTCTCAGAGGAACCCCGATGGCGCTCGGGGTCAGACTCCCGAGATGTCGAGGCCTCTGATGAAGTCCAGGCCCGGCCGGACGCAGACTCTGAGAAACTTCTCTCACGTTGATGCTGACGGCTCCGAAGTGCCTTCAACGACATTTTGCCGCACGAGCCACAGACCAGCGGGTCATGGTCGGGCCCGAGCTAGTGAAGGCAGCAGTCATGTGTGTCGGTGAGAGACATAAGTTTCTTGCACCGATCACACTTTTTGAACCCGCTGGCAGCCATCGGGGGAAAAAGGGCCCCTGCAAGGTCAAAAGACCGGGCTGTCAGTGAAAATACAAAAAAGGCGCGAACGCTAGTCACAAAGGACAAAAAACGAAAATCAAAATTCCGGACTCGAGACCGGTGTACCGAGCCCAGGCAGGAAGGGGAACCGGCGTCGAACCGGATCAGAAAAAGCCAAAATAGCCCAAAAAAAAAATCTACTTTTCCAGGGTGACACGAACTCATGTCCGTTGGGCTCTGCGGAAAAAGAAAGACTGAGCAAGATGCCACCCTTGGGCGGGAAGGGGACTGCGCATGCGCGCTGCATTCCCAAAGGCTTTCCTTGAAAGCTGGGGAAAGGCTCCGCACGAGGGCTCCGTCGGTGCCGACGTCACCCATATGTGAGGACTGACTTCCTGCTTGGTCCTGGAGAATTTACTGTTATCAGCAAGTTCTTACTACGCCTGTACTTGGGCACAGACTTATTTTTATTCTTTTGACCGTTCTATGTCTGGGGTCTTATTCCTCCTCGCACCCATCTGAAGAACAAACAGTTTACCTTCCCATCTCATCCATATCCTAATTACCCACCCACTTCAAACTCACCTCCAGGAACCCTAAGCCAAGCAGGCAGGAATCGCTCTTCCCTCTTGCTGGTTCAGCAGGCAGTGGGGTAAAAAAAGGGCAGGCGTACAATGCTTTTGTGGTGGGGTGGGGGGAGACGGAGAGGGCAAATTAGAGGGAGACTATTCTACCCAATTATTTTGGACAAAATTACCTAGCTATATAGTCATAGATAACTGTTAGTATTAACATTATTGGCTTGGTTTGTAAAGGGGTTTTTCCTATTTTGGGCCTATGAGGGAAAAATCTCTCTGAAATCCAGGAACTTAATTGCTGTTTATGCCTGAGATCTAAGATAAATACAAGCATGAAAAGGAATAAAGTTAAGACAATTTAAAGTTATATAGTTAACATATCAAAACAGTCTACAAAATGCAGATGGACTACAATAAACATACACTAATACCTGTCTCCGTTCTCTTCGAGACAAATTGTGTCCATTAAGAATTCGCCAAAGCATTCTTGCTGCAATCTTTGTATCAATCCAAAGTAACCGAAAGCCATGATAATAATGCTTCAGTTCATCCATAACTTTCTGTCCAAGAGACTTTTTCACTACCTCTTCTGCTGGTGGGCTATACACAGGGCCTCCTTCCTCTAACTTCTTATTTTTATCCTTCAAAGATTTGAGGGATTTTTCTACCACAGAGTCATCATAAAGGGTATGTGAAGAATGCCAAAATCGTACTGGATAATACCGGGGTCTCAAAATGCCCAGGCTATGAATAGTGGTGCTTGATTCAGGAGATCTCAAAATTCTCAAGTACGTTCGTTCAAACTCATTTGTCCAGAAATTGTAGCGACACCCCTTTTTGGAGGAAATGTAAGCATGATGAACAGAAGTGCAGAATCTGAACTGAACATTCCTAAGCAAGAAAGGGAAGAAAGAATCAAGATATCAAGATATATCGCACAACCTAAGACCATACCAGATCTACAGCACAGACTGACAATTAAACCAGTAATGATCATAAATTTAAAAAAAAAAAAAGAGAACACACAAAATTGATCAATTTAGGATCTATTCACTATCATGCTATGAAAACAACAATCTTTATGAAAACAATCCTTTGATGTGCCAAATATATAACAAGCAGAAGTAGAAGAAAAGAGACAGGCACCAGATTGTCCAAAATTTGATGCCAGCTGCTAGCCATGGAAGAAGCACTATGTTGGAGGCTGCTGTTTATCCACCCACAAGAGAAGTCAGAGGGAATTCTCCTGCTTTTATTGTTTTCTGATAACTGTGCTTTGCATCATTTAGTGCTGTGATTGTAATGGGTGTCAGCAATGCATTTTCCTAGAAAAATAAAAAATATGCCAGTATTGATATTCAAGGCTCTTTAAGTAATACAGGAGGTATATGGGTCAATTTTAGCAGACAATGAAAAAAGGTGCCGGTACTCTGTACCACCATGTAACCCCTCAAAAAAAGCCCTGGGTGTCAGTATATGGTGTTTATATTTTGATTGTTCTTGAATAATCTGCATATTTTTTGGCTCTTTACTGCAGCACAATAAGGCATAAGAATATCAAACAGATCATTTATAACAGTATGGAGTTAGAGGAACCATACTTACGCTCTGTACAATGATGGCACTGTTCTATCTTTTGTAGTATGTACTTAAAATATTTCTTCTTTCCCTATCTCTGTATTGTTAGGTGGTGTGTGGGATTCTATTTATTTATTATTTAAATTTTTTTATATACTGCCTTTCTACAATTCAAGGCAGTGTACACAGACTACAACAGAGCAGTATGGGAACAACTGCTTTACAAAGAACAAGAACATATAACAGCATAACATGCTATGTTACATAGTTTTAGTTGCGATGATCATAGCTATGTACAACATGGGGGTGGATGAGGGAAGGGAGGGTTTATGGCATATATTTGAAGGCAGGACTGGTTAGGCTGACAGGCTAGATAAGTTAGATAAGTTCTCCCTTGAGCTTTAAGAGGTCTCCTACCCAGGGGGGGGTCCTTAAACTCAAGGTCTTGAATTTGGCCAGGGACAAATTACAGGTGTTGCAAATAAAAGCATAACACTCCTTTAAACTAACCACACTGATATTTTATGAGTATGGCAATAAGATGGATCCTTTATTAAATAACTTTATTAAAGTTAAAAGGAACTGGATTAATGGCACCTGCATGTGCTTATGCTTCAGCTTGGCCATAGCATATAAATAATGGTCCTTGAAGTAAGCACCTAAGGACGGAAATAGCTGTGTGGGATGTTGATTCAAATATGGCATCAGCCAAGCAGTTCTGAAGAACAATTATATTTATATGGAAGATCAGGCATCGTAAGGGGACATAGTAGTTGAACACTGAAGCACAGCCAGAGTAAAGGACAATCTGACACCATGCAGTTATATGGAAGCTAAGGAGAAATTTCACTTACCGTTAATGTCCTTTTCTGGAATCCTGCTAGACCAGTCCAGACAAATGGGTTAAGTCCCCCTGCCAGCAGATGTTGGAGACAGAGAAAAACTACCAGAAGCTTGATTGGTTGAGCCCTGGTAGACATATAGCTGTACCCCTAGAGGTCACCCTCAGTATATTCTGACAAAGCCATGAAACAGTCACTGAATAAGGCATGATACCTGAATGACTGAGCGCTGCTCTCATGCAACGGCCAGAACTATAGTTCATTTTACTTGATATATGGCCTATAGCAGGCAGCAGCTAAGTTGTCAAGGAAGTGACATGAACCGCAACAACCCTTCATGGAGGTGTGGCAACGAATGAACTGCAACATAAGAATGTGAGCACAGGCTGTCGAAAAGTATCCAGAACAGGTGGGTCCTGGACTGGTCTAGCAGGATTCCAGGAAAGGAAATTAATGGTAAGTGAAATTTCTCCTTCCAAGTCATCCTGCTAGACCAGTCCAGACAAATGGGAAGTACCCAAGCTAATCCACTTCAGAGCGGGAAGAGACAGCAGCTGCCACCACACTGGCACCAAATTGCATCACACTGCACGCTTAGAGATCAAGGCGACGGTGCCCAGGTTGTGAGCCCTTTGCTCATGGTGCTGCTTGAGACCAGTTAAAGCGGGCCGTGAGCCCCATGGGCACCAGCTTACCCTAGAGGATGTAGTCCGACTCAATGGTTGTGCAGAGCCATTTGTAATGGAGGCTGCAAGGCCCTTCTGAGGCCCTGCAAACAGTACAAATGGAGATCGAATTTGCGAAAGGAATTGGTGACCCCGGAGAGTGCCGTAGCACCCTACTGAGATCTATAGTGCGAAGTCCACATTGTTTTCTTGAAAGGCAGGAAACAAAATCATCCAGTTTGAGTGAAAAGGTGTAACCACCTTAGGCAGGAAGGAAGGCAGCACCCAGAGGGACACGCAACACCAAGACTTTCCTGGCCAAGATTAACGACTACTAGAAATGCCGTCTTGAGGAACGAATCCCAGAATGAGGTATGTTTGAGTGGCTTGAAGGATGCCCGGATAAGGCCCTGAGGACCAAGCACCCACATACCCACGAGAAAGCTAGAAATTTCTTCAGGAGACACCATTGAGCGCCCTTCAAACAGGTTAATGCAGAGACGTGAACCCAGAGAGAGCCCAGGGTCAGACCAGAGTTGAGAGTGTTCTGAAGGAATTACAGAATGTCCAGGATCTGAAAGGTGCTGTCAAAAGCACCAAGACTCAAGGATGCCACATTCTCGTGTAGACTAAATATGTAACAGGCCGTCCTGCCTTGGACAGGAGAACCACTAACTATGTCGAGTGACCTCTGTAACTCAACCAGCGTCTTTCAAGCGCCAGTTCATAAGCGAGTAGGGAGCAGTATCGGCCATGGTGATTGGACCTTACCGCAAGAGACCTTTCTGAGGAAGGGAGATGACTGGGTTAGTCGAACAGGATCAGCATACTATGGCCACTGAGGCCAGTCGCATGGCCAGATCACCATGCCAGAATGAGCTTCAATCTGACGGAGAACCCTCCCAAGCAGGACACAAGGAGGAAACATGCACAACAGGGAAGTGGAAGGCCAGGACTGAACTAACGCATCCAGGCCCCAAGGCCTATGCTCCTTCTGCTGACCGACAAAGGCCTGTGTCTTGGCGTTCTGTGCCAACGGCCTGAGAGCCACTGTGGGCAACCCCCAGGTGCGAACTATTTGTGGAAATGCCCAGGAGGCTAATTCCCAATTGTCGGGATCTACAATGTGACAGTTGATGTAAGCTGCTTGTACGCTGTCCATCCCCCACAATGTGCTGTGCAGACTCGATGACACTCCATCTCCCTGGCCATTCCCGGACCGTTTGTTCCACGCTGTCGATTTAAATAGGACACAGTCATAGCATTGTCGGAAAGAAAGTAGACCGCCTGGGATCGAAGGAGAGGCAGGAAGGGCAGCAAGGCAAGGCTGACCGCCCGGGCTTTTAAGCAGTTGATCATCCAGCATGCTTCCTGAGGCGACCAGGTCCTCTGAGCCATCTGGGACTGGCAAACTGCTCCGCCGCCCGAGAGACTGGCATGAGTGTTTACTAGAATCCAGCAAACAGCCTGAAAGAGAATGCCCCAAACAGATGGGCCACTGAATGCCACCATAGAAGACTGCTTCACGCAGCGTAAGGTGGGAGAGGCGACAGTCATAGATCACGGAAACCAGTGACAGCAGGACGGACAGGGGTGTTGAAAGCTCCAGCAGGAGTGTTAAAGGCTCCACATGTGGGCTCTGGTCCATGGGATAAACGATGGTGGCCACGATGGACCTTAGGGTCTGAAGATAGCCACACATGCATGCGCAGCTCTGTAAGAGAAAGAGTTGAAGGTGTGCAGAGTGCTTGAGAAAATGTTCCTGCGTCAGGGATGCCTTAAACAGCCAGTTACAGACTAGTGCTCCGAGAAACTCCAGTTTGGAGTGGCCAGAGGCAACCCTTGGAATAATTCACCACTGAACCAAGGCTCTCCGAGAAGGTGACCAGCCAGGAGACCGTCTGACTAGCTTCTGACATGGAACTTCCGTGAATGAGCCAGTCGTCTAAGTATGGGAGGACTTGAATGCACTGTCTGCACAAGGCTGCCGCGGCCACCACAATGACTTTGCAGTCATCACGCCAAATGGCAGAACACAAAACTGAAAATGCTGCCCGAACGTGGCAAAGCGCAGAAAACGCCAGTGATCCTCCCGGAGAAGAATATGTAAATATACTTCCGATAGGCTGGATGAGGCAAGGAATTATCTCATAAGGGTTACTTGAATTATTGGACAGATCATTCATGTGAAAAACCGGTACATGAAGGGCCCAATGGACCGCCCAGACTCTGCTGAAAGGACCCCTCCTTATTGGATACCATAAATTAAATGGAACAAGCAGAATCCCTCTTTGCGAGTTGGACCGGTCGAATGGCTCAAAGAAACTGCAGACGTTGGAGGGTGGATTGTATGGCTGCCCTCTTTTGGGACGCTCCGCTGGGCAAAACTAGGAAGACTTCTTGGATGGGAGAGCAGAGCCTTGGCTGACGATGTTGAGGACCCATTGATCGAAGGCCATGTGGGCTCACTGCAGGGAAAAGGCATCCGCCCTCCTCGTATTGACGGCGACATAGGCATCCTGTCCTTTCCTGACTCCCCAAAGGACTGTTACCTTTGACTGGCATGAGGTCACAGCAAAGGCCTTTCTGCAGCATGTAAAGGATTACGGCTTGCCTTCCAATAGCCACTGTGGCTTGACTTATCCCAGGTCCTTGACAAGCTTGTCAAGGTCTTCACCAAGGAGCCACATGCCTTGGAAGGGGAGCTTAGAGAAGCACGCCTTAAAGGCTGGATCAGCCTACCATTGACAAAGCTAGAGCAATGTAGGAGGGCATAGGCTGCCAGACCTCTACAAACTGATGCCTGAGTGGAGTTTCCTATCCTAATGATTCGAAAGGGCTGCACCCCCTTCAACCGGAATAGCGATGTGCTTAGTGACGGCAGTCACCAGAGCAGTCATCTTCAGATATGCAAAGCACCTGTCCAGATCCGCTGGAGACCACAGATAGCGCTGTCCCTAAGGTAGTGCTGTCCCAGACGGCAAGCTGTATGCATCAGGCAAATCGCACTTCTGAGATACCATCTGCTAGGGCTCCGGTGGGAAAGGGAAGACCCTGGCGAGCTTTTGACTGCCCCGCAGGAGAGCCCTGGCAGGCTTTAGAATGCACCGCAGGAGAGCTCTGGTGGGAAAAGGCTTTTGAATGCCCTGCAGGATCAGATCAGCCTGAGAGCGCCTGAGGCTGATTGTGCTCTAGAGCATTGGTGAGGTGTAAGGCGTCCACTACTTGAACCAGAGCAGGGAGTTCATCCTTGTGGAACAGGCGGATATCCTGTGTGCGGTCTTGCTCGTCAGCTCACCATCCTCCCAGTCAGAGGCACCTAGGCTATCCTCGGCTGACAAGGCTTCTTCATCTGAGAAATCAGGTGCACAGGCAACCGCAGCCCAATAAAAGTTCCTTGAGAGGATGCCCCATGTTCCTAAGAACTCACTCCTTCCGAGAACGCTTCCAGGACCCCAACGTAGAGTCTAGCGAGGTTCTGTGGACTGAACAGGCCTCCAAGCCAGAGAGGACAGGGTCCACGTGCCAAGGGTCCAAGACTAAGGAGCACTAGAAATTGTTGTGAATCTTGGTTCTGAGAAGACTGAGATGGGTTTTGAGGCAGCAGCATCTGAGCCGGAGGATCGGCAGGCTGAGAGAGGAGGATGCAGGGAGGAGAGACCCTGGAGACCACTGGGGGTGACAGAGCAGCGGGACCCCCCCATCACTGCCTACTGACTGTGCGAGAAGACTCACCCGGGTAAGCGGAACAGGCCAAGCACCCCCTGTGATGTAAGCATTTCCGCTTGTAGCTGTAGACAGTACACCTCTGAAGGAGGAGGGCACTGTAAATAAAACATTCCCCTGAAATAATGTTACACAAAAGGAGAAAGAAAACACTGCAGCTCTCGAAGGCTGCACAGCTAACTTTCCCGCTCCAAACCAGCCACCATGGCTGAGAATGCCGCGCGGCTCTGACATTTAAAATGGACGCTGCACCCCTGTGGCTGAGGAAATGGCCGCCGCACACGTCGGATCAGTCCGAACAAAAAGGCGGGAAGCAGAGAAACGGAAACACAGCAGTGCGGAAAGCAGGGCAGTGCAGCTGCAGCAGTCTCGAAGTAAAGAAAAAAAAACAACACACTGTCTCTGCGATAGTGGCAGCATGACCCAGCAGTCAAAACAGAGGGGGGGGGGAGGGATTCAAACTCCCTGTGTCCTCCTGGAGAAGCAGGAGAGCGAAGGCAGGAGCAGTATTGCAAGAGACTGACTCAGAGCACTTAGCAAAAATAAAAAGGCTCTCCCTGCTGCTGGCCTACTGGAACCCCCGCTGTACAAGCGCCCGGAGCCTCTGTATCCCAGAAGGTAAAGAAGAGCAGCAGACTGGGGGGGAGGGGGGAGGAACTTACTCACTGTGCCCCATGCGATTGTAGGAGTAGTAGAGCAGGGAAGCCAAGGCAGACGCTGCAAGAAGGCTGACCAAAAACTGCTGCTGTAGCTAAGCTCCCAAGGCAGACACTGCAAGAAGGCTGACCAAAAACTGCTGCTGTAGCTAAGCTCCCAAGGCAGACGCTGCAAGATGGCTGACAAACTGCTGCTGTAGCTAAGCTCTATAAGAGCAATGAAGGTTCCCACTGCTGCCGACCTACCAGGTCCTCGTGATCAGGAGGTGGCCTTCCCCTCGCATAATGGGAGCTTGACTAGTCCTCTTGACCAGGAGCTCAACTGGATTTCCCAAGGCGATGAGCTGGGAAATTTCAGAGGGGCACCTCCTGTGTGCCCTGAAAACATCCAGCTGAAATTAATAACTTAAAAGAAAACCTGAAGAGAAAAAACAGAACACCTGCATCTGCTGGAGACAGAAAATACTGAGGATGACCTCTAGGGGTACAGCTATATGTCTACCAGGGCTCAACCAATCAAGCTTCTGGTAGTTCTTCTCTGTCTCCAACATCTGCTGGCAGGGGGACTTAACCCATTTGTCTGGACTGGTCTAGCAGGATGACTTGGAAGTATCAAATATTTCTTTTTTGAAATTATAAAAACTGAGTTGAGAGCACCATATATGCTTACTTTAAGCCATTTATATATTCAAAGGTAGAAGTTATTTTGAAGAAAAACTCAAAGAAAAAAATCAAGTATTGTCCAGGAGATAAGAACATAAGATATGCCATATTGGGTCAGATCAAAGTCCATCAAGCCCAGTATTCTGTTTCCAACAGCAGCTAATCCATGGCACAAGTACCTGTCAGGTTCTCAGAAAGGTCCACAGATTCCATGCTGTGTAAGAAGGGGTAAGCAGTGAATTTCCTTGGATCTCTTTAATAATGGTTTATGGACGTTTCCTCCAGGAACTTGTCCAAACCTCTTTTAAACCCAGCTATACACTAATAGCCTTCACTACATCCTCTGGTAACAAAATCCAGAGTTTGATTATGCGTTGAGTGAAAAAATATTTTCTCTTATTAGTCTTAAATGTGCTACATTTGTAGTTTCACTGCATGTCCCCTAGTCTTTCTACTTTTTGAAGGCGTAAAACCACAGATCTACCATTTGCCCATTACAGTCCATTCATTTTACAGACCTTTATCATATCTCCCCCTCAACCGTCTTTTTTCCAAGTTGAAGATACATGATGTCAAATGAGGTGCATAAGCTTGAGATACAAATTGCTCTGCTAAGATGCCTAGGCGGAAGGTAATTTTATAAACTCTTGTGCAGTCAATATGTGTTACCATGCACGTATTTGGGACCTATTTTATAAGGTGACGCATATGTGTACTTTATAATATAGGGCCATACTGACAAGCCTTAACCTAGCTGCCGCAGTTATGTCCTCTCTAGAGCAGGTATAGATGCCCAGGGTCTAGATTTGCAGAACAGGCATGCAAGTTATATTCTATAACTTACAAGTATACACTGAGGCCATGACTACGCTTTGCCCCCATGCACATCACAACTAAGTACAAGTGATGGGATGAATGTCTGTGCATACAGAATAGCAACTGCCCAAAGCATGCAGAAGTACCCATTCACGCTTTGAAGGAGACAAGAGGGCTGAATGAATCTCTTTGTCTGCTTTCCCAGAATCCTCTCTGAAAAACTCCATCTTGAAATGAATGCATAAAAAAGGCTGTGTGTGTACTGTGAACCTTCAGACAGCTGTCAAGATGAAATGGAGAGAATGCTTTACCCATGAGTATACATAAACAAGGGAAAGACAAGAACTGGGGGAGGTAAAAGGAGATGAGACAGATAAGACCCCTGCAAGAGACCATAAAACAAGAGAACAAAGAAAGGAATGTGTTCCTATGTTATTGTAAGGAATAACCATATGAGAGAAAAAAAGTGTAAAGTGAACGTATAAATTAGGTCTTTGTAGAATGTAACTTGGACAGATAGTGTCTGAAGCTCTGTATTGAGTGATGTCACTCTCTGCCTCACAGGATAACAGTGTTATATTTGCTGCAGACCTACTGTATGTATTTTAGTTCAATAAATTATATTGGTTTTCACTAATAAGTTGTCCTGTTTTACAAATTTATACACAGATTGTAAGGAGTGAGCGAGGTCTGATATTGGGGTAACACGCAGAACTAAGGCATAAATAGAAAAAGCCTCAATAGCTTGAAGTTCTTTGCTTGCATAAAAAGCATGTAACTTTCTACATGCCTCTCATAAAATTAGCCCCTGGATGTCTCCTTGAGGCTTTTTTTTATTACTGTAAGTATATGATTATATTTTGATGATTCTTTGTGTGAACAATATATTAATGATTAGATTCCAAGTTACATTCAGCATTGTAGTATACTGGTTAAAAGAAAGCAAGGCATACTGCTATTCCTAACATTAAGGATTGTTCTCAAAGATTAATCTGATATTCAGGTTCTACTTTTCTTAGTTATTCTAGCTTTCTGAAACTGGAAGTGAAAAATCTGGGTTCTTTCCTAGCTGAAGGGTAGTTACTTACCTGTAACAGATGTTCTCCGTGGACAGCAGGAATAAGTAGCCTGAATGGACATAAAGAGTATTGGGGAACGGAGTTGGATTAAGGGTTTTTTCCCCCCCATTTATATTTTTTATTGGCATCTTATATTTAAAACACAACCAATCCACACATCTTTGGGTTTTTTCCCATACAGTACCACAATCCACAAAAAACAAAGCACAATCTCATCTTTATTTATTTACGTTCTCTTCTATACCGTGCTATTCAGATCAGTGCGGTTTACATATAACATAACCATATACAAGGCAGTCGGGCTGTTTTGTATTTACAACGAACAGGAACTATAACTTGGACATAACTGGGGTAACTATCTACAAAGTATATACACTAGTAACAGTCTGAACCTCCTAATATTTACGTGGCGTGGTGTTGAGGGGTTAGCTGAAGGAGAGTGTGTTGGGTGTGTTGTTGGCAACGCCCTGTAGCTTGGGGTTTCTGTGTACTGTCTTCCAAGTAGTACTGCAAGAATAGGTGGTGCTTCAGTGCCTTCCTAAATTGGGCCAGGTCAGTGCATACTCTAATGGCTGTCAGGAGGGCATTCCAGCATCTGGGTGCATAAAGCATGAATGCTCTGTTGGATGTTGCGTGGTTGCATTTCGTTATTGCGTTGGGTGTTATCAGTTTGTTGACAGCTGTGGGTCTTCTGGATCTGGTCGGAGGTGTGGGGTGGATTAGCCCAGTGATGGAGGTGGTCGGTCGGTTGGTTGTTTATAGCCTTAAAGGTCATTACTAGGATCTTGAAGGCTAGTCTGCCATGGATTGGTAACCAGTGAAGCTGTTTCAGGATTGGTGTAATGTGGTCTGTTCTTGATGCTCCGTATAGAATTCTGGCAGCTGAGTTCATTGCCAGCTGGAGTGGGTTCAGTGCTACCTGCGAGAGTCCGTGTAGGATTGTATTAGCATAGTCAAAATGTGGGATTACGAGAGCTTGGTAGATTGTGCAGAAGTCATCAGGGTCCAGTAGAGGTCACAGATGTCGTAGTGTCCGTATTTTGTGGTATATTGCCTTGACTGTGTTTCCTATGTGTGTTTTTAAGTCCCCTTCCCCTACCCCCACCCCTCTCTCCACTGTGACCAAACAGCACAAATTTGTGCACTATTTATCCTTCATTCTACATCATTCAGAGTATTTACTCTAAATCTTTACAAAGATACTCAGCTTATAATACTTCAATGCTGTAAGCTTACCCATCAGATACATATGCCCCAACTGTTGTTCAACTTCTCCCAGATCCGGGGGAGCTTCAATTGCTTCCAGGCCCGCGCCACAGCCAGCTTAGCCGCCATACAACCCGCTTTAACCAAAAGAGCCGCTTCCCGTGGGATATGCCCCAGGTAAGCATTTAGCAATGCACTTCTGAGTGAAAGTCAATGTTAACCCCAGAATGTATCCCAACAGATCAAACACCACTTGCCAGAATCTCTAAATATTAATACACCTCCACCAAATATGGTAGAAGCTTCCCCATTCCCCAGCACTGTCTCCAGCACTGATCCAACCCTCTCCTATAAAGATGGAAGAGTTTAGTAGGGATAAGATATCGCCTATAAAAGCATCTTATAGCTATGTTCCAGAAGATTACATGCGAAAACTCCTCTATAAAGCCCCTTATAAACATTTTCCCATTGCTTTTTATCCCAAGCTCTCCCCAGATCATCTTTTCATGAGAATTGAGTTTTTGCCTCCCCTACCTCTTCAATTATTCAAGAAAATTTAGATATAGCCCTTTTAATACCCCCCATGAGAACAAGTCTAACACCAATGTAGAGGAGGATCCCAATTCCTTCTGCACATGTATTCGGATATAATGTACCACCTGAAGGTCAGCAAAATAATCAGCCTCTAATAAATCATACTCCTCCCGCAAGTTGTAAAAACTAACTAATCTGCCCTGCATCCAAAAACTGTTGCACTTATTTAAGACCCTTAGAGGCCCACCTCAAGAATGTCCCACCTATATTCTTGAGGATAAACTCCCTATTACCTCCCAGGGGGATAAAGCACAGTTACTCACCTGTAACAGGTGATCTCCGGGAACAGCAGGAATTTAGTCCTCACATGTGGGTATCGTCGGTACCGACTGAGCCTGCGCGGGAACGCTCCCCAGCGTCCAATTAGAAAGCTTTTGGGAGCATCCCACAGCGCTTGCGTGCTGCCTTCCCGCCTTTCCCAACTGCCTCTCTCCAGTTGAGTTTTAAAGCTGAGACAAAGAGAGAGAGGGAAAGGGAAAGAGATAGATAGAGAGATACAACTCCTAGGGGAGGTGGGTGGGTTGTGAGGACTAAATTCCTGCTGTTCCCAGAGATCACCCGTTACAGGTGAGTAACTATGCTATCTCCAGGAACAAGCAGGAACGTAGTCATCACATATCATCAGCTTTAGATGCCAGGGAGAGACCCCAGAAGTTGTGTGTCCCTGAACCAGGGCTCCACTTCCCCCCATGGATCTCTGGCATCCAACAGGGATGGCGGGTAGGAGTTGATTAGGTATGGAACAGATGTTGAAGAACAGCCTGACCAAACAAGGCATCCCAGCGGGAGTCCTTGACCAAGCAGTAATGGGCTGTGAAGGTATGAACCGAGGCCCAGGTGGCTGCTCAACAGATGTCGTCGATAGACACAGAGTGCAGATGAGTCATTGAAGCTGCCATGGCTCTCATATTGTGAGCTGTGACATGGCCCTCCAGAGGAAGATTCTTACTCTGATAGGCAAAGGAAATACACTGAGCAATCCAGTTAGATAGTGTTCTCTTGGAGACTGGAAGTCCCAAATGAGAAGGATCAAAAGCAACAAAGAGTTGAGAGGACTTTCTATGTTGCTGTGTTCTTTGTAAGTAAAAAGCTAAAGCTCTTTTACAGTCCAAAGTATGAAGGTTCCTTTCTGCATTTGATGCATGAGGCCTTGGAAAGAACACAGGTAGGTAGACCACTTGGTTTAGATGAAAAGGCGAGACCACCTTTGGCATAAAGTGTGGATGAGTCCTAAGGACTACCTTGTCATGATGGAACCTTGTATAAGGTGGATCAGCTACTAGTGCTTGCAACTCACTAATGCGACGTGCTGATGTGATTGCAATGAGAAAAATAACTTTCCAGGAAAGGAATTTCAAGGAGGTAGTAGCTAAGGGTTCGAAAGGTGGCTTCATGAGCTGACCAAGAACCAAATTTAAGTCCCATGCCACAGGTGGTGGCTTAATGGGAGGCTTAGTTAGCAGAAGGCCTCTCATAAATCTTGTTATAAGAGGATGGGAGGAAATGGGTTGTCCATTTAGGGGCTTGAAGGAAGCTGCAATAGCACTCAAATGGACCCTCAATGAGCTAGTCTTAAGTCCTGCATTGGATAAATGAAGGAGATACTCCAGTAATGATTCCAGAGGTATGGCAATGGGGTTAAGACCCTTCTGCGAACACCATACGGTAAACCTTATCCACTTGAAAGCATAAGAGCGTCTTGTGGAAGGCTTCCTGGAAGCATAAAAGATATCCTTTATTTGCTGAGGGAGGTTAAGACCATGGAGATCTAGGCCTTCAGCAACCAAGCCCTCAAACGCAGAGACTGGGGATTGGGATGCCATAACATTCCGTCCTCCTGAAATAGGAGATCTGGAGCAGACCCTAACTCCAGGGAGGGAGCTTGAGAGAGATGTAGAAGCAGAGGGTACCACACTTGCCGTGGCCAATGTGGAGCTATAAGAATCATACGGCCTCTGTCTCTCTGAAGCTTGAACAGGGTTTTGGGAATTAGGGGAATGGGTGGAAAGGCATACAGGAAGTCTTGACCCCAGTGAAGGAGGAAAGCATCCATAGCCTGAGCCCCCTGAGCCGGAATTCTGGAACAGAAATCGGGGAAGTTTGGCATTCCACGGACTTGCAAAGAGGTCTATGTCCGGGGCTCCCCAATTTCAAAAAATCTTGGCCACCTGGTCTGCATGCAGAGACCACTCGTGTGGAAGCAGAACTCAACTGAGTCTGTCTGCCCAAGAGCTTTGTATGCCTGAAAGATACACTGCCAGGAGATGAATCTGATGCTCTCTGGCGATGGCCCATAGTCACAAAGCTTCGTTGCAAAGCAACAGAGAGCCTGTTCCCCCCTGCTTGTTCACGTAGAACATGACTACTTGATTGTCCGTATGAATGAGGACTGTCTTGTAGCTGAGCAGGGTGCGGAACACTCGGAGCAAGGAAGATTGCTCTGAGCTCCAGGAGATTGATGTGTAGATGAGTCTCCTGCGGAGACCAGGTGCCTTGGGTGGAGAGGTCTTGCAGATGAGTTCCCCAACCCATCGGAGAAGCATCTGTTGTGAGAGTTGCTTGGGGTAAGGGTTGTTGAAAAGGGGACCCCAGCAACAGGTTTTGAGTGGATTTCCACCACTGGAGGGACAAAATAAGGCGACTTGTGCTTGCTATTTTGTCTGACAGGCATCCTGATGCCTGGGTCCATTGAGTGGATAAAGTCCACTGGGCTGCCTTCATATGGAGGCGAGCATAAAGAACCACATGCACAGTAGATGCCATGTGGCCTAGTAGTTGTAGCATTTCTCGGGCAGTGAGATGAGGCTTTAGCACTGCCTGAGAAGCTAACTGCACCATGCGAAGGCAACGGCCCTGGGGGAGACAGGCCCTTGCCTTTCTGGTATCCAGCAAAACTCCTATGAACTCTAAAGACTGAGTGGGAGTTAGGCTGGATTTTGGGATGTTTATTACCAGACCCAAATACTGAAGGATACGCATTGTGCAGGATAGAGAAGTCCTGGCCTCTGACTCTGTTGGGGCTCGAATGAGCCAGTCGTCTAAGTAGGGGAAGACGAATATCCCTAGAGTGCGGAGAAATGCTGCTACCACAGCTATGCATTTCGTGAACACCCTTGGTGCTAAGGCCAGGCCAAATGGAAGCACCCTGTACTAGTAGTGCTTTTCTTGAAAAAGGAACCGAAGGAACTTTCTGTGAGTTGGATGGATGAGAACATGGGTGTACGCATCCTTGAGATCTAGAGAACAAAGCCAATCCTGACTCTGAAGGTATGGCAGCAGAGTTCCAAGAGAAATCATCTTGAATTTCTCTTTGACAAGGAATTTGTTCAATTCTCTGAGGTCCAAGATAGGTCTGTATCCCCCTGTTTTCTTTGGGATAAGGAAATAGGGAGAGTAAAACCCTGTACCCTGCTGATGGATGGGTACTTCTTCTATTGCCCCTTGGGCAAGAAGCATAGTGACCTCCTGACCTAACAGGTTGATGAGAGAGGTCGGAGAATTGAACTGCCTTATCATTGTGGGAGGGGGCATGCTTGAAAAATGAAGCTTGTACCCCTCTTTTATGATGGAGTGTGTCCAATGCTCTGCTGTTATTTGCCCCCATCTGGGGGCAAAGTGACACAACCTTCCTGGAATGGCTCTGGTCCAATGAGAGCCAGGAAGGCTAAGTTCTCTAGCTTAAAGTCAAATGCCTTGTGGAGGCTGAGACTGCTGGGACGGCTGAGACTTAGCAGTCTTTGCTTTTCTTTGTTTGGATGGTAGCTGACCTTTCCTGACAAGCTGACCTGCAGAACGTCCCTGCTGAGAATAAGCAGGATAATACTTTTTCTTTTTAGAAAAGAATGGTTTCTTAAAAGATTTTTCTTGCAGGATCAGCTGTGGACTTGGACAATCTATCCAAGGTGGAGTTGTCAGCATCCAACTCATTGGCCTTTTCCTGCCAATCTTTACCAAACAGGCTCTCACCAGTACAAGGAATATTTCCCAGTTTATCTTTTACCCAGAGCTCCAGATCAGATGCCTGGAGCCAAGCAATTCTACGTGCACCTATGGCAATGGCAGAGGTTCTGCTTATGCACTCAAAACAGTCAAAAGCTGCACGGTTGACAAATTTAGAAACATCTTGGGCATGTTTGACCAACGTGAGAAAATCCTGTCTTCTATCCTCCGGAAGAAGAGGACTCAAAGCCTCTAAATCACCTGTGACTTCCTTCAGGAACATTCCCATATATAGACTATAGGAACTGATCCTGGCAGAAAGCATGGAAGCTTGGAAGACACGACGTCCAAAAGCATCCAAAGTTCTGCACTCACGTCCTGGAGGATTAGAGGCATGTCTCTTTGCACTCCTGATCCTTCTCATAGCTGATTCTACTACAATAGAGTGGTGAGGAAGCTGAGTTTTCTGGAAACCAGGACAAGGAGGGACTCGATACAGAGTATCCAGTCTACGAGAATGAGGAGAGGTGGTAAGAGGTGTCTACCACATTCTTAACATGAGATCATGCAAGATCTCATGGATGGGCAAGGTAGCTGCCTCCTTAGGAGTTTTAGGATATCGTAAAATTCCCAACTCCTTTGCTCTGGGCTCTGTTTCAGGTGCCACAGTAATGGACAGACCTCGAGCCACCTCCCTGATGAAATCCTGAAAGGAAATGTCCTCTGGAGGAGACATCCTATGTTTAGGGGAGGAAGGCTCCTCTGGGAGAAGTATTCCCGCATCGACAGAACTGTCAGAATCCTCAGATTCCTCTGAGGACTAAGTACCTTCTGTCAGGATGCTCTTGAAGAGCCCGATACCCGTACCGACCGAAGTCGGTACCGGGAGTAAATCGGTACCAGAAGGCATCGGATGACTGGGTGCCGGCAATGCAGACACCGATGTCGATGCTACCGGAGTCGGTGCCGGTACCGGTTGAAAAGTCTGACGCGGTTCCGAGGATGTCGATGCCGCAAGGAGAGCCGCCAGACTGCGCTCAATAGCCAGGACTCTCTGGTCTATCGACACTGCTGATGCCTGGATGTCGGTACCGGAGAAGACCGCCGGTACCCCAGAGCATGGCACCAGTAGTTTTGCCGAGGTCGAGGCCTCGAGAACATCCTAGAGCCCCGATAATGCTTTGGAAGCTGAAGCCTCCCGCCGGGGCAATTTTGCCGGTGCAGAATCCTCAAGGGCAACGCCAGAGGCATCTCGATGCTTAGAAGGAGATCTACCCTTTAAGGACCGGCTAGACTTATGTTTAGTTACCTGAGATCCACCGGAGGAAGACAAAGCCCTGGAAGACGTCGATAACAGCGAAGCTGCATCAGAGGGAAACAGGGTACTGAGCTTGGCGGCTTGGTTCTGTTGACCTCTCTTGGACATCATGGTACAGGCCATACACTCCGAGATGGAATGGTCAGGACCTAAACATTTCAGACATCCCTCATGGGTGTCAGTGACGGAGATTGTACCGCCACACTTGGTGCACTTTTTAAAGCCCGAGGAGGGTTTTTCCATCATGGAAAAAATCTTGGGACTAAGGCCCAAAATGGCGCGTGCACCTGGAAAAAATGGGAAAGTACTCAGAATTTTTTTTTTTTTTTTAAAGAAAAGAAAGAAAGAAAGAAAGAAAAAACGGCGGTACCAGTAAAGCGTCAAGGAAGGCAGACACGACCACAAAAAAAGAAGGAAAGTTTTCTGAGATGACAGGAACACGACCTGCTGGCTCCACGGAAAATGAAGAACTGGAGAGAGGCAGTTGGGAAAGGCGGGAAGGCAGCACGCAGGCGCTGTGGGATGCTCCCAAAAGCTTTCTAATTGGAAGTTGGGGAGCGTTCCCAAACAGGCTCCGTCGGTACCGATAATACCCATATGTGATGACTACATTCCTGCTTGTTCCTGGAGATATCTTGAATACCCCTTAGGCTCTAACCAATGCTTCCTCCACGTCACCCACAATTTCAGAGTCAGTGACACAAAAGGGTTGTGCCCCCTCCTGGTTGCTCCACTAAAGCTCAGACCCCATAAGGTCTTCCCCGGGGAACTCCCTGCTACCTCTCTCTCCTCTATTTCCACCCACTCCCGCTCCCCTTTCATCCACCACTCAAGAGTGGATCTCAAACGGGCTGCCTCAAAATACTAGGCCAGATGGGGCACACCAGCAGCATCCCCCTCCCCCTGCTCGTTACTGTGCCACAGCAACCTCCTCGCCACCCTGGAACATTTGTCTGTCCATATAAATTGCATGATATGTGTCTGAGCTTTGTCTAAAAAGATACCAGGAACCTGAACCAGCAACACAGTGAATAAATGCAATCTAGGGAGGACCATCATTTTAATTGTCGCCATTCTTCCAAGCCAGGATAACCCTAATCCCCGCCATCTATCCAACTCAGCACAAATCATCTTCCATATTGGGGGTAGTTAGCTTTAAATATTGTCTCTAGCTTGGGTGTTAGGTTAGTCCCCAAATACCTAATGCTCCCCTTGGTCCACCTAAACAGAAGCTGCTCCCTCAAGATTTTACAGTGTTCTTCTGACCAGGATATATTCAAGATTTCAGATTTAGTAGCATTCATTTTGAATCCCACCACCTGCCCATATTCCTCCAACACCTTAATTCTGGCAAATATTCTTCAGGGTGGGAAATTATGAAAAGTCATCTGCAAATAGCGACATCTTATAATTCCTATTACCCACTTCAAGTCCCTGGATTCCCACACACTCCCGGACTCGCTGAGCCAAGGGCTCCATGGCCAAAACAAATAAAGGGGACAAAGGACAGCCCTGGCGCATGCCTCTATGGAGTTCAAAGGGCCTAGTGTATTCCCATTTACTTTCACCCAAACCACAGGCATTTTATAAATAATTTGAATCCACTGCAGGAAGGCTCCAGTAATCCCCATCCTTTCCAAAGTGTAAAATACCCTGTCAAAGGCCTTCTCAGCATCTATCGACAAAAGCAGCATCCCGCCTGCACGCCCTTGCCCTTTCGACATAAGATTCAATACCTTACAGATGTTGTTCTGATGCTTGCCTACCTGGTACAAATCCAGACTGGGTTACATGAACCAACTTTGGTAGGACCATCAAAAGTCTATTGGCCAATACCCTTGTGAAGATCTTGAAATCTGTCCCCAGTAAGGAGATTGGTCAATAGGATTTGCGCAGACCCAGATCCTTCCCCTCCTTATGCAAAATGGTTATGCCCACTACCCACAACAATTCCAGCATCCTGGCCTTCATATCAAAGGAATTATACATCCGGGTTAAAAGATCTATGATGGGCACTCTGTCTTATAAAATGTATTGGAAAACCCATCTAACCCCAGAGCTTTGCATGCAGTGAGGCCTTTAATCACACTCAAAACCTCATATGGGCTAATAGGCTGAGAGAGCAATAGTGCCTCCTTATCAGATAGCCTCAGAAGCCCCAACCCTGCCAGATATTGAGCAATAATTTCAGGAGGGGCCTCTGACTCCTGGGTGTAAAGTTCTTGAAAGAACTATACAAATGGTTCTCTTATCCCTTCTTCAACCCCTTTCATATCCTGTATCTTAATGATGTGATTCAGCGTTTGTTGCTTCCTCAACTTATGTGCTAGTAAGCCTGCTAGCTTTGTTTCCAAATTCAAAATAATTCTGCTGAGGTCGTTCCAGTCCATTTTTAATTTCCCCTAACTACATCACAGACAGGGCCTTTTGCACTTCTCCCAGTTGCTTCATCACCTCCTTTTATAATTGCCCATTCTTCTGCTCCCGTTTCAGTTCCCCGATTACCCTTCTCAATTCCTCTAATTGTTGGTTCTGTAGTTTTAACTTATGGGCCCTGATAGCTATAAATTTACCTTGGATCACAACCTTTAAACAATCCCATACAATTCCCAGAGAGCACTGGGCATTGTCATTAATTGCCAAATAAATATTCAACAATATCCTTTTGTATCTTAGAGACAGTGCCCAAATCCTCCAGTAGGGACTTCAACCTCCACGAGCGACCTGCCCAGCCCAGCTCCTTCCTCTTAAAAACTCCCCATACAGGGGCATCGTCCAACCATGTGTGCTCTCCCACCCCACTATTTAGGGCCCTAAGCGCCAATGTTCTATCCATCCAAAGCATATCTATGCGGGAGAATAAGTCATGAACTGCAGAATAATAAGAGTACTCTCTTTTACATCCTTGCGTGTCCCGCCACAGAGCAACCATATCCAACTCCTGCAAAATTACTTTCAGTTTTTGTCTAGGTTTCCCAATTCCCATGCCCTCACCCCGAGACCTATCAAGAGAGGGATAAAACACTAAATTAAAATCCCCTTTTTAAAAGAAGGGGATGCTGTAAAACTATGAGGGCATATGATGAAGCTGTAAGGTTGTAAACTTAAAAGTAATATCAGGAAATACTTTTTCACTGAAAGAGTGGTGAATGCTTGGAATGCCCTCCAGATGGAAGTGATGGGGGCAAATACAGTGACAGAATTCAAAATGGCATGGGGCAGACACAGTAGATCCCTTTATAGCAACAGGATAAAATCAAAATAACCTTAACTGTCTCTGCTATCTCAACAAATAGGGATGACCTGCATGGAGTGGTGGGTATACTCCTAAACAAAGGCATGATACCCTCATACAACCAGACCCCAGCACACGTCCAAGAAGAAAACAAACACACAACCGAGTCAGCACCCCAAGTGAATTCAAACACACATGCAAGGACACAACAGACAGAGCACTCTCCATGGCTGCTCCAACAATATGGAACAAACTCCCGAACGATTTGAGGGCAACAACAGACCTCAAAGACTTTAGAAAACAGCTGAAGACCATGCTGTTCATAGAACACTATGGACACATCACATAACCTCAGAGAACGTATAACAGCACATGATACCTCCTAACACTGTATGTATAGAAAATGTTTTATAGCCCCAATGTATATAGCGCACACTGTACATAGCTCAAACTAATCTCGCACACAACACAACATACACTCAAGTCGAAGTTTCACCCTCACTGCATGAATAACACGCTCACTTTACCCGATTGTTTGCTGAGATACCACCTTGATTAATAAGATAAGGCGGTTTAGAAATACTGTTAAATAAAATAAATAAATGATGAGGGGTGACCCCCACGGAGCGGCAGGTGCACCTACTCTTGCCACCTTGCTGGGCAGACTAGATGGACCATGATAGTCTTTATCTGCCGTTATATACTATGTTACTATATTATGATATAACCCTCAACGAATTTCAAGAGAGGGATCAGGATGTTATGGTAAAAGTCCACCTGATTGTTATTTGGCATGTACAAGCTGACCAGGGTAAAGGCTTGCCCCTCCCATCGAATCTTTAACATAAGGGACCTGCTCCCTTCTCTCTCTCAACCTCCAATATCTGGGACTGGATCCGTGCAGACACTCCTCCATTTCTGATATCCCCGCAGTCGCAAATTAGCCCGCCTGGGTAAGTTCCTCTTTAGATGCTCGGAGCATGGCATTAGCTTGTTGTAGGGGTTACATAGCTTCCTCATGGTCCTTGAGCTTTCTCTCAACCTCCTCAATTCACTTGCCCAGTTCGCTGATGTCACCTTTAAAATCTGTGATTCAGTTTTGTGCCTCCTAATTGAAAGTAGTGAGGTCTTGGCACAGGGTGATAAACCAGTCCATCTCCTCCCATAATTTATTAAGTTTGCTTTGTGCTCCCACCTCTGGCTTGTTGCTCTCTCTCCTTGACTCCACGAGTCCCACAGCGACCGCCGCCATCTTTACCTTGCTCGGAGTAACACCAGCTGCTGCTTTGAAAGCATAGGTTTTTAACTCCACGGCAGCTTTCTTCTGCTCACCCTGTTTCCCCACTTCAACTGCTTGGTTCTTGAGGGGCTAGCAATGATTTTGCTGGGGTTACTGTTCTCAGGCCACAGAGCATCTCCCCTAGGCAGCCATCTCCTTTTGTGATGTCATTTCCTCCCATAGACAGAGTTGGATTCTAATCCCCAAACAAGTGCCAGAGTACAGATTGGCCAAAGTTTCAGTTATTTATTTTTATTTATTTATTTATGGAGTTATGGGAGCACTTCCACAAAATAGGAACCCAGCAAATCACAGCCATTGTCACAAGCCTGAAAAGCACCACCTCCCCACTAGATCCCTGTCCTGCATCCTGGATCAAGGCAGTGAAACAAGACATAGCACCTCACATAGCACACATAGTTAACCTATCCCTACAACAAGGAATCATGCCCTCAGAACTAAAGAAATCAGTCATTAGACCGATCCTAAAAAACACTACACTCAACGGAGAAGACCCAGCCTCCTAGCGTCCCATATCAAGTATCTCATTCCTGGCAAAGATCATAGAAAAAACGGTCCTTCTACAACTCCAAGACCATATGACTGACAGTGCTCCTCTTGATGACCAGCAATATGGCTTCAGGCAACATCATGGAGTTGAAACCCTGTTACTAGTTCTACTTAACAACCTCCTAAAGGGCCTTGAAAACAAAAAGAAAATGTACATTCTTGTATTCATTGACATCTCAGCTGCCTTTGATACAGTTAATCATGGGACCCTCATAAATAGGATAAAATCAATAGGAATTAACAGGAACCCCACTAAAATGGTTCTCATCCTACATCTCAAATCGAACACAACAGGTTCAATTCAACGGAGAAAAAGCTGAATCTTTCTCAAACACAGGGAATCCCCCAAGGCTCTGCTCTCTCAGCACCTCTGTTTAACATATATATGCAGCCACTATGCAAAATTTTCTCACGGCACGAAATTAATTACCACATCTATGCCGATGATATCATGCTATACACACAACTAGACACTAAAAACCCAGACTACAACCCACTGGAGACATGTATCGGAGAGATGCAAGACTGGTTACAACAAAGTAGCATGTCAATTAATCACAAAAAAACCGAAGTAATGTATATCTCCAAAGAATCGAATTTTGACCCTCCCACATCAATAACACTATGTAACAACACTTACCAAACAAAAAAAGAAATAAAGTATCTAGGAGTCACATTTGACTGTGACCTAAAGATGGAAAAACACCTCCGAAAGACCAACAGAGCAGTTTTCCACAAGCTTAGAGTGCTCCAACCCATTCGGAATATTATTGATCCCCAAGACTTCAGAACAGTGGCCCAAGCACTCATCATGCCACATTTTGACTACTGCAACGCCATCCTACAAGGTTTACCTAAAAAAACCCTAAACATATTACAAATGGCACAAAATGTAGCTGCCAGGGTCATAATGAAGAAAAATCTAAGTGACCACATCACACCAGTGCTAATTCAATTACACTGGCTACCCATAACAGCTCGCACAAAATACAAAATACTAACAACCACCTTCAAACTCATCCACAACTTAGCACCTTCCTTCCTCAACAACCTAGTAAGATTGCAACCTCCTACCCGAAACAGAAGAACCCACAATTCCAACATCCTTCACACTCCAACAGATATAAGATCTGCCAAAACTAACACCAGCCACAGGGCTTTCTCATATGTGGCGCCAACACTGTGGAACCAACTCCCACCAGAACTACGAGCTAGCAATGACCTTCTAGACTTCAGAAAGAAACTCAAAACGCACATTTTCCAATCACATTTCAACCTGAACTAAACCCACAGATGGAGCAGCCCCTGACCACTGTGTCCAAGAAGATTATCCTGTATATATGTATTTATGTATATCTGTAAATGAACTCCCCCATAGCTAAGAAGTGTTAACTCTGTATGATGTGCTTTTCTGACAATCTGTATGTAAGCAAAATTTGTACCTGCCTTGATTCGACAGTCCAAGAAGATTATCCTGTATATATGTATTTATGTATATATGTAAATGAACTCCCCTATAGCTAAGAAGTGTTAACTCTGTATGATGTGCTTTTCTGACAATCTGTATGTAAACAAAATTTGTACCTGCCTTGATTCGGCAGTTTCACAATAGTAATCCTACCCGCTTCTGATCGCTGGAAGGAGCGGGCTACAAATGCTTGCTAAATAAATAAAATAAATTTAAAAGGATTTATATACCACTTTATCCTGAAATCAAAGCGGTTTACACTTCAACCAAATCAAAATTCAATGCCAGTAGGTGGAGGCATGCAGTGTTAATGCGAGTGAGTATGTGTGTGTGTGATGGCGATGATTTCTTGGTGAGCTAGTTACAGAGTGAGCTATGTACAAGAAACTATATATAGGGAGGGGTGTGGGGTACAGAGGGGGTCAGGAGGATTGGGATGTAGACTTTGGGGCCGTTGGTCAGTTCACGTGATGCCACTGTAGTGTTCAATGAAGAGCGTAGTTTTGAGCTGCTTCCTTTAGTCCTTAAGGTCCACAGTTGAACGTAGGTCATCCGGGAGGGCATTCCAGAGGGCGGGCGCAGCCAGGGATAGTGCTCTTCTTGAGGTGTCTTGCCGTACTCTGGTATCTATGGTGTCCGAGGTGCCTCTCCTCCTTGGTCTGGTGCTTGTGTCAGATCTGATGAGGGGCTGCAGACTGTTTGCTGAGAGGTTCTGTTTGATTTTAAAGATGTTTATCAGTGTCTTATATCTGATGCGGGAGCTGATTGGGAGCCAGTAGAGGTGGTTGAGAATGGGGGTGATGTGATCGTGTCTTGATGATTCAGTTATTATGCGAGCAGCAGTGTTTTGTGCCATCTGCAAGAGCCAGAGTGTTTGTTTTGGGAGCCCAAGGTAGATGGGGTTGCAGAAGTCTAAAATGGGTGTGATTAGCGCTTGACAGAGAGTGCGGAAGTGATCCTGTTATGTCAGGAATCCCCTTCCAGGCAGAAGTGAGACATGAACGCATGGACAGAAGCCCACATTGCAGCCCTGCAGTTTTCCTCCATGGAGACCGAGTGCAAGTTGGCCACCGACGCAGCCATAGCTCGGACTTTGTGAGGTGTGACACGACCATAAAGTCTCAGGCCTGCCTGAGCATAAGCGAAGGATATGCAGCCTGCTAGCCAAACTGAAAAAGAGCGTTTGGAAATGGCAGCTCCCAGCTTGCCGGCTCTACATCAAGGGGATCCCCAGGGGAACTCTAGGATAGCAGCAATTCCAAGGACCTCTCCAGGCAGGTATGGGCCAATTTACCAGCATCCACATGTTTCCCAGCACTGCTCCTAAGCCCTCATCATTCTCCTGCGCCTCCTCCATTACCAATTTAAAAGAACTGCACTTCAGGTGCACCTGCGCCTAAGGGCCTCGTCAAAAATCCCTTAGGTGTGGCCCTTAAGAGTGGCCCTGAGTTTTTACCAACAATACAATCCTTTTCTCACAAATCAGAAGAGAACGGATAAATCAGCAATCAAGCAGCCATACCCGTGTCCCACACGAGTACTGTGCAGTTGCAATCGAGGACCACCTTCCCCAACAAGATAAACCAACACGAAGGGTAAGTCCTTATATCTCACTGCACCAACAGCCTTCTCAATTACACTTCCTTCTCCTAACCTCCTCCTGGTGACCCTAACCAACACTCTGACCCCATAAACAACAAACCATAAACATGAAAACTGGCACGCTCAGCCACGCGCTCAATCATCACCCTCGCACTCCTCTTCCTCACATACACCTCCCCATCTCATCATGGGCTAATACCGACAGTCGACAGCTACAGACTCCTCACCCCCATGGATAGATTCAAAAGATCTTCAACAGAAGCCTACCCAGACTCATACTAATCAACACCACGTCACCACACGCAACAGCAGCCAACCTAACACCCCCCTCAACCCCTCAAAGCACTCTCATAAATGCCTAATCTGCACGCGACAAGATTTATATCATATTAGATTTATTTTATTTATTTAAAATCTTTTCTATACCGCGCTTTTTAGAATCAGTGCGGTTTACAGGTAACATTAATTTGTACAATGCATGATGAATCATGCATTGTACTTACATAGAACAGGTACAGTAACTTGGGTTTTAAACAGGGTAACTATGTACAAATTGAGCAATTAGGTCCCGGAGGAGTTGTGGCGACAAGACATGCTCTTACAACTATTTACAGGCTGGATAATTATTTACAGGTCGGACAGTTGTATTAATGAACTCTGGAATTTGTTACCGGAGGATGTACTAAAGGCTGTTAGTGTAGCTGGGCTTAAAAAGGTTTTGGACAAGATCCTGGAGGAAATGTTCATAAACCATTATTAAGAAGGGACCCAGGATATCAATGCTTGACCCAGTACAAGCATTGTGGAACCTGTGTCTTTTGTGGAAACTGCTAGGTACGTATGACCTAGATTGGCCACTGTTGGAAACAGGATACTGGGCTTGATGGACCTTGGTCTGACCCAGTATGGCATATCTTATGTTCTTATGTTCTTATGTTGTATCACTATGACTTGAGTGTGCTGGTGGTATTGTCATGGTGGGTAGGAGGTATGATCTAGATCTAATGTGCATCACAGAGTCCTGGCTAACACCAACAGACAGCATCCTACTGAACCAGCTTACTCCCACAGCTTTCGAACTGTTCAACTGTCCAAGATCAATGAAGAGAGGCGGAGGTGTAATGATCCTGGCCAAAGAACACTTACAATTCTCCATAACCAAAAACAGCTCCAGCACCACCCTGGACATCCTCTCAATAGCAAACAAGAATCAACGTCCCACATTCTCCTCACCTCATCGGAGCAGCGAAACAGAGGGCAGAGCACGTGTGCTCCTCCCGCACCTCCCATACCAAATCGGGGCCTTCTCAGAGCCTTAAAAGCGGCTGCACGCCACCGGGAGTCCCTCTGCAACGTCCCACATTCTCCTCACCTCATCGGAGCAGCGAAACAGAGGGCAGAGCACGTGTGCTCCTCCCGCACCTCCCATACCAAATCGGGGCCTTCTCAGAGCCTTAAAAGCGGCTGCACGCCACCGGGAGTCCCTCTGCAACGTCCCACATTCTCCTCACCTCATCGGAGCAGCGAAACAGAGGGCAGAGCACGTGTGCTCCTCCCGCACCTCCCATACCAAATCGGGGCCTTCTCAGAGCCTTAAAAGCGGCTGCACGCCACCGGGAGTCCCTCTGCAACGTCCCACATTCTCCTCACCTCATCGGAGCAGCGAAACAGAGGGCAGAGCACGTGTGCTCCTCCCGCACCTCCCATACCAAATCGGGGCCTTCTCAGAGCCTTAAAAGCGGCTGCACGCCAAGGCGTGCCCGCGCCTTGCGGGCCCGCGCCCCCTTTGGCACGGCCCTTAGGCAGAGGCCTTACCGAAAACGCCTGTTCAACATCCGACGGATACAACGCTAGCTTACGTGAAGTTCACTCTGGTTGAACTCGCAATAGACGCAAACATCGAAGCTATAACAGCGACGCTCAAACATCTATCAGCCTAAGCTCCTCGAGAACTGAGAGCATCAACACGTCAAAAGACCAAGGACACAGCAAGTATAACTGTATTGTTATCAATAACCTGCTCCTGTACACTCTACTGCTAATATCCAGCATACTGCAAGAACTTATCATAGCCATTATAATACTGTTGTCAGTAAGAACTTATTATAATACTGTTGTCAGTAAGAACTTATTACAGCCATTACAATACTGTAGTCAGTAGGAACTTATTACAGCCATTATAATACTGTTGTCAGTAAGAACTTATTATAATACTGTTGTCAGTAAGAACTTATTACAGCTATTACATTACTGTTGTCAGTAAGAACTTATTACTTATTACTGCCATTACAATACTGTTATCAGTACAAACTAGCATCTCACAAGCTATTATACTGTTATCTGCAAATCAATAATCTTAATACTATTGCCAATACTAAATTAGCACATTGTTCCACCACTGCCTATAGTCCTTTAACTGTTGCCAATATCAATTAGTCATTGCATTGTTGATAGCAATTGCGGATCACTGCACTGCTGCTAGTTATCGCACTATTATAGGCATTGCATTATTTATATCTAACCTAAAAATGTACAAGGTCCTGTTATTGATCACTACCCTCCTTACCTTTGGGCTCCCCTGCATCACAAACGCCCTCAACCACGATACTAGCTACATACCAATACTGCGTACATATGGAAGGAGATGGTTTGAATTCTCCCACCACACAAATGCAAAACGCAACCACACATCCCACTCCCATCTTCTTAGCATTCCCCTTCAAGTCATCAACAAAGCCCAATCTGAGAAACTCCATCGACAACGCCTCCTAAAATGTGCATTGATAAATGCCAGATCCATACGATCAAAATGGCCCGTAGTCATGGACTTGATTCCTCAATACAAGCTCGACATCCTGATGGTTACAGAATCATGGCTATCTGACAGCGACAACATCCTCCTAAACCAGATGCTGCCTCCTGGATTCGACCTCTACACATGCCACAGATCCACTCAAAAAGGAGGCGGAACGCTCATCCTTGCTAAAACAGATCTTAACTTCAAGCTATGCAACTCCTCCAGCTCAACCCACCTTGACTCCCTCACTATATCCAATGATCTCTGCTCAATCAACCTGCTTTATCGAGCACCATCCCCATTACCGGATGACCTTCCAACAATAATTGAGCTTGCATGCGCAACATCCACATCACGCTCTCCAAATTGGGTAGTTGGCGACTTCAACCTCCCCTCTCTTCATGACAGCCATTCAGAAGCATTTCTAGATGCACTAGAGGATCTAGGTTACAAACAATATGCCGACTTTCCCACCCACACTAAAGGAGGCAAACTAGACCTCATCTTCGCACCTCATTCCAAAACCTTAACACACCAAGCCCTTCAACTATCGGTTATACCAGTACCTTGGTCTGATCACAATCTTATTCAATTCAATATACCCACCTTTACCTCACATGTGAGTCAAATACCATCTAACTCACCCGGAACCCATGCAGTCCGTTTTCAACCTCTCAACCGCGACAAAGTCCTAGATAACCTCCATCCACTCTTGACCAACACTACCCTCAACTTAGATGACCTGGTATCCAAATGGGACGAGAACCTCAGAGCCGCCTCATGTCCAGTGCACATGGATAAGAAAATAAGAAAACGAGATCACGCACCATGGTTCTCTGCTGACCTTCGTACATCCCTCATTCATCTACGCAAACTTGAAAGACAGTGGCGCCAAACCCACTCACCAGAAGCCCTTGAAACATATAACTCACACCTAGCCACCCACCGTGAAAAGGTAACATTGAGCAGGAAACTATACCACACGAACCTACTGAAGCGCTCCATCAATAAACCTCATGCTCTATTCAACTTAGTAAGATCCATAACAAGAGAGCCAGTTTCAGACCAACCTGCAACACCTCGGCCACAGGACTACGCAAACTACCTGCAATCAAAAATGATTAAGTCCAGCACCTGCATAAATACCATCAACCCCATTATATCACCTAAGGAATCTCATATAACTCCATTTTGCAACTTCAATACTATATCATCTAGTGAAATTGAGAGAATTATTGCCTCCATCAATCCTAGCACGGCACCTAATGACCCATGCCCAGCTAACTGGATCAAAGATCTGCGACATGATCTAAGCCAAATCCTATGCAAAATTCTGAACCAATCCTTCCTAACAGGCTCATTCCCCCAGAGTCTTAAACACACCTCTATCAAGCCCCTACTAAAAAACAGTAAGCTTGATCCATCCAAAGTTGAATCATTTAGGCCAATCTCAAGCATCCCCCAGCTTGCAAAAATCATTGAGAAAGCTGCCCAACAACAACTTCAGCATCACATTGACACAGAAGCACCCCTAGACAAATCACAACATGGATTCAGAGAAGCACATGGAGTCGACACAATCCTTACAACCCTATTCAACGATCTGATCACAGGAATAAACAACATCAAACAAGGATTTGTCCTCATCTTTTTAGACATTTCTGCTGCCTTCGATTCTGTAAACCACGATATACTAATTCAACGTCTGAGAGAGAAGGGGATTCGAAGCACAGCACTGGAATGGTGTAGATCCTACCTTTCCAACAGGTGGCAACAAGTTAAAACAGGCCAGAAATCCTCAGAGCCGTTCCTACAGTCTCAAGGCGTACCACAAGGATCTTCACTATCGGCGTTAATGTTCAATATTTATATGCAGCCGATTTGTGAATTGATCAGATCCTTCAACGTGCAATGCTTGGCATACGCTGATGACATCCTCATATACATGCCGTTCAAAACTGACCAACCAGTGTTTACTCCAATAACCAACTGTTTCGGAGCAGTAGCTGAATGGTTGCTGACTCAAAACCTAAGAATAAATCATAGCAAAACTGATGTCCTATTTGTTACAAGGAATCTTAAGTTTGTACCTCCGCCGTCACTGCTGGTCAACAACACAGAACTGACATCCAAACCCACGATCAGATACCTCGGCATAACATTAGATCAACACCTGGACATGACAATGCACGTGAAGAATGTGACAAAGAACATATACCATAAGATCAGAACACTACGCCACCTCCGTCCACTACTAGACTATACTGATTACCGGTCAACCTTCCAGGCACTAGTCCTGCCACATCTAGATTTCGCAAACATCATCCTTCACGGGCTCCCTCAATCAACCTTAAACCCACTACGTCTGGCTATGAATACAGCTGCTAGAGTCCTTTCTGGGTCACCAAGGTCTGCTCATATAACACCTATCATGAAAGACCTACACTGGCTACCACTACAAGCCAGACTCTCATACAAGTCACTAGTTTTGACCTTCAAAGCCATGAATATCTACCCACCAACACCAATCAGAAAACTAATCCAAAACACCCCTGAAAATAGAAACAGAAGGACTACAACTATGAACACTTTAATAGTTCCTAAGATGATGACTTCATGTACTAAAGCCACATCAAACAGAGCTTTTTCATTGTTTGCACCCAGGAATTGGAATAAACTTCCCCACGAAATCCGCGGCATCAAAAGTCTATTACAATTCCGCAAAGCCGTAAAGCATCACTTATTCACAAAATACTACCCAGAAGTGTCCATGGACACCCACACAGCCAACAGGCCTCCCACTCACACCAAACACCCTAGCACTTTAATCCAACCAGAAAACGGGTAGTCCCCACGAAAATCTACCTTACTACTATAGACTCATCCTACCCATGAATACATGTTCAATATTCACTCGAGTTTAAATATGGTACATAATTAAAGCATATAAATAGTATATTGTTTATTGTACATAGTTATCCCTGTTATTCCATGTTTTATATTCCCCTGTTCTCTGTAAACTCGATGTTACCTGTACACATTGCAGTATATTTTGTTCGATGTACACCGCGCTGATTTTAATAGCGCGGTATATAAGAGATGTTAAATAAATAAATAAATAAATAAATAAACCCTATGCCTAACAGAGCATCCAGAGCAAAAGCATCCATGCGGCCTCAACAAAACCTTTCTTCCTTCTAGGTGACTTCAACCTCAACTCCTCACCAAAACAAGCACAGGCCTTCCTCAATGCTATGGAAGCCCTACAACTCAAACTACTAATAAAGGAACCCACACATGACAGAGAAGAAACACTAGATCTTCTCTTCATCCCAAACCACCTCTCCAACAAGCACCCAAAGCAGCACAAAATATCCCCAGTTCCCTGGTCTGACCACGCCACAATCATCTTTACACTACCACAATACTCCCTCCACAATACAAGCAGACCAGTGTCCAATAACAGATGTTGATTCAAACCTTTCGATAAACAAATCATTCCTCAACCAGGTCTGCTCCCATCTGAACATAGATACCACAGACCTAGTCCACCTTATTCACAAATGGAACATCACCATCATGAATGCTGCCACAATAACTACAGCTTCCACGAATAGAAGCAAACAATCAACAACCACCTGACAATAAGTTCCGTGGTATGCCAAGAAAATTAAAGAGCTAAAAAGAAAACATACTGATTGAAAGCAGCTACAGAAGAACAAAAGACACTAACCTCAAAGAACTTCTCAACAAAGCAGGCGGAATACGCCTCACTCAAACAAGTACTAAAAGGAATACCATTCAAACATCATCATGCAAACACTTAACTGATCAAGAGAACACTTTGCCATCACAAACTCAATCAAAAAAAGACCCCATTCAAGACCTCAACACCCCCCTAAATATCAACCCCACAGCAATGGCCAACTAACTACAAAGCAAATATAATCCCCTCGCCCAACACTTTATCCTCCCGCACCATCATACTGCAACAAGAAACTTCACACATAAATGGGATACCTTCAAGCCAATATCCTCAGAAGCTCTAAAGCACATCATATCAAACAAAGACTACCACCTCCCCCCTCGACCCCTGCCCAGTTTCCCGTATCAAGATCTCAAGAACAGAACTGGCTCAAACACGCCAAAGAATTGCATGCTCATTCCTATCACAAGGTTACATGCCCATCTCACTTAAAAAGGCCTCAATCAGACCAATCTTAAAAAAAAAAAGCCCTCACTGGATCCAACACAACCCAGCTTTTTCAGATCTATCTCCAGCCTTCATCGCCAAACTAATGAGAAAAGCAGCACAACTGCAACTCCAAGAACATATCGACACCCAAGCACCCCTAGACCCCAGCAGCATGACTTCTGCCCCTTACACAGTGTTGAAACCCTCCTCACAAAACTTTACTCAACACCTTAATCAGGGGCAATGACAAAGTTGAACAAGGATTCATCATGATATTCTTAGACATCACTGCAACATTTGATTCCATAAACCAAAGTTTCCTATTATCCAGACTACAGAAATCAGCTTCTGCAACACAAACCTATCCGATTCACAGCAACAGGTCAAAATGGGCACACAAACTTCAAAAACTTTCGCCCAACATAAAGGTACCACGAGGCTCAGCTCTTTCTGCTCTACTGTTCAATCTCTACATCCAACCAATCTGCATACTCATCAGAAGCTACCATATCCTCTTTCACATCTATGTGGACGACATAATGATATACATCCCCTTCTCTACTGAGAACCCCGACTAGACAAATATAACATCATGCTTCAAAGCTATCACACAACTTCTTGCAAAACTTAATTTATCGGTGAACACACACAAATCTGAAGTCCTCCACATCACTAGGGACATTACCTTCTCTCCACCAGCAAAACTCACTATCAACGATGCAATTCTGGACATCAAAGAAAGAAGTCAAATACCTGGGCATCACACCTTGACCAGAACCTGAACATGTGCTTGCACATCAAAAAGACCACCAATTCTACATTCCACAAACTGAGGACTCTGCAGAACCTATGTCCACTTCTGGACACAAGCGACTTCAGAATAGTATGCTAAGCCATCATCACCCTATACCAAGGCCTACCAAAACAAGCACTATGCTCACTGCAAATGGTCTAGACCACCACTGCCAGGAACATAACTGGCTCAGCCAGACAAGATCACATCACACCCACACCCATACTGAAAAACTTCCACTGGCTGCCTATAATACAAAGAATCAAGTATAAAACAATAATTACCATCTTTAAGTTACTACAAAACCAATCAGCACCCAGTCTCCAGACACTAATAAAGAAAGCCCCAGACACAAGGTTAAAGTGCAATCAGCAGTACATACTTGCCAACACAACCCTCAAAAGAAAAGTACTCAACAAGTATCATCTGAGCCCTTACATTGTTTGCACCCACAATCTGCTAGAAACTTTAAGGACTGCCAAAACTGTACCAGATCTACAAAATCAACACTCACCTTTTCAACGATTTCTTTGGATCAGGCTGACCATCACCCCCCCCCCCCCCCAACATGCTCACTACAAACGTTAATTGCTACCTCAACCTCTGTTAACCCAAGTTTATGACCCTACCTTCTTTCCATGTAAATTAATGCTTTCATTGCTGCTTCTACTACCATGTTCAACCCAAGTTATATTACCCCACTCTAGTTCTCTGTAATCTAGTTCTGCTAATGTTACATGTAAACCGCTCTGACTAAAAGGGAAAGCGGTATATAAACACTGTTAAATAAATAAAAATAAAAGAAATAAAAAGTTGGACGGACTTCCTATGGTCCTTTGTCCGCTCCCAGTAGATTGCTAAGGCTTGAATGCAGTTCAACATGTGTAATGCCACTTCCCATTAGGGGGGGTGAAACCTAAGAAAAAAAAATGTAGGTAGCATTATAGAATGGTTGAGATGGAACTCCAAAGCCACCTTCGGAAGGAATTTAGGATGCACTCAAAGAACCACTCAATTATGGTGAAATATAAATGAAATAAAATGGTGGATCAACTACTAGAGCCTGAAGCTTGCCCACTCGGTGAGCCGAGGTGACAGCTACCAGAAATAAGACCTTCCAGGTCAAGAACTTCAGTGGACATGGGACAAGCGGCTCAAAGGGAGTCTTCATGAGCTGCGCTAGTACCACAATAAGGTCTCAAGTCACAGCGGGGGATTTGTACGGAGGCTTTGAGAGAAGCAGCCCTCACTTGAAGCAAGCAATCAAAGACTGTGCCAATATGGAGCTCCCATCCACCCCATGATAGCATCCCCCAGTCATACAGAGGTGAACACGGACAGAGTTGGACTTCAAACCCAAGTCAAAGAGGTGTAGAAGATACTTGAGCAGACTCCTTGTGGGACAGACAGAAGAATCCAGGGCCCGGCCCTCACACCAGACAGCAACCTCTTCCACTTACAGGCATAAGACCTCCTTGTCGAGACCTTCCTGCAGGCCACCAGGAAATCAGTTATGTTGTCAGGCAGATGGAATTCTGACAGGACTAGCCTTTCAACATACATGCTGTGAGGGCCAAGGACTGGACGCCAAGATGTAACATCCTCCCGTCATCCTGCGAAATGAGGTCTGGAGCATGGCCAAGCCGGAGGTGCTCCTGTGTGGAGAGCTGCAGCAGGAACGGGAACCAGGGCTCTCTGGGCCAGTACGGTGCGATGAGTATCACTGAACCTCTGTCTGTCCTGAGCGTCATTAGGATTTTCGCGATGAGAGGCATTGGAGGGTACCCTCCCCCCAGTGCAGCAGGAAAGCGTCAGACACCAGACCACTGTGGGATCCCACTCTGGAGTGGAATCAATCTACCTGGGCATTTCGTGGAGTGGCAGACAGGTCTATCGAGGGAGTGCCTCACTCCTGAAAGTTGAGTGTTTGCCTCTAATATGCAGGAGCAAAAGAAAGGGGGGGTGGCGTTGCTGGTAAGTGGGACACTTAAAGTAGAGATGCATACAATAATCAGAGATAGAGGGGGAAGATATCTAATGGTGCGAATGAAGATAGGGGATGAATGGTTCTGTGTGATCAACATATACACCCCCACTGGGTCACAAAAGGGTTTTTGGGAGGAAGTAGATAAGAAAATGAACACATTAGGGGAAGAAATGAGAATATGTGGTGGGGACTTCAACATGGTTTGGGAGGTGGGAAGAGATTCCACGGGGAAGGGGGAGGGGAGGCGTGCAGACAGGAGACATTACCAGCAATTTGTAAAGGATAATGATTTGATTGATGCATGGTGGCTGTTTAACCCGAGCAGGCGCCAATACTCGTTCTTTTCAGGGGTGCATGGTACGTATTCAAGGATAGACACTATATGGGTAGGGAAAGAGATAGCGGGTAGAATTATAGACGGAGTGATAGAGCCGATTACATGGTCGGATCATGCACCGCTGATGGTGAGATTGAGGGGTCGGGGAGAAGATAGGGGGCTTCACTTTTGGAAATTGAATGAGGCTCTTTTGAGTGATACTAGGGTAGTGCAAGACATTGAGAAATTGATACCAGAGTACTTTGTGCATAATGATACGGGAGAAGTACATAGGGGTGTGGTCTGGGATGCCTTTAAGGCGGTGGTGAGGGGCACATTGGTTAAATGGGGGGCGAGAATAAAGAGGGAAGGGGAGGAGAGGGAGCTCCAATTGCGACAGAAACTGGTAAGGCTAGAAGAGGCAGATGCCCTAAACACAAGCGGGAAATTTAGAGGGGCGGTCCTGGAGACTAGGGCTAAGTTGAATGCGCTCGAAGCAGACAAAATCCATTATCGGTTACAATTATTATGCCAGGAGTTCTTTGAGGGAGGGAATAGAGCAGGAAAGTTTATGGCGAGGAGGTTAAAACAGAAGCGGAATATGTCACTAATAACGCAGATTAAGGGTGGGGGGGGAGGGGTTGTAAGAGACGAGCAGATCAGAGAAGAATTTGTAGAATATTATAAGAGGTTATACAAAGCTAAATTGGATAGACCAGAGGGAGAGATGAGGGACTACTTGGAGATTGCTGGACTCCCTCAACTGGAGGAAGGGGAAAGAGAGGCGTGGGAAAGAGAAATACAGGCCTCGGACGTGGAGGTGGCGATCAAGGGCCTGAAAACAGGAAAAGCTCCCGGATTAGATGGGCTGACGGCCAGCTTTTATAAAAAATTCAAGAGAGAGCTGGTGAAGCCCCTGACGAGTTTGTTCAATGGGCCAAGGGAGGGGGAGAGTCTAGCGGAAACAATGGGGTGGGCAGGGATCATTCTGATTCACAAAGAGGGCAAGGATCCGCAAGAGTGTGCATCATATCGGCCTATCTCTTTAATAAACATAGATGCAAAATTGTTGGCCAAAGTACTAGCAGGGAGACTCAATAAAATATTGGGAAAGCTAGTGCATGAAGACCAAGCGGGGTTCATACCGGGGAGGCAGGTGGCAGATAACATCTGGAAAACCTTAAATGTAATATGGTCAGTGAAACACACGCCAGAACCAGCGCCGCTTCTCTCGCTAGATGCAGAGAAAGCGTTCGACCAAGTGTCGTGGAGTTTTTTGTTCTCAGTATTGGAGTATATGGGGTTCGGGAATGGTTTTGTAGGCTGGATAAGGGCAATATACGCGGGACCTAAAGCGTGTGTGAGAGTCAATGGGGGATATTCAGGATTTTTCCCGTTGGCAAGGGGGACGAGACAGGGGTGCCCCCTTTCGCCATTATTGTTTGCTTTATCATTGGAACCGCTAGCGAGGAGGATAAGGAGGGGATTAGACATCACGGGGGTTCAGTGGGGCAGAGGGAATACAAAATGGCCATGTTTGCTGATGACATTCTACTTAAGATCACTAGGCCAAAGGAGACGTTGCCTGCGATAATGAGGGAGGTACAGGTATATTGGGAAATGGCGGGGTTTAAGATTAATTGAAGTAAGTCAGAGATCCTGAATTTGACAGTAGGGGAGGAGCTGCAAAGGAGTCTACAACATACCTTTCCATTTAGATGGGCAAAAAGATCAATTCGATATTTAGGAGTCTACCTGGGGCGGGACTTGGAGGATCTATATGAAATGAACTATACGAAGGTGTTTCGGCAAGTACAGGCGCAATTGGGGGCATGGAATAGGGGGTTTATATCGTGGTTGGGGAAAATGGCAGTGTTGAAAATGATGCTGCTCCCTCAGTTTCTTTTCTATTTTCAAGTGCTGCCAGTAGGGGTACCCATAAAGGCGTTAACTAGGCTGCAAAAGCAAGTGGAGGGGTTTATATGGGGAAATAAACGACCCAGGGTGGCAGCTAGAATTTTGCAAGTGGCGAGGGTGGAGGGCGGCATGGGTGTTCCTAATTTTAGAAAGTATTACATAGCGACGCAGTGGAGGGTGGTGTACTCTTGGCTCAGGGAGCAGCATAAGCACTGGGTGGTGATGGAGGAAGCGGGACTTAGACCAGGCGAGTTGGAGAGAATGGTCTGGGGGGGGGGGGGAGGGAAGTAAGGGTGAAAATCCGATGGTTGGCCATACTCTGGGGGTGTGGCAGTTACATAGAAAGAGGTTGATGGGGGAGAAGAGGGGGAGAAGAGGTGGACGCGTGTGATGTCATTATTGGCTTGCTGTGAAGAGGGAAAAGGCCCTGACGTGGCGGTAGTGCTAAGGTGGGCACAACAGGGGCTGCGACAAGTGTCACAGATAATTAGTGGACAAGGGGTAAGGGAATTTGAGGGCATCCGAGACTTATACCAATTGTGAGAGTATGACCGATTCCATTACCTACAGATAGGTTCATATGTCAGGGAGAGAAGGCACTGGCAGGATATTGTAAAGGACCCAGGATAGTTTGAAGGTGGTTGTCTGGGCTCGTTGGGAAGGAAGGGGGTCATTTCTTGAATATATAGAGGATTAATTGAGAGAGGAAGGGAGAAATTAAGTTACATGACGGCGTGGGAGAAGGAATTAGGGGTATTGTGGGAGGTAGAGGAGTGGGAGCGAATAGCTCAAGGCATAGCTAGGGCATCTATTGCCACATCCCTGCGTGAGAATGGATGGAAAGTGCTGTCTCGGTGGTACTTGACACCGGAGCGGTTGTATAAAGCGGGGGCATGTGGGACGGATGAATGTTGGAGGATGTGTGGAGAGAAAGGAACCTGGCTGCATATGTGGTGGACATGCCCGGTAGTACAACAGTACTGGAAGAAAATTGGAGATATTATAAAGGGCATAACGGGCGCCAGAGTCAACCTGACGCCAGAATTATGTCTCTTACTAAAGAAGAATGATGAGGGAGAAGGGAACTGGAGTATAGTATGGCAATGTATAATTGCGGCGAGGTGTGAAATTGCACAACATTGGAAGCATGGGGTTATCCCACCCATAGAAAAATATGCACGACGCATGGCAGAATTGTATCAAATGCACAGGTTAACAGGGCTGAAGAAGGGGGAAGGGGAGAAGGTGGAGAGACAGTGGGAAGGGGTGTGGGGATGGTTACGTAGGGGGGAATGGAAGGTAGGGGCAGGGGAGGTGAGGGTAGGGTAGGGGTAATTATAAGTAGGGAATATGAAGGGTAATACAGGTGGTAATATATGCAAGTTAGGGTTAAGGTGTTAGAGGATTGAGGGGGGATGGGGATGTTCTTAAAGCAAGAGCGGTTGAGATAAGGGTTATGGAGCAACAGGCGGTGCTTTAGAGGGCACTGCAAGTGAAAACATAAGAGAGGGGCCACAAGGGAGCCATGAGAATCATGGAAGCTCGATCCCGCTGGACCTTCTGCAGGGTCCTCACAATGAGAGGAGTGGGGGGAAAGGCATAAAGAAGCCTGGAGACCCAACTCAGGAGGAACGCATCCGGAGCCACTCTGTTCAGGTGTGGAACCGTTCCACAGAATCAGGGAAGCTGTGCATTCACTGGACCTGTGAACAGGTCCACGGACGGAGTCCCCCACCGATGGAACAAAAGGTTGGCCACCTCCAGGTCAAGGCGCCACTCGTGTGGGTGGAGGATTCTGCTGAGTTTGTCTACAAGGACATTCTCCTGGCCCGGGAGATAGACCGCTCTGAGGGTTATGTCCCAGCAAACGGCAAAGGAGGATCGCCTCCTGGCAGAAGGGGCGAGAACCTGTTCCCCCTCCCTTGTTTATGTAGAACATAAACTACCCTGTTTTCGGTCTGCACAAGCATCGACTTTCCCCGCAGGTGGTACTCGAAGGCCCTCAGGGCCCACCGAACCACCCAAAGCTCGAGCAGATTGATCTGCTGCAACCACTGCCCCTGGGTGCGGAGACCACCGCAATGGGCTCCCCAATGCAGCAGGGAGGCATCTGTCATCAGGACAAGCTCGTGTTGCAGGGCCTGGGAGGGCATCCCCGAAGGCGGCTTCGGGGATCCTGCCACCAATCCAGGGAGGCGTAAAGACTGCGGGAGATCCGGACAGGGTCCTGGAGGTGACCAGAGGCCTGGCTCCATTGAGCCCTGAGGCACCACTGAGCCGCCCCGCATGTGCATGCAGGCGTGAGGGACAACGTGAACTGTGGAGGCCATGTGCCCCAGGAGGCGCAACACAGCTCGCGCCAGAATCTGAGCTCGGCCTTGGACCCTGGCCACCAGGGCATGGAGACAGTCCACACGATCCCGGGGTAGGAAGGTGGTCGCCTGCTCCGTGTCCATCAGTGCGCTGATGAACTCCAGGGTCTGCACTGGTTCAAGGTGGGACTTAGAGTAATTGACCAAGAAGCCAAGGCGTTCGAGAAGGAAGATCATGAACGAAGCCGCAAGTTGGGCTTCCTCGGTCGATGTCCACGTGATGAGCCAGTCATCTAGGTAAGGAAAAACGGGTATGCCCTGCCACCGGAGATAGGCGGCAGCCGCGAAAAGACACTTAGTGAAGACCCACAGGGCAGATGCAAGCCCAAAAGGGAGCACCCTGTACTGTTAGTGCTCTCCCTGCACCCGATGCGCAGGTACTGCCTGTGCTGGGGGTGGACCAGAATGTGGGCGTAAGCATCCCTGAGGTCCAAGGAGCATAGCCAATCGCCCTGCTGGAGGAAGGGCAGCAGGACACGAAGCGATAGCATTTTGAACTTCTCCCGCACCAAAAGGAGAAATTAGGCCTTACCTGCTAATTGTCTTTCCTTGAGTTCTCTCCGGGCCAGTCCAGGAACAGATGCGTAGTCAATCCCATTCAGGAGCTGAGGACTGAATAACAAAGTTTTGCTGACTGCTGCTCCAGCTCCCCCTGGTGACCACAACTCAGTCTCCTATTGACAAAGCAGCCTTTCACTTAAAAGGCTAACTCTAAAACTGTTAACAGATCTCAAAAAAAACCCAACAAATTGTAAAAATCTGATTTAGCCCAGAGAACCTCTGGCATACAGTGTTGAATTCTCTTACCAGATGCTTCGGACAAACAAAATTACCCAGTTTTCTTTTTGTTTTGTTTTTTTGTTTTTTTTTTTAATTTATTGCGCATTAGTTCACCCCTTCCTTCTTCCGGAAGGGAACCTCAACTAATCCACTCTGCACCCCAAGCCTGTAAGCCTCGAGGCGACCACGTATTCTTCTTCTTTAACTGAAACAGACAACGGCGCACGATTCCCCGACGAAGAAATTTACATTTATTTATTTATTTTATTTACATTCTCTTATATGCCGCGCTATTCTGCATCAGTGCGGTTTACATTGAACAAACTGAAATTACACTGAACAGGGCATTATAACTTGGAGATGACTATTTTACAGGGAACATGGGCTATGGAGGGTTAAGTGGCTTGCCCAAGACCACAAGGAGCACCTGTGGGACTAGAAACCCCAGTCCTTCCGGACCAAGGCTGCTGTCCTGTAGTGGGATTTGAACCCCTGACCTTCCGGCCTGAAGTACCTTACCCCAACCACTAAGCCACTCCTCCACTCATCTAAACTGGGTGGGCCCTGGACTGGCCCGGAGAGAACTCAAGGAAAGACAATTAGCAGGTAAGGCCTAATTTCTCCTTCCTCTTCGTCTCTCCGGGCCAGTCCAGGAACCGATGGGAAGTACTAAAGCAGTTCCTAACTACAGGTGGGTCCGGCGAGCCCTCCTAAGACGGCCGCGGTTCCAACATTCGCATCCGCTCTTGTCTGCACATCCAACCGATAGTGTCTCGTAAAAGTATGCAGAGACAACCAGGTTGCCGCCCTACAAATATCCACTGGCGGGACCAAAGCGAACTTCACCCACGAAGTCGCTTGCGCTCTGGTGGAATGAGCTCTGAGCCCCTACAGAGCCAACTTGCCCTGTGCCTCATAAGCTGCTCCAATCGCCCGCGTCACCCAACGGGCAATGGAAGCTTTGGAAGCAGCTTCCCCTTTACAAGGCCCTCCAAAAATCACAAATAACCTGTCCGATTTCCGAAATGAATCCGTCCTCCTAAGATACCTACGCAGCACTCTACCCAAATCCAACCGACAAAGGGCATCCCAACTGTCACCCCCCCCCCCCCCCCCGAGTCTCTCTGAAAAATCAGAAGCGACACCGCCTGATTCAGATGAAAACTGGACACCATCTTAGGCAGAAACGACGGCACCGGCCGCAACACCACCTTTTCCTTCGTAAATTGAATGTAAGGAGCCCTACACGAGAGCGCCTGAAGATCCGAGACCCTCCTTGCTGAACACAAAGCGATAAGAAAAGCTGTCTTCCAAGATAGTTCCCGCAGACTTACAGTGGAACCGGACTCAAACGGTGGCTGAGTTAACGCCTCCAAAACTAAGTTCAAATCCCAAGCCGGCACCACTGACCGCCAAGGAGGCCGAAGAATCTTCACCGACCTGAGAAATCGCTGAACATCCAGGTGGTTGACAGAACACTGCCACCTACCTTTCCTCTATAGCAAGCTAACGCTGCCAGTTGAACTTTGAGCGTGCTGAGAGCGAGGCCCCTATTGAGACCGCCTTGAAGCAAGGACAATATGCTCGGAAGAGACACAGAGAACGGCTTAATATGGCGATCCGCACACCAATTTTCAAACACGCGCCAGACACAAATATATGCCAGTGAAGTAGACCTTCTCTTGGATCTCAGCAGAGTAGCAATCACCGACGGCGAGTACCCCCGACGTCTGAGCTGCGCCCTCTCAATAGCCAAGCCGTAAGCAAGAACTGATCCACCTGAGGCATCAGAACGGGCCCCTGACTCAACAGGTTGCTCCGGATGGGAAGCCTCCATGGCCTATCTACCAGCAGCCGTACCAGATCCACATACCACAGCCGCCTCGGCCAGCCCAGAGCGATAAGGATCACATCCCCCTTGTGCCTCGCAATCCTCCGTACTACCTACCCCATCAACGGCACGGGGGAAACACATACAGCAGCTGATACAACGGCCAGGGTTGAACCAGACCGTCCAATCCCTCAGACATATGCACTCTGTACCTGCTGGAAAAACGCGTTGCCTTGACATTCGAGGGTGGCCATCAGGTCCATGACCGGCTGGCCCCAGTGGACAGTTATCTCGTAAAACACTGCCGTGTTGAGCTCCCACTCTCCGGGGTCTAGGAGGTTCCGACTGAGGTAGTTGGCCTGAACGTTGTCTTTCCCCGCTACATGCGCTGCCAAGATAGCCAGCAAGTGGCCTTCCGCCCACTGCATCAGCCTCTGACTCTCTTCTAACAGATCTGCACAGCCTGTGCCACCCTGCTTGTTGATAAAGCACAGTTACTTACCTGTAACAGGTGATCTCTGGGAACAGCAGGAATAGGTCTTCACATATGGGTATCGTCGGTACCGACAGAGCCTGCGCGGGAATGCTCCCCAGCGTCCAGTAAGAAAGCTTTTGGGAGCATCCCACGCACCTGCACGCCTTTCCCAACCGCCTCTCTCCAGTTCGAGTTTTAAAGCTGAGACAAAGAGAGAGAGAGGAAAGGAAAGATAGATAGAAAGATACAACTCCTAGGGGAGGTGGTTGGGTTGTGAAGATTTATTCCTGCTGTTCCCAGAGATCACCTGTTACAGGTAAGTAACTGTGCTATCTCCAGGAACAAGCAGGAAAGAGTCTTCACATATGGGGACTCCCTAGCTGTAGAGGCCAGGGAGAAACCCTAGGTTGTGCATCCTTGAAAAGGACTCTACCTCCTCCCATGGATCTCTGGCATCCGACCAGGGTAGGTGGGTAGGAGTTGATTAGGAATGGAACAGGTGTTTGAGAACAGCCTGACCAAACGAGGCATCCCAGCGGGAGTCCTTGTCCAAACAGTAATGGGCTGTGAAGGTATGAACCAAGGCCCAGGTGGCCGCTCGACAGATTTGGTCGAAGGACACAGAGTTTAGATGAGCCATTGAGGCTGCCATGGCTCTCACATTGTGAGCTGTGACATAGCCCTCCAGAGAAATGTTCCTACTCTGGTATGCGAAAGAAATACACTGAGCAATCCAGTTGGACAGTGTTCTCTTAGAGACTGGAAGTCCTAAATGAGAAGGATCAAAAGCAACAAAGAGTTGAGAAGACTTCCTATGTTGCTGTGTTTCTTTGTAAGTAAAAAGCGAGAGCTCTCTTACAATCCAAGGTATGAAGATTCCTCTCTGCACTTGATGCATGAGGTCCTGGAAAAAAAAGACAGGTAAATATACCTCTTGGTTCAGATGAAAAGGCGAGACCATTTTAGGCATAAAGTGTGGATTGGTTCTGAGGACTACATTATCATGATGGAACCTTGTATAAGGTGGATTAGCCACCAAAGCTTGCAACTCACTGATGCGGCGTGCTGAGGTGACTGCAATGAGAAAAACAACTTTCCAAGAAAGAAATTTCAAGGAGGTGGTGGCTAAAGGTTCAAAGGGTGGCTTCATAAGCTGGCCAAGAACCAGGTTTAAAGTCCCATGCCACTGGAGGTGGTCTAATGGGAGTTTAGTTAAAAGAAGGTCTCTCATGAATCTTGCTATAAGAGGATGAGAGGAAATAGGTTGTCCATTGAGAGGCTTGAGGGACGCTGCAATAGCACTCAGATGGACTCTTACTGAATTTGTTTTCAGACCTGCATGAGATAGATGCAGGAGATACTCTAGTAGAGAATTCAGAGGTATTGCAAGAGGGTTTAGACCCTTCCCTGAACACCAAATGGTAAATCTTTTCCATTTGAAAGCATAGGAACGTCTAGTAGAAGGCTTTCTAGAGGCATGAATAACATCTCTGACTTGCTGAGAGAGATTAAAATCTTGAAGGTCTAGGCCCTCAGCAACCAAGCCCTGAGACGGAGAGACTGGGGGTTTGGGTGCCATAACATTCCTTCTTCCTGGGATAGAAGGTCTGGTGCAGAGCCCAAGTCCAGGGAAGGAGCTTGAGAGAGATGCAGAAGTAGAGGGTACCACACTTGGCGTGGCCAATGTGGTGCTATGAGGATCATGGTCCCTCGATCTCTCTGAAGCTTGAATAGTGTTTTGGGAATTAGGGGAATTGGTGGAAAGGCATAAAGGAAGTCTTGACCCCAGTGAAGGAGGAAGGCATCCTTGGCCTGAACTCCCTGACACGGAATTCTGGAACAGAACCAGGGAAGTTTGGCATTCCACGGACTTGCAAAGAGGTCTATGTCCGGGGTTCCCCAAATTCGAAAAATCCTGGCTACCTGGTCCATGTGGAGGGACCACTCGTGTGGAAGCAGAACTCAACTGAGTCTGTCTGCCCAAGAGTTTTGAACGCCTGGAAGATATACTGCCAGAAGATGGATGTGATGCTCTCTGGCGAAGGCCCACAGTCGCAAAGCTTCGTTGCAAAGTGACAGAGAGCCAGTCCCGCCCTGCTTGTTTACATAGAACATGGCTACTTGGTTGTCCGTATGGATGACGACTGTCCTGTAGCTGAGCAGGGAATGGAACACGCTGAGAGCTAAGAATATTGCTCTGAGTTCCAAGAGATTGATATGCAGAGAAGTCTCCTGTGGAGACCAGATGCCCTGGGTGGAGAGATCCTGCAGATGAGCTCCCCAACCTATTGGAGAAGCATCTGTTGTCAGAGTTTCTTGGGGTAGCGACTGCTGAAAAGGGGACCCCAGCAACAGATTTGGAGGGGACTTCCACCACTGGAGAGACCAAAATAGGCGACTGGAGTTTGTTATTTTGTCTGACAGGCAACCTGATGCCTGAGTCCATTGGGTGGACAAAGTCCATTGAGCTGCCCTCATGTGAAGGCAAGCATATGGAACCACATGCACGGTGGATGCCATGTGGCCTAATAGTTGTAACATCTCTCGAGCAGTTAAATGGGACTTTAACTGTATCTGGGAGGCTAACTGCACCAAGCGTAGGCAACGGGCCTAAGGAAGATAGGCCCTTGCAGTTGTGGTATCCAGCAAGGCCCCTATAAACTCCAGAGACTGAGTAGGGGTGAGATGGGATTTTGGGATATTTATTACCAGTCCCAAATATTGAAGGACACACATTGTGCAGGTTAGACAAGTCTGGGCCTCTGACTGGGATGGAGCTCGAATGAGCCAGTCGTCCAGATATGGGAAAACGAATATTCCTAGAGTGCGTAGAAATGCAGCTACTACTGCCATGCATTTCGTGAACACCCTTGGTGCAGAGGTCAGACCGAAAGGAAGCACCCTGTATTGGTAGTGCTTTCCTTGAAAAAGGAACCGAAGGAACCTTCTGTGTGTTGGATGGATGAGGACATGGGTGTACGCATCCTTGAGATCTAGAGAACAAAGCCAGTCCTGACTCTGAAGGTATGGCAGCAGAGTACCGAGAGAAATCATCTTGAATTTCTCTTTGAATAGAAACTTGTTCAATTCTGAGATCTAATATGGGTCTGTAGCCCCCTGTTTTCTTTGGAATAAGAAAATAAGGGGAGTAGAACCCTGAGCCCTGTTGAAGAAGAGGTACTTCTTCTATTGCCCCTTGGGCAAGAAGGGTAGCAATCTCCTGACCCAGAAGGTTGAGGAGAGATGTTGGAGAATTGAACTGTTTCACCATGGTGTGGGGAAGGTGGTTTAAGAAAAGAAGCTTGTACCCTTCCCTTATAATGGAGAGGGTCCATTGCTCTGCTGTGATTTGCTCCCATCTGGGAGCAAAGTAAAGCCAACCTTCCTGGAATGATGAGGGGCTCTGGTTCTTCCAGAGCTAGAAAGGCTAAGTTCTCTAGTTGCAAGTCAAAGGCCCTGAGGAGGCTGAGGCTGCTGGGCCGTGGGAGGCCTGGCAGCCTTTGACTTGGCCTGTTTAGGTGGTTGCTGACGCTTTGCAGCAAAACGACCTGCAGAAGATGCCTGCTGACCATAAGCAGGATAATATCTTCCCTTTTTAGAAAAAGGTGTCTTTTTGAACAACCTTTTCTTAACAGGAGCAGAGGTAGACTTTGAAAGTCGATCCAAAGCAGAGTTCTCAGCATCCATCTGAGTGGCCTTTGCTTGCCAATCCCTGCCAGAAAGGTTTTCACCTGTACAAGGAAGATTTCCCAGTTCATCTTGGACCCAGAGTTCCAAATCAGAGGCTTGTAACCAAGCAATTCTGTGTGCACCTATGGCAATAGCCGAGGCTCTGCTTACACACTCAAAAGAGTCAAAGGCTGCACAGTTGGAAAATTTGGAAACATCTTGGGCATGTTTGAGCCAAGTGAGAAATTCCTGCCTTTTATCTTCTGAAATAAAAGGGGCTAAAGTCTGCAGATGATCTGTGACTTTTTAGAAACATCCCCATATAGAGACTATAGGAGTTGATTCTGGCAGCAAGCATATTAGCTTGGAAAACCCTTCGGCCAAAAGCATCAAGGGTCCTGCATTCACGTCCTGGAGGATTAGATGAGTGTCTCTTTGCACTCTTTATTTTCCTCATGGCAGACTCTACCACAATAGAGTGGTAAGGAAGCTGAGACTTATGAAAGCCAGGACAAGGAGGGACACGGTACATGGTGTCTAACCTACGAGAATGAGGAGAGGTGGTAAGAGGTGTTTCCCACATGCTCAACATGAGATCATAAAGAATCTCATGAATAGGTAAGGTAGCTGCTTCTTTAGGAGCATTAGGATATTGTAAAATATCTAATTGCTTGGCTCTAGGCTCTGACTCAGGGGCCACTGTAATGGAGAGACCCCTAGCCACTTCCCTAATGAAGTCTTGAAAAGACAAGTCTTCTGGAGGAGACATTCTTCTTTTTGGAGAAGCAGACTCCTGAGGAAGAAGTACCTGTGCCTCGACAGAAACCTCCGACTCAGAGTCTTCGGAGGAATCAAAATATCGCCTGTCTGGATGCTCCTGTAAAGCCCAATACGGGTACCGAGTGGGATCGACATCGGGAGTAAGCGGTACCGGTTCGGTACCGATGGGCATCATAGGACAGGGTACCGTTGCAGTCGACACCGAAGCCAATGTCGATGCAATCGGTACCGGCACCGGGAACAATGCCGGTGCCGGAGTCGGTACCGGCAACGGAGATTGTTGCGGTACCGGAGGCGTTGAAGCCTGCATAAACGCCGTTAGGGTGCGTTGCATGGACAGAATCTTCTGATCCATCGACGCCACCAGAGTCTGGATGTCGGTACCAGTGGAGGCCACCAGTACCCCAGAACACGGCAACAGGTGATCGGTCGAGGCCAAGCCATCGATGTCAACCTGTAACCCCATAGACAATGCTTTGGAAGCCGGAACTTCCCGCCGGGGTAATTTTGCCCGTGCAGAATCCTCGAGGACAAGCCCGGAGGCATCTCGATGCTTAGAGAGAGAATTGCCCTTCAAGGACTGGCTAGATTTATGTTTGGTTACCTGAGATCCATGGGAGGAAGAAGCAGCCCTGGAAGACGTCGATGCCACCGAGGCTGCATCAGAGGGAAACAGGGTACTGAGCTTGGCTGCTCAGTTCTGCCAACCTCTTTTAGACATCATGGTACAGGACACACAATCCGTGATGGAATGGTCAGGACCCAAACATTTTAGACACCAATAATGGGTGTCGGTGACAGAAATAGTACCGCCACATTTTGTGTACTTTTTGAACCCAGAAGCGGGCTTCTCCATGAGGAGAAAAATGTTCAGGCCTAAGGCCCAAACTGAAAATGCACAGTTGAAGAAAAAAAAACACAACACTTTTCTAAGAAAGAAAAGAAAAGACCGGCGGTACCGGTCTGACGTCGAAGAAGGCAGACGCGACACAGAAAAATAAAGAAAAAAAAGAAAGAACTTCTTCTGCGGTGACAGGAACACGACCTGCTGGCTCCGCGGAAAAGAAGAACTGGAGAGAGGTGGTTGGGAAAGGCGGGAAGGCAGCGCGCAGGCGCTTGGGATGCTCCCAAAAGCTTTCTTACTGGACGCTGGGGAGCGTTCCCGCACAGGCTCCGTCGGTACCGACGATACCCATATGTGAAGACTCATTCCTGCTTGTTCCTGGAGATAAGAGACACCGTAACTGCGCTGTCGGAGAAAACACGAACCGCTCTCCCTCTGATGAGCTCGAGAAACTCCTGGAGCGCTAGGCTGACCACCCTCATCTCAGCCGATTGATCGACCAAACACTCTCCTCTGCGGACCAGACTCCTAGCGCCACTTGAGATAAACAATGAGCACCCCAGCCGGACAGACTGGCATCTGTGGTGACCAAAACCCACTCCGGTTCCGTGAGCGGAATGCCCGCGGAAACCCGCTGTGAGTCCAACCACCTTGTCAGGCTGAGCCGCACCTCTGCCGGGCATACGAGCTTCCTGGCCAGAGAATGCTGCTGTGGAGACCACCTGGTCAACAGAGCCTGTTGCAGAGGCTGCATGTGCGCCCTGGCCCACGGCACCAAATCCGCCGCCATGGTGCCCAGCAACTGCAGGTACCTCCACGCCGTGGGCGCCTGCTGCCTCAAAAAACATCTTATCTGTTTCCACAGCTGTTCCACTCTTTCCTCGGGCAGGAAAACCGCCCCCTTCGCTGTGTCGAACAAGGCCCCAAGGTACTTTAGCCGCTGTACGGGTTCCAACTGACTCGTGGCCTGGTTGACCACCCAACCGAGCCTCTCCAAAAACTGCACCACTCTCTCGGTAGTGGTGACCGACTCTACCTGGGACTCCGCCCAGATCAACCAGTCGTCCAGGTACGGATGTACCTGAATGCCCTCTTTCCGCAACGCCGCCGCCACCACCACCACCACCATCACCTTGGTGAAGGTACGGGGAGCTGTAGCCAGCCCGAACGGCAACACCCGAAACTGAAAATGGCCCATCGGCACCGCAAACCTCAAGAACCTCTGATGATCTGGCCTGATCGGGATATGAAGATATGCCTCCGTCAGATCTATAGAGGACAGGAACTCTCCTGGCTTCACCGCCTGAATAACGGCTCTCAGGGTCTCCATGTAGAAGTGCGGAACCCGCAAAACACCGGTTTACGTGTTTGAAATCCAGAATGGAGCGAAAGGACCCCCCCTTTCTTGGGGACCATAAAATAAAATCGAGTATCGACCTAACCCGTACTGGTCTCAGGGGACCGGCACCACTGCCTGAAGCTGGATCAGACGCTGAAGCGTGTCGCGTACCGCCTCCATCTTTGCGAGGGACCCGCAAGGAGAAGGTAGGAAGGCGTCCGACAGTGGCTGCGCGAACTCTAGCGCAAAGCCCTGGCGGATAATCTCCAGGACCCACTGGTCCGTTGTAATGTCGGCCCAGAAGGAAAGGAACTCCTGCAACCATCCTCCCACTGGAGGTTCCGCCTGAGCCGGCCGCCCTTCATTGTGGTTTCTTGGTGGCGTTCTGCTGAGGGGGAAAAAACCCTCTGCCGAACCCCCTTGCTCTGCGAAAGGACTGTCCTCGTGCTCCGAAACGCCCCCTTTGATAAGGCGTAAACCGAGAACCCAGGAATCTACGCACATCACGACTTTGCCCTCTAGTAGCCGTGCCAAGCCTAGTGCATCTCGAATGATCCTCCAGGGGGCCTCCCTCCTTTGGAATCACCCAAATCATTCACTATCTTTTCGAGGGCTTCCCCAAACAGCAGCTTGCCTTTGTAGGGGAGTTTGCTGAGGCGAGTCTTGGAGGACAAGTCTGCCGCCCAATTCCTCAGCCAAAAGGACCCGCCTAGCGCAATCACCGAGGCCTTGGACTTCGCCAAAATCCTGACCAAATCATAAAAAGGTATCAGCCATATACGCCGCCGCCGATTCCAACCTTGCGGCATCCGAAGAGACCGCTTCCTCCTTGTCTGGCCCGGCGTCCCCCTGAAGCCAACGAATAGATGCCCGCGAAACATATGCCCCACAAATGGAGGCCTGAAGCGATAACGCACTAGTTTCAAACGCTTGTTTGAGCAGCGCCTCTAACTTGCAGTCCCGCGGGTCCTTCAAGGCAGCCCCGCCTTCTACCGGGATCGTGGTTCTCTTAGTCACCGCTGCTACCAAAACATCCACTTTGGGCATCCGCAGCAAGTCTTTGTCCTCCTGAGGTATTGGGTAGAGCCTGGCCAGCGCCCGGCTACCCCACAGGGACACCTCCGGACACTCCCATTCGGAATCAATCATTTGCCTAATGACACGATATACCGGGAAATGGCACTTTTCAGGTTTAAACCCTTGGAGCAAAGGGTCCCCCAACGGTTCCTCCTGCGCCACCAGAAGCGAAATATTTAACGCCCCCAACGACTGAGCAATAAGAGCCGCCAGCTCTTCCTTACCGAAGACCCTAAACACGTTAGGATCCTCGCCAGCCACTATTTCGCCTTCCTCCAACTCTCCAAGGCTCCCTCAGAGAGAAGGACTCCTTCCTCCGTGGCCTTAGCCTCGCAGACTTGCGCTCCGAAAGCATCAGAAGCGCATCCGTCTCCCCTGTCTTGGTAAAGGAGTTTTCAGCAGTCTCCTGTCTCAGGGCTTCTGCCTGTTTCCCCGTAACCGCAGTCACTGAGACCGATTGAGCCAGGCCCTGTTCAAGTTTCAAACAGTAGGCTTTGTGTAATGATAGTATGAAGTCCACGGAAAACACAGACTCCAAAGTGCTCTGGGAAGCGGAACCAGGAGCCGGTATGGGACCGGCCTCCGTAGCAGGCCGCTTGGATTTACTTTTTCTCTTTCCCTCTTTGCCAGAAAGCGCAGGAGCAGCTACTGCCATCGGCAAAATGGCCGCCATTCCCACCTTCTCCTCTGAGCCGAGAACACCTTCTAATGCATTCCCCGACAACGTTTTAGCTTCCATCGCACCGAGAAACCACTCAAGCGAACTGCCTGTGAAGTAGCAAAACCTACAAATACCCGGTCCTGACAGACCCCGTCGACTGCCGCACTCTGCACACACTTCCGCCCCGGCCCGCATGCGCCTAAGAAAAACCCTAAAAAAAAACCTGACTGTTCTACGATAGAAGAACCCCTGAGAAGCTCTCCTACCTTATCCGCACTGCAATCTGCCCCTCTCTTCACCGCCGCTGCCCGCAGGAGAAAAAGATAAGGCACTAAGGGCAGAGGGTTGCAACCCGTGGCTCCCGGGTTCACTCATTCTCCCTGCGAAAATGACTGAGGGCACTAATCCAGGCAGGCTCTGCCTGTAGTACCATGCACTCGTGCACTTTTTTTTTTTCTCTTCAGCCAAACCCCTATAGAAATTGCCTTAGTAGCCCTGCTAGGACCACCGGCAAGAAAATCCAACACTTTTTAAAACAAAAACACATTTGAATCTTCTTCTTTTCTCCGGGAGCCAGGCAGCCACATCCTATTCAGCTGCTGAGGACTGAAAGACTGAGTTGTGGTCACCAGGAGGAGCTGGAGCAGCAGTCAGCAAAACTTTGTTATTCAGTCCTCATCTGCTGAATGGGATTGACTACCCATCAGTTCCTGGACTGGCCTGGAGAGACGAAGAGGAAACTTGTTTAGGTTCCTGAGATAGAGGATGGGGCGTAGGCCCCCTGTCTTCTTCGGAATGAGGAAGTATCGGGAGTAGAACCCTCGACCTCAGAGGTGCAGTAGTACCCTTTCGACCGCCCGCTGGCCAAGGAGGTTGGTCAGCTCCTATTGCAAACAAGCCTGGTGCGAGGGAAGCTGAGAAGTCTCCGCTGGGGAGAAGGGAGGAGGAAGCCTGTCCAGATAAAGATGGCAACCATCCCAGACCACCCTGAGGACCCAGGTGTCCGACGTGATCGATGCCCATTGGGGCGCAAAAAAGCACAGGTATCCCCCCCACAGGTGGAAGCCCCGCTGGGGGGCGAGAGGCTATGCCATTGACGTCAAAACCCCTGTGTGGGTTGCGGTGGCACCGGTAGTTGGGCATTAGGACCTTTAGGCTTGTGATGGCTGTGTGTACCCCCCTTACCCTGCGTGTCGATGGGCGGTGCAGGGGTGGGCGGGTAGGGCGGATATCCCCAATAGGGGAGCCCCTTTCTCTGGAATAACGTCTTTTTTTGCCAGCGGCTTCTTCCGTGAGAGAGAAGAGGTCTTACGTGAGAGACGGGTTCGCGTTACGAACTCAGTTTCAATTTCGGCGGCCTTATCCTCCATGGGCTTGCTGAATAGTTGTTCACCTAGGCAGGGGACATCCAGGAGTTTCTCCTGGACCCACTGCTCCAGGTCTGAGAACTGGAGCCATGCCTGGTGCCGAGCCCCGATGCCTGCCGCCACTACTCAGGCAGAGGATTCAAACCCGTCATACGCGGCGCGGAAGAGGTTCTTCGAGCAGTCTGCGACCGACCTCAGGAGGGTCTGGAACCTGAGGAAGGTTCCCCCCCCCCCAAGACCTGCGGAAAAATCTGCTGAGCTCTTTGGCAAGGTCACGCAGGAACATGCCCATATATACAGTTGATAGGCCTGAATACGGCATGTCAACATGGACCCTTAGAAACATAGAAAAATGATGACAGAAATAGCCCACATGGCCTATCTAGTCTGTCCTTCCATATCGACAACTACAACAGTCCCCTTGATAGGCCTTGCGCCCCAGGACTCTGGACTGTCTGCCAGGTGGAACCGAAGAATGTGACTTCGGGCTCTTTTGCTTCCGCATCGCCGACTCCACTACCATGGAGGTGTGCGGGAGCTGGATCTTTCGGAACCCCGGGCCGCGCTAGACCCTATACATGGCATCTAGGCGTTTGCTCACGATGGGGACAGAGGCCGGTGCCTCTCACATGCGAAGGAGCAGCCTGGATAGAATGGGAGGTACTGGGACCATAAGAGACTCCCAGGGCAGGGACTCATACTATAACATATCGAGTTCCTCTACCCTCGGCTCTTCCACAGCCTGCGTGGTCGGCTTGAGGGCCCGAGCCATGTCCCACACGAACACCAGAAAAGACGTGTCCTCAGGAGGCGAACGCCTCTGGGAGGTGGGTGGGGACGGGTCCAAGGGAAGGTCCCTGTGAGTGCGAGTCTCCGGAGAGGTATCCCCGTCCGACTCCCAGCCCGAGAGGTCTGAAAGGGAGTCCGAGTCAGGCTGGTCGCCCTGTCCAGAAGCAGAGGCCCACTTGGAGCTAGAGGCCTTGGAAGACCTCGCCCCCGAGGAGTGGGACGGCTAACGAGACCAGTGCCGAGGACTCTCCCGAGGCCAATGGCTCCAGGTTTAGGTGTCCCCCTCAGGGGAACCTCAGTCTTGGCGCGAGCCAGTCGTGCTGGGCAGAAGCACCTGCTGGGCAGCTAAGGCGGCAAAAATGCTGCGCTCTAGTGCCAGCATTCGGGACTCCCACGCGGACATGGGTCCCTGCGACACCGACACCGGGGTCACCTGGTCTGGCGTGGAAGAGGAGAGGGGTCCTCGCTGGGACGACCCTCAGGAGACCAGGCGCCACCACCGGAGGCCTCCGTGTCTGTATGAGGTACCTTTCGAGGCCACTCCTCATCTGACTCTCAGAAACACAGCGGAGAGCTGAGCGACCAAGCGCGGGAACGTTCACGCTTGTCCAGAGCCCCCGACAGCGACTTCGAGGTCTTCTTCTTGCACCTCTCCACCTCAGAGGACCCCTGATCAGAGTGCCACCTGGAAAGCAGAGCCGCAGCAGAGGATCCTGCAAGTGGAGAGACAGTCGAGGATGCCCACGGGGATTCCGGGGCCGACTTATGGAAAATGTCATCTGACTTCTGCTTATGACTTAGAAGGGCCTTGGCGGACATTTTCTTGCAGAGAGAGCAGAGCTCTGGGTTATGGTCGGCCCCCAGACACCGGAGACAGCAATCATGAATGTCTGTGAGCGACATGTTCTTGAAGCATCTGTCACATTTTTTAAGACCGGTGGCTATTGGGGCAAATAGGGCCCCTGCTAGGTCAAAGACCCTCGAGGCCAGTGGTTGAAAAGGGCGCGAAAAGGCCCAGAAGAAAAAAAATTTCCAAAAAAAAGAAAAAACTGGAATAAAGACATCCCTTCGTCCAGGGAAAAGGGAGCAAAGGGAAGGATGGATGAGGACCGGTGCTAGCAGGAGAGCCAAAGGCCGAAAAAGAACACACTTTTTCCAAGGGATGAGGACGTGCGTCCAAAGGGCTCCGCAGAAAAAGGGAGACTGAGTAAAATGGCACCTTTGGGCGGGAAGAGGACCACGCATGCGTGGCAGCAATCCCAAAGGCTTTCTTTGAAAGCTGGGGAATTGCTCCGCGTGGGCTCCGTCGGTGCCAACATCGCCCATAAGTGAGGACTGACTTCCTGCTTGCTCCTGGAGAAAGGGTAGTTACTCACCTGTAATAAGTGATCTCCGGGAACAGCAGGAATTTAGTCTTCACATATGGGCAATGTCGGTACCGAGGGAGCCTGCATGGGCACGTTCCCCATCATCCAACTGGAAAGCTTTTAGGAGCATTCCACTGTGCCTGCGCGACTACCTTCCCGTCTTCCCACTCCCTTTCTTCAGTTGAGTTTGTAGCTGAGAGGAATTAGAAAATAAAAACCATACAACTCTTAGGGGAGGAGGGCGGGTTGTGAAGATTAAATTCCTGCTGTTCCCAGAGATCACCTGTTACAGGTGAGTAACTATGCTATCTCCAGTAACAAGTAGGAATGTAGTCTTCACATATAGGACTCCCTAGCTCCCAGTTGCCAGATGAATGGCCCTTAGAACCGGTGGAAGTTCACCTCGGGGTGGACTCGATGGATCCTACATGGATTTCTGGTATCAAAGTCCGGGACAGAGGATATTTTATTTATTTATTTATTTGCATTTATATACTGCTTTTTCCATTGACAAAATGTGGTTTACATTGAACAAGAATAGGGGGTAATTACATGTAATATTTCAATAGCTATGTACAATGAATGTACAATGAACTCTGAACAATGAAAGGGTAGGAGTTGCATCTAAGTCTGAAAGAGGTGCTGGAGTACAGCTTGACCAAACATTGCATCCCAATGGGAGTCCTTTTCTAGACAATGGGCAACGAAGGTATGGACGGAAGACCAAATTGCTGCTTCGCAAATTTCATCAATGGTTATCAAGGTTGCCATGTCGCAAACGTTGTGAGCAGTGACATGCCCTTCCAGGGAGAGTCCTTTTTTTTTTAAATGTATCAGTATAATCACCATATAATTTAATTTAATTTTTTATTAATACATTTCAAAATAATACAATCCACATTTGAAAGAAAACAGAAATCCATTAGTCCACATCCAGGGGAGCTGTCAAACAACAGCTAAATAGCAATATAAAGAAAAAGAAACAAAAAACACAAATACATGCATGGAGCGGAGTTGATGTCCTAAATTACAAAAACCTCAAATTACTACTATTTGCTGGTGCACAAAATCAAAAGAAAAGCAATACAACATTATATTATACCTGTGGAACCTGATTCGTAAGAAACGTTTCCAAAGAAGATGTCTCAGAGAAAACATATTTAGTGCCCCCAAGAGTAACAAAACATTTACAGGGAAATTTAAGGAAAAAAGTCACACCTACAGCTAAGACTCAAGGCTTTTAAACCAAAAAAGCTTTGCGTCTCAGTTGGGTTTGCCTGGAGACATCGGGAAACAAGTTGACTTTCCCCCACGGAAATCAGCATTCTTATTTGGAAAATACAAACGCATAACTGTGTTTTTGTCAGCCTCAGAATAAAAAGACACAAGAAGAGTAGACCTAGTAGTAATTGTATCATGCGATAATTCAATAAAGTCAGATACATCTAATGAATCTAACAAAGAAAGAGGAGCGGCACCCTGCGTAAACCTGCCTGGAGTCACCCCCACCTGAGGCAAATAATACAGCTTATTAATAACAGGTTTAGTATTATCTTGATACCCCAGAATTTCAGACAAATATTTATCAAACAGAATCTGTGGGGATAACAGAGTACGAGGAAAATTCAAAACATCTAATATTAGTAACCCTCAGACTGTTTTCAAGTAATTCTGGTTGAGTATGTAAAGTAAGATTATCCTTAATAAACGACATAGTGGTAGACTGTAATGTGACACATTGAGCATCCAACTTCTGACACTTATTATCTAGTGCTGCTATCTGATGATCATGTTGGGCTAACGTAGCCACAGAATCCCTGGAAAAATCTGAAAATTGAGTTACCACAGAAGATAAAGAAACTTCAATACGTGAGAGAACTCGCAAATATCAGATAAAGAAATGTTCTGTGTATCCAGAGGTAGAGTAGGTAAACCATCCTGTTGAGCCCTGACAAGATCTTCCAGAACTTGAAGAATACGCGGCAGAGGAACCACCACAATATCTGACAGGTTCCCAGGGAGGACCGATGGAGATGATAAATCCAAACGTCGGGACTGCTCCTCCAACAAAGGTGAAGAAGTCACTAGACCGATAACTTGTGATAAGGAAGCTTATCATAGTTCAGGAAGAAATAATACAAGAGGTGAATTGGCTCCGAATAAGCAACCTGTGCTGGCTGGTAAAAGCACTAAAACAGAGTGTTTACCTAAAAGACTACCAGACCCAGAATGCATTGGTTTACAGAAAGCCTCTAGGAGAGCTGAAGTAGGGAAACGTGTGCCTAATCAGAGAAGCAATGATGTAATCCCTAATCACACATCTCCTAGGGCAGGGCTTAATTCAGAACACCTGGCGTGTGCTAGGGTGGAGCGGCCATCTAGGCACTTTAAAGCTAGAAGGAATTCATCAGACAGACAGAAAGAGGAAGGAGAGCAAAGACAGCAAGGACAGCAACGGGAGCTGGAGAAGGAGAGACTGATTGTGAACAGAAGGAAGAACAGCAAGACATCCAGAAGGTCTAAGAAAGGAGCCCAAGGCAGTACGTATGCTGGGAGAGATTCCTGGGCAAGCATTCTTCATTGGACTGGAAGAAGCCAGAGGCTTGGAGATATACAGCCAGGAACCCTCGGACAGCACCTGTAAGGGAGACGGCTGCGTCTACAGAAAGGAGGAGCTCTAATACCTATTCAAGGAGGTATGGGAAAAGAGACCTGAAGTCCAGAGATTCTGACTGGAGAGCTGGGCACAGACATTTTGCTACCTACTGGCCAAAATACCCAGAGAGGAAACCTAATGACAACGTGATCTCAGGTATGAACTCTGATCTGTTCCCTAGCTTTGCACAAGGAAGACAGCAGGGAAACAGTTTCTATCCTGGTAGAGATCAGTTAGAGAAATCCTCTGAGCCAGTGTTTGAAAGTGATCCTATGATATTTCAAGAGCAAGGGGAAATATCAAATGAGGAAGTTGAATGTATGGATTGTTCTCTTTCTAAGCTGCTGTTCTAAAGTAATCCTCAGTTAAGGATCAAACACCAAAAGGAACTGTACTGATTTTTAGCTTCCCAGAAAGGTTTCTTTGAGAGAAAGCTTTGGGGAAAGTTGGAGCCACGTGGAGAGTGGGCTAGCAATGGTTTGCAGCTGGTTAAGCACCTGTGATTAGAGCAAGGCACAAGTGCACGTGGGACTTTGAGAAAAAGCTTCTTCTCTGTGTGAATGGAAGAAAGCTGGTTTTTTTTGATAAAGAGAATTTTCCTTTTGGGTTTATTTTTCATTCCAGCACTGCTAAGAAAGTTTATTAGCAGGGGCTAGAAGAAAGACCTTTTCTGTTCCATCAAGGTCTTTACTAAGCTGTTGCATAAGTAATTCAGTTGCCTTATTTGTTTTGTTTCCTGAATAAAACTCCTGAAGAAATTATCCTGTTGATGTTACCAAGCATATCTGTGCGAGGGAATAACACCCCATAAAGAAAATCTGTTTTCTGCTTTACACTCGAGCAACTACAATTCTTTATTCTTGTTAAACAGAGTTTTGTGTGATTGAACTACAAGACCCACAATCCTTTGCAAGTCAAGTAAATTCACGTCCCTGCCAAGATTGTGGAACTTTCACAACAAGCACCCCCGTTTACAAACTTCATCACCAACAAGTGGGGCAGAGTGAGAAACCCCCAACAATGACGAGGAGCTATCTGATGGAAACGGGGACCTGGTGGCAGCAACAGGAATCACCTCCATTTCACTCACAGAAACCAGATGTTTATCCATAGAGCCAATAACTTTAACAGTCTTAGAGGGATTCACAGCACTCACATTTAAGGTTCTCTTTTTACATTTGCCCATTCTAGGGCTCTGGCTCCACTGCTCATGTGCCAAAGGGGCGCAAATGCGCCCCTTCAAAAAACGTGACCACGAGACCGCAGAACAGGCTGCAATTTAAGGCCCCCAAGATGACGTCGGGGCCAGGCACCGCGTCATTGGACCAGGGACTCCTCAGCTGCCTGCAAAGAGCAGCAAAGATGCAGTGCACAGGTCGGGCAGCAACTCCTTCTCCACTCCCCTTCCAGGGAGAGTCCTGCTTTGTCATAGGCAAATGACAAAGTTCACTATCCATCTGGAGAGCATAGGCTTAGATACAGATAAATCCAGGTGACTAGGGTCAAATGAGATGAACAACTGTGAGGCTTTACAATGACCTGGAGTCCTTTGAAGATAAAAAGCCAACGACAACGCACGCTTGCAGTCAAGAGCGTGCAGAATTACTTCCACTCAAGATGCATACAGTTTAGGAAAGAAGACTGGAAGATTAATCAACTGGTTTAAATGAAAAGAGACACCATCTTTGTCAAAGTGTGGGTGAGTCTGAAGGACGACTTTGTCATAGTGGAAGCAGGTACGGGAGGGGGGAGGTCCACCCCCAGAGCCTGAAGCTCACTAATGCGTCTAGCTGAAGTGAGGGGAATTAGGAAGATTACCTTCCAAGACAGGAACTTTAGGGAGGTCGTGGCCAATGTTTCAAAGGGCAGCTTGAGAAAGCTGCACTAGAATGACTATGAGATCCCAAGCCAGAAGAGGTGGCCTGATGAGCGGTTTGGACAGCAGGAGACCTCTCTGAAACGTGCTACTAGCAGATGTGAGGAAATGGGCTGTCTATCCAGTAGGTGGTGAGAGGCCACAATGGTACTGAGGTGGACTCTCACTGAGTTGGTCTTTAGACCTGCTGGTGAAGGAGGTATTGTAGGAGCGACTCCACTGGAGCAGAAAAGAGATTGAGATCTTTCTGAGAACACCAGAGAGAGTATCTACACCACTTGAAAGTGTATGAAGGTCTGGAGGAGGACCAATAGGATCTCCTTAACCTCTTATGGAAGGCGAAGGCCCTATAATGCTATGCTCTCAACAGCCTAGCTGTGAGGCGGAGAGACTGTGGATTGGGATGGAATAGCAAGCCGTCGTCCTGGGAGAGGAGATCTGGTGCTGATCCCAATCGCAGAGGCTGAGTCAGAGTCAGACATAACAGTGGAAACCACGGCTGCCGGGGCCAGTGAGGGGCTATAGGAATCATGGAGCCCTTGTTGGACTGAAGCTTGGAAAGCATCTTGAGAATGAGGGGTACAGGAGGGAAAGCATAAAGCAGACCCTGCCCCCAGTGTAGGTGGAAGGCATCCAACTGCAGGTTGCTGGATTTCAGCGTCCTTGTGCAAAAGCGAGGAAGCATGGCATTCTGCGGAGTAGCAAACAGATCTATGTCTGGAGGTCCCCAGGTCTGAAAGATGTAGAACGTAGTGTCCGAATGGAGAGACCATTTGTGAGGAAGAAGGATGCAACTCAGCTTGTCTGCCAAGACAATGAGCTCCCCCGGGAGGCACACCGCTCAGAGGTGTATTTGATGAGAAATGACAAAGGAACACAGGTGAAGAGTCTCCTCGCAGAGGAGCCATAAGCCTGTTCCTCTCCATTTGTTCACACAGAACATGGCGACCTGATTGTCCATCCTGACTAGAACCTGTTGTGCCCTGAGGTGGTGTTGAAACACTTGGAGGGCATTTGAGATAGCACAAAGATCCAGAAGATTGATTTGGAGATGTGAATAGTGCGTTGTCCACAGCCCCTGTGTAGACAGGTTGCTCAGGTGTGCTTCCCAACCCAGTTTGGAGGCATCTGTCGTCAGGGTATATTGAAGTAGAGGCATCTGAAAAGGTGACCCGATGAGCAGATTTTCTGGAGACCACCACCACTGAAGGGATGTGGTGTTAGAGTGGCAGTGACCTGGATCATGTCCTGGAGACGGCCAGAGACCTGCGTCCATTGGAAGGAAACGTCCATTGAGTTATCCACATATTTAATTGGGCATATGGAACAACATGTACTGTAGAAGCCATGTGCCCGAGGAGCTGCAGAATTTCACTGGTGATCAGACAGTCCCGGTGGAGCGTCTGGGATACTAGTTTGATTAGACGGGTACAGCAGGGTTGGGGCAAACACACCCTGGACTGTTGGGTGTCTAGTAGGGCTCCAATGAACGCTAACTTGAGCTGGAGCGAGCTGGGATTTTGGAAAGTTTATGACAAATCCCAAGTGTTGTAGTACATGATGGTACAATGCAAGGAAAGCTGTAACTCCTGGGAGGTGTCTGCTTTTATGAGACAATCGTCTAAGTAAAGGAAGATGAGTAACCCCAGAGACCATAGGTATGCGGCCACAACCACCATGCACTTTGTGAAGACTCTTGGGGTAGAGGCGAGTCCGAAGGGAAGTACTCTATTATTGATAATGTGTTCCCTGAAAGATGAAGCGTAGATATTTCCTGTGTCCTGGATGGATGAGAATATGTGTGTATGCTTCTTTTAGATCCAGAGAATAGAACCAGTCCTGACTCTGGAGATAGGGAAGAAGAGTCCTGAGAGAGATCATCTTGAATTTTTTGCGGACTAGAAACTTGAGGTTTCTGAGGTCCAGAATAGGCTTGTATATTCCAGTTTTCTTTGGAACGAGAAAGTATGGAGAATAGAAACCCATTCCCTGCTGGGATGTCGGGACATTCTCTATGGTGCCTTGAGACAGAAGAGAAGATACCTCCCATCCTGTAGGAGAGCAGTGAGTGGGGGCATCCATAGGTCATAGGGTCTGAATTTCCACATCAGAAGGACCAGACCTGCTGCAAAAAAGAATTCTGGGGAGGACAAGAAGCTCTCCTCTTGTAAATGACCCCCCCAACACTAGGGGGCACAGCCACTACAGACCACCTAGAGGACGATGAGTGGCTCACAGCACAGTGACTGGATCCTCCGGCCAGCTGGATATCCTTACCCATAGTGAGAGAACTCAAGGAGTAGGACAACAACCACCGTGGAAGAGGAACTTTATTAGTAATAGCGAGGTTAGCCCGACATCTGTTTCGGCTGGAAGCCTTCTTCAGGGGAGCAATAACCTCAACTAGTATGTAATGAGAACTATAAAAACCATTAGAGACGCATTCAAGTACAAACAAACGAAGGAAAGCATAGCTACTCATCTGTAACAGGTGATATTCAGGAACAGCAGGAATTTCATCTTCACATATGGGTTACATTGGTACCAATGGAACCCACGCAGGCATGCTCCCCAGCGTCCAATAGGAAAGCTTTTGGGAGCATCCCACTGCGCCTGCGCTGCTGCCTTCCTGCCTTTGTGACTCTCCCTTCTCAGTTGAGTTTGTAGCTGAGATAAAAGGAGAGAGAGAGAATCCTACAACTTCTAGGGGAGGAGGGTGGGTTGTGAAGATTAAATTCCTGCTGTTCCCAAAGATCACCTGTTACAGGTGAGTAACTATGCTATCTCTAGGAACAAGCAGGAATGTAGTCTTCACATATGGGGCTCCCTAGCTCCCAGATGCCAGAGAAATGTCCCCAGAATCAGTAGATTTGCCTCAGAGCAGGCCTCAAGAGGGCATGGATCCTTCATGGATGTCTGGCATCAAAACATTCCAGGATGGAGGGTAAGAGTTGCCCTTAGTCTGAAAGAGGTGCTGGAGTACCGCCTGACCAAACATGGCATCCCGATCGGAGTCCTTGTCAAGACCGTAATGAACCACAAAGGTATGTACTGAAGACTATGTGGCTGCATGGTAAATTTCATCAATGGCAACAGAACTTAGGTTTGCTGTGGATGCAGCAATGACATGAACGTTATGGGCAGTGACATGACCTTCAAGGGATAATCCTACCTTATCATAAGCAAATGAAATGCAATCTGCCATCCATTTAGAAAGGGTACGTTTGGATACTGGCAACCCCAAGTGACTGGGATCAAAGGAGATGAGTAACAGAGCCTTTATGGTGCTCAGCAGTCCTTTGAAGATAGAAGGCTAAGGCCCATTTACAGTCAAGGGTATGGAGGGTTGCCTCTGCCCTAGAGGAATGTGGTCCAGAGAAAAAGAAGGGACGGTAAACAGACTGATTGAGATGGAAAGGAGACATCACTTTTGGCATGAAATAGGAGCGAGTCCTAAGGACTACCTTATCATGGTGGAACCAGGTATAAAAGGCAGGTCTGCCACTCACACCTGAAGTTCACTGATGCGTCTAGCTGAAGTGAGAGCAACAAGGAAGATGACCTTCCAAGAGAAACTTTGGTGAGGTTGTGGCTAAGGTTTAAAAGGTGGCTTAAAGAGCTGTCCTAAGACGACATTAAGATCCTTTGCCACCGGTGGTGGCCTGATGGGAGGCTTGGTCAATAAAAGCCTTTTCATGAAACGTGTTACAAGCAGGTGTGAGGAGGCAGGCTGCCCATCCAAGGGATGGTGAGAAGCAGCAATTGCACTGAGGTGAACCCCCATCGAGTTCATCTTGAGACCAGAGGACGAAAGATGGAGGAGATACTGAAGATTTTTCACAGGAGCTGAGAAGGGATTAAAATCCTTCTGGGAACACAAAGTGGAGAAACTATATCACTTGAAATCATTGGAACGTCTGGTAGATGGTTTCCTTGAGGCTAGCAAGATCTGCTTCACGTCTTGAGGAAGTTAAGACCTTGCAACACTATGCTCTCAGCAGCCAAGCCATGAGATGGAGAGACTGCAGATTGGGATGGAGAAGCATTCCATCCTCCTGTGAGAGGAAATCGGGAGCTGACCCAAGACTCAGGGGGAGAGTCTGGGACAGATGTAGTAGGAGAGGAAACTATGGTTGACGCGGCCAGCATGGGACTATGAGAATCATGCAGCTCCTGTCTGCTTAAAGCTTGAAAAGCGTTTTGGGAATCAGGGGTATGGAAGGTAAGGCATACAGGAAATCCTGACCCCAGTGAAGGTGGAAAGCATCTACCTGTTGGAAGCTGGACATCGGGGTTCAGGTGCAAAAACGAGGTAGTTTGGTATTTTGCGGAGTGGCAGAAAGGTCTATCTCCGGAGCTCCCCAGGTCTGAAAGATGTTGGAAATTGTTTCCTGATGGAGCATTCGTGTGGAAGGAGGATCCAACTAGATCTGTCTGCTAAGATATTTTGTTATCCTGGCAGATACACTGCTTGGAAGTGTATTCGATAAGCAATGGCAAAGGACCAAAGATGGAGAGCCTCCCTGAAAAGGGCCCAAGAGCCTTTCACCGTCCTCGAGTTCCTCGGTATCCAACCCCAGATCCAGCCCCAACTCCTCTGTCTCCGGCCAATCAGACACGGGTGTTTGGTCTTCCAAAAGCTTGGCCTTCTTGGCTGGTCCGGGACCCGAGATCTCTCCCTTCTGCAAGGAGAGCCTACCCACACCAGCCCCCACTGACAAGGGTCAGTTGTGACCCCCTGCTGGTGTAAGCAGAAGGCCTGGTGCAGTAATAGCACAAATTCCAGCAAGAAACCCCTCAACGCCAATCCTCTCAGACTCTGGGAAGATGAAGGACCAGGAACTGGCGGAACAGAGTCCCAAGGAGAGGAAGGAGCCTCCAAAAGGTGGGGGGGGGGGGGGGCGCGGGGAGTCTCCGCAAGCACCGGAGCCCCTTGAGATCCACGGGATCCTGGGACTTCTCCTGCAACACCTGTTCCATGTCGGCTGCCTGAGAAGCGCAGCCGCAGCACACCCCAGTGTCTGATACAGCTCCTCGCCGGCTACCGCAAATGAGACACAGCGAGCGTGCAGGCATTGGTGAATTTGTCCCTCAAGACTGTAATCCCTTTCCTAAATCCAAATAATAAATCTGGGAAAGGAAAACAAAAAGGATTTTCTTCTCTTATATCCTTTTTTTTTTTTTTTTTTTTAATGAGTAGAGCTGTGCCTCACCATTGCCAATAAGTAAAAAAAAAAAAACTAAACTAAACTAACTAAACTAAATAAAACAAAAAGGGAAGATGAAGCAGCATTCCCATGGCCCGGGATCGCCGATTGCAGTGAAGAGAGCCGCAAAAACAATCGCCGATGAAAAGCGCGGGAACAAGGCCCACGAAACTCCTGTAAGCTGCAGGCCGCCGCAATCAACACGATGCGCCAACCTACCGCTTGAATTTGAGCCGGCTCACCTCCTGCCTTCTCCCTCCTTCAGCCTTCCTACCTTGCACCACTGCCAGGGAGAAACGGCGACACAGGAGCCACAGAATCAGGCCTGAACACCTCACGCTCAGCCTCTTTTGGCTTCAGCGCAGTGGGAGGAGGCAGGAGCACTGAAGTCAGCTCACACAGTAGAGACGGCAGCTCCTCACCCACTGACGGGATCAGGAGCCGCCAAAGCCCCAGGAGTCCGGCAACTGCGTGAAGCTCTGTTAAGTCTTCGAGGAGAGAGAGGGAAGGCACGTTAATTAAGATGGTATCATAAGCCTTTTTTTTTTTTAAACAAAAAACCCGACAAGAACTTAATGAAGCCAATAGTAAAAACAAAAAAAACACTCCTTATTTGTTCCTGCGGTGAGTCCCGAACCCAGGCTCACAACGTCCTCCAGCTGCTTGGAGATTGAGCAGCCAGTGGATTAGTACTGGTGATGTCAAGAATGTGATATGCTCAGTCTCCAAGCTGCTAGAGGGGGTGCACTACCCAGAGGTTCAGGACTGGACTGAGGGACGATAAGGAAATGTCCTTTCCACATGCAAAAGAATTCTTCTGTCTAGTCCACTGCTTTCCTTAAAGTACTCTACTCCACGGAATCACTCTCCACTGTCTAATTCCATAACTATCGTACCAAATGAGATCAGAATACTTGCTAAAACCCTGAAAAGGAAAAACAGGCATAATAGAAGATAATGAATTGAAAAATTCCCTTCCCCTAACACACCACATGAACCCTTTGTAATCAGAAAACAACAAAGTTTTATAGGGAGACTTGTCTCTAGTCTGATACCAAATAGCACATGGTCCACAAACAGTGCCGCAGTGGAGGAGACTCTGGGAGGCAATGTTTCCAAATGAGTTTGTTTTTGCGTATACCATGACAGTAATGAGCCTCGAGCCAGATATTTAAAAAAAGCCGAGCTCTTAATTTAGGCTCCTAAATGTGTGTCCTATTTTCAGACACACTTAGAAGCCTAAGGGCCCCTTTAACTAAAACTTAGTAGATGCTGTCTGTTGCATGGCCCATTTTATTCCTATGGACTGTGTGACAGATAACTAGCACTTAGCTTGTGTGCTAAAGGGGTCATAGGTTTTTGCTGAAAATGCATCTTAATTAAGGAACTTAAAGTTTATGCTTCTAAATTTAGTCCTACCATTCATTTGCCTATATTTATGAGCCTAAAATAGGTGACTAGTGTTGAAAATCAATGCTAAGCTCATAACTTCTTTCCCCTGCCCTACATCAACTCCCATTGTACCCCACATTGTATGCTTCTAAATTTAGGAGTTTAATGGACTTTAAAAAAATCTTTAGGCACTCAACCCTAGTAAATTCTCAAAGAGACGAATTTAGGAGGATAACTCAAAGTTAGGGGCATAAACCCTTCAAATATTGGGCCCCTCATTCCTAAGCCAGGGTACGTGAAGTATGATCTGTCTCTCAAACTTACTGCTAATTCTTGCCATAGTACTTGCATCATCCCAAAGAGAGCCTCCTTTGGAGTTTATAAGATGTAACATGTACAGGCAATTTATCAAGGTGTGCTTGAAAATTTTTAATCAAGTCTGTGCCACCCAACACAATGAGAAATATTTCTGTATGAGAGTCTGATCTTCTGAGCCAAGCGCATCTCACTCACAGGGAATATCCTTAAAACAGCACTACCCAGCAAAAATATCACCACACAACCAGCTGATACCATTCAAGCCTATTTGTCACACCGTAGTATACACAAATCTTGCTCCACCTTTTGGGAACCTGACAGGTACCTGTGACCTGGAATGGCTACTGTTGAAAACAAGATACTGGGCTTTATGCACCTTTAGTCTGATCCAGTATGGTATATCTTATGTTCTTTTTTGCCACAAGAAGCCAATGTAACTGGCAAGTCAGGGGACCCACTACCTTCTTGTCTGTCAATTAACCAATTTTCAGTACGGTCTCATTAGCACCCACCACCAGATCATTGAGCTTATTAATAAGCCTCCTATGCAGTACACTATCAAAAGCATGACGTTCACTGGATGTGGTTTAACTCTGATGTAATTCTCTAGCCACTGTGGCAAGGTCATCTATCCTGAGTATGGAGGAGGTGAGAAACGTAAAGAATTCACCCTAGTAAAGGGTCCCCTTTTAGGAGTGCAGGGTGAGAAAGCCACAGCCACACCTAAGAACCAGGAAAACCCCAGCTGAAACAGGTTTCATGCAGTGTCTAATAGAGAAAGAGGGAGAGATTACGGGCACGAGGTCCAAAACCCTTACTTCAACAAGTTCCCTGATTACTCAAATACCAGAAGGCAGGGGGATTGCCAACACCTGGGAAGGAAAGAGGTGGGGCTAGAACCCTGGAGGTATAAGCCTATGCTAGAATATACAGACAGAGAGAAAGGAAGAGAGAAAGGAGGAGAGGGAGGAGAAGGCAGAGACCGGAGAAGAGAAGGAGGTAGAGAAGGTGCTGACTCATGCAGAAGAGCCGAGCTACCAGGAGCTGAGAGGGCTGAATTCCCTGCAACAGGTTTGCAGCAGAGCTTGGAGCAAGGACATTCAGAGCACCGGAGAGGTTGTCAGCTGAACAGTCTCACAAGAAAAATGGTTAAATTCACTCGGTTAAATTTGAAACTTATCTTTTTGTTCTATTTCTTAATTATTTCATTCTTTTATTATTTTTTCTTCTTTTGCCAACGGTCTCAGATAAACGGCTTTGCTTGACACACTTTATGGGTAATGAAACTCGCCCAATGTAGTGTCCGTTCACATCAATGACCTTAGGCATATACTGTTTTTCCAAAATGTTTAGCTATTGCGTTGCACTGTTATATAGATAAACATTTAATTTTTCTTAAAAAGGTTTGCATTTCAATCACCACGCCACTTATCTTATGCGGTATGGTGTCTCTACTTTCCCCTATTGAATTTGTTGGAAAAAACCCCAACGCCTCAATGTTCTAAGCGCTCTGGCATTTCTCCGATGTGGGTTTATCAAGGGGATCAACAAACTGCTTCTCCTGGGGACGTCTCATTAACCAGTTTCATTTTCTTCAGTATTCTTGTCAGGTATTCTATGGCAACATAAACAAAAGTCCATAATTCAATACTATGATCAGTTTTTTAATTATCTCTTATATATATCCACACATCACAACTTTGCCACCCAGTTACCTTCGATGACGTTTCGGCGCTCTTTAACTTTCGCCGGTCCTAATCGCTGTTTTTCATTATTGAGCTCCTAAAAAACGCCACGCATGAGTACCGATTTTAAGTTGAAACCTCTCTCATTGGAATCATTTCATTGGATTAGATGACATTAGATGTTCCATCATTGTATACTAGTATACCACAACATGCAGCATATACTATTGTACAGGAAGTGTTGAAGGATAGAGGAGATTTATCGTATGAACAGAGCACATTTTTGCATCAATTGACCGAGCTTACTCTTTTTGAGAATTTCTTCATGTTTGAGAAACATATATACCATCAAATCGCAGGAGTGGCCATGGGAGCCACCTGCGCTCCCTCAATAGCTAATTTTTATATGAGTGCTTTCGAAAAGCAGTTCTTGTCAATGTCTCCTTTTTTTGAGAATATAAAATCATGGCACAGATATATAGATGACATCTTTATGCTATGGCAAGGAAATCCAACTGATATCCACATGTTTGTTGATTGGCTAAACACTTGTGATAAGAATTTAACATTCACTTTTGAGAGTCATGATCAACAGATTACTTATCTAGATATATTGATAAGTAGAGGTTCAGATAGTTGGGAAACTACAGTGTTCCAAAAATCCACTCATAGGAATACATTTCTACATTACTCAAGTGCTCATCCGACAGGTCTGAAGGACAATCTTCCCATATCACAGTTTTTAAGATATAGAAGAAACTGTTCCACAACAGCAGAATATAAACAAGCTTCAAAATATTTGAAGAAAAGTTTTTTGAGAAGAGGATATCCACAACAGATAATTCAACGTGCCTATCGTCAGGCACTGTATAACAATAGAGATCTATTATTGATTTCAAAAGACAAATCTGCTATGGAGATGGATGTTCAGAAAGTTAATTTAGTAACTACCTATTCACCATTGAGTACAAAGATCCAAAATATTTTGAAAAAGCATAAATCAGTTTTGGAAGTAGTACCTGGGCTGCAAGATAAAACTGTACGATGTGTTTGGAAGAAAAGCAGGAGTCTGAAGGAATATCTGTCCCCTACAGTATTACGACCATTGAAATGGGTTCCTGAGAGTACGAAAGTAGGACGGCATGAAAAATGTGGCCATTGTAGCATCTGCTCTGTTACATTGGAAATTTCCGAGTTTGAACATCAAGGAGAGACCTACCATTTACGGCATTTAACAAATTGTGAGTCAACGTCGGTAGTATATGCAATTCGGTGTCCCTGCTCTCTCTTATACATAGGGAAAACTAATCGTGCCTTTAAGATTTGGCTGAAAGAACATGAGAGCAGATTGAGATGTCGACATATAGAAGCCCCGATTGTACAGCACTGTCTCACTTTAGGACACAGCTTTGATATGTTACAATGTTGGTGTATTGAAGCAGTACGACAAGGCTTACGAAATAAATCACAGGAGCAAACATAACTTTATCGAGAGCAGTGGTGGATACATCGATTGAGATCAGTTCAACCAGAGGGGTTGAATGTAAGCCTTGATTGGCTAGCATGTATCCACTAAACTCCAATGAAATGATTCCAATGAGAGAGGTTTCAACTTAAAATCAGTACGCATGCGTGGCGTTTTTTAGGAGCTCAATAATGAAAAACAGCGATTAGGACCGGCGAAAGTTAAAGAGCGCCGAAACGTCATCGAAGGTAACTGGGTGGCAAAGTTGTGATGTGTGGATATATATAAGAGATAATTAAAAAACTGATCATAGTATTGAATTATGGACTTGTTTATGTTGCCATAGAATACCTGACAAGAATACTGAAGAAAATGAAACCGGTTAATGAGACGTCCCCAGGAGAAGCAGTTTGTTGATCCCCTTGATAAACCCACATCGGAGAAACGCCAGAGCGCTTAGAACATTGAGGCGTTGGGGTTTTTTCCAACAAGTTCAATAGGGGAAAGTAGAGACACCATACCGCATAAGATAAGTGGCGTGGTGATTGAAATGCAAACCTTTTTAAGAAAAATTAAATGTTTATCTATATAACAGTGCAACGCAATAGCTAAACATTTTGGAAAAACAGTATATGCCTAAGGTCATTGATGTGAATGGACACTACATTGGGCGAGTTTCATTACCCATAAAAAAGTGTGTCAAGCAAAGCCGTTTATCTGAGACCGTTGGTAAAAGAAGAAAAAATAATAAAAGAATGAAATAATTAAAAAATAGAACAAAAAGATAAGTTTCAAATTTAACCGAGTGAATTTAACCATTTTTCTTGTGTGATTGTAGTTCACTCTTGACAGAGACCTTATAAAGTTTTTTAGCTGAGCAGTCTGACCGGGTGTGTGAGTCAGAACCCATGCAGCTGGGAGAGCCAGTGGCAGAGTTGGGGGAAGACGACATCCTTATGGATTGCTCTCTGTGCCAAGCTTTAGACATGAAGTCTTGAGGAAAAGCCAGCCCTGAACGAATTATCCTCCTTGAAAAGGTAACCATAAGAAACAGGCAGTGTGGTGGTAAATTCCCCATATGTTTTTAAAAGAGAAGTTTACTGAAGTATAAGGATAAGCAGGAAGCTGTGATTCATGCTTGTTATCCACCTGTGGTTTGAACTGCATAAGTAAAGGGCGGTATATCAAATGCCTAAACCATAACCATAACTGTGAAATGGCAAGAAGCCAATTTACCTGCTAGAAGAGTTTTTCTTTGCTCCTCTGTTATGTGAAAAGCCTGTTGAGAGTTTTTGATGGCAGTCTGAATGTTTACTTCTTGTTTTGAGTTCAGTTGTATCTGAAATGCAGCCTAGAAGGAATTGAGGCTGATAGAAGCCAAACTGCCACAGAAGATTAAGCTTGTTTGGACTTTATGCTGTAATTAGCAAGGACAAAAAGGAAGGGGGCAGCCTTCCTATCAAAGGCTGTGCTTCTGAAAGTAAGAAGACTTTAAACAGACATTTTTGGGTTCTTTTGTTTACTTTGCCAACCATCTGCTGTACCTTGAGCAAATCCTACAGAAATAATCCTGTATTTGGAACTTTGAATCTTTTTGTGTGAAATAATTTTTCTGTTATATGCCTTACCTCGGTGGCCTTAACTACAACTTTCTACCTGAAGCACAAACACATCTTAGCAGTACTACATTTCCCAGAAGACACCACAAGGAAACAGGCTGCTAAGGCTGATAGGAGAAGGTTCCTCCAATAACCACGCCCCTCTAAAACTAGAGGCGAGTGGTGAGGGCGTTGACACCACACAATTGAAGAAATAAGATTTATCTGACACAACCTCCCTCTCGTGAAATCATGCTACCTCAGATCCTGCAATCTACTGAACTGAAGATATTTCATTACTGTCTCCTAGAATAGAGTTTCCATTAATTTTGTGCACTCATCCTTAAACAGATCAAACTGTAAAGCAGAAGATATATTGATCTGATGTAAGAAAAATGTTGAATAATCTATTTACTTCTTACCTGTGATTAATCAACCTCAGAGATGTACAACTTTGACAAGCACGTTTTCCAAAGGTAACTGTAAGAGGAAATAAAAATTAATTTACAGATAAAAACATCCGACAAAGAAAGATTATAGAACTTCCCCCCCACACACTTTATTATTATTAATTTTTTTGTTGTTGTTTTTGTTTTTTTTAGTATGGCAGGATATATATTTATATAGTATTTTTTAATCTATAGCATATTCCTTTTTTTCTGTTTTTAGTTCCTTAGTGTTGTGGTTTCATTTATGATCTGCATAGCATAGTACAATGTTGTGGTATCATGAAGCTGTTTCTTAGTATAGGTGGTGTCCTTGAACAAACTACTGTCTCTTGTTGCTGCTCTTGAGATTATTTGCAGTTAAATTTTAGGCATAGCTAGATTTTATTTATTTAGTATCTACATTATCTTGGTTGCTCTACCTATTTTTGATGACTGAACAATACAGCAGTGCTGCATTAGGAACTATACCCATACTGGGGCACCTTGTACGTTTCTTTTGAACTCTAGTATGCTTATGTTTAGTACCACTGCTTGATGGCCGGCTTGGTTTGTCAGCGTCGGGGAAATTTTAGACTTAGCACTAGGTCTGCTGCGCTTTTCCGTGGTTACTAGTGCTTTTGGCTATCCTAGTTTTACAGATATAATCTGGCTTGAATACTCACCAAACACATTATTCAAATTTTTGCGTTTCTTCCATATTTGTCTAGCATATTGCTATTGTCATCGTTGTTTCCAACTACACATATTTTAGTTTTTACAGACATAGGGGACCTATTAAACATTACTAACATTAATTTTAAAACAACTTTCTGATTAGTTTATACAAATGTTTTCCCTTTGATCCTTTTCTAGAGCCTATTTACGGTTCTTCAAAAGAGTACTGGCTCTTGCGTCCAGCCAATAATTTACTGGTGATTCACTGCAACGCTATGGCGGTTTTTCAGCCTTTGGTTGGGTGAGTTTACATAGCTTTTTTCTAATGTATTTACGTTCTTGTACATGTACAGAATCTACTTACATGAAAGTTTAATTGTTGCCAATAAATTGCATCTGTCCTCCAGGCTGCTTCCTTTCCCCCTTTTGGTGTCCGTTTGTTATACTTGACGGATCTCTTGTAATTCAATCAACATCTATTTTATGCTCTAGAGTAGGCAGTAAGTCTATTAAGAAGGATGTTTGAATGACACAGAAGGTATTCTTAAATATAAAATGAATGTTCTCAACACGGTTCTCCTTTTGGCTCACTGGCTATGCGTTTTGATATGCTTTCACAGATATACATCTTTCCATTTAAAACACTGCATAGTGTAGCTTTACATTTCCATCTATTTAAATACTACACAGTGTGGCTTTGTAAGTACATATTATTGTTGGTTTAGGGTCCTATATGTATTTGGCTCCTCCTCATCTCTCTGCACTGTCCCTTAGGGTCCATACCATGGGTTTGGCACTGTATGTTTTTATTCCCTAACACAAAATTAGGGTTTTTTTAAATGTTTTATGCTCCACCTTATATCTTTTATACATCCTCGTCACATGGTTTTATATTTATTTTATGTATTATAAAATATGTTTTACTGTCTTTGTTTTTATTTGAGGTTTTGTGCACCTGAAGAAGGTATTTGCCGAAACGTGTAGGGGATTTTTTTTAATAAAGCACTTGTGACAACCATACATACTTCGCTTTGCTGTGTCTTAGTTGTTCCCTTGCGAGTGGAAGGACAGACTAGATAGGCCATGTGGTCTTTTTCTGTCATCATGTTTCTATGTTTCTACGAGTGTCCTCGTGTATTCCATATTCACATGTTCCATGTACATTAGCATTCAATCTGTTACATGTAAACCACCCTTGACACTTTGAAAAGCAGTATATAAACCAGCTAACTAAACAAACATATATACATACATACATATGGGAATCCCTAGCTACAGGCTGTCTCAAAAGAAAAAAAAAGCTATTAATGTCGCAACAAGCTGACAGAAACTGAAGAATTGTTTTTGTTGGCAACAGGCCTTTTCAGTGTTTGCATTTTTTTATATGTATCTATATACTATTCATTTTTTTTTTAGAGGCAGTCTGAACAGAAAAGAATGGCCTATATGGGAATGGAGTTGGGTTCTAAAACACAAATAGATTCCAAAGACCAGATTGGCTGAAATTAGTGTCATGTCAGGAGATCCTCGCCAAACAGTAGTGCGATGTGAACGTATGAAGAGAGGTCCAGGTCCAGGTCGCAGCTCTGCATCTCTCTTCCATGGAGACTGACTTCAGTTGGGCCACCAACCAAAGGCATAGTTTGGGGGGGGGGGGGAATGCTGTAGGCATTAATGGTGAATTTGTCCCTCTGCCGGTATGATTTCCTTACCCTTTGCCCTTGAAAGTAAGAAGGCAAACTGTACAGATGCACTAACGTTGCCATAGCTCAGACATTATGCGCCATGACATGACTCAAGTACCAGACCTGTCTGGGCATAAGCGAAAAGATGCAGTCCACTAGCCAAAGTGAAAGTGTGCATTTGCTCATGGCAGCCCTCGCTCTGTTGGGGGTCAAAAGAAAAAAAAAGCTGGGTGGACTTTCAAGTGCTTTAGTGCACTCTAGAAAGAAGGCCAAGACACTCTTGTAGTCCAACATGTGCAGTACGCTTTTCCCTATGTGGGCATGGGGTCTTGGGAAAAATGTCAGGATGGCTGGTTAAGGTAGAAGTCTGACACCACTTTTAAAAGGAATTTAGAAGGAAGAGTACACTGTACCACCCTATTGTGAAAAAAAAAACTTAACATAAGGTGGATTAACCACTAGAGCTTGGAGCTCGCTAACTCTGTGTGATGAAGTAACCGCCACCAAAAATAGGACCTTCCAAGTCAGGAACATCAAGCCACAGGTATTTAGTGGCTCAAAAGGAGCTTTCATCAGCTAAGTCAAAACCATGTTGAGATTCCAATATACTGCAAGCAACTTTAGGGAGGACGACTTCAATAGACGCATGCCCCACATGAAACAAAAAAATAGTCTGTAGAGAAATGGGTTTCCCTTCCACACAGTAGTCTTGAAACCAGACTACAGTTTTTGTGTAGGACAGGAAACAGGATCTAGGGCTTAACCCTCACAACAGAAGACAAACCTCTGCCATTTGATCCTATAAGATCTCCTAGTGGAATCTCTTCTGGAAGCCAAGAGGACATTGGCCACTCCAACTGTTCAAAGAGTTGGAATTCTAGCATCTCAACATCCAAGCTATGAGGACTAGGGACTTGACCTTGAGATGCATAAGTCTTCCCTGATCCTATAAAATCAAGGTTGGAGAGTTGCCCGGACATATGGCTTTCCAGATAAACAAGTCTTGGAGAAGGGCAAATCACAGAGGCACCATGATTCTCATTGCACCACCTTGGCCCAGGAAGCTGTCATGTTGGGAATTTCAGGATAGTTTTTGCTATTAGAGAAATAGGTGGATACACGGATACACACACACAAAGGCCCATCCCCCCCATGGAGGAGGAAAGCATCAGAGGCTACTTTTCTGCATGCACCTACTCTGAGGCAACACTGAGAGACTTACTTGTTTTGAGGAGTGGCAAAGAGATCTATTGAGGGTATGCCCCACTCTCGAACAATAATCAACACAACCTCGTTGTCCAGAGTCCATTTGTAAGGGTAAAAGACTTGATTCAATGTGTCTGCCAGAGTGTTGTTCTCTTCACCAGATATGTGGCTCTGTGTCTCATCCTGTGAGATATGGCAAAGTTCAACAGTCTGACGATCTCCCAACACAGGAGGTGCAAGCCCATTCCTCCCTACTTGTTAATGTAGAACATGGCAACCTCATTGTCTGTTTGAATCATTACAATTTGGTTGGCCAACCGATCCCCGGAAGTCTTTAGAACAGTCTCAATTACTCAGCTCTAGGTAATGGACTGATGGAAACTCCCAAGAGGACCATAACTTCTGGGTAAAACCCATGTAGATTAACTCCCCTGCCCAGCTTCGACACATCTGTCAGCAGTAGTTTTTAGTAAGGTGTTTTCTGAAAGGATAGCCCTTGGCCACATTAGAGAGAAGCATCCACCAGGAGAGAGACTCCAAAAGGGGCTTGCTGACAGATGACGTTGTTGAGTCTGTGGGTGGACTGGATTCACTAGGTACTCAGAGTTCACTGAGATTGCCACAAATGAAGACATGCCATGGGAGTGACGAACTCTGGAAGCCATGTGGCCCAACATCTTCAACATGATTCCCAAAAAATACTTTCTGATTCCTTTAAAACTTCTCCTACTTGCTGCACCAAATAGGTGAGCCTCTTGTCAGGAAGAAAGACACAACTCTGGTGAAAACCTAACAGGGCTCCAATGACTTCATTTATTTATTTATTTATTTACATTCTCTTATATACCGCGCTATTCTGCATCAGTGCGGTTTACATTGAACAAACTGAAATTACATTGAACATGGCATTATAACTTGGAGATAACTATTTTACAGGGAACATGGGCTATGGAGGGTTAAGTGGCTTGCCCAAGACCACAAGGAGCACCTGTGGGACTAGAAACCCCAGTCCTTCTGGCCCAAGGTTGCTGTCCTCTAGTGGGATTTGAACCCCCGACCTTCCGGCCTGAAGTACCTTGCCCCAACCACTAGGCCACTCCTCCACTTCAATCATTGTAACGAGTTTTACGGACTTGGGATAGTTGATGAGCCCTAGCAGTTCCAGCATCTGAATAGTAGTATGTACAAATTTTTTAACTCCTTCCTGAGTGATGCTCTTGATGAGTCAATGGTCCAAGTAGGGAAACACATGCATAGATATGCAATGATGATGGCTAGACATTTGGAGAAAACCTGAGGGACAGATGCAAGTCCAAAGAGCAGAATGCAATATCAAAAGTGGCATTTCCCTTTGACAAATCTGAGATATATCCCAGTCACAGGAAGTATCTTCTATGTGGGTGTAAGCATCCTGAAGGTCCAGACAACATAGTTGGTAAATCTCATTTTTGCAGAAAGGGGAGCAGGATGCTGAGAGAAAATATTCTGAACTTTTCCTATACGAGAAACATCTTCAGATTTAGGATTGGACATAATCTTGTTTTCTTTGGTACTAGGAAGCACCTGAAGTAAAACCATAGCCCTTTCTGCTCCAGTGGCAAGAGAGCTCAGTGGTGTTTCCCATGCAAAAGGTCTCAGGGGAGAATTTGGAAGGAATCTGAAGACATGTAATCTGTATCCGAAACAGAACATTTTTAGTACCCAGCTGTTGGAGCTTATGAGGGGCCAGCGAACTGTGAAGGTGGTAAGCTTCCCCCACAAGGAGAGTGTCCAACTCCAGTACTAGAAGATCATCTATGTTTTTGAGAAGCCAGCCAAAACCCCATCTCTGGTTTGGGCTGAGAAGCAAGTTGGGCCTTCTGAAGCCTCTGCTGCCTGGGATAGGAGCAAGGAGCCTGCTTGGAATGGGAAGAGTGAGGAGAAGGAAGGTACCTATGCCTACAGGAGTAGTAGAACCTCCTCTATCCTCTACTCTGGAACCTCCTGGAAAGGGAGGCTGGGTCAGTAGTGTGCCTGGAGAGAGTTTGCAAGGTATCACCATGCTGTTTGATCATGATAGCAGCCTGCTATATCTCGTCTTTGAAGAGATTCTCTCCATGACACAGCATGTCAGCAAGTTGCTCCTACATACTGGATTGTAAGTCTGAGGATCAGAGCCATGATAGTCTTCAGATGCCAATTCTCATTGCAGAAGCTCTCAATGCCTATTAAAAATATCAAAGATTGCTCAAACTGTATATTTTCTGCACTCCTTCCCTTGACCCACAAAAGCAGAATCAAGAAACTTTCTCTGGCTGTTCAAACACATCTTCTGTGAATGGTGTATTCCCATTTGTATATCTGTCAATCACAGGTGGTCTTTCTCCAGGATTTTCCTTAGTAAAAATAGAACAGAAGTATTTGTTCAGCATTTTTACTTTTTCAATGTCACTTTCCACGAATCCGTTCTCGGCACTTTTTAAGTCTTGTGATTCCACCTCCGATCTAATTCTTCTCCCAAATACACCTGAAAAAAAGTTTTGTCTCCATTCATCAGATCTTTAGCCATCTTTTCTTCTGCCTTGGATTTTGCTATCCTTATTTCTCTTTTTGTCCCTTTTAGCTTTATCCAGTATTCTGTTCTGTGTTCCTCTGAACTTCTGAATTGTGTGTTTTTTGCCTTTATTCGTGCAGCTATTTCTTTGGAGAACTAAATAGGTTTTCCTTTCCTCTTGCTTTTATTCACTTACGTTACATATGCATCAGTTGCCCCTTTTATTGTCTCCTTTAGTTTAGTCCACTGCAATTCCACTTCCCTTACCTCCTCCCACCCTGCCAACTCCTCCTTAAGGCACTTGGCCATTTTATTGAAGTCAGCATTTTTGACATCTACGACTCTGAGCTTGCTGTGATTGGACTTCGCCTTGGCTTTTATCTCAAACCACATCGCTGCTTCTCAAATGGGCACCCACCCGGACATTCGACATGCTCTCTGTTGGCGAGTACTAAATCCAGGATCAAACTTTCCCTGGTCGGTTCCATCACCATTTGTTATATCAATGCATCTTGGAAGGCATCTACAATTTTTTTACTTCTTTCCAGATTTGCAGAATGAATATTCCAATCCACATTGGGTAGATTAAAGTCACCCAATATAATCGCTTGCACCTTCATGACTACCTTTGCAATATCAATAATCAAGTCTTTATCCATTTCTTCGGTTTGAGTTGGAGGCCTGTAGATTACACCAGTATGGATGATAGTGCCATCTACTCTTGCCAATACTATCCACAGCGCTTCTTCTTTTCCCCACGTCCCCTGCATGTCATCAGCTTTAATGCTGCTTTTCACATATAGGGCTACTCCTCCTCCTTTTCTGCCTTCTCTCTCTCTTTTAAATAAATCATAGTCAGCTATGGATATATCCCATTCATGCATCTTGTTTAACCATGTTTCTGTAATGACCACAATGTCCAAGTCCATTTCCACCATTAGGGTTTCCAGGTCAGGAACTTTGTTGGCTAGGCTGCAAGCATTTGTACTCATTGTTTCCAGGATTTGTTGACTGGCTTGCTTGTATTTTGCATGGATTTTGTTCTGTATGCATCTTCCTTCTTGCCATTAGTGTGTGGGTTAATAGTGGGGCTGTTTCCAATGTCGTTATTTTTTTTGCTGGGAGTGACACCCTGAACTTGTTCTCCATCACCCCCTTTCCCTAGTTGTCTGCACCTCTCTTCATGACCCTTTGTTTTTGTCATCTATAAACATTAAAAAATATAAGGTAACATTTTGCTTACCAGTTAATGTCCTTTCCTCGAGTCCTGCTAGACCACTCCAGACAAGTGGGTTGTGTTCCCCTACCAGCAGAGTTGTAGAGACAAAGAACCAATTACATCACTCCCATACCTCTATTCACATCAGCCACCAGAGGTGCCTTTCAATATTCATCCCAAAGCATACAGGAAAAACATGGCAAGCCTCACACAACCACAACTGTGAGCAACAATGAGTAATCAATAGTCGAGAACTATGTACAGGAAAGCAAAAACAGAAGGTTGTTTGTAGAAGATGAACCTGCAGAGCCAAGTATAAAACATCATAACAGACCCAAAGTACCGCAGCAGAAGAGCAGGGCAAATACAGTTTCAGGGGCAGGCCCTGGATTGGTCTAGCAAGACTCAAGGAAAGGATATCAATTGGTAAGTAAAATGGTCACCTTCCATAGCATTCTGCTACACCAGTTCAGACAAGTTGGATGTACCAAAGCTACACCACCACTGGCTAGGATGATGACCCCTCCAATAGGTCTCTCTCTGAACGTTTACTGATGCATACTAAAGTTTATCGTTCAATACAAACAACTTTTAAAACTCTTCAAATCATGAGGTGAACTTTTTATCAGTAAAGACCACACTGAATGTAGCAATGGGCGCACTAAGGTCTCAGACTTAAAGCGGCACAAAATGCAGACTATTGTCTTGTCTTCTAGTGCCTTATAGCATCAATGACCATTAGTGTTCCAAACTAATGCTACTTTTTATTTCAAAACACAGCTCAAATGGAGATTGCTAAGTGTTCAATCGTATTCGTCTATCTCTTCTCACAGCATGATAATAAATATGCAATGCCACTTAGCTGTCTTCCAACCACAAGCTTCCTCTATGTCTTAGTAACGATCTCAAAAGCAGAATCAAGAAACTTTCTCTGGCTGTTCAAACACATCTTCTGTGAATGGTGTATTATCTACTCCATTCCCATTTGTATATCTGTCAATCACAGGTGGTCTTTCTCCAGGATTTTCCTTAGTAAAAATAGAACAGAAGTATTTGTTCAGCATTTTTACTTTTTCAATGTCACTTTCCACGAATCTGTTCTCGGCACTTTTAAGTCTTGTGATTCCACCTCTGATCTAATTCTTCTCCCAAATACACCTGAAAAAAAGTTGTCTCCATTCATCAGATCTTTAGCCATCTTTTCTTCTGCCTTGGATTTTGCTATCCTTATTTCTCTTTTTGTCCCTTTTAGCTTTATCTAGTATTCTGTTCTGTGTTCCCTCTGAACTTCTGAATTGTGTGTTTTTTGCCTTTATTTGTGCAGCTATTGGATGATGACCCAACAGCTCGCAAAACCCTTCAGCCAGATAGAGTGTTAGCCCGCGCATGGACATTCAAGCAATAATGCTTGATGAAAGTGGAAAGTGATGCCCATGTTGCTTCTCAACAAATGTCTGTAGGGGCCTCTGAGCTCCGTTTCACCCATGAGGATGCTTGTGCTCAGAAAGAATGGGTGTGCAAACCCTCCATAAATGGCTGGCTCTGCAACAGATATGCCGAGACAATGGTCCCGTTAATCCAGCACCTCAAAGTCGACTTGGCCGGATTTATGAAAAGAATTCATAACCTCCAAGTACCGAAGAAGCACCCTTCGGTCATCCACAAGGCAAAGATAATTATCCTTCTCCCGACAGGGCCCCTGAGAGAAAGGCGGCAGGCAGACCACCTGGTTCACCTGAAAGGGAGAAAGCACCATAGGCAAGAAGAAAGACACAGGCCAAATGGAAACAGCCTCCTTTGATAAAGACAGATAAGAATCTTGGCAAGACAGAGCCTGCAGCTTGGAAAACCACCTTGCAGAACAAATTATGACCAAGAAGACTGTCTTGAACGTCAAATCCTTCAAAGTAGCGTGCTTCAATGACTCAAAAAGGCACTGCCATCAGGGCCCTGAGCACCAGACCCAGATTCCAGGAAGGGATCACAGACCAAAGGGGAGGGCGCAGTTGCCAGTCCCCCTGAAGAAAGTGTGAGACATCCAGATGCAAGTCTAGAGACTTACCAGCCACCAGACCTCAGAAATAGGCCAAAGTTGCCACCTGAACTTTCAGGGAGGTAAGGGAAAGATGCTTCTCGAAGCCATCCTGTAGAAAGGCCAAGAGAGAAGACACCTTGGCTGCCTCAGGAGCTAACTGCCGTGCACCACACCAATGGTCAAAGGCACCATATCCGTACATATGCTAGCTTGGTAGATCTCTTCCTGGCACTGAGCAGAGTAGAGACCACCGCCAGAGAGTAGCCCTTACGTGCAAGCCGTCTCCTTTCAAGAGTCAAGCCATAATCAAGAAGGGAACCAGGTCCCTAGGACAATCAGTCCCTGCTGCAATAGGCCCTGAAATGGAGGCAACCGAAGAGGAAGCCCTTGCTGATGCTGTATCAGGTCTCTGAACCACACTCTCCACGGCCAATCTGGTGCCACCAGAAAAATTCTGCTCAGGTAGCGTGAGCAGGGGTCACAGAGGAAACACGTACAGCAGGTGCTGACTTGGCCAAGGCTGGGTCAGGGCGTCAACAGCCTCAGACCCCGTCTTCACGTGGCAACTGAAGAAGTGGCAACCTTTGGCACTGGAGCAGATTGCCACCAGATCATTTCAGGGCAACCTCAGCAGCGCAGAATCAACTGAATCACCTCCTGACTCAACTCCCACTCTCCAGGGTCCAGAGTGACGGCTGAGAAAGTCCACTTTCACACTGTCCACCCCAGCAACGTGTGAGCTGACAAGGCTATGGGGTTCTTCTCCACCCAGGCAAACAGCAGAGCCATCTCCAGAGCTACCCCGGCATTCCTCGTGCCACCTTGCCGATTGACATAAGCCACTGCCATGGCATTGTTAAAAACACTCAAACCACCCAGCCCTCAACCAGGGGCTGAAAACACAGAAGAGCCAACCTGCCTTGAGGTGATTTATGGACCATACTACTTCCTGCTGGTTCCAATGGCCCTGGGCTGTATGATCTTGGTAACGGGCACCCCAACATGAGACACTGGTATCCGTCGTCAGCAGGATCCAGGAGACATCATCCAACAGTTTGCCATTCCTGACATGACAGGCTGCTGCCAATTTCACAGATTGGTCTTCACCATTATCGGGAGTGGGAGCCTGTGCTCGAACTCCTGAGAACTCGAGAGCAACTGAGTCAACAAGGACCACTGGAGAGGCCGCATGTGAGCATGTGCCCACGGCACCATCAATATGGTTGCCGCCATCAATCCGAGGAGCTGAAGATAGTCCTAGACTCTGGGAGCCTGCTACACATAGAATAGCACCAGGCAATTCAACAGTTTTTTTACCTTCTCCTATGGCAGGAAACCTCTGCCCACTCGAGTGTTAAAATGTACTCCCAGCAACTCCAGGGGCTGGGAAGGCAACAGTTGACTCTTTTCCCGATTGATCACCCAGCCAAGGCTTTCAAAAAAAAAAAAAAAAAAAAAAAGACACCACTCAGGATGCCACCCAAAATGCCTCTGAAAGGGACGGGCCCAGATGAGCCAGTCATCCAGATATGGATGGACACAGATCCCTCGGCACTTCAGCCGCCACCACCACCATGACCCTGGGGAACGTCCTTGGGGCAGTGGATAGGCCGAAAGGGAGAGCTGTGAACTGATAGCGAGAGCCAAGCACAGCAAAAATGCAGAAACCTTTGCTGATCTGCCCAGATCGGGATATGAAAACCCACCTCAGCCAGATCCAGAGAAGCTAGTAACTCCCCTTAGTTAAGTGCTTGAATCACAGAGCACAACATTTCCAATCTGGAAGCATAGGACGCGCAAGTGCTCGCTGACCCTACCAAGGTCTAGAATGGGCTGGAAGGAGCCATACTTTTTGGGCATCACAAAATAGATGAAGTATCTTCCCTTGTCACATTCGTCCAGGGGAATGGGCATCACTGCCTTTAGGCGGAGCAACCTGTCCAAGGTGGTCTGCATAGCGGCACTTTTGATCACAGATTCACAAAGGAAGATGACGAAGGCATCCGGAATCAGCTCTTTGCATTCTAGAACACAGCTGAACGGAATGGTATTTAGCACCCCGCGATCCTTGGTAATCCAGGCCCATTTCTGAAAGAAAAGGTGAAACCTGCTCCCAACCAGAGGAACCAGGGAATGGACCCCCAAACCTTAAGTGCAGCTGGGAAGGTCCTCTTTTGGAGGGGACAGATTCCTTGTGCTCATGCGCTCCACAAAAAGAGACAGAACGAGCCTGAAGCCCAGAAGCAAAGGGGAAGAAAGGTTTTCCAGGTTGATAATGAAAGTCCTGAGATTCCTGGGGATATGGCCAGCATGCCCTTGGTGGGCAGGCAGAGGCTGATAAAGAGGCACCAGCACACTTTACAGGCTCCTTGTACCTGTTTTCCAGAAGGCTGTAAGATTTTGTCTAGCCCAGGTCTTTCACCAGCTTCTCCAAAGTGTCTCCTAAGAGAAGCTTCCCCTTAAAAGCCAGTTGGACCAAACAGGACTTGGAGAATGTATCCGCTGCCCAATGCCAGAACCAAATCCACACCAAAACACCAACATCAGGGCACCATCCCTGGCCAAACATACAAGGTCATAGAAACATAGAAACATGATGACAGAAAAAGACCACAAGGCCCATCTAGTCTGTCCTTCCATAACAACAACTACATGGCATCAGAATGGAAGGCCATAGCAGACTCCAAATCAGCAGTAGTATCATCTGGGAGAAGAGAGCAGGGCTGGTACATATTGCCAGTTGTAGAATAGCAGCCACCACGGCTAACTGGCTCCGCAACAACGAATCCACCTTACGGTGCAGAAAATCCTTTAAAACCGATCTGCCTTCCACAGGAATGGTGGTCCGTCTGGTAACCACCGTGACCAGTGCACTGACCTTGATAATGCCAAACCACTCAATGTAGTCCTTCTTTGGAAGAACGTAGATTTTCTTATGCACCCTTAACTCCTTTAGGCAGGGAGTCCGAGTCCCATTCCGATCAGATCATATCCTTGATTTCATCCGAAAACAGGAAGACAGTAGTGAATTTCAGCACCTCTTGAAGGAGCGGGTGCACATTCAGCTCCTGCTCTGTCCTGGAAACATCCGTCAAGCTCAAGGCGGATGAGACCTTGGCAAATCAATGCCACCAGCTCCTCCTTCCAGAATAGGTGGATCACCCCAGTCTCTTCACAATCTTATGAAGGCAAGAGTACTTCTTCATCCACATCAGAGCCCAGAACAGAGTCATATGAATCCAGGCCATAGTCAAAATGGCAGACAGCTCCCAGTTGTTCCTATCTCCAGGGGATGCTTAGCCAAAGGCAATCGAAGAGGGCTTCCAGTCTCAGCCTGCCCCTATGAAAATGTATCCGGGGGCACCCAGAGGCTGCAGGGTCTGAATTTCCATGCCAGAAGAACCAAGCCTGCTGCAAAAAAATAAAATAATTCCTGGGAGGACAGTCCGGAGTCCGGAAGCTCTCCTCTTAGAAATTACCCCCAAACAGTAGGTGGCACAGCCACCATAGGTGCCTAGATGACGAGGAATGGCTCACGGCATGGACAGCGGAACCTCCAGCTGGCTGGATATCCTTACCCTAAGCGTCATCCGGTACCTCCTGCCCTGAGGTAGGCAAGTCCGGACCAACTCCAGGCTGAGAGAGGGGGAAGCAGGCCCTCCAGGGACGACTCAATCTCCCATGCAAGAAGAGCAGTCCAGAACTGGAGATGAGGCACCTCACCTGCCAAAGGTTAAACAATGTTTCCTGGAAGAAGACAGAGTGAAAGCAAGTATTGCAACAGCGTACGCTAAGGCCGCAGCAGCCCAAAAGGCGTGCGTTAACTGCACTTTTATTGCAATGCGTGTTACAAGCACTAGGAAAAGAACGTGCACTAGGACTGTGTAACTGCCAGGCATACAATCGCTAAAACCCTACTAAATACATGCAGAAAGTGGAAGGAAACCCCTATATCATGCCAATGGTCCCCAGCAGTCCACCCAGAATTGCATCCCACGAAGACAATGACAAGGTCAAGCCTTAGTGCTCATTCTCTTGAGAGCCCCAGGCAGAGAATCCATGTCAGGCTCAGCTCTACTCTCCTGAAACTATTTTACTGGCTTTGCAGCACTGCATTTAAGGTGGCTGGCAGGCAGATCGCTCTGACAGCCTTCTACAATCTTTGGGAGAGAGAGCAGGGGGGGACAAAGGAGGAGGGAAGGAGTGCTGAGGTTGTGCGAAGCTGCTGTACTCTTCCAGATCCTTCCAATTTCTGGCTGTTCAACAGGCTCTTGATAAGAAAATGGAGCGGAACCAATTTTCTCTCCTCCTATGGCTACCAAAAAGACTGCAGTCTAGCGGAGACCCCCATGTCACGCTCAAGTGAGAGAGTCACACTCAAGGTTGTCGTTCACGAGCGTTTAATCAATCTTTTCCCCTCAATCCTCAGATTTTCTTCAGAGAGGAGAAAGTCCATCCACAATTTGCTGGAGACAGAAATACTGAAAGGACCCTTCTGGTCGCTGAGGAGAATAGAGGAATGAGAGTGATGTCATTGAAACCTGGGTTTTTCATTGGTTCTTTGTCTCCACCAATCTGCTATTAGGGAAACACAACCCACTTGTCTGGACTTGTCTAGCAGGACGATATGGAAAGAGGGATTATGATTAGGCCCCAAAACATTACAAGCACCATTTATGAGTGTCCATGATGAACATGATCCTGCAGCAACAGGTGCATTTCTTAAACCTGCTAGCAAGTTTCTGGGATATATTAACAGAAAAACAGCTGCAGCAAAATCAAACAGCTCAATTTTGAAGAGAAAAAGTATGAAGACATCCAGGCCTAAATGGTGCCGAAGGAAAAAGTAAACTCAAGAAATCGGGCATTAAAGGAAATAACAGGTGTGCTGCAGGGATCTGTCCTTGATCCGATTCTTTCTAACATCTTTGTTAGTGATATTGAGGAAGGGCTGTCAAGTAAGGTTTGCCTCTTTGCAGATGATACCAAAATCTGCAATAGGGTAGACAGCCAGGAAGGAGTAGATAACATGAGGAGGGATCTAGCCAAGTTTGGTCTAGAATTTGGCAGCTGAGATTTAATGCTAAAAAATGCAGGGTCATGCATTTGAGCAGTAAAAATCCAAGGGAGCGGTACAGTGTAGGGGGTGAAGTACTTCTGTCCACAAAAGAAGACTGGGACCTGGGCGTAATTGTTTGATGATCTTAAGGTGGCTAAATAGGTAGAAAAGGTGACAGCAAAAGTCAAAAGGATGCTTGGGTGCATAGGAATGGCCAGCAGAAAAAAGAAGGCGATAGTGCCTTTGTATAAGTCTCTGGTGCAACCTCATTTGGAGTATTGTGAGCAACTAGACCACACCTTCAAAAGGATATAAACAGGTTGGAGTCGGTATAGAGGGTGGCTTCTAAAATGGTTAGTGGTCTTCATTATAAAGCATATGGGGACAAAGATCTTAATATGTATACTTTAGAGCAGAGGTTCCCAACTCCAGTCCTGGAGGGCCAAACACCATTCAGGTTTTCAGGCTGTCCCTAATGAATATGCATGAGATGTATTCAAATGTTTCTCATGCATATTCATTAGGGACAGCCTGAAAACCTGAATGGTGTTTGGCCCTCCAGGACTGGAGTTGGGAACCTCTGCTTTAGAGGATAAATGATAGAGATATTTAAATGCCTCTGTGGCATAAATGCACAAGAGGAGAACCTCTTTCGATTGAAAACAAGCTCTGCTACGAGGGGACATAGGATGAGAACGAGAGGGGATAGACTCAGGAGTAAGGAGCAATTAGAGCTTACCTGCTAATTAGCGTTCTGGAAGGAACTCCAGTCCAGTACCTTTCCTCTGGGTTGTGCTCCCCTTCCAGCAGCTTGGAGATTGAGTATGTCATCCTTTTGATGACAATGGAGTATATATACCACTGGCACCTCCCACCAGCTCCAGTATCTTATTGACAAAGCAAACTTAACGGAGAGACAATGAAACAGAGTAAAAACTAAAAACCCCACTAACTACAGCTAACAGGAATAATGATAAGAATGGTTTATAATTTTTCCAATCACTATTCATACTACCCCCCCCCAACTTAACCCCAGGAGGATTTCCCCACCTCCATTTATTTATTTATTTTATTTTTATTTATTAACAATTCTTATATACCGCACTATTAGACATCAGCGCGGTTTACATTGAACAGAAAACATCCGACAGTTTACATATGTCTGGTCGTTACATTTAACAGGAAGTATAACTTGGCGAAATAGGGGAAACTAAATACAATGCAGGGTTATCTGATAAAGGATATCCTGGTTAACTATATACAACAGTGGTACAATAGTATATGGAACAACTAGTTATTTACATTGTGAAGTTGGCCTGTTGCGGGGGTCTATCTGTTTGACCACTTCTGCTATTCACCTGGGGGTTATGTTCGGAGCTGTCATTGAGATATTTAAGGAAGAGGAAATGCTTTAAAGCCTTTCTGAACTGACTTAGATTAGGTATTGCTCTGATTTGTGCTGGTAAGGTGTTCCATAGAGATGGGGCGCAGAATTGGAAGGCTCTGTTGGCTGTTAATCTAGTGCATCTTGTGGTGTCATTTGGGATAACTAGTGTGTTTAATTCTGCTGTTCTTCGTGGCCTGTTTGGTGCAAGTGGTTGTATGAGGTTGGAGAGAGAGGAAGAGGTGAGCCCCTTAGCCGCTTTGAATGTTAGCAGTAAGGTCTTGAAACTGATCCTTGCTTGAATGGGGAGCCAGTGTAGCTGTTTTAGAAGGGGTGTTACGTGATCTCTCCTGGATGCCCCGAGGAGTACCCTCGCTGCACTATTCATGGCTAATTGCAGGGGGTTCAGGGTGGACCGGGGGAGTCCTTGTAGTACGGAGTTTGAGAAGTCGAAATGGGGGAGTATAAGGGTTTGATAAATGGTACGGAAATCATCCGGTTCAAGTAGCATGCGTAGGTGTCTGAGGGATCTGATTTTAAAGTAGATTGCCTTGACTGTGTTGGCTATGTGGTTCTTCATGTCAAGGTTTTGGTCCAGCGTTACTCCCAGGTAGCGTATTGCCGGTTTAACTTGGAGTTGGGCATCCTTTACGTTAATACAACTAGGAGGGGTGAAGTTGGTGTTCCTCGAGACGAACAGGACTTCCGTCTTTTTGTGTTGTATTCTCAGGTTTTGTGATAGGAGCCACTCTGATATGGTGTCAAAGCAGTTAGTCAGCGGGGTAAGGTCTAGGCAATCCAGTGATATTGGCATATATAGTAGCACATCATCTGCATATATCATGTAACTGACATTAAAGGATCTGATGATGTCGCAGATGGGTTGGATGTATATATTAAACATCAATGCAGATAAAGAGGATCCTTGGGGTACACCTTGACTTTGTTGGAAAGGTTCAGATGTATCCCCGTCGACTCTGACATGCTGCCATCTATCGGACAGGTAAGATTTGCACCATTCGAGTGCTGTTCCACAGATGCCTTTTTCCCTTAGCCGGCAGATGAGAATTTCGTGGCAAACCGAGTCAAAAGCCGCTGCTATATCTAGGAAGACAAGAGCGAAGCCCTGGCGTATGTTATCCATACCTGAGGTTATGTTGTTGAGGAGTGTTGTGAGTAGTGTTTCTACTCCATGCGACTCTCTGAAACCATGTTGAGCTGGATCCAGTGGGGCTGATGTGTCTATATGATCCTGTAGTTGCCTGTGCACTATTTTCTCGATGATTTTTGCTAGCATAGGTATGCTAGATATGGGCCTATAAGATTCTACCTTTTGAGGATCAAGTTTGGTGTTCTTTAGCAGTGGTCTTACAGAGGTCTGCTTGAGCGTAGATGGGAAAGAGCCAGTGGTGAAGGAATAGTTTAAGATTTTTGCTATAGTTGAGGATATGTCACATCGCAGGTCCTTTATCCAGTGCGCAGGGCAAGGGTCTGTGTGTGCAGTGGTTGTGTTTAGAGCTAGGATGGTATCTTCAATAGTTTTCTTCGAGGGAGTAGAGAAGGATGCCAGTGATACTGGGTAGTCTTGTTCATCAGGAGGGTCTGGTATTAATATTTTGTTGGTCTTGCACATTTTAGATTGCATGTAAATTGCATAGTCCTGTGGGTGGATCCTGCTGTGGTGCTCAGGGGTTGGCTCTTTGGCAAGTGTTTTAACTAAGTTAAACAAGTCGTGAGGTTTATTCAATGACCGTTTCAGGGTATCTGTGTGGTGTTGTCTGATTTTATCTGAGATGGCTTTACGATGCACTGCCAGGTGTTGGATGTAAGCTGATCCATGAAGAGGAGGCGGCTTACCTGAACCATAACTAGCCCCCAAAAGACTCCGGACAGGGGGCACCCACTGGTCCATTCCGCTGCTTCTGAGTCCACCCTCTCGGTGATGAGTCTTCTGAAAGGGAATTGCCTATTGCATATAACCTCTTCGGGCTGGCGGCACCCCTTCATCACTGTGCAGAAACCTGGACGGGATCAGGGACTGGACTGGAGTTCCTTCAGGAATGCTAATTAGCAGGTAAGCTCTAATTACTCCTTCCTAAGCGTCCTGCCAGTCCAGTCCCTTTCCTCTGGGATGTAACAGAGCAGTTCAAGAATGAGAGGGACCCGCGATACGGACCGAAAAACCGCTCCCCCAAACTCGGCATCTCCGGCTGCCTGAACATCCAAGCGATAGTGCTTGGCGAACGTATGCAGGGAGGTCCATGTAGCTGCCCTAAAGATGTCCAGCGGCGGAACTAGACTGAATTCCACCCACGAGGCCGCCTGAGCCCATGTAGAGTGAGCCCTGAAGACCCGACATGGGTCTTTTTTTCAGAATGTACGCCGAAGCGATTACTTCCTTAATCCACCTGGAAATTGAAGCCCTGGCCGCTGCCTCCCCTTTCCGTGGTCTCCCAAACAAGACAAACGATCCGATCTACGAAACGCCACCGTCCTGTCAATATAGTGCTTCAGGACCTTGCACACATCCAGCCGGCGCAACCGAGCATCCATGTTCCTGTGCTCCTCCTTTGAGAAGGCCAGAAGAGACATCGATTGATTCACATGAAAAGGGGGAGACCACTTTGGGCAAAAAGGAAGATACTGTCCGCAAGACCACCTTTTCCTTGAAGAAGCTCAGAAACAGAGGCTGACATGAAAGAACCTGGAGTTCCGAAATACATCTAGTTGAACAGATTGCGACCAAAAACACTGTTTTGAGGGTTAAGTCCTTCAGGGAGGCTCACCCTATCGGCTCAAAGGGATCTCCAGCTAGCGCACTGCGCACGAGATTGAGGTCCCAGGGAGGAACTGAGCATCTTTGTTGAGGCCGTAAACGCCTCACTGCTTTAAGGAACCATCCGAGGTCTGGGTGTTTCCCTAATGACTTACCTTGAACCTTACCCCGGTAACAGGAAATCGCTGCTAGCTGCACCAGCTGCACCCTTAAGGAACTGGCAGCCAGACCTTTCTCAAACCCAGCCAGTAAGAAGTCCAGGACCTCTGGCATGGAGACCACCACAGACCTCTCTTCCTGGACCGCACACCAGCCTTCAAAGATGCGCCAGACTCTCACATAAGAGACAGGCTGAACACTTCTGTGCATTTAGTAAGGTCATGATCACCGCCCCGGAGTACCCACACTTTCACAGCCTTGCCCTTTCAAGAGCCAAGCCGTAAGCGAGAATCGACCCACCTGCAGCATCCGGACTGGACCCCGAGTTAGGAGGTCGTCTCTCACCGGAAGTCGCCAGTGGCCTCACGAGGTTGGCATACCACGGCTGTCGTGGCCAATCCGGGGCTATCAGAACTACCAGCCACGGATGGGCTTCTAGGCGCTGGAGGACCCTGCCTATGAGAGCCCACGGAGGAAACACATACAGAAGCCCCTCAGAGGGCCACCTCTGAACAGAGCATCTAGGCCCTCCAACATCTTTTCCTTTCTCCTGCTGAAGAAACGGCTTGCTTTGACCGACACCCATCTTGCCATGAGGTCCATGATGGGTGGACTCCACCGGTGCACCACCTGGTCGAACACTTCCTGACAGAACTCCCATTCTCCATGATCCACCTTGACCCGGCTCAGGTAGTCCGCAGTGACATTTTCTACCCCGGCTACATGCGCCACTGACAAAAGCCTGCAGATGGACCTCGACCCAATCGAGCAGTCGCTCTGCCACCTCCTCCAGGGGAGGACTGCTTGTGCCACCCTGCCGGTTGATATAGGCCACCATGGTGACATTGTCCGAGAACACCCGGAATGCCTTCTGTCGGACCCAGCGCTCGAAAGCTCTGAGCACCAGCACTACCGCTCGCATTTCTAACCTGTTTATTGACCACCGAGCCTCCAGGGCACTCCAGCACCCCTAGGCAAAATGCCCCTCGCAGTGAGCCCCCCAACCGACCAGAATGGCATCCGTCGTCAATTAAATCCACCGTGGGGACTCGAGGGGCATGCCCTGCTCCAGCTTCCCCGGCTGAAGCCACCAGTCCAGGGCTCTCCTGGTCACTGGAGGACATGGTAGCACCGTGGACAAAGGCTGATGCTGATAAGACCAGCGATGGAGAAGGGATCGCTGGAGTGGTCTCACATGGGCCCTTGCCCAGGGCATGAGCTTGATCATCGCCGCCACCATGGTCCCCAAAACTTGGAGATAATGCCAAGCGGTGAGCGCCCTCATGGCTAGAAGATGGCGCACCAGGCACCGAAGCTCCCTTGCCCTCTGAACTGGCAAGAACACCTTGCCTATGCGCGTGTCAAAACTTGCCCCGAGATACTCGATCTCCTGGGAGAAAACCAATCTGCTCTTGGACAAATTGGATTACCCACCCAAGGCTCCTCAAGAGGTTGGCTGTTGCCTTTACACTCTCCTCCTTGGACTTGGCGCAGATTAACCAGTCACCGAGCTATGGGTGGACCAGGATCCCTTCTTTGCGAAGAGTCGCGGCCACCATGACCATCACCTTGGTAAAAGGTACGAGGTGCTGTCGCCAGACCAAACAGTAATGCCTGAAACTGAAAGTGTCCCATAGGTACCGCAAACCGCAGAAACTGCTGTTGTGACTCACGGACGGGAATGTGGAGATACGCCTCCATGAGGTCGAGAGATGTAAGAAACTCTCCCTGACGTACTGCCACTATTACCGACCTCGAGGTTTCCATGCGAAAGTGAGGAACCCTGAGACAACGATTGACTCGCTTGAGGTCGAGAATCGGACGGAAGGAACCCTCCTTTCTGGGAACCGCAAAATAGATGGAGTACCGACTGCAGCCGCACTGTCTTTTGGGAATCGGCAGACCGCTCCCAGGAGCGGAAGCCACGCCAAGGTTTCCTTTACTGCCGCAGCCTTGGACAGGGCTCTGCAGGGCAAGTGCACAAACGACGGGGGAATTGGTCTTGCCAGTTCGAGGGCATAACCTTCTCGAACCACCTCCAGAACCCATTGATTGGAAGTGACCCAGACCCAGGCGGAGAAAAACTGCCCCAGGTGCTCCTCCACCGGCAGTACTCCACGCCTGGGTCCCCCCTCATGTCGTTGTGGCTTCCTAGGAACCAAGGTGGAGGAAGATGCCCCAAATCCCCTTCCTGCCCCCCAAAACCCGCGGAAATTCTGTCCTCTCGCTGGAAAGCGGCCCCTCTGAAAGGGCATTGTGCAAGCTGACCGAAACTTACGGAAGTCGCACAGCTGAGACCGCGCAGGCATGGGGATGCAACTCTGTTTCGGTCTATTCTCGGGGAGCCTGCCTCCCTTAGATTCCCCCAGCTCCTTAACCAATTTGTCCAGGTCCTCCCCAAACAGTAGCTTTTCCTTAAAGGAGAGTCTGCTGAGACAGGCCTTAGAGGAACCATCTGCCGCCCAGTTGCGAAGCCACAGATAGCGATGGGCTGCCACCACTGAAGCCATACTCTTCGCAAGACTCCTGATAAGGTCATAGTGCCTATCAGCGAGGTAGGCCGCCCCCGACTCAATTCTTGCTGCCTCCCTAGCTGAGCCACCAGGGAGGTAACTCGGCAGCTGAAGCTGCCGAGACCATTGAAGGCAAGTCCTGGCCACCCAAGCCCCGCACACAGATGCCTGGAGAGGCAGGGCATTGATGTCAAAGGCTTGTTTTAATAACGTGTCTAGCTTCCTGTCCTGGGCATCCTAAAGGGCCGCACTGCCCTCAAGAGGGATGGTTGTCTTCTTGGTTACTGCCGACATGGCCGTGTCCACCCTAGGGGACCGAAGTAACTCTCTCCCCTGTTCCGGCAAGGGGTATAATCGCGACATGGACCACACCCTCCTTAAGCCAGACTCCGGCTGGTCCCACTCCTCTTGGATCATCTGCCGAACCACTCGGTGAACTGGGAAGACTTTTTGTGACTTCCTAACTGCCTGAATCAATGGATCCTCCAATGCCTCCTCCTACGCTAGGACGCCTGCGGAGATATTCAGGGTCTTCAAGGACTCGCCGATTAACGCCGGCAACTCTTCTAGGCAGAACACCCGAACAATCCTGGCCTGTTCCTCCTCCAGAATCTCACCCTCTTCAAACTCCTCCTCGTCCTCCCCCATTTCCCGGTCCGAGGATGCCCCCTCAAGAGCCTCCGACCGGGAGGAGTGAAGAGCCGTCTCGCTCACCAGCCTAGTCTGTTTTAGAGGCACCTCTTTATCTTCCGGCTCCTTGTGGTCAGCTCCCCTTTTTTCCGCACCCTCCTGCGCTGGCCCCTGACCTAGTACGTTCTGTTGCTTCAGACAAAACGCTCTGTGCGGCAATAAAACAAAACTCTGGGGAAAACCTACCCCAGCTTCCCCCCTCCACTCCCTTCGAAGTGGAGGGCCTGGGCTGTAACAGAGGGAGAGCAGGCTGATCTGACAGAGAAGGCAGCGGAGACCCAGACTCAACCATTGTGTTCCTGGGTACCGCCGCCTCCTGAGAGAGGGCTAACGGGGGTTACTGGTCTATACTTCCCTGGATACCCTGTTCCAAGGATGCCGCCTCCATTACACAGCCTTTGCACACTCCCGTCTCCGACACTGCTCCCCACCGGACGCCGCACACCAAACACTGTGGCCTCACCGGCATGGTGTCTGGACTGCTCCAAGCCACAGAATGCCAAAGCACAGTCCTCAGGGAGCCTGCTGCCAAAAACCTTGTCTCTGGACAAACTTTTTTTTTTCTTTACACAATCGAGAAATAATGGATAACAAGACCAACAGGGATTATTAGCACCCCATTCCCCTCAATAATGGGAGTCTGTGCCAACCAGCCACAAATCCACACTTGTCTCCCTAAAGAATCAGGCCTCCGGTGGCAAAAGACCGCGCAAAAGGAGTGCAAACATAACAGGCCTACCTCCTCAGATGCTGATCTTCCTCCTCTGTGCCTCTTGACGCGGTAGCCCTGCTGCCTCCTCCTCCAGGGCTGGACCGCCCGTGCCTCCCTGCCGGTTTATATATGCAACCATGGTTGCATTGTCCGAGAAAACCCGTACTGCTTTTCCCTGCAAGAACTCTTCGAAGCTACGCAGGGCCACAGCCACTGCCCACATCTCAAGTCTGTTGATCGACCACCGAGCTCCCAGAAGGTCCCATTGATCCTGGGCAAAATGTCCCTCGCAATGGACCCCCAGCCAGTCAAACTGGCATTTGTGATTACCAGGATCCACCCCGGGGCCTCGAGGGGCATGCCCCTCTCCAGGTTTCCCAGGCGCAGCCACCATCTTAGAGATTCCCTAGCATCCGGTGGGTAGGGGAGAACCTGCATCAGGGGCTGGCTCTGGTGGGACCACCGATGGAGCAATGCTCTCTGCGATGGACGCATATGCGCCCTTGCCCATGGGACCAACTCGATCGTGGCTGCTATGGTCCCCAGAACTTGCAAGTAATGCCAGGCCGACGGGCTTGTCAAGCCCAGGAAGCGACGAATCAAGCCTCACAGTCCGTGCGCTTGTGCCCCTTGCAGCAAGACTCTGCCAGCCTGAGTGTCGAAGTGTGCCCCAAGGTACTCCAAGTCCTGAGACGGACTCAGATGACTCTTGGACAGACTGACCACCCAACCAAGCCCTTGGAGGACCTCCACCACTCTCCTTGTTGCTCTTTTGCTTTCCACCCTGGACTTGGCGTGAACCAGCCAATCGTTGAGGTACGGGTGCACGAGAATCCCTTCCTTGCGCAGTGCTGCTGCCACCACCACGACCTTGGTGAAGGTGCATGGTGCTGTTGCCAGTTCAAAGGGCAACACCTGGAACTGGAAGTGACCCATAGGCACCGCAAAGTGGAGAAACCACTGGTGATCTGGTCTTATGGGAATGTGTAGATATGCTTCCGTGAGATCCAGCAACATCAAAAATTCCCCGCTCCTTACCGCCACTATCACTTACCGCAACGTCTCTATGTGAAAATGTAGGACCTGCAGACAGAGGTTGACCCCCTTGAGGTCGAGGATCAGGAAAAAGGAGTCTTCCTTTTTGGGCACCACGAAATAAATGGAGTATCAACCGCACCCGTACTGGTCTGGAGGCACCGGTTCGACGGCTAGCAGCTGCAAGAGGTGTGACAGGGTTTCCCTTACTGCCGCCACTTTGCCCTGAGCCTTACAGGAGGACTGGATGAAAAATTCTCTTATTGGGCGGATCAATTCCAGGGCGTATCCCTCTCTGACCACCTCCAGGACCCATTGGTCGGACGTGATCTGGGCCCAGGCAGAGTAAAACTCCCACAGCCGACCTCCCAAGGGCAACACCCCTGCCTGAGCCCCCCTCGCCTCATTGTTCTTTCTTGAGTCCCAAGGTAGCAGCGGCTCCAAAGCCCCTTCCTGCTCCTCGGAAACCACAAAAGCCCTGCCCTCTGGCAGGGAACCTACCCCTCTGGGACTGGCTTAAGCGAGGGGTAGAAAAACGCTTGAACTCCCTAAGCTGACTACAAGTCGTGGAAGTACCACAGCCCTGCTTCTGTTTGTCCTCAGATAACCGGTCCCCCTTGGACTCCCCCCCAAGTCCTTAACCAACTTCTCGAAGTCTTCTCTGAAGAGGAGCTTCCCCTTAAAGAGCAGCTTACTAAGCCGGGACTTAGAGGAACTGTCCGCTGCCCAGTTCCGCAGCAACAAATAACGGCGGGCCACCACCATCGATGCCATGCTCTTGGAAAGGCCCCTGATGAGATCATAATGAGTGTCCACTAGATAGGCCGCCCTTGACTCCAACTTTGCCTCTTCCCCGGACATGGCCGGCTCTGAGCCCCGCAGGCTCTGAAGTCTTTGCGACCAGCGGAGGCAAGCCCTAGCCACCCATGCTCCGCAGATGGAGGTCTGCAGGGACAAGGTGGAAATATCAAATGTCTGCTTCAACAGAGTGTCCAGCTTCCTATCCTGGGCATCTTTGAGAGCCGCACACCCCTCTATGTGGGATCGTAGTCTTCTTGGTAACCGCAGACACTGCTGCGTCCACTTTCGGAGACTGCAGGAGCTCATGCTCCTGCTACAGCAGGGGATAAAGGAACGACAATGCCCACCCACCCCTAAAGCCAGCTTCTGGCAGATCCCATTCTTCCTGGATCATCTGCCTGACCACTCTGTGAACTGGAAACACTGCTTGCAACTTTTGAACCACCTGGAGCAAAGGATCCTCTAAAGTCTCATCCTCCACCAGGAGACTCGTGGGCATATTTAGTGTCTTTAAGGACTCCGTGATAAGCACCAGGAGCTCCTCCCAACAGAACACTCTCACCAGCCTGGCCTGATCTTCCTTCTCCGGAATCTCACCTTCTTCCAGCTCTTCCTGAAAGTCCAGATCCGGGTCCAAGTCGTCCCCATCTGGCCCTTTCGACTCTGGTGAAGGATGCCACTCCTCAGGGCCCCTGGCCCTCTTAGCCGGGATTTCTGACTTGCCCTCTGTTACGCTTGCTGGCCTCTTCGACCCTAGTGCTGAAGAAGGACCAGCCGCCACACCTTGCTGGTGCAAGCAAAATGCCCTATGTGATAGTAACACAAACTCTGGCAAAAAATCCCCCAGAAGTCCTGTTACCTCTTGGGGGATAGACATGGAGAGTCCTGGAATAGCTGACAGACTGTGGTCCCTGCCAGGCAGTGACAGAGCAGACTCCTCTCAATCCTGGCCTTCCAGCGAGAGGGTGGGGGTTAAAAGAGGGCTGCTACACAGTACCCTGTCCTGTGCTGCTGAGGTAAGCTATATTCGTATTTGATTTAAATTATAGCTCTGGAGACTTCCGGTGACACATGAGCGGGTGAAGATGTCTCTCAGCTCGCTCCGGGGCCGCCTCGGGATTAATCTCTGAAATAATCGTGAAAATATCAATTTGCCCCCCTAAAAGTCAGGAGAGGGGATTCTCTGAAAGAACAGACAACTTACAATAGTGTTGCGCAGCGAGAGACTTCCACAAAACATGCGGATATCGTTGAGGAAAGAGAAAGAGAAAGGCCAGAAGCCTGGGACCATGTTGTCGACGGCGCAAGGCCCAGCCTCTCCGGGAGCCGAAAGCACGGAGTCGTCCACAGAAGAGATGGCCCGAGAGGTGGTGAAACTACTAGACCCAAAATTCGACCAAATTCTGGGTAAGCTGGAGACAGTCAGAGCAGCGCTGAGAGAGATGGGGCAGCACGTGGAAGTATTGGAGCAGAGAGTGTCGGCGCTGGAGGATGATGGGGGCAGCAAAGCGAGAGCAGACAAGGCCCGGGGAGCAAAGACAGACGCCCTGTTAGAAAAGGTGGAAGATCTTGAAAACAGATCACGGCGGAATAACCTACGCATAGTGGGGATTCCGGAGTCCACGTCTGATCCGATGCTACTACTGCTTATAGAGTCGTGGCTCCCCAACGAACTTGGGCTACCTGCACTGGTCAGAGAATTAAAGTTGAAAGAGCTCATCGGATAGGAGCCAAGATGGAAGCGCGGCAGAGGCCCAGGGTGGTGATTGCGAGAATCCTGAACTTTCACCACAAAGCACAGTTGCTTCAAGCGTACAGGATGAAACAGGACTTGCAACTAGAAAATCACAAGCTCTTGATGTTCCAGGATTATTCAGCGGCAGTGGCGGAAAAGAGAAAAAGAGTTTGCGGCTATTTGCTCTGCCCTATTCCAAAAGAAGGTGCGATTTACCTTGGCCTTCCCTGCGGTGCTGCGCGTCACTCATATGGGTCAGAACTATACATTTTCCTCGGCAGAAGAGACCCGAGCCTTTATGGATAGTCTGAGCAAGGATGCAGTGCTGGACAATTGACAAAAATAAAGTGGCATTACGGAGGACCTGTGTCGAGAATTGTGAGCTGTGAGAGAAGGAGAATGTGTGGAGTCCAGACTGAGAGGAGTAATTATCAGGGACTTTGGCTCCTGTGTTATCGATGGAGGGGTCTGAGAGTTGGGGGACCTACAAATGTTATAATGTTATTCATATTCGACTATGGTGGGGAGGAGGGAGGACGTGGATTCTACCCAGGACACGAAGATGGTAAAAGCAGAGAGTGTCTGAAGGTAGAATGCATGGAACTGCATGGGGAACATGGAAGCTCTAAACTGGTGAATGTTCATAGTTATAATTCAGGGGAATTAGAGAGTGGTGAAGCCGAGGCGGCCCTGCAGTGTCTGCACGGGAAGTCTAGCCTCAGTTGAGAGGACTGTAGGCAATAGTACAGGGGTTATTGGGATCGGGCAGAGGCGATAGGGATTGTGGCTGGTGGGAAACGGGGGCATTACGGGGTGGGGGGGAAAAGGAGTGCAGTTGGGGGGAGCAGAAAACATACAGCGCTTGCCCGAGGAGACAGGGCTGTTGCAGGCATCTCTATGTGGGAGAGGCAGGGGAGGGGCTGAGGCTGGGCAGCCCCTTGCTCTATTATATTGGGAGATGAGTATTGAGCTGGACCACACCAACCAGCAATACAAGAATGGGGCCTGACATACGTATGATATCCTGGAATGTGGGAGGCCTAAACACCCCGGTAAAGAGGACAAAGGTCTTACACGCCCTGAAAAAAGAAAAGGTCCAGGTAGCATTGCTACAAGAAACTCATTTAAATGCTATAGAACATCTTAAACTGAGGAAAGATTGGGTAGGTCATGTATATGCTGCATCGGCAATGGGGAAAAAAAGGAGGAGTGGCAGTGTTAATAAAAAAGGGGGTCCAGATGGAGGTGATAGGAGAAGAGGTTGACCCTCAGGGAAGATATTTGTTTTTGCATGTGCGACTCAATGGTGAGGAACTGTTTATAGGCAACATATATGCCCCGAATGTGTATGAACATGGTTTTTTTAGGCAGATATTACAACACTTAGAAGCAGCACCGAGGGTGCCGATAATTTTGGCGGGAGATTTCAATTGCCCGCATGATCCGACCCTAGACAAATCTCATCCCAAGCTAGGAGTAGGGTGGAGTAGAAGAGGGGTGAACTACCTATGTCAAATGGCCAATTTGTTAGACGTTTGGAGATTACTACACGAGGGGGAAAGAGACTATACACATTTATCTAGAGTGCACGGCACTTGGTCGAGAATTGATTACATATTAGTCTCAGAGAGAGATTTTGGGAAGGTGCTCCAATCAGAGATTAGGCCCATTGTGATATCTGACCATGCAATGGTCTGGATTGATTGGAGGGGCACGGGTGCAGGGCGGTACCGCTGTTCCTTCCCCAGGCAGAAGTGGCATGATAAAGCATTCCAGCAATTTCTGAGGCAAAAGCGGTAATGCGGGGGCATATTATAGCCTACATGTCGACAGAAAAGAAAAAGCTCAATAGCACTATAGTGCAGATGACTCGAGAGCTTGAGGATTTGAAGAGAAAAGCCGTAGGGGGCTTGAAGGGAGACAACCTACAGGTGGTACTTAGCGTCTCAAAAGAAATTAAATACCCTTCTTCAGAACAGAGCACTGTACTCATTACAATACTATCGACACCAACTATTTTGATATGGGAATCGGACGGGCAAGCTCCTCGCCAGATTAGTAAAGGAAGGGGGGAGTTCTAGGGTTATAACGGTCATTCGAGATAAGGAAGCAGAGCGACTCACAGAAGGTAGCAGAAATCTTTAAGCAGTTCTATCAAGATCTATATACTCCGGGTATAGAGGATCGGGTGGGGGAGCGGCTTTTTTTCGATAACCTCAAGCTCACTCAGGTTACTTCGCAGGATTTATTGAACTTGAACAAGCCTATAACAGGGGGAGAAATTCAGAAAGTGATTCGGAAAGGACGACCACACAAGGCACCCGGGCCCGATGGCTACGGATCTGAGTTTTATAAAATGCTTGAGGCCCAGCTAACTCCGACCCTAGCAGCTCTGTATGCAGAGGTGCTGGAGGAAGGGCAATTTCCGAGAGACATGCGGACGGCCTCGATTACTTTAATATATAAGGAGGGCAAAAACCCGGAGGACCCGGCTGCCTATCGGCTAATCTCACTGATAAATTATGATATGAAGATTTTAGTCTCCATGCTGGCAGAAAGACTGCAAGCTATACTCCCAGATCTGATAGGTAGACATCAAGCAGGTTTTGTGAGGGGCCGTGAAGCGTCTAAGAATAGCAATAGTATTGTGCTGGGGATGGAGCGCTGCTTACAAGGGGGCACACCGTTGCTCTTAGTGAGCCTGGATGCCAAAAAGGCTTTTGACAGAGTCTCCTGGGACTACATGTTTGAAGTCTTGCGTAGATTTGGGTTAGAGGGGACATTTACAGGTTGGACTCGGGCTTTATACATGGAGCCGCTTGCATATATTGCAGTTGGAGGGGATCAGTCCGAAACCTTTGCGTTAAAAAGAGGAACCCGGCAAGGGTGCCCGCTCTCACCTTTATTATTTGTGCTCCAACTAAAGCCCCTGCTGCTAGCCCTATTGCAGTCTGAGGAAGTACGAGGACTGGAGTGGAGCAAGGGCGGAATAAAAGTTAGTGCATTTGCGGATGATATGATGTTGTGTTTGACAAACCCTCAACGTTCGTTAGAGAAAGCTCTGCAGCAAATTGAGAAGTTTGGAGCGTTCTCGGGTTTGAAGATAAACATGACTAAGTCATTAGCCTTAGATGTTGGGGGTAAGGTCCGGATTCAATGGAGGGATAATTTCCCCTTGATGTGGGCGGAGGAACAATTAAGATATTTAGGTATTCAAATCCCAGCTTCCCCAGCACGATTATATCAGGCTAATATTCGGCCCCTGATAGATGCTACAATAGCGAGATTGAGGAGGTGGCGGGAATGGCCGCTCACATTGAAAGGGCGAATAGCTCTCTTCAATATGGTAGAAGTTCCCAGATGGCTCTATCTTTTAAGACATGTCCCGGTCTGGTTACAGCAGCAAGACCTACAACTCTTTCAGAAGCATTTAGTAAAATTCCTTTGCAGGAGCTGCAAACCCCGCATTGCCTTAGCCCCATTAATGAGGGGTGATGCTGCCAGGGGGGGGGGGCAGGGCTGCTTTCCCTGCGAGACTATAATATGTTATATTTGACAAGAACCCTTAGGGATCTGATAGCACAGACGGGTGAAGTGATGCTGCTGGAGCTCCTTGCTGATTTTTCTCCTCACCCGCCACTGGGAGCCGCCTGAGGATCAGGTGCCCTCCTGGCACTTCAATGGATCCTGGCGCAGGGGGAAGGGAGGGGGTTCCCTTCTAACCCAGACTCCTCACTCCTCTTTTTTTTTCCTTTTTTCAAAAAAAACTTAACACAAAACAAAACTCTACACCTGTGAAGACAGGGAACCACAAAGCCCCAAAAACAAACATAGAAACCTCACTAACTAAGCTCCTTATTTGTTCTTTCAGTGAGCCCAGCACCCTGGCTCACCACCTCCTCCAGCTGCTTGAAGACTGAGCTTACTGGGGCTGGTAGGCGGTACCAGCTGTATATATACCGGGTGTCATCAAAAGATGACATGCTCAGTCTCCAAGCTGCTGGAAGAGGGGCACTACCCAGAGGGGTGGGACTGGACTGGACTGGAGGGACGATAAGGAACGTGTTTAGTCTTAAATTTTCACTGCTCTCCTTTTCCTGAGAAAATGGTAGCTGGTGACAAAACGGCTGTGATTCCCACCAAAGGCACCGCTGGCTCAGGTTCCATCTCCCCAACGCTGAAAACAAGCTCTGTGGATCTCCCCACACGCGTACAAGCTTAGCAAATACCACCAAAAAGAAAACCATGGATCCCCCCCCCCCCCCCCGCAGACAGCACAACAAGACAGCACAGCTTGCATAGAAATCCCATAGTAGTAGTAGTAGCAGCAGCAGCAGTAAAGGCAGCCTTCAACAATGCAGTTAAAACACACGGGAAGCCCTGACAAGCGAACACGCTCGCCTTACCTGATCATATGACTGACTCAAAGAAAAACTTCAACAACACTGACCAGAGTCCTTCCACTGCTGAAAACAGCCAGTCCCTTTGGTCTGCTGCCGATTCTGCAGGTTTTTATTTCCGGCAGCACAGCAGCCCAATTACAAGTACCAAGGATCAACTCAGCCTAACTGACTCAGAGGTATGCTGACTCGCCCAGCTGGGGAAGGACCCAGACCACCAGGTGTATTACCCCATGGTGGTACTTGACACTTTTAGGGGCACTGATGCCACCGCCAGCCTTTTAGTTTGTATATAATAGTACCCAGCTCAAAGACAGAGAAGTTCTGATTGAATTGTGACCTGCATCTCTGTCAGTCTGTCAGCCTCTCTTTTATTAGTTTGCTATCCTCCACTTTGTTTATTTGTTTTTAAAAATGCTAGGCCCCAAAAACCGTCCTAGGAGGCCAGCCACACAGAAGCTCCTCATCCAGCTGCTGGAGATTGAAATACTGGTTCCTGGAGCTTAAGGAAGAAGTTCTTCTACTGTGACATCACAACTCTGCCATGCTCAATCTCCAGCTGCTGGTGGAGGGAGAAAACCCACACGTATTGGACTGGACTGGTGGGGTGACATGGAAGTCACACCATCAATTTTATGGAACAAGCTAAAAGTGATCATCTATAGCAAATTGATGAGTGCCAGTACATAAAAAAAAAAAAAAAGAAAAAAAAAAAGAGGCACCCAGGTAATGAATGTTATCACAGATTAACACCTTAGATAAAGAGAACAGGAAATCTGTGTCCAAGAAATGCATTAGCAAATAACCGAGTTTAAGGGGGCAAGTGAGAGAGTGTTTAATTGTGAAGGTGGTAAATTATATGAACAGAGTAACAGAGCTGGGAAGCAATGTTCCCTCTAATTTTCTGTAGGCTGTGTGCGCATAAAATATCAGCTGTGTGCAGCTTTTGAAGGAAGGTTAAATTTTTATGCGCCACATAACGACACTCTGAGTTATGTACTTTAAAATTTGACTACACGTCAGAATACAGTATGTACACCACATTGATTTTAATCAAATTAAATGAAAATAGACTATTACTAAATGAAGTGGGAAATTTCTAGTAATTACAATCATAACTTTTAAATTTTAAGACGTCTGTGTTGATTTCTATCAGAATCAGAGCCGTAATTTTTGTGCGCTCTGTTGTAAAGTATGTGCGCTCGCTCGGCGAGGTGCGTGCGCGCGCACACGCACACAGCTTAGAGGGAACAGTGCTGGGAAGCTACTAGTGGCTCACTTGAAGATTCACAAACTTCAGATACTGTATATCAGAAGGAGGAGGGGTGAGACCAGATATGAGAAAAATTTGCTTAATATTATATTAAATTATATAAATCAGAGGTAGGTGGGAGATAGGTGGAAGTCAGGAGTATTTGGAGTCAGTTACTCTCCCCCAAATTTCACAGTAGTTAGAACAGCTAGAGGAATTGATTACAGAAGAAAAGATGCTAGTAGCAATCACAAGGATTGGATGGCTACTTCCCCAAATTTTATAAACATTTTGCATCCATTAGATGGTCCTCTAGTGCAGGTGTTTAATGACGTGTTAAAAAGGAGGCCTCTAAAAGAGACAATGAAGATTGCTGGGATAACAGTTACAGTATACATAAGAAGGGTAAAGATCATACATAGTGTAGCTCTTACTATCCCATGTCTCTTCTAAATAATAAAACTTTATTTATAAGAACTTCTGCCAGCATTTTTGATATTAACTAAAACAAATCACCAACAAAGTTACAAAAAATTGAAAATTCAAACAATGCACAATGTAACCCTCAGCCTTAAAAGGTTTATTTTCCATACCACTTATTATCCAAACCAACTTGGACTCTTAACAAGGTGTCAAAATTATTAGAAATGCACATTCCTTATGCATACATGCCTGTATAAAGATCCTTTTATTAAACCCTTCAATTACACATCCATTATATCCTTCTATTACACATCCAAAATACTTATGACATTATTACCCGTTAACCAACAAGTACAAAAATATCCATTAAACCACAACCTCTCATAACCTCAAATCATCTCCAACCCTATCCACACTCATACCTATTTTCATACCAGCCATACATACATAAAACCCATTCATACAGCAATCGGAACCCCACCAACAAAACTTCATTGATTCATATTAAACATCTTATGAGAAGCTCGATAACAGTGCAATGCTACACTGCTGCAATCAGACTCAAATGTCTGCAAGAATGTATACACAACTCTTAATTTAGGAAGAACATCTGATGACTACTCTTTCCCCCCATACAAAAATGAGGGAGCCAAACAAGTTGGACAAAATTAAACCTATCCAATCTCTATTCAAAAAGAATCCCCAAAGGGAAACCCTCTTTTTGTACAGAGCTTAAAAGTCCATACTCCCAACAGGGTAGTGTCTGAGAACTTGGCAAAAACGCTCTCTTTACTCAAAAAGGACATCTTCAATATCCAACTGGTGCAGGTTCAAATACCATTCCATGTTATGTTCCACTACCGTTTCACTCCACTCCCCCACAATGAACTGGTATGAACTACTGCTTCAAATTCAACTTCAAATTCTGTACTGCATTCCACCACCATTTCACTCCACTCTTCCACAATGGATCGCTGTGTATTGCTGCAAATGCAAATTCCGTGCTGTATTCCACTATCATTTCACTCAACTCCAATCATGGACCATAGTTTCACCTCTCCGGCTTCCTCAGGGAAATTTACACATTCCTCTTACACAGCTCCTAAACGGAACTCAATCTTCACAAAAAGACGCACAAATGGACTTCACCCAATGGACTGTACAAAAACCAAATTGACTACATCTGTGGAAGTCACAATAGAAAAGTTCTATAACATCAAAGACAAAATCTGGAGCAGACTGGTACTACTAGTATGAAAATTTAAGCTAAAGTTGAAAAAAGCAAGCCACTCATGAATGTAGCAAAATATGACCTTGAGAATATACCATTGGAATTTAAAGACTGCCTGCTCGAAGAACAAACCAGTCAGTACTAGAGAAGATCAAACCTAAGCTTTCTTTAGAAGCTCAGATGACAAGACTTTGGATTTCATACTTTGGACACATCATGCAAAGAGAGAGATCATTAGAGAAAGACATCATGCTTGGCAAAGTAGAAGGTCAATGCAAAAGAGGAAGGTCAGCAATGAGATGGATCGATACAATAACAGCAGCTATGGGTGCCAGTCCCTCACTTGGTTTGCAGCTTGTCGTGCTGTGAGGGCTTGCGTGCATCAGTGATGCTGAGAGCTAAACTAGTGGTAGTTTAACTACTGGCAGGGTCTCCCAAGATGGATAGGTCTCAGCTGAGGTGCCAGACCAAGACAAACCACCCATCTGGGCAGCAGCAGAACGGGATAGTGTTGACGGCGGAGGATCACATTTTTGTGACAATGGCAACAACACCACCAAACTTAAACTGCGCGGAAGAAAGGCCCGGCAATCTACTTCTGTATCTTGCCATGAAAACCCAATGGATAGTTACAACAAAACAAAATTGTGCTATGGTGCTGGAAGATGAGACACCCAGGTCAGAAGGCACTCAACTAGCTACTGGGGAAGAGCTGAAGACTTTTCAGAGTAAAGCCAGCATTTATGATGTGGTTGGATCAAAACCCTCGGGAAGTCTGACTGCTGATGTAGCTGCGCATGAAATGAGAGTCAGAAGCTGTAAAGATGTCTTATACATTGGAACATGGAACGTACGAAGCATGAACCAAGGGAAGTTGGAGGTGGTCAAGAATGAAATGAAACGTGTACAACTTGATCTGTTGGGTGTCAGCGAACTGAAATGGACTGGCATTGGGCACTTTGCATCAGTTGATCACATGGTCTACTATGTTGGAAATGAAAGACAAAGAAGAAATGGTGTTGCATTTATAATAAAGAAGAAATTTGCAAAAACTGTAATGAAATACAATGCAGTCAGCGAACGCTTAATCTCTATTCGTCTACGAGGATTGCCTATCAACACAACTATAATTCAAGTATATGCCCCAACAACAGCTGCAGAAGAGAATGAAATTGAAGAGTTCTATGAACAAGTACAAGCTGAAATTGACAGAACATGCAAACAGGATATCCTGATAGTCATGGGTGACTGGAATGCAAATGTTCGCAACAAAGAAGAAGGCAAAGTAGTTGGAAAATATGGACTTGGCAACAGAAATGAAGCTGGAGAAAGACTGATAGAATTCTGCAAGACCAATGATCTATTCATCTCAAACACCTTCTTCCAGCAACACATGCGGCGACTGTACACATGGACTTCACCCAATGGATTGTATAAAAATCAAATTGACTACATCTGTGGAAGTCAACGATGGAAAAGCTCTATCACATCAACCAAGACAAAACCTGGAGCTGACTGTGGTACATGTAGATCATCAACTACTAGTATGCAAACTCAAGCTAAAGTTGAAAAAGAGCAAACCACTCATGAATGCAGCAAAATATGACCTTGAGAATATACCACTGGAATTTAAAGACTGCCTGCAAAATTGATTTGCTGCTTTAGATACAAATGACAGAGCTCCGGAAGAGTTATGGAATGACATCAAGAAGGTTGTGTTGGAAGAAAGTGAGAAGTCTCTACAAAAGGTGAAAAAGCAAAAACGGCCAAAATGGATGACGGAAGAAACTCTGAAAATTGCCCAGAAACGCAGAGAAGCTAAAGCCAGAGGAGAAAGAAAGACAATCGCAGAACTCAGAGATTTCCAACGTGCAGCAAGACAGGATAAGGAAAAGTACTACAACGACGCATGCAAGGAAATAGAAGCAGAAACTATTAGAGGAAGAACAAGATCGGCTTTCCTAAAGCTATGAGAGTTAAAGAAAAAGTTCCAGCCTCGAATTGGAATGCTACAAGATGCTCAAGGTTCTATGTTGAATGATGCTGAGAAGATCAAGAAAAGGTGGAAGGAATATACAGAGTTTTTATATGATAAAGATCAAGAGGACCAACAGCCGTTTCAACCTGTACCTTATGATCGGGAACCATTGGTGATGAAAGAAGAAGTTGAAGCAGCATTGAAAGCCTTATCAAAGAACAAAGCACCAGGCATTGATGGCATTCCTATAGAAGTATTGCAGCAATCTGATGCAGCTGTTATCATACTTACAAGGCTCTGCCAAGAAATATGGAAGACAACATCATGGCCAACTGACTGGAAACGATCTGTGTTTATACCAATACTAAAGAAAAGTGATCCAAATGACTGTGGAAATTATCGCACAATCGCTCTGATCCCATATGCCAGCAAGATTCTACTGAAGATTATTCAAAAGAGACTACAACCATACCTGGAACAAGAACTACCTGAAGTGCAAGCAGGGTTCAGGAATGGGCGAGGAACGAGAGATATCATTGCGGATGTGAGATGGATCCTTGAAAAGACTAAAGAATACCAAAAGGATATCTATTTGTGCTTTATCGACTATAGCAAGGCTTTTGACTGTGTAAACCATGAGAAACTCTGGGCCACATTAAGAAGCATGGGTATACCTGATTGTTCTCTTGCGCAATTTGTACATTGATCAAGAAGCAACAGTTCGAACGGAACAAGGAGAAACAGAATGGTTTAAAATAAGCAAAGGTGTAAGACAAGGCTGCATACTTTCCCCCTACCTGTTTAATTTATATGCAGAACAAATCATCAGAGAAGCAGGATTGTATGAAGACAACAGAGGTGTGAAGATTGGTGGAAGACTCATCAACAACCTTCGCTATGCTGATGATACTACATTACTGGCTGAAAGTGAAGATGATCTGAAACAAGGAAAGGAATGGAAAATAAAACAAAGGATATTATAATGCCTCTGTATCGTTCCATGGTACGACCGCACCTTGAATATTGTGTGCAATTCTGATCGCCGTATCTTAAAAAGGATATAGTGTTATTAGAAAAGGTACAGAAAAGCCACCAAAATGGTAAAAGGGATGGAAGGCTACTCCTATGAAAAAAGGCTACAAAGGTTGGGGCTCTTCATCCTGGAAAAGAGACAGCTGAGGGGAGATATGATAGAGGTCTTTAAATTAATGAATGGAGTGGAACGGGTAAATATAGATCGATTGTTTACGTTATCAGAATATAGAAAGACTAGAGGACATGTAATGAAGCTACAAGGTGATCTATTTAAGACAAATAAAAGAAAATATTTTTTCACTCAACGTGTAATCAAACTCTGGAATTTGTTGCCGGAGGATGTAGTAAAGGCTGTTAGTGTAGCTGGGTTTAAAAAAAGGTTTGGACAAGTTCCTGGAGGAAAGGTCCATAAACCATTATTAAAAAGGGACCCGGGATATCAGTGCTTGACCCAATACAAGCATTGTGGAACCTGTGTTTTTTGGGGAAACTGCTAGGTATGTATGACCTAGATTGGCCACTGTTGGAAACAGGATACTGGGCTTGATGGACCTTGGTCTGATCCAGTATGGCATATCTTATGTATGTTCTTATTTGCTTCTCATAATCAAAGAACATAGTCTCAAAATGGGCCTGCACCTTAATGTAAAGAAGATAAAGATCATGACAACTGGCATAATCAACAGGTTCATCGTTGAAGGAGAAGAAATTGAAATTGTTAACAACTTTAACCTACTTGGATCAACTATCAATAAAGAAGCAACAAGCAGTCAAGAAATCAAACGACGCATTGCTCTTGGCAGAATGTCTATGAAAGACCTAGATAAGATTCTCAAGAGCAGAGATGTCTCTCCATACAAAGATTCGACTTGTTCAAGCTATGGTATTTTCAATAACATCATATGGATGTGAAAGCTGGACAGTGAAAAAGACAGACAGGAAGAAAATTGATGCCTTTGAATTATGGTGCTGGCGGCGAATACTGTGTATACCATGGACTGCCCGAAGAACAAACCAGTCGGAACTAGAGAAGATCAAACCTAAGCTTTCTTTAGAAGCTCAGATGACAAGACTTCGACTTTCATACTTTGGACACATCACACATCATGCGAAGAGAGAGATCATTAGAGAAAGACATCATGCTTGGCAAGATAGAAGGTCAACGCAAAAGAGGAAGGCCAGCAATGAGATGGATCGATACAATAACAGCAGCTACGGGTACCAGTCTGTCAACAATGAGCCGCCTGACTGAAGACAATTTAGGACAACTATCCAGAGGGTCGCCTCGAGTAGACACCGACTCGACGGCACTTAACATCATCCTGTAGGGTGAAAATATCCATATTTGGGGCCTTAAGGAACCACTAATAAGCTGGAAAATAAACATCTACATTTACAATTTATAAAATATCTACAAATAAATGTTTTTCCCATCTGCCATAGAGACCTAAAGTAGGGTTACTGTCAGTTTAGCAGCTAACACCTTAGACTCACCAAGATATTAAGAAGCCTGGAATGTTTCCATGATTGTACCAAAGAAGCCTACATGTACCCAGAGCTGGCCCAATCATTAGGCAAACAAACTAGTTGCCTAGGGTAGCAGCAACAGAGTAGGACATTCAAAGCGAAATAATAGATTCTAACAGCGGGGGGGTTGGGGTGGCTTAAGGTTTGCCCAGGGTGCAAACACCTTGAACCAAACGCTAGGGCCGGCCCTGCTTGTATCATTGGCAACCATCCCTTAAAAAGTGGGGTAACAAGTGCCAGAAAGATTTTAAACCATTTTTTCATAACCTGTATTACTGAATAGATACCATCAGCCTAGCAAGTTAAAATCTGGTCCTTGATAATTAAGACGAAACTCTAAATGCACTGAAAAGTGAGATAAAACCATAACGATTTTATCTTAAGTTCTGTTTCCTACCCCATTCTACTCTACCAAGTTTTCTGTTGTACTAGTTACTAGTACAGAAACACATTAGAAAGTCCAAAGTTACCCAGTGTCACATTTATTAAATTGAATTTCAAAATCAGCATATAGTAAAGTACAAGTGGTAAACGCCGCCCCTGTGAGTCATCCTCTGGGCAGTAGTTGGCAAGGTCCCACTGCAGCGCACAGACTGTCGGCACTAGCTCCTTGGCCGGCCAGTCGGGCAGTCACCGCACACAGAAGCGAGAGTCCCCAGCATGGGCATGACGCCAGTGACAGCCAGCGCCATGGCAACGGGCCACAGCGCTTCGGCACACGCCAGCTCCGGAACCATCGGGCGACTGTCACTGTCTACGCACCCGTCCATTACCTCACGCACAACTGAGATCAAATGAATTACATCCCGACTGAAAATGCGAGCGCTCAACAGATTCGCTGGATGAGCTTTTCTGGTTATTACTACGGACATCGGGGCGTTTATTATCATCCAGAACGAGGTTTTCTCTCAAGTGGAATGCCTAGAGCCGCTACACACGCCCGCGAACTAAAGCAAGTTAAAAGCAGTGCGCCGGAAGGAGGTGAGATGGGGAACTCTGGTCCGCCAGTGATAGGAGACGGAGGCAGCAGCTCTCAGTTAGATCCATCTGCACACACCTGCTGTCTCGCCTATCCCTGAGCGAGAAAGCCAGCGCTGGAACTACTCGTCACGGTGAACCAGCCCGCCTTCCCTGCCCTACTTACCCTTCCCGGCTTCTCTGCACAGAGCCTCAGATGCTCTCAAAAAGGGCGGCCTACAGCTTTTGAACAACATCGAAGCCATCTTTCCGTGCTTCGGGGACAGCCCGACGGGCGAGATGGTAGTTTCTGCCTTTGGAGGTTATCACTGCGACCTCCCGACGACCTGCTCCTGGCGGTTCACCGTCTCTCCCATCCTCCTCCAGCTTGTCACTGAGCCGTTTCGACGCTCCCCAGCCTCCAACCAGAATACGCTACGCATGCGCAGTAGGCCAACACTATTTTACCCTTGTTGGACGCATTGTTCTCACGTGATTCCGAAACGGCCGAAAAGAGGAAGTAATTTTTATTCCTTCATACCACGTTGGAAAGAAATTATACATGGGGGACAGATAATGTCTTTCATTCGAGGGCGCGAGCGCAAAATAACTTAATATTTAACGGAGGGTGGAGAAATGTGACATGAGGAAAACCAAAATACTCCCTTGCGAACTGGGGCTTCCAGAGAAATAAGCCTCTTACCAGAATTGCCAAGTTACCCAGGTCTACAATGTAATGCAAATTTAAAACCAGAACTGGCAAAAAAAAAATCTCACTCCTGGAAATGGGTAACTTGGCAAATTTGGTAGAGAGGAGATGCAGTTTGAAAAGTCCATGCTACAGCATCTGGATCTCTTCTGCCATCGAAATTGACTGGGTCGCTTTTTAAAGGCAGTGTTGTCAAGTTACCCAGTTCCATGAATGATATTTTTTTGTCAGTTCTGGTTTTAAATTTGCATTGCAGCACAGTATATTTGTAGTCCACGATTTTACCCATTGCAATCAGTGCCGTAGGTCCCATAATGCATCAGAATGAGATTGTCAGACATACAGGAGTGGACTGGCTTAAAATCTCACTTCTTTTCTGGAACCCAGTAATTTGTCAACTCTGCTGTACTCTCCTAATCACAGACACACTTTTAAAAGCCAATATATATATAGGCCAGTCACAGTTCAAGTTGTTGGCACCCTTGCTGTCAGAATCTATTGTTTAGCTTTATAATGCCCTGCTCTTTGCTGTCTCTCAGGGTTGGAATGACCCTGCAGATACACACATACTTTTATTGTAAATTGTTATAAATATAAATAATTATCTGGGACACACAGACAGAGGACAGGGTTCATCCTGGAGAAATGTTGCAGTTGGGCCCAAGAAAGGCACTGGAGGGAGCCGCAGCATTTGGGGTCAAAGCAGCACTGGGTCACAAGATTGAGGGGACCATGCTGCTTTTAAATAAAAAAAAGAAAAGAAAGGAGCCACAGTTCAAAGATGCGGCTGTGGCTGAGCAGAGGATTCTATCACGAGGTCTGCTAGAAGGGCAGAGACCTCCCCCTGCACGAGGTTAAGGTGCAGAGGGTCGAGGGGATACTCCTTTGGGGGGAGGGGAGAGGGTGGCAGTTTGGCAATGTGCAGCATGTAGTCGTTTTGGACTATTTATTTATTTTATTTATTTATTGATTTTAACAGTTTTTTTATACTGCTTTCTCATTAAATCAAAGCGGTTTACATTATAACTTTGCAGCATCCATGCATCTGAGGTAAAGAAAGGCCACCTGTGGGCAAAAGGAACGAGCCTTCCCCCAACCAGAGAGTCTTCCCCTGTGGTCACTGGCAGATTGGCTATGTTCCGGAGGAACCAATCAAAATCCCATCCCCAGTTTGGGCTGCGGAGCAGGCTGAGCTTTTTGGGGCTTCTCACGATGCTGCCGACGAGGAACCCGAGTCTTCAGCTGAGAGCCTTGAGGGCTTGGGAAGTACCAGCACTTACATTGGTAGTAAGTCTTCTTCCCCTGGTACTTCTTGCAGGAGAGATCAGCAGTCTTCCTCGAGAGCCTGGTGAGGGTGATATACTGTTTTTCTGTATCACCAGCCTTTGCCTCCAACTGCTTCCCAAAGAAGCTCTTGCCCCAGCATGGCACTTCCGCTAGCGTGCCCTGTATCCATTGCTCCAAAGCCTTTGATACTGTTCTTCATAGGAGGTTTATCAATAAGCTGAGCCTCCTGGAGAGGTGGTGAACTGGATCAGAAATTGGTTGACTGACAGACAGCGTGGATACTTCTAAGGGAGTGGACAACATGAGGAAAGATCTAAAAACTCTGGAAGAATGGTCTAATGCTTGGCAGTTAAGATTTAATGCAAAGAAGTGCAGAGCAAAGCACTTGAGCTGCAGAAATCCAAAGGAATCGTATGTGATGGAGGAGAGAGGTTGGTGTGCACAGACCACAAAAGGGATCTCAGAGTGCTAGTGTCTGTGGATCTCAAGGTAACGAAATAATGTGACAAGGCGGTAGCCAAAATCAGAAGGATGCTGGGCTGCATACAAAGAAGAATAACCAATAGAATGGAGGAGATATTAATGCCCCTGTACAAGTCGGCAAGGCCTCAGAGTATTGTGTTCAGTTTTGGAGACTATATCTCACAAAGAATATAAAAAGACTTGAAACGGTTCTGAGGAAGGTGACCAAAATGATTTGGAGCCTGTGCCAGAAGACATATGAGAAGAAATTTGAAGACCTAAATAGAGGAGAGGAGGGACAGGGGAGATATGATACGGACCTTTAAATACTTAAAGGGTATCTGTGAACAAACAAACAAACAAAGCTGTAAAACTACGAGGGCATATGATGAAGGCTGTAAACTTAAAAGCAATATCAGGAAATACTTTTTCACTAAAAGGGTCATGGATGCTTGGAATGCCCTCCTTTTGGGAGGTGGTGGGGGCACATACAGTGATGGAATTCAAAATGGCATGGGACAGACACAGTGGATCCCTTTTATAGCAAGAGAATAAAATCAAAGCAAATTTAAATATCTTTTATATTTCAGTAAATAGAGAGAGCTGACCTGCATAGAGGTGCAAGTACTGTTCAACCCTGAACACAGGCATAGAGAGAGGTGACGTGCACAGAGCTGCAGTTACAACCACTCTAGCCACCTTACTGGGCAAACTAGATGGACCATACTTGTCTTTATCTGCTGTCATATACTATGTTACTAGGTAAGTCAGAGGACTGGAGCCAAGCAAGCTGGTGGGCCCAATGCCCACTGCTGCCTCCGTGCAGGCAGACTCCAATGCATCGTAAGTTGCCTAGACCATGGACTTAGAGCAATCCTTGCTGTGGCCCAGCAGGACATGAAAGGCATCGAGCTGCTCAGGGGGAGATGAGCAGGCCGAACTCAGCCAGATCCAGCATGATGTCTTTCAAGAACATGCTCGTGTATAATTGGTATGAAAAGACACTGGCCACCAGCATGGAGATTTGGAAGCACCGCCTGTCAAAGGAGTCCAAGGTCTGCGCCTCCCTGCCCAGGGAGTCAAGGAGTGGGTCTTATTGCTCTTGATTTGCTTCATGGCAGACTACACCAACAAGGAGTGGTGTGGGAGCTAAGGTTTCTCGAACCCCAGGGCCTTTTAGACCTGGTATATTGTGGGCCGGCAGTCCTCCTAGGCGGCTGCCTAGTAGGGGCGGCGGGCCATATTACTTGTGTCTTGCTTCAGCCTGGTAGCTGAGGCCCTTAATTGTGTAGTTGTGGGGCAGTTAAAGCAGTCCAAGTGGAAATAGGCCAACACAGGAAAATTTATTTCTACATTTTATTTTAATCATCAAGTTTGCAAATTGGACCTTGGCAGAAGGTTCCAAACCATTAACAGAAAGTGAGGATATTTTCTCCAACAAAAAGCTTCTTTGTAAAGGTACTTCAGCAGTGCTATAACAAATCAGTTTCCTTCAGTCTTTGAACAAAACAAGTTTCCTTTTTCATCCAAACCAAACACAGTTAAAAAATCACTGTTGCAAGTAAAGTCCAGCTAACCTTGTTAGCTTCTCCCAGCTGTTTCAGGTAAGTTTTAAAACAGGCATTACTTTTCAGCATAGGAACTAAACTGCTGTTGGAACAGTTTCATAGCACAAATACTATTTCAGCTTTAAAATGAAACTTCTCTCTTTCCAGCACTTCACAGTATCAACTGCTCAGCATAACTACTTCTTGGCTTTCCTTATAATATCTAATAAATGCTTTCTAAGCACTTCTCATGCATAATGAGCATTCCATTGAGACTTCTGTAGAATCTGAATCCCCTTTATAAAATTCCACCTCCATTTCTTCCTCAGTGCTACAAGGTTCAGGGACTGGGATACGTTCAGGGATTTCTAGTTTCACTTTCCTTAAAAGCTTAAAAAGTTTTCCCCAATGAACATTCCTTCTTCCCCCTGGAATAATGTCAGTGCTCCTAGACTTCCTTCCCTTTAGTGAGTCACTTAAAGGTACTGTCTGGTTTACCTTGCTTGTAGAAACCTTCCTTTTGTCAGGCTTTCTAAAAGGCTCCGTTTCTTGCTCAGAGTCTGAGCTGCTTGCTTCTGAGTTAGAACTATAGTCCTGGAACTCTCTCAAGCTTCTTCCCGCTCTTCTCTGGCCCTGCCACTCGCTTTGGCAGTTCTGTCTGCTTCTTCTGGTTTCCCCAGTTCTCTCAGCTCTGCTGTGCTCTCTCCCAGCTCTGCTGTGCTCTCTCTCTTCACTTGCTGACTGACCCACGTTTAAATGTTTGCCAGCGTGCTTCCCTTTCTGGCCCCACCCTCTCTCTCCCTGCTGTTGCCCTGGAGACTGGGTGTGGCTTCAGGCTAGCCTTGCAAGTGTGTGTTTCAGAATTACTTTCATTTTGGGACCTGTGCTTAGGTGAGCCCATCCCCCTCTTAGGAGAAAAACCTTCTTTTTTTTCTCTTTCCCAGGTCTGTGCTGCACCTGCCTCACCACAATATCGAGCAGTCCAAAAGAGGCACAAGCAGCCACAAACAACCAAGGAGTGAAAGGAGTAGGGCAAGAAGAGATCACATCCAAGGTGTCCAAACCAGCTTTATTCATAAATCCCTACACTGGCAGTGTTTTGGCTGTTCTGCCTTCCTCAGGGGGTAATGCAACCTCAACAGAACACAAAAACATTAAAATTAATGAAACCATTAGAAACATCATATATACACATTAAATCAAAGCATAAAACATATAATTCCAAAATACATTAAAAGAAGTAAAAAGTAATAAAAAAAGAAATAAGGCAGCAAAATAATAGTTAATAGCACATAAAACATATATAGTAACATAGTAAATGATAGCAGATAAAGATCAGTATGGTCCATCTAGTCTGCCCAGTAAGATGGCAAGAGAAGGTGCACCTGCTGCTCCGTGCAGGCCACCCCTCCCCATGTCTTAGTTTTAGGGGTGAACCCACCGCTCCATGTAGGACACGCCTGTATGTTGAGAAATTAGATAGTTAAGTTTATTTTTATTTTATCCTGTTGCTGTAAAGGAATCCACTGTGTCTGTCCATGCCATTTTGAATTCTGTCACTGTATTTGCCCCCACCACTTCCATCGGGAGGGCATTCCAAGCATCCACCACCCTTTCAGTGAAAAAGTATTTCCTGACATTGCCTTTCAAATTACCCCCTTGCAGCTTCATGTTATGCCCTCTAGTTTTAAAGCTTCCCTGTCTTTGGAAAAATATATTTATATTAAGAGATGTATGTAATGTAAACTTTAGACTAAAGTGAACTATAAAGAATTTTACATAACCAAAACTGTATAGAGACGAGGGGGAATAATATGATAAATAAAGCTATATCTATTGGCATGAAGAAATTATATAGTCATAGTGAGTATTAGCTTATGGGAAATCCAGTTAGGATTTCTAATAGATCCTTTACCAAACTGAAATAAAAATAAATGGTGTGGGCAAACGGGAAGGGGTGGGGGGAGGGAGAGGAATATTGAACCAATAATAAAATTGGTTACTTTTTTTGGTGCTTTAGTGGGACTTTCCTTGAGCACAGTAGGTGGTTGAACTCCAGTAACCTCCTCAGCTTTGGGAACTGCTAACACCTAATCAGGAGTTAGTGGGCCTGATTTCCTGTGAGCAGCTGAGGGCCTGCATAAAAAGCTCCAGTGCCCTGCCCTGTTCAGGCTTTCCTACAGAAGCTCTCCAGATCAACCAACAGTAAGGATTTAAGGGTTTGTTTTATTATATTAAGTTGTTAGCTCTCTGACAGGGAGCTCTTAAAAGGGTTTTTTGTACATTTTTAAAGCAAGGTTTCTTTTTTTGGTGCTTTAGTGGGACTTTCCTTGAGCACAGTAGGTGGTTGAACTCCAGTGACCTCCTCAGCTTTGGGAACTGCTAACACCTAATCAGGTGTTAGTTCCCTCCCTACCCACCCTGACTCCCACCCACCCATAGCGAGTAGTCTTGCTTTATAGGGCACCTCCCCATTTGACAAAGCACAGAGAATTGGACCAGCACATTTTGAAAATAATTAAGGAGATTTAACTGCTTTTTCTCTGAAAGGACAGCTGGGAAACCGGCTGGTACTTGGTAGATCTCTCTCTTTTGCTTTAACAGATACCTAAGCTCCAAGAACAGAACAATGGCTTGGAAAAATCGTATCGCTACAGCTGTTGCCCCCGTTACAGCTTCTGCCTCGGTCCAGACAGAGGTCATAATGCCAGGTGAAGGACCGGTTCCATGTGCAGGGTGCTTGCATGCTGAAGCTCTGAGGAAACAAGTGGAGGAACTCAGAGAGGATGTGGCGAGGCTGAGGAGCATTCAAGACAGTGAGAAGTGCATTGATGAGATGCTTCTTGCAGCAACCAAGCTCTCCAGCAGAGGAGAAGATGGGTGCCAACAGAATGTCGATGGTTGGACACAAGTCACCAGGGCCTGCAAAATCACCAACCCAACTTCTCCAGCCCTTGAATTGAAGAACCATTATGCAGCCCTGGAAGTGGAGGAGGTGAAAGCATCCCTGGAAAGGGAAGAACCAGAGCTCAAGTACCCCAAAGTTGCAGAATCAGTAACCACAAGGAAACAAAGGGTAGTGGTGGTTGGAGACTCTCTTCTGAGGGATACTGAGGCGTCCATCTGCCGACCAGACTTGATGTCCAGAGAGGTATGCTGTCTGCCTGGTGCCAAAATCCAAGATGTTACGGAGAGTTTGCCGAGACTCATCAAGCCCACTGACTATTACCCAATGTTGCTAATCCATGTTGGAACAAATGATACTGCCAGGTATACCTCAGAACGTATCAAAAGTGACTTCATGGCTCTGGGACAGAAGGTGAAGCAGTTAGGTGCACAGGTGGTGTTCTCTTCAATCCTCCCTGTTGAGGGTAAAGGCCAAGGCAGAGAGGCTCGCATCCTGGAGATGAATGCATGGCTGCGTGGATGGTGTCATCGAGAGCGTTTTGGTTTCCTAGACCATGGGATGCTGTTCCAAGGGTTGCAGAGCAGAGATGGCATCCATCTGTCCAAGAAAGGTCAACGCGTCTTCAGTAGTAGACTGGCTAATCTACTGAAGAGGGCTTTAAACTAGATTCTTTGGGGATGGGTGAAGAAAGCCCCCAGGTAAGTGAAAGCCCCCAGGTAGGTGATACATTAAATAACTTTATGGAAATGGGTAACTGGGGTAACATATGGAAAGCAGTGTGTATAAATGCCCATAGCATGGGAAATAAGATCCCTGATGTTGAAGCTTTGGTGGGAGTGGCTGACTTGGATTTAGTGGCAGTTACAGAAACATAGTTCACAGAAAACCATGATTGGGATGTAACTATACCTGGCTATACTTTATTCAGAAAGGACAGGGTAGGAAGTAGGGGAGGAGGAGTGGCACTATATGTAAAAACTACTATTAAAGCTTTGGAATTACAGAGCTTAAAAGGGAGAGGGGAGGCATTGTGGGTTAAACTAGAAAGAGGGAAAGAGAAATCTATTTACATTGGTGTGATATACAGACCTCCCTCACAAGAGGAAGAGGTGGACAGGAAGTTAATTGAAGACATTTGCAGCATTGCTAGGAAAGGGGAAGTGCTACTGATAGGAGATTTCAATATGCCAGATGTTGATTGGCACATTCCTGCTGCAGTATCATCTAGAAGTAAGGAGATCCTGGATTCTCTACAGGGAGAACTATTCAGGCAATTGGTAACAGACCCCACGCGTGAAGGGGCCATACTGGATTTGGTGCTTACCAATGGTGAAAGTGTTTCTGATGTTGTAGTGGGAGATCATTTTGCATCCAGTGATCACCAGATGGTGTTGTTCAGTATTAGGACTAGGGCTGTTAGAATCCATTCAAAGGCAAGGATCTTAGACTTTAGGAAGACTAACTTTGCGAAGATGGGCCAATACCTCAGGGAGTCGTTAGTTGGATGGGAACAGCTGAGGGATGTAGAAAAACAGTGGGGAAAAACTGAAAGGGGATATTTTAAGGGCAACCAACCTTTTTGTTAAAATGGTAAATAATGGTAAAAGGAAAAGGAGACCGCTATGGTTTTCGAAAGAAGTAGCTGAAAAAGTGAAGAAAAAGAGGGAGGCCTTCATGAAATACAAGAGATCACAGAGAGAGGAAGACAGGCATCTGTATTTGGAAAAACTTAGAGAAGCTAGCAAAGTAGTCAAGAAGGCAAAGATTCAAAAGGAGGAGGAAATAGCCAATGCAATAAAATGGGGGGATAAGACATTTTTCAGATATATTAGTGAGAAGACGAAGGGCAAGAGTGGTATTCTCAGACTCAAGGGTACAGGGGAGGAATATGTAGAAGCTGATAAGCATAAAGCGGAATTGCTTAACAAATATTTTTGTTCTGTGTTCACAGATGAAGAACCAGGAGCAGGACCTCAGAAAACACCCACAAATAGGAACAGAAGCAAAGGACATCTTGAACAATTTACAAAAGACTCTGTTCGTGAGAAACTATCTCAACCTAAAGTAGACAAAGCGATGGGACCGGATGGGATTCACCCGAGAATACTGAGGGAACTTGGGGACGTTCTAGCAGCTCCACTGACTGACCTTTTCAATGCCTCGTTGGAGTCGGGAGTGGTGCCAAAGGACTGGAGAGAGGCTCATGTGGTGCCTTTACACAAAAGCGGAAGTAAGGATGTGGTTGAAAACTACAGGCTGGTTAGTTTAACTTCGGTGGTGAGTAAATTATTGTAAACGCTGCTGAAAGAGAAAATAGTGAGGTTTCTGGAGTCCAGCGGATTACAGGATCTGAGGCAGCATGGATTCACCAGAGGCAGGTCTTGTCAGACAAATCTGATTGATTTCTTTGACTGGGTGACCAGGGAGTTGGACCGAGGGAGAGCCTTAGATGTGGTGTATTTAGATTTCAGTAAAGCCTTTGACACTGTTCCTCACAGGCGACTTATAAACAAACTGAGCACCCTAGGGATGGACCCTAAAGTTACTGCTTGAGTTAGAAATTGGTTGGGTGGGAGGCGACAAAGAGTACAAGTAAATGGAGCTCACTCTGAGGAGAAGGATTTTATCAGTGGTGTGCCCCAGGGATCTGTCCTTGGTCCGATTCTTTTTAACATCTTTGTTAGTGATATAGCGGAAGGGCTTTCAGGTAAGGTTTGCCTCTTTGCGGATGATACCAAAATCTGCAATAGAGTAGACACCCAGGAAGGGGTAGATAACATGAGTAGGGGTCTAGCTAAGCTTGAAGAATGGTCTAGAATTTGGCAGCTGGGATTTAATATTAAAAAATGTAAGGTCATGCATTTGGGCTGCAGCAATCCAGGGGAGCAATATAGTATAGGGGGTGAAGTACTTTTGTCCACTAAAGAAGAGCGGGACCTAGGCGTGGTTGTGTCTGATGATCTTAAAGTAGCTAAACAGGTAGAAAAGGCGACGGCAAAAGCTAGAAGGATGCTTGGGTGCATACAGAGAGGAATGGCTAGCAGAAAAAAGGAGGTGATAATGCTTCTGTATAAGTCTTTGGTGCGACCTCATTTGGAGTATAGTGTGCAATTCTGGAGACCGCACCTTCAAAAGGATGTGAACAGGATGGAGTCGGTGCAGAGGGTGGCTACTAAAATGATTAGTGGTCTTCATTATAAAGCATATGAGGACAGACTGAAGGATCTTAATATGTACACCTTAGAGGAAAGGCGGGATAGAGGTGATATGATTGAGATGTTTAAATACCTCCGTGGCATAAATGTTCAGGGAGAGAGCCTCTTTCAATTGAAAGCAAGTTCTGCTACGAGGGGACATGGGATGAGGGTGAAGGGAGATAGATTCAGGAGTGATATGCGGAAATATTTCTTTACGGAAAGAGTAGTGGATCCGTGGAATAGTCTCCCAGTGGAGGTGGTAGAGATGAGAACAGTAACTGAATTCAAAAAAGCATGGGACAAAGACAGAGGATCTCTAAAGGTAAAAAGGGGACTGTTGTAGTTGTTATGGAAGGACAGACTAGATAGGCCATGTGGTCTTTTTCTGTCGTCATGTTTCTATGTTTCTAAAATGATGGCCCGCTTGAGTCTCATTTTAAATGTACCGAAAAGGTGTGAAATGGAACCTAGGGATTGCTATGGTTCCCAGATGCTAAACCAAAGTGAAGTCACTGGCAGAGCCACAGATTCAAAACATCAGTATAGTTGCTCAATTGAAACTGGCATTTATAAGCATGGAATGAAAAGTCCAGCACTCATAAGAAAGTGTTGGTAAATATCCTCTTGTCTGTATCATATGTACCAATAATACCAGTATCTTGCATACGGAGCATACTAATACCTTTGTTTTTAAACAAATTATCTATGTGAAATCAATACCTTGCTGGGCGAGCCAAAGGGGATAGTAAAATGAAAGACAGCCCTCTAGAGCCTTATCAAAATATATTAAAATGGTGCAAAGTGGAATTAAGGGGGTTGCTGTGGTTCCCAGATGCTATGGAGGAATGCAATCACCGGTGAAGCCAAGAGAACAAAAATATGTACAACTGACCATATGCAAAACCTGACTGTGAACAATGCATTCAATTATAGAGATGGAGATCAGCCATAGTGCACATAAATAAAAGATCAAAGATAGTAATTGAAAAATGGAAAATAAAAAATGTGTTGTGAATCTTGTAAAATGAGCCATAAAAGTCTTATGTGTTCTACTTGCCCTGCTCCTTTCGCTCCCTATTACATTGAGTCGAGTCACCTGCTGACCAAGGGTATCATGAGTGGGTTCTCCAACATCCACATTTGTAGCTGCTGAAGGATCTGGTGCACCATCACCCTCATAGCCTCCTTGGGGGCCAAGGGTACTGGAGGATCTCCAGTTCCTCAGTCCAGGGCTTGTCCTCTGCCTCCAGAGAGAATGGGATGGCCTTTGCCATTCCGGAGGAGATTTCTGATGCCTTTGGGGAGGAGAGAGGTCCTATCGTACCCATCGTCACATGCCTCTGATTCCACCTCGGTTTCCCAGCCATCAGAATCTGACTTCGAAAGGAAGTTGAAGTATCGGTGGGCCTCCTCCCAGTGCTCCCTCCAACTGCATGGAGAGGCAGAGTGTCAACGGGACTGGTGGTGGACCAAGTGCTTTCACAGTCCCACCGGGGCATCGGACCCTGATATGCTCAAGAGGGAAATTGCTCCCAAGGGGACCAGAGTCAATTCCAATCGACGCACCAATGTGGCTGTGTTGACCAGCAGCACAATGGTCTCAAGAATCGGCTGCACAGTCTGCGGTGATAATGCTCCCGGCACCGAATGGCCAGCCTGATGCTTGGCCAACACTGCTACTATTCAGGCCTCAAGGGCCTGGAGGTGTTCCTCCCAGACTGTCATTTCTGAAGGCTATAGTGCAGGAGGTACCACCTCAACCACCGACGGGCACCCCCATCAGAAAATTGCTGATGGTAGGCACATCGGGGAGAAACGGCGCCTCTCCTGCACTCTGGGAGATGAGTCCTTCCTCCAGGGTATCTTGGTAGGCTGTTCCCAGCCATTGCCTCCTATGTCACGTCAGGAAGGGCTTTGATGCCAAAGCACAGTTTTATCCCGGTGCTCAGATGTCCCCTTCAACAACGTCAAAGTGGAATCCTTCCTCGATTCCTGAAGGTCTATTGAGGATCATCATTCTAGGCCACTCTGGCCCCTCGGTTCCAAGGGTACTCAAGCACCCCTCGATGCCATTGCCTCCATGGAACCTCACAGGGTCACTGGGATCGATGCTGCTGAAGAGGCTGAATCTGAAGGCCTGAAGAGGGACTCTCTGCTTTTCCCTTCAGGCCCCTTCTTGTCATCTGCAAACACAGGTTACAAGAAGTGGGCTGGTGGTCAGGACCCAAGAACTGAAGGCACCAATTGTGCCATTCGGTGACTGAGATAGTCCGGGCACATTTGGTGTGCTTCTTAAAACCACTGGCTGGTTTATGGGACATGTCTGAGAACCCAGCCACAGCGAGGTCAAAAGGCTCAATGATGCCAGCCACAGTGAGGTCAAAAGGCTCAATGATGCAAGCCATGAAAGGAAAATGAGAGAAAAGAAAAAAAAAGAGAAAAAAAATCACTAATGACGAGTGTCAATGGGGAGCCAACGCTACCACTGATGTTGTTGTTGTTAAGTGCCGTCAAGTTGGTGTCGACTCATGGCGACCCTCTGCATAGTTGACCTAAATTGTGTTCGGTCTTCTGTCAGGTGGCTCATTTTTGACAGACTGATACCTGTAGCTGCTTTTATTATATCGATCCATCTCATTGCTGTCCTTCCTCTTTTGCAATGACCTTCTATCTTGCCAAGCATGATGTCTTTCTCTAATTGCTGTCCTTCCTCTTTTGCAATGACCTTCTATCTTGCCAAGCATGATGTCTTTCTCTAATGATCTCTCTCTTCGCATGGTGTCCAAAGTATGAAAGTCAAAGTCTTGTCATCTGAGCTTCTAAGGAAAGCTTAGGTTTGATCTCCTCTAGTACCGACTGGTTTGTTCTTTGGGCAGTCCATGGTATACGCAGTATTCGCTGCCATAATTCAAAGGCATCAATTTTCTTCCTGTCTATCTTTTTCACTGTCCAACTTTCACATCCATATGATATTAAAAATACCATGGCTTGAACAAGTCGGATCTTTGTATGGAGAGAGACATCTCTGCTCTTGAGAATCTTGTCTAGGTCTTTCATAGCCATTCTGCAAAAGAGCAATGCGTCGTCGGATTTCTTGACTGCTTGTTGCTTCTTTATTGATAGTTGATCCAAGTAGGTTAAAGTTGTCCACAATTTCAATTTTTTCTCCTTCAATGATGAATTTGTTGATTTTGCCAGTTGTCATGATCTTTGTCTTCTTTACATTAAGGTACAGGCCCATTTTAAGACTATGCTCTTTGATCGTGAAAAGCAGATGTTTCAGATCATCTTCACTTTCAGCCAGTAATGTGGTATCATCAGCATAGCGAAGGTTGTTGATGAGTCTTCCACCAATCTTCACACCTCTGTTGTCTTCATACAATCCTGCTTCTCTGATGATCTGTTCTGCATATAAATTAAACAGGTAGGGAGAAAGTATGCAGTCTTGTCTCACATCTTTGCTTATTTTAAACCATTCTGTTTCTCCTTGCTCCGTTCAAACTGTTGATTCTTGATCAATATACAGATGGTACAAGAGAACGATCAGGTGTTCTGGTATACCCATGCTTCTTAATGTGGCCCAGAGTTTCTCATGGTTTACACAGTCAAAAGCCTTGCTATAGTCGATAAAGCACAAATAGATATCCTTTTGGTATTCTTTAGTCTTTTCAAGGATCCATCTCACATCCGCGATGATGTCTCTCGTTCCTCGCCCTTTCCTGAATCCTGCTTGCATTTCAGTTCTTCTTCCAGGTATGGTTGTAGTCTCTGTTGAATAATCTTCAGTAGAATCTTGCTGGCATGTGGGATCAAAGCGATTGTGCAATAATTTCCACAGTCAGTTGGATCACCTTTCTTTAGTATTAGTATAAACGCAGATCTTTTCCAGTCTGTTAGCCATGATGTTGTCTTCCAAATTTCTTGGCAGAGCCTTGTAAGTATGGTAACAGCTGCATCAGATTGCTGTAATACTTCTATGGAAATGCCATCAATGCCTGGTGCTTTGTTCTTTGATAAGGCTTTCAATGCTGCTTCAACTTCTTCTAGAAATCACCAATGGTTCCGGATCATAAGGTACAGGTTGAAATAGCTGTTGGTCTATTTGATCTTTATCATATAAAAACTCTATATTCTTTCCACCTTTTCTTGATCTTCTCAGCATCATTCAACATAGAACCTTGAGCATCTTGTAACATTCCAATTCGAGGATGGAATTTTTTCAACTCTCGTAATGTTAGGAAAGCCGATCTTGTTCTTCCTCCAATAGTTTCTGCTTCTGTTTCCTTGCATGTGTCATTGTAGTACTTTTCCTTATCCTGTCTTGCTGCACGTTGGAAATCTCTGAGTTCTGTGATTGTCTTTCTTTCTCCTCTGGCTTTAGCTTCTCTGCGTTTCTGGGCAATTTTCAGAGTTTCTGCCGTCATCCATTTTGGCCATTTTTGCTTTTTCACCTTTTGTAGAAACTTCTTGCTTTCTTCCAACACAACCTTCTTGATGTCATTCCATAACTCTTCTGGATCTCTGTCATTTGTATCTAAAACAGCAAATCAATTTTGCAGGCAGTCTTTAAATTCCAGTGGTATATTCTCAAGGTCATATTTTGTTGCATTCATGAGTGGTTTGCTCTTTTTCAACTTTAGCTTCAGTTTGCATACTAGTAGTCTATGATCTGTACCACAGTCAGCTCTAGGTTTTGTCTTTGTTGATGTTATAGAGCTTTTCCATCATTGACTTCCACAGATGTAGTCAATTTGACTTTTGTACAATCCATTGGATGAAATCCACATGTACAGTCACCGCTGCGTGTGTTACTGGAAGAAGGTGTTTGAGATGAATAGATTGTTGGTCTTGCAGAATTCGATCAGTCTTTCTCCAGCTTAATTTCTGTTGCCAAGTTCATATTTTCCAACCATTTTGCCTTCTTCTTTGTTGCCAACATTTGCATTCCAGTCACTCATGACTATCAGGATATTGTCATGGTGTAGATCTATCAGAACCTATGGAGATAGATAAAACTGCAGAGAATGGATCTGACACTGACAGCTCAGAGAAGCACATGGCCCAGAGTTGCTATAGGCAACATACACAAACAAGGTCACAAGGTAAGAGAACACGCCCAAGCAGCAAGCAGGCTCCAGGTTCATTAGATAATGAGGGGCAGCTGAGAGGGGGCGGAGTTCAGGCAGACACTAAGACGCACGCACATAAAACTAACTCACCTGAAGTTAGTAGTAGAATTGGCAGAGCTGATAGAGCTGCACGTGGTGGAGCTGGTGGATCCAGGAGAGCCGAGAGATCCAGTTCCAGAGATAGCCACAGAGACTGCTACAGAGAGCAGTATACAGGCAAGCACACGCTCAGTGACGTTTTCCACAAAGGAAGCAGTGAACAAGGTCTGGGTGCCAGGCTTAGGAAAACCAGGGAAGCTAGCCACCCCAGCTGCAGGCACAGAAGGGAAAAGGAGTTCTGGCCTGAGGACGTTTTAGCGTCTGAAGAAAAGCTGAAGGGAAAAGGCAGAAGGAATCCTCCATCCCGGCCAAGCCCTGTTTGCTCAGCTGTACCGAGAAACTCCACTCTAAGGGAGTTAGAAGGTAGGCTGTATGACTATAATATAAGGAAAGCTGAAAGCAGAAGTTTTCCCTGCAGTTGTCAGAGTTCGGGGGGCTCTCAGGATAGAAACTACAGAGAATGTGGTAACTTTCCATTCCACTCTGATACTGAGGAGGAGGGGAACTCTCAGTGCCGTGAGGAGAGACTGCTAGGCAATAGCACTTTGTACAAACCGAGAGAAGGACAGTCTGAAGGGGAATGTGAGGATATGCAACTTGATATTCAAGAGGAACAACCCTCAGATGATTGTATGGATTGTACGCTTGTTAGTGCTGGTAATATTACCTCTTTATCCTAAAGAGGCTGTTAAGAGCAACTTACCTGTTTGTGAAAAGGACTGTTTGAGCAACCTTTTGTAAGCTGAAGATAGAAGCAATATTTTTGTTCCTGTTATTTTCTTGCTTTTGTACCAGAAGAATGGTCTTTTGTCTTTTGTTTCCATTGATGTAAAATCCACCCGGAAGGGGAATAAAAGTCCTGTCTAAAGCCTTACCACCCGACTGCAACTCACAATTCTTTGCTAGCTTGGGGAACTACAATACCCAGAGGGCAGTGCAGGACCCTCTACACCACTCCCCGTGCTAAGTTAAGAAGAGGCCCCAGTGAAATACCCATGCCTTTGCCTCTGGGGACCTTCGCTGGGTGACAGGCTGGCATAGTTTTTAGGATTTTTGCCCTGTAAAAACAAAGTACATTATCAAGGAAATACTACTGCAAGTGGAGGAAACTGCTGCCACACCCGGAGAACCATCGGTGAAAAGTTCGCTGGCAGAACGGTCAGGTGGAGCTGGACACAGAGACCTTTCTCACAGGCTTGAATCTACACGAAGCCTAAGGTAAAATTAGCTTGGGCATAAGTGTAGAAGGACACTGGGTGAGAAAGGGGAGCTTCTGTCCACAGGGAAATAGCCGGGGTTGAAAAAAAAAAGAGAACCATAGTGCCGCACTTGGTGGGCCTTTTTTCTTTTTCTCTCCACAGGTGATGCAGACTCCAAAAATGGATCCACAAAGTGTGATGCACTGGATGCAAGTCCAGTGGGACAAGCAAGTGGAACTCGCACGACTTGTCCAGGAACAGAACGCTGCAGCGATGAGAGAGCAGTAGAAACCGCTCATAGAGGCGATGGAAGTACTCCTGAAGAGACAGCAGGAGGCCGGAGCACTTAATACCTCTATGGTTCAGGGACTAGGGATGAACAATTATAATGCTTTTTCTTTGGGACAATTAACCCAGCATGATAATCTGGACGATTTTATTGATGCATTTGAGAGGATAGCGGAAACACATAAATGGCCTATAGAGCAGTGGGCAGTTCGCTTCGCGATGTCCCTCACTGGTGAAGCTCTATCAGCCTATAAGGCTATGCCGGCTATCCTTGCCTCTGACTATGTGGAGGTAAAGAGGGCAGTAAAAGACAGATTAGGGTTAACCCCATTGCATTACAAACAAATGTTTAGGGAGGCCCGGATAAAGCCTAGGGAGACTCCTAAAGCGTTATACCAAAGGCTAAAGAGTCTAGCCTGGAAGTGGCTGACTCCAGAAAGGAGGACGCTGGAGTCAGTAATAGACGTGGTCATATTAGAGCAATTTATGCAGGCGGTGCCTCCTGAAGTAAAGACTTTCCTCACTTTACAAAGTTGCCAAACCACCAAAGAGGCAGCCAATCTTGCAGAAAGGTATTTTGAGGCAAAGATGGCTGACACCTCAGGGATAGGGGTTTTAAAAGTGGCTGGCATGGAAAACTTTGGCAAAGTGGGAAAGTATTCAAAGGTTAAAGTATCTGATCGTGATAATAATAATGATGACAATGTTTGATCTGTTTATAAGGGAAAATGTTATGCATGTGGAAAGGCAGGACATTTCCATAGAAACTGCAAAGAACGAACAGTCCTCGTATCTGGTGCTGAGAAGCAAGTCCAGGAAGGATTCCTTCTGCGAGTACAGGTAGAGGGTGTGGAAGCACTGGCACTACTTGACTCGGGGGCTGACCAGAGCATGATTTCCCGCAAGCTCTGGGAGGCCATTAAGAAGCACCGACAGTCAGCCCCGAGTCAAGCAGAGGGTCAGGTGCGGATAAGATGTGTACATGGGGCATTTCTACACTATCCCCTGTATAGGCTGGTTGTTAGAGGGCTGGGCCTGGAAAAAGAAGTACGGGTAGCCATAGTCCCGAAGCTGCCACATGACATCATCCTAGGTAGGGACTGGCCTCCATTTTGTAAGGGACTAGTAAAGGATTTTTTTTTTTTTTTTATATTTAAATTTTTTTATTATTCAACGTTTCAAAATACAGACATTTATTGAGAACATTCTGATAGTCCTCTAAGCATATATACACTCCAACCTAAGAGGTACCATGATATCACGTATATGTAAACAACAGCCATGCTTAGTATTCTCTATACGTAACAATATTCTGTGTACCGGAGTCATTGTTTGAACACTCTCACGTGTACACCGTATATCCTACATTCAACAAGCTATGTACATTCTTAGCACATCCCTCAGTACCCTTGGTCGCCTTTTATTTTATTATTGACCTTTTTTGTTCTTTGCTATTAGCACCTGTAACAGTTACATATCCATCATAACAACAACTTCAGATCAGTCAGATTTCCCCAATCAACAGTTGAGAAACCCAGCCTTATATACTGACTATCTGTTATTCAACCCCCCTGAACTCCCCCCCCGGCCCCATCCCCCCCCTCCTACCCCCCCCCTGCCCTGCCCCTAAATCCCAACTGTATGACATGGAGCGTCAAAATGTGGTGTTTTCAGGGCAACCCCTAAGAACCCCCCAATATTGTCAATAATGAACCTAAGCCGGCCTAACCCCCCCCAATATATAACCTCTCCCCTACTTCCACTCTTCTGCGTGCAGCCACTTCCACACCCCCGCCCACCTCTGCTCCATTTGGTCCTTTCTGCCCCCCCTCTCCCCTGTCAATTTATACATCGCGTAGATATTCGACACTCTACAGGCAAAGCTCGCTATGGAGGGTAGGTTCGGCCTGTTCCAATACCAAGCTATTTCACATCGAGCCGCTGTTACACAGTGCCATACAATTCTCCAATCCCCCTCCCACCTCCCGTCAGGTCTATGTAGGAGACACATCTCAGGGCCAAGCTTTATTGGCGCACCCACCATTTTGTTTATGTGCTCCCCTATTTTCTTCCAATATTCTCCCACCACTGGGCATGTCCACCACATATGCATCCATGATCCTCTTTCACCACACTTTCGCCAGCATTCATCCGTTTGCACCACTCCCGCTTTGCACAGTCTCTCTGGCGTGAGATACCATCGGCTCAGCACCTTGAACCCATTCTCGCGCAATGATGTGGCAATGGAGAACTTAGCTATGCCCATTACCACCGCTTCCCATTCCTCCACCCCCCACGAGACCCCTAAGTCTCTTTCCCACGCTTCCATATACTTCAACTTGCCTTCCCCCCGCGCTGTCAACCCTCTGTAGATCCTAGATAGCATCCCCTGCCGCCCCATGGAGCCTAGACAGGCTCCTTCAAACCACTCTCCACCTCCCCTGCCCCCATGCTCCCGGCCCTTTTTGTGTACTACTGAGCAGAGCTGGGTATACGCAAACCTATCCGCCTCCCCTAATCGGTAAAGGTCCCTCACACCTTCAAAACCTCGACACTTTGTTCCTACCACGATCTGGGACACCTGAGTCAAACCTAACTCCGCCCATTTTCGCAGCACTGTGACCGCTGGCCCCATCTTATCTGCACAGCAGGCTTGCAGGGACATTGTAGCCGACCAATGTTTATCCCCTACCAGCTGCTTCCTATATTGTTGCCATACCTGCAGTGTATGCCCCACAATGGGATGCCTCCCCCTCTCTCCTTTCCCCTCCCAGACTATTCGTTCCAGTTCTCCCGGCCTGTATTCCTCCAGCTCCATCTGTACCCACTGCTTCTGGGGCTCCCGCAGCCACGCGTAGACTGCACGTAACTGCGCTGCTGCATAATAAAGGCGGAAATTTGGCACCCCCATTCCCCCCTCCCCCACTGACACCTGCATCGTACGCGCCGCAACCCGGGGTCTCCTCCCCCCCCATATAAATCGCTCTACCTGCTGCTGTATCTTCCTCAGCACTTTCCGGGGTATCGGCGCTGGCAAGGCTTGAAAAAGGAACAGGAACTGGGGGAGAAGCATCATTTTCACCGTTGCCATTCGCCCAAACCATGAATAGTACCCCCTGCTCCAGCCCTGCAGTCGCCCTTCCACCTGTCCCACCAATTTCCCGTAGTTTAAAGCGTATAGGTCCTCCAAACTCCTCCCTATTTGGACCCCCAGGTATCGGATCGATGTTTTTGCCCATTTGAAGGGGAAACTCCCTTCCCAGTCCCGTTGCTCCTCCTGCTCCCCCACTATCCTCAAAATCTCGGATTTCTCCCAGTTGATCCGAAATCCCGCCCTTTCACCATAGTCCTGAATCTCCCTCATCACTGCCCTCAAGGAGTCTCTAGGTTTCGTAAGCGTCAACAGAATATCATCCGCGAAGAGGGACGCTTTGCAGTCCTGTCGTCCTACCCTAACTCCTGTAATGGCAGGATTGCACCTCAGCCTCGCCGCCAGGGGTTCGAGGGAGAGCGCAAATAACAAGGGGGATAGGGGGCATCCCTGCCTAGTCCCCCGTTCAAGCGTGAAAATATTCGAATATCCCCCATTTACCCGAACACATGCCCTCGGTTGAGCATAAAGAGCCTTTATCCACTGCACAAAACCCGGCCCGAACCCCTGGGACTCCAGTACCGAGTCCAAGAATGTCCAAGACACCTGATCAAAGGCTTTCTCAGCATCCAATGATACTAGCAAGGCCTCCTCCCCCTGTTTTTGCGCTGACCACATTACATTTAACACTTTCCGAATGTGGTCCGCCACTTGCCGACCCGGCACAAACCCCGCTTGATCTGCATGCACCAATTTTCCTATCAGTTTATTAAGCCTGGTCGTCAACACTTTCGCCAGGACTTTCACGTCGACGTTTAGCAGCGAGATGGGACGGTAGGACGCACAATCTTGAGGGTCTTTCCCTTCCTTGTGGATCAAAGTAATGCCTGCCCACCCCATCGTCTCTGGTAACGCCGCCCCCCTTCGCGGCCCGTTGCATACCCTAGTCAGCGGTGTCAGCAAGTGACTCTCGAATCGTTTATAAAACCGTGCCGTAAGGCCATCTAGTCCTGGGGCTTTATCGTTCTTCAACGTCTTAATGGCCTGAGAGACCTCTTCAGGTTGTATTTCCCTATCCAGCCCCTCCTGATCCTCGCTCGTCAAAATCGGGAGCCTTGCTTCCTTCACATACTCGCTAATGTCCTCCTTCGACCTCGCCTCTCGTGCCGCATATAGTTTGCTATAATAGGCCACAAATTCCTCCCTAATATGCTGGACCTCTCGCACCCCCACCCCCTTACTCCTGATCTGCAGGATCCTATTCCACTCCCTTCTTTTTTTCAATTGCCTCGCGAGGTATTTCCCGGCTTTGTTTCCCCCTTCAAAGAATCGCTGTTTCATCAGCTGCAAGCGGAATTGTATCTTCTTCTCCGCCTCAAGTGCATTCACTTGAGCCCGTAATGCCAGGACCGCTCCCCGCAGCCGTCCACTACCGTCCAACCCATCTCTTTCCTCCAACTTCTGCAGTTCTCCGCGTATCCTCTCCTCCTTCTCCGCTCGTTCCCGCTTGATGCGTGCCCCCCACTTGATAAGTACTCCCCTAACGACTGCTTTGAAAGCATCCCAGACTACTCCATCCTTCACCTCCCCCCCTTCATTTTGGTCAAAATAAACAGGTATTAAGTTTTCAAGCTCGCTCGTCACTCTCGCGTCCTCCAGTAAGCCTTCATTCAGTTTCCAAAAGTGTCGGCCTTTATCTTCCCCCACCACGCGCACTCGCACTACCACCGGAGCATGGTCGGACCATGTGATGGGCTCCATCTCGCCCTCCAGCAACCGCCCCCCTAGCTCTTTTCCCACCCATATAGCGTCCAGCCGGGAATACGTGCCGTGTACGGCAGAGTAGAAGGAGAATTGCCTCCTTCCGGGATTTAATACCCGCCATGCATCTATCAGATCATTCTCCTGCACGAATCTATGGTACCGCTTCCTATCTGTTCCCCTCCCAACCCCCCGTCCTGTCGTGTCTCTCCCAACCTCCCAGGCCATGTTGAAGTCTCCTCCACAGATCATCACCCCCTCCCCCATTGCCGCCACCTGCTCACTCAGGTCTTTCCAGAATTCCGTTTGATTACTCGTCGGGGCATACACATTCACCACACAAAACCATTCTTCCCCCAGCTTTGCCCTCAATAGGAGGTATCGCCCCCCCTTATCCCTGGTTATCACCTGGACCTCAACCGGGACCTCCCCTTTAATGAAGATCCCCACACCTCCTTTCTTTTTCTCTTTATAATTGGAGGCAAACACACAGTGTTTATATCCCCGAGGTTGTACCAGTGCCTCATGCTTTCTCTGTAGATGTGTCTCCTGCAACATTACTATATCTGCTTTATGTCGTGCCAGTTCCTTATACAATTTCTGTCGTTTCAATGGGGAGTTTAAACCTTTCACATTCATTGTTAAGATTTTCATTGCCTTCCTTTCGGGCATACCCCCTCCATGCACCCCCAATCCCCTCGGACCCCCCCCTGACCCTCCCTTCCCCCCCCCTCTATCTCCCTCCCACCCCCCCCTACCTTCCCTCTCCCCCCACCCCCCTTCCTCACTCTCCGTTGTGGAGAAGTAACTTCCAATACGGTGACCTCATCCCCCTCTCCACCAGCTTACCCCAGCGGCCCCCCAGCCTCCCCCCTCCTGCCGCGTCCCTACCTTCCACATCCCCCCTTGACCCCCTAACCCCCCCTCCCTTCACCCTCCTTATTTCACCATCCCCACTTCCTTGTCCCCCCCACCCTCTCTTCCCCCTCTGATCTTACTACCTTACCCTGTTCTTCCCCCCACCCACTGTCACCTCTCTTTCATGAATACCAGTCCTTTAGGTGGGTGTCTCAACTCAGCCAGTCTCTGATTCGGGATGCCGGCTCTCGTCGGAGTCCTTGGAAGTTCGGGCCAATCTTCGTCCCCTCGCCCTCCGCCATTGCATGGTCTCTTCTCCTCCGGTCCGGGATCCCTTTCTCGGTGATGTAGTTGGGCCGTCGCTCATCTCCGGTAGTCTCTCTGCGCCCAACTCCCGCAGCGCCTTCCATGCCTCCACGCTAGATCGCACCGTCTTTGAGCGCCCTTTTACCGTGATAAGTAGTCCAAATGGGAAGAGCCACTTGTATCGCAAGTCCGCTTTTCTAAGATACGCGGTGACTTCTCTGATCTCTCTCCTACGTTGCAACGTCCCTTGGGACAGGTCCTGATACAACTCCACCTTGTGTCCCTCCCAGTGGAAGCTTTTCAATTTGCGGCTTGCTCCCAGCAGGAGCTCCTTGCTCTTGAAGGATCGAATGCAGACTACTATATCTCTAGGCCTGTTCTCGCGAATGGGCCCTAGACTTCTGTGCGCTCTTTCTATGCCCGGTCGGGCATCTTCGGTGACCCCCTCTTGCCCAGCTGCCACTAGGAGGTCCCTGAAGATTCTCTGGACCACTGCCTCACAGTCTTTGTATGGAGGCTCTTCTGGTACCCCCCGCACTCGCAAGTTGCATCTGCGGGAGCGGTCCTCCAGGTCCTCGGTTTTGGCTTTAAGGCTCTCCTGCGCCAGCTGCAGCTCTTCCCATCCTCTCTGGATCTGTGACAGGGTCTCCTCTTGATTCTCCAGCTTGGTCTCCGCCTCCTCTACTCGCTCTCCCAGCTCCACCAAGTCTTGGCGCAGCGTCTGCACCGCTTCCTTGATCTCATTCTTCACCCCACACATCTCCACCTTCAACTCCTCCTTCAGCTCAAGAAGCCATTGTTTGATCTGTTCCGTGGCCGTCAGGCCTTCTTCACCACCATCACTCCCCCCCGGGCTCTGCGGGCTCTCTACCGCTGGTTTTCCTGCTTTCTCCCCCTCTTTCCCCCCTCCTTTGGAGGTTGCATACGGGGAGCGGAACTCCGCCAGCTTTTTTTTTCACCGATGGCTCTTTTTTACTGGATTTCTCCATGTATTTAGGCTGGTGGCACCCTCCCCCCGCTGTCACTGTGACTCACACTGCAGGTTCTTAGCTCTCTTTCCTCTGCAGCCACTGCACTGGGTCAGTCTCACACACAATATCGCTCTGTCTCCTTCCCCCTTCTCAGCTCTGAAGACCTGGTGGTGTGGGGACTTACTGGCGGTGTTTGCTCTGGCGCTGGTCTCCCACTGTATTCCTGGTGCTGGGGGCCTTCCGTTCTTCCACCGGGCTCTGAGCCACGTGCTCGGCCTGCTCTGTCTCCTCTCCTCCTGCGCTCCCCTTGCAGCGTGCCGCCACCACCTCGCTCCGCGTTGCGATTTGTAGCTTCAATTTGTGCTGCAGAGGAGGTTGCTACCTGCAGGCTCCCGGCGTTCGCGCCGCGTTGCACCGGGTGTGTTCTGCCCTCTCCGTGTTCTTGCTGCTTACTCCGCTCCGCCGCCGGCTAAGAAGCCCGCACTTGACTTCCTGCCGCTCGCGATCTTCGCGCGGCTCACTACTGCTCCTCCGCCCTGAGTTTTTTGCCCTCCGCTGGGGTCGGTGGCAACCTCTTGCCTTGCGGCCTCTCTCCGGTCAGCTCTGCGATGCCGGTAGGGGCCAAATCAGCCTATTATTGCATGCTGGTGGCGGAGCTCTCACTCTACGCCGCCATGCAGGAGGATGCCGTCACCGGAAGCTCTAGTAAAGGATTTAAGTACCAGGACAGGCCTAGTTTCCACCCGGTCGCAAGCCGGAACCTCAGGGATCAGGGAGATGTCTGCAGAGAGAACAAAGAAACCCGAGGATGAGGAAGAATCCCAAGGTGAGGAGTTAGAGGAAGGTGAGACAAGTACCCTTCCTGTGCATGAGGATTTAATCCACGCCCCAACGAGGGTGGGTAAAAAAGAGAAAGCTAAAAAGCGTCAGGAGAGGCGTTGTAGGACCCGAGGGAGGGCAGAACTAGAGGCCGGAGAAGGGTTGCCCTGGGTTCCTGCAGCCCTAGTTCAAACGTTTCCCTCTTTCCCAATGGAACAGCGGGCCGACCCGGCTCTTAAGAGAGCATTTGAATGGACCCAGGAAAACAGACATATACTTCCTAGGTTTTTCTTAGAAAAAGATATCCTGTATAGGGAGAGTGTTGATCCACATACAGATGCCGTGAGGAAGCAGTTGGTAGTGCCAACGACTTTTAAAGCTATAGTCCTGCGTTTGGCGCATGACCACCCGATAGGTAGCCACAAAGGGATTCAGGGCACACTTGATCAAATATTGGCCCGGTTTTACTGGCCAGGGGTCTTTAAAGAGACCAAACAATATTGTGAATCCTGTCCCACCTGTCAGAGGGTTACCGCTATAAAACCAAAAGCCGTACCTATGGTGTCCACACCCATTATATCGGTGCCGATCCACCGTATCGGGATGGACATCGTAGGACCTCTGATCAGAACACCGAGGGGTTTTCAGTATATTTTAGTAGTGGTAGATCATGCTACCCGTTTCCCCTGGGCTATCCCGCTTAGAAATACCTCTGCCAGAATAATAGCCCTGGAGCTGGTAAAATTATTCTGCGAGGTTGGTTTTCCCCAAGAGGTACTCACGGATCAGGGGAGTAATTTTATGTCTAAGCATTTGGCTATGCTGTGGGAGGCATTTGGCATACGGCATGTAAGGATGGCAGCGTATCATCCCCAGTCCAATGGACTTGTAGAACGGATGAATCAGTCCATAAAGCATATGTTGAGAAGAGGGTTAAAAAAGGGAGAGATGTCGGAATGGGATACTCTACTCCCATTTGTATTATATGCGTGTAGAGAACGCATACAAGCGTCCTTAGGGGCATCCCCTTACAAACTCCTGTTTGGCCGAGCCCCAAGAGGAGTTTTAGATATATTACATGAACAATGGGTAGAGCCAGAGATACAAGAGGTTGGGGTACCTCAGTTTTTAAAAGACTTGAGGAAACGCCTAGAGAGGACGTCCAGAGCCTCAATAGAGAATCTACGGGCCAGTCAGCAGCGTCAAAAACGCTACTATGACAGGGGCACGAGACCTAGGCAATTGGCGGAGGGAGATAAGGTAATAATCCAAGTAGCAGACCCGGGACCCAAGTTTGAATCCTGCTGGAAAGGGCCTTGCACGGTAGTGAAGGAAATTGGGCCCGTCTCATATCTTGTGGAGAATGAAAGGGGGCGCAGACAGGTTTATCACCTTAATGTCCTAAAGCCATGGAAGGAAAGGTCAGCCACTGCCAGTTTAGTCAAGGTTGAACAGCACAATAGTACCCGAGAAGAGATTATGTGCTGTCCGGTTGAATGTTCGGCAGCTCGTAATATTTTAAGGGGGGGGGGATCTGTCATGGTGTAGATCTATCAGAACCTATGGAGATAAGTAACTGTGCTTTCTCTGCAGTTTTACCTATCTGTAACAGGTGATCTCTGGGAACAGCAGGAATAAGTCTTCACATATGGGTACGTCGGTACTGACGGAGCCTGCGCGGGAACACTCCCCAGCGTCCAATCAGAAAGCTTTTGCGAGCATCCCTCAGCACCTGCGTGCTGCCTTCCCACCTTTCCAACTGTCTCTCCTCAGTTGAGTTTTATAGCTGAGACAAAGCGAGAGAAAGAGGAAAGGAAGATAGATAGAGAGATACAACTCCTAGGGGAGGTGGGTGGGTTGTGAAGACTTATTCCTGCTGTTCCCAGAGATCACCTGTTACAGGTAAGTAACTGTGCTATCTCCAGGAACAAGCAGGAATGAGTCTTCACATATGGGGACTCCCAAGCTAAGATGCCTGGAGCCCTAGCATGGTGGGGATTGGAACATGCTACACCTCATTTTGCCAGGCATCCTGAGGATGGAGGGTAGGAGTTGAAAAGAGAGGAGCTGTAGAAAAACAGCTAACCTAAAATAGGACTACAGGTAAGGAGTCCTTGTATGTATGGTAATTATCATGAAAAATATTGAAATGAACAATCACAATATGGACCTCACTTGCTGGATTGCAGGAAGTAGAGAGGCTGATGGAGGCTACTGGGGATCCAGTAGAGGAATCTTCAAGGTGACCTCACTGAAGTGAAGGTGAAGGTCCAAATCTGGAATTGACAGGTGACCCAGGTGTCAACTGAGGTAGTATAAAAACGGCAGGTCTTTAGTGGAAAGCTTTATGGAAAAAGCTGGGAACTCGTTTGGCTACAGAGTTACTCACATGTAGGAGCAAAAGAGGAAGACTGACCGATTTGGACAAACTAGCCCAGTCTTGGAGGGAAGAAGGGGTATGGAAAAAAGCCCGTATTTCCAAGGAGGACAGATGTCTGAAGGGTTGAAACCTCAGATCTACTGAAGATCCACCCTGTCTTTCCTAACTGGTGAGAGATAGGAAAGATATTGGAGCATGGAGCTTCAGGAATACCTAAACCTAGGGTTAAGGTAGGAGCTGTCAGTACCACAGTAGTGGTTGTGTGCATAATATCCCAGACATACTGAGGGACAGTATGAACATATGCAAGCCCACTGTCTGGAACCTATAGGAAGGAAAAACCTTTATAAGCATAGACAGAGAGATAAGTATGTAAATACATATCTACCTATAAGGAAGCATCTCGACAGATACACATATATATAGGGATATATATATATATATATATATATATGTATATATAGATATATAGGGGTATATATATATATGTCTATAGGGAGATCTGGAGGGGCATAACATATGCACACGCAGCTTACAGACATATGTATCTATAGAGAAGTATATAGAGATATAAACATACATGAATATATATGTCTAAAGATAAATGTCTGCAACTAAGCAGATAGAGATATGCCCATAAGAACATTCACATGGGAGATGTGAAGGAGAAAGATTCATCTAATAACAAGAAGGTGGAACCTACTTGAGAAGATATATAGAGAATCTATTCCCCCTGGCTAAGATGGTGCAGGAATGCTATCCAGTGAAATAACCAGGATGGTTGCGTGAAAAAACAGAGGATAATATCAGTCTGTAAACAGCAAGTCCTGAGTCCTGTAGAACTCTCGCATGGTAAATGGACAGAAAACGCATAGGGTGAGATACCAGGTTGACCCACTGGAGGGACACAAGGGGTATCATGAGTTATTAGTTAAATATGTGCTGTCCATGAAGGAGTAGGATACCATGAGGACAAGCTGCAAGGAAAAAAGAGCATATTCCTTGTAGGAATTGGAGAACTCTTTAGATGTTCACGTAGAAAAGGCTTATGTCCTGTATTATAACAGGAGATAATAGGGTGTGGAGAACCCTCACAGTCATGGAAAATGACTGAGGAAGCCTTTTCCTACCATATAGGATAGTCATCAAAAACCCCATGCTCTCTAGCAAGGGCCCATAGTAGAAAGCTTCTCTGTAGATTGCAGAGAGCATTATGCAGGAGAATTGGGAAATAAAACTGGCTGTACGTCAACTATGCTGCCAAATCCAAAGAAATTGGAGATGGCAAGAAAAGAAGATAGTGTGATAAGCCTGAAGTGATTAGGATTATCCAAGATAGATGAAAGCACTATCTTGGAATCACTACTAAGGCCAGACAGAAAGTAGTGGAAGACAAGACTGGAAACTTGTGGAAAGTACCAGTAGTCCAATCACTGGAACTCCTGCATGGGCAGCTGCTGAATAAGACAGCAGAGAGAATCTTTCTGTGTAAAACAGAGAGAACAGACAGAATAAGAGGAGAAATTCCTGTCCCTGTCTGATGAGCTGCCCAGAGAAAAGAAGGGAGTTTATTCAAGAGAAAAAAATCCACACTGGAATGAAAGAAATGACTAGAAAGGCCAAAGAAGCCCTGCAGTAGTATGGTACCACTCTTTCAGGGGAAACCCTGGATAAGAGGGTAGAGAAAACAGGAGCTGAAGGGTGACTTACCATATGGTAAGTCTGTGGAAGGAAAAAATTCATGTTGGAACAGAAAACTATCATGGGATAGTTGTTAAACCTCTCTTCTTGGTAGGAAGAAGAGGAGAAACCTCTGACCCATAGACATGAATATCCTGACAGCTCAGCATACCTAGGAGCAAATGGATGTCCTGAAAAAAAGAATCCATGTGTAGAGTTTTGAATGAAAAAACAGTGAAAAAACTTCTACTGAGAAGAAGTCAACTGTAGGTTGTAAACTTCAGGACCCTATGGTTGCTGGGTTTGTTCAGTCTGGCTAGAGTTTGGATTCTTCAGACCAGGGCGAGGTTTCCCCTGCTTGGGAACATCTGTATGATGGGCAGGAGAAGAGTGAAACCTTCGTCTCCTAGGGAAAGAAGGTTTGGTAGGGCATTTCCTACCTACCGGGGAAGGAGAAGGCTTAGAATAGCCTTCAGAAGCAGGGAAGTCAGTGGACCACTGAGCAACCTGATGTAAAGACTCCTTATTTAAGAGATTTTCCCCAGTGCAAGGAGTATTACCCAGTCTTTGTTGTGCCCATCTGCTTAAGTCTGAAGCTTGGAGCCAGGCTCTACGTCGTGCCCCTATGGCTATAGCAGAAGTTCTGCTAACAGACTCAAAGGAGTCTAGGGAAGCACGAGTAAGAAACCAAGAGATACTTTAAATATGACTAAGTAGTAAGGAATAGTCTGTATTCTTGGGCTCTGAAAGAAAAGGAGTCAAAAGATATAATTTCTTTGTGACCTCCTGAAGGGATAGACTCATATAAAAAATATATGAGAGAATCCTTGTTGACAGCATGGATGTCTGGAAGGTTTGACGTCCAAAGGCATCTAGTGTCCTAGACTCACGACCTGGTGGGTAAGAAGAGTGCTTCTTCTTACTTTTCACCTTCCTCATTGCTGATTCCACCACAATGGAATGATGGGGAAGTTGAGTCTTTTGAAACCCTGGAGAGGGGGGCACTTGATACAGAAGATCAGTTGCTCTAGAAGGTGAGGGAACCCTTAAAGGTGCTTCCCACATTCTTAGAAGAAGATCCTGCAAGGAATGATGTAAAGGAAGCATTATATTTTCCTTTTCTCCAGTAGAAAGAGAGTCTTGTGTAGGATCATAGCCAGGGATAGGACTAGCAAGAGATGTTGCCATATTCAGGAGAAAATTCTAAAAAGAAGGATCTCCAAAGGGAACCGTCCCTGGGCAGGCTAGACCTGAAGAACTAGCCTGGGCACCGGGGGATCTACTTGAGAATATAGGAATATAAGATTCTGCACGGTGCAAGAAAGGATCCTTAAGGGATGGATGCTGGTACTGGAGGTCATGACTTGAGACAGTCAGTACTGCATCGTCCATGCCAGGTATCGACTCCAAACTTGGTATAGAAAGGAGCGACCGTGGTGATAGAAGCATGGAAGGAGCTGGCCCCGATGTTACTGCGGGTACCGGCACCGATACCGATACCGGTAGCTGTGTCGGAATCGAAGGCGACACCGACATTGAAGCAGTCATCGGTGGCTGCTCAAGCGGTACCGAGGTAACCGAAAGCCTCTGGTAATCACCCTCGGTACCGAGCATCCAGAACCGGTAAGCGTCGGTACCGAGACGTGTCGGTACCCAGTCTTCCAGACTAGAGATCGATTCCAGACTCGGCATCGAAGGAAGCGAGTCTATCGATGCATGTCTAGAGGGTACCGACGTCGGTGGTAGTATCGGCGTTGATGCCGATACTGGAAAGTCAATCTGGGGCGTATCGACCGGTCCCGAAGGTACCGAGAAAGCCAGATGACGATCCCTGGTGAGGAGTGAATCGCTCAACACCAGTGCCGATGCTGGGGTATCGGTACCACTCGAAGCGGATGCCACCACCGAGCATGGCTCAGGTATGTTCTGTGAGGGGTGAGCCCCAGGAACTACCTGAAACCCCTGAAAGGCTTTGGAGGCTGAAGACTCCCGCCGGGGTTTTGAAGCCAAAGGACCCTTGAGGGCAAGGCCGGAGCCGTCATCATGCTGTGCATGAGACGTACCACTCAAGGGTTGGCTAGTCTTTAACAGACTGTTTGTGGGTTACCTGATCTTGTGGAGAAGAAGAAATAGTCGATGCCCTGACACTGGAAGGGAACTCGGTATCGAGGGAAACTCGAAATGGAAAATTTCTTCTCACAATATTGTAGCCTAATGGCTCCGGAGGAAAATGGTCAGGACCCAAACAGGTTAGACACCAGTTCTTGGAGTCTAAAAACAAAACTGTACCGCCACAGCTTAGACACTTCTTAGGAAAAGAAGGAGGCGGCTCCATGATGGAGAGGCCTAGAAGGCCCAAAAGGCTTAAGACAGAAACTGAGGGAAAAAAATTCCCTGAATTTAAGAAAAAGAAAAGAAAAAACACCGGCGGTACCGGTGGAGTCGGGGAGACAGCCGCGACCACAAGAAAACAAGAATTAAAGAATTAAAAAATTTTCTGCGGTGACAGGAGGACGTCCTGCCGGCTCCACGGAAAAACTAAAACTGAGGAGAGACAGTTGGAAAGGCAGGAAGGCAGCACGCAGGCGCTGAGGGATGCTCCCAAAAGCTTTCTGATTGGACGCTGGGGAGCGTTCCCGCGCAGGCTCCGTCGGTACCGACGTACCCATATGTGAAGACTCATTCCTGCTTGTTCCTGGAGATTGGATCTGACACTGACAGCTCAGAGAAGCACATGGCCCAGAGTTGCTATAGACAGCATACACAAAGAAGGTCACAAGGTGAGAGAACACGCCCAAGCAGCAAGCAGGCTCCAGGTTCATTAGATAATGAGGGGCAGCTGAGAGGGGGGCGGAGTTCAGGCAGACACTAAGACGCACGCACATAAAACTAACTCACCTGAAGTTAGTAGTAGAATTGGCAGAGCTGAGAGAATTGGCAGAGCTGATAGAGCTGCACGTGGTGGAGCTGGTGGATCCAGGAGAGCCGAGAGAGCTGAGAGATCCAGTTCCAGAGATAGCCACAGAGACTGCTACAGAGAGCAGGATACAGGCAAGCACACGCTCAGTGACGTTTTCCACAAAGGAAGCAGTGAACAAGGTCTGGGTGCCAGGCTTAGGAAAACCAGGGAAGATAGCCACCCCAGCTGCAGGCACAGAAGGGAAAAGGAGTTCTGGCCTGAGGACGTTTTAGCATCTGAAGAAAAGCTGAAGGGAAAAGGCAGAAGGAATCCTCCATCCCGGCCAAGCCCTGTTTGCTCAGCTGTACCGAGAAACTCCACTCTAAGGGAGTTAGAAGGTAGGCTGTATGACTATAATATAAGGAAAGCTGAAAGCAGAAGTTTTCCCTGCAGTTGTCAGAGTTCGGGGGGCTCTCAGGATAGAAACTACAGAGAATGTGGTAACCTTCCATTCCACTCTGATACTGAGGAGGAGGGGAACTCTCAGTGCCGTAAGGAGAGACTGCTAGGCAATAGCACTTTGTACAAACCGAGAGAAGGACAGTCTGAAGGGGAATGTGAGGATATGCAACTTGATATTCAAGAGGAACAACCCTCAGATGATTGTATGGATTGTACGCTTGTTAGTGCTGGTAATATTACCTCTTTATCCTAAAGAGGCTGTTAAGAGCAACTTACCTGTTTTGTGAAAAGAACTGTTTGAGCAACCTTTTGTAAGCTGAAGATAGAAGCAATATTTTTGTTCCTGTTATTTTCTTGCTTTTGTACCAGAAGAATGGTCTTTTGTCTTTTGTTTCCATTGATGTAAAATCCACCCGGAAGGGGAATAAAAGTCCTGTCTAAAGCCTTACCACCCGACTGCAACTCACAATTCTTTGCTAGCTTGGGGAACTACAATACCCAGAGGGCAGTGCAGGACCCTCTACACCACTCCCCGTGCTAAGTTAAGAAGAGGCCCCAGTGAAATACCCATGCCTTTGCCTCTGGGGACCTTCGCTGGGTGACAATATCCTGTTTGCATGTTCTGTCAATTTCAGCTTGAACTTGTTCATAGAACTCTTCAATTTCATCCTCTTCTACAGCTTTTCTTGGGGCATATACTTAAATTATAGTTGTGTTGATAGGTATTCCTCGTAGACGAATAGAGATTAAGCCTTCACTTACTGCATTGTATTTCATTACAGTTCTTGCAAGTTTCTTCTTTATTATAAATGCAACACCATTTTATTCTTTGTCTTTCATTTCCAGCATAGTAGATCGTGTGATCATCTGATGCAAAATGCCCAATGCCAGTCCATTTCAGTTCGCTGACACCCAACAGATCAAGTTGTACACGTTCCATTTCATTCTTGACCACCTCCAACTTCCCTTGGTTCATGTTTAGTACATTCTATGTTCCAATATGTAAGACATCTTTACAGCTTCTGACTCTCATTTCATGCGCAGCTACATCAGCAGTCAGACATTCCGAGGGCTTTGGTCCAACCACATCATAAATGCTGGTTTTACTCTGAGAAGTCTTCAGCCCTTCCCCAGTAACTAGTTGAGAACCTTCCAATCTGGGGGTCTCATCTTCCAGCACTATATTGCAATTTATTTTGTTGTGACTATCCATTTGGTTTTCATGGCAAGATACAGAAGTAGATTGCCAGGCCTTTCCTCCACACAGTTTAAGTTTAGTGTTGTTGCCGTTGTCACAGAAATGTGATCCTCCGCCATCAACACTGTCCCATTCTGCTGCTGCCCAGATGGGTGGTTTGTCTTGGTCTGGTACCTCAGCTGAGACCTGTCCATCTTGGGAGACTCTGCCAGTAGTTAAACTACAGATAGCTTAGCCCTCAGCATCACTGATGCACATAAGCCCTAACAGCACGACAAGTTGCAAACCAAGTGAGGGATAGGCGGGTGAAAAGCTAGAAAAACTACAACCCCCTGAAGAGGAAAAACAATACATTTACTGCTGGAGACAGAGGCATGTCTGAAGCTCTGTGGAAAACGAAGACAAGAAGATGGCGCCACGGTGGGAGGGAAGACAGGTACGCATGTGTGGTGGAGCCTCCAAAAAGCTTCAATGGAAGCTGGGGAGCGTTCCTGCACTGGGTTCCATTGGTGACATCACCCATATGTACGACTTCATTCCTGCTTGTCCACAGAGAAGCTCAATAACATTGACAAAGACAAAACCTGGAGCCGACTGTGGTACAGGTCACCAGCTACTAATATGTAAACTCAAGCTAAAGCTGTAAAAAAACAAGCCACTCATGATATCACCTTGAGAATACACCACCAGAATTTAAAGACTGCCTACGAAATTGATTCACTGCTTTGAATACAAATGACAGCACCAGGATAATTTTGAGATGACAACAAGAAAGTTGTGCTTGAAGAAAGTGAGAAGTCTCTACAAAAGGTGAAAAAAGCAAAAATGGCCAAAATGGATGACCAAAGAAACTCTGAAAACTGCCCAGAAACATAGAGGTGCTAAAGCTAGAGGAGAAAGAGAGGTAATCACAGAACGTAGCAGATTTCCAACGTGCAGCAAGTCAAGACAAAGAGAAGTATTACAATAAAGCATGCAAGGAAATAGTCAGAAACTATAAAAGAAGAACAAGATCAGCTTTTCTAAAGCTATGAGAGTTAAACAGAAAATGCCAGCCTCCAAAGATCTATCTATCTATTTAGCATTTACATAGCGCTGCATATCTTCAAAGCGCTGTACAGACATGTAGGAGAGAGTCCTTACTCAACAGAGCTCACAATCTAATCGAGACAAATTACAAATTACAATAAGCAAGACAGAGTATATAAATATTTGGGGATAAATCAAGATAGGGCAAAAAGCACAAACACAAACAGCAATTAAAACTAGTTAAATCAGAACACAGGAGTCAAGAACAGAAAGCAGAAGTGAAAAGGTGGGTTTTCAACCTGGACTTGAAGAGGGCCAAGGAGGATGCCCGACGCGCAGACACAGGTAGATTGTTCCAGGCGAAGGGCACAGCCAGGGAAAGGAGCGAAGTCTGGAATTAGCAGTACGAGTGAAGGGCATAGATAGACGAAGACTGTTAGAAGAGCGAAGATCACGAGAGGGGGTGTAAGGAGAGATAAGAGATGACAGGTAAAGGGGGGCTGAGGAGTGAATGCATTTAGTAACAGTAAATGACGGCAGATAAAAACCAGTATGGTCCATCTAGTCTGCCCAGTACAATGTCAACAGTAGGTACACCTGCCGCTCTGTGCAGGCCACCCCTCCCCATATATTTTCTTACAGGTGAACCCACCACTCCATGTAGGACACCCCTATTTATTGAGGAATTTGGTGGTTCAGTTTATTTTGATATTTTCTTGTTGCTGTAAAGGGATCCACTGTGTCTGTCCCATGCACCTTTTAACTCCGTCACTATGTTTGCCCCCACCACTTCCATCGGGCGGGCATTCCAAGCATCCACCACCCTTTCAGTGAAAAAGTATTTCCTGACATTGCCTTTCAATTTACCACCTTGTAGCTTCATGTTATGCCCTCTAGTTTTGCAGCTTCTCCGTCTTTGGAAGAGGTGTGTTTGTTCATTATTTTCCTTTAAGTATTTAAAGGTCTGAATCATATCTCCCCTGTCCCTCCTCTCCTCCAAAGTATACATGTTTAGGTCTTCAAGTCTCTTCTCATAAGGCTTCTGAGGCAGGCTCCAAATCATTTTGGTCACCTTCCTCTGAACAGTTTCCAGTCTTTTTACATCCTTTGCAAGATATGGTCTCCAAAACTGAACACAGTATTCCAAGTGAGGCCTCACCAGTGACTTGTACAGTGGCATAAGTACCTCTTCCTTTCTGCTGGTAATTCCTCTTCATATGCAGCCCAACATCCTCCTGGCTTTTGCCACCGCCTGGCTTTTGCCACCTTGAGATCTTCAGAAATAATCACTCCGAGGTCTTTCTCCTGATCCGTGCACACCAATCTCTCGCCCCCTATCGTGTACGTTTCCCTTGGATTTCTGCTACCCAAGTGCATGACTCTGCACTTCTTCGCATTAAATCTTAACTGCCAAGCATCAGACCATTCTTCCAGCTTTTGTAGATCATTCCTCATGTTAACCACTCCTTTGGGGGAGTCCACTCTGTTGCAAATTTTTGTGTCATCTGAAAAAAGACAGACTTTTCCATGCAGTCCTTCAGCAATATCACTCACAAATACATTGAACAGTGCCGGGCCCAGGACCGACCCCTGGGGCACCCTGCTAATGACCTTCCTTTCATCCGAGTGAGCTCCATGTACCATCACCTTCTGTCGTCTGTCAGTCAATCAATTTCTGATCCAATTTACCATCTTGGGATCTATCCCCAAGCTACTGAGTTTATTGATAAGCCTCCTATGAGGAACAGTCTCAAAGGCTTTGCTGAAATCCAGGTAGATGACATTCATCACATGCCCCTGATCTAGTTCCCTGGTCACCCAGTCAAAGAACTCGATCAGATTTGTTTGGCAAGATCATCCTTCGGTGAAACCATGTTGCCTCGGATCTTGCAACCTGTTGGCTTTGAGAAAGTTCACTATTCGCTCTTTCAGGAGTGCCTCCATTACTTTTCCCACCACTGAGGTAAGGTTCACAGGCCTGTAGTTTGACATTTCTTCCCTGTCACCACTTTTGTGTAGAGGTATGGCATCAGCCATTCTCCAGTCCTGAGGAACCTCTCCTGTTGAAAACATCCTTTAACGACCCTGCAAGAACCTCTGTGAGCTCTTTCAGTATCCTGGGATGTATCTCATCCGGTCCCATAGCTTTGTCCACTTTCAGTTTTGCAAGTTGTTCTAACATTTCATCTTCTGTGAATGGTGTGGTATCTACTTCATTCCCATTTTTATATTTGGGAGTCACAGGTGGTCCTTCTCCAAGACTTTAGAAAAAACAGAGCAGAAGTATTTGTTTAGCAATTTCACTTTTTCAATGTCACTTTCCATGAGTGCGTTCCCAACACTTCTGAGTCCTGAAATTCCACCTCTGATCTTCTTCCTTTCCCCAATATACCTGAAGAAAATTTTGTCGCCACACTTCACATCTTTAGCCATTTTTTCCTCTGCCTTTGATTTTGCTATCCTTATTTCTCTCTTTGTCTCTTTTGAGTTTGATCCTGTATTCATTTCTGTGTTCCTCTGTTTGCAAGCTTTTGAATTTTGCGAAAGCTGTGTTTTTTGCCTTTATTTGAGCAGCCACTTCTTTGGAAAACCAAATAGGTTTTCTTCTCCTCTTGTTTTTGTTTACTTTTCTTACATATTTATCCGTTGCTCCTTTTATTGCCACCTTAGGTTTAGCCCATTGCAATTCCACTTCCCTTATCTCCTTCCACCCTCAAACCACACCGTGCGATGATCGCTGCTGCTCACAGGGGCACTCACACAGACATTTCACATGCTATCACCGTTGGTGAGCACTAAATCCAGCGTTGAGCTTTCCCTGGTTGGTTCCATCACCATTTGTCTAGTAATGCATCTTGGAGAGCATCCACAATTTTTTTTTGCTTCTTTCCAAATTTGCAGAAGGAGTTATCCAATCCATATCAGGTAGACTGAAGTCACCCAATATGATCGCTTCTCCCTTTGGCAATATCTATAATCAATTTGTTATCTATTGCTTCAATTTGTGTCGGAGGTCTGTATACTACAGCAGTATGTATAACAGTGCCATCTCCTCTTTCCAACACAATCCAGAGTGCTTTTTCTTTTCCCCATGCCCCCTGCATGTCAGTAACTTTAATATTGCTTTTGACATACAAGGCTATTCCTCCTCCTCTTCCATTTTCTCTGTCTTTTCTGAATAGATTATAGCCAGCTATGGCTATATCCCAATCATGCGATTCATTAAGCCAAGTTTCTGTAATGGCCACAATGTCCAAATCCATTTCCACCATTAGGGCTTCCAGGTCCGGAACTTTGTTGGCTAAGCTTCGATCATTTGTGCTCATTGCTTTCCAGGATTTAACTGGCTTGTGTGTATTTTGCATTGCTTTTGTTCTGACCACATCTTCCCACTTGTTTTTGATGTGTGGTTTAAAAGTGTGGCTGCTTCTGATGTTGTTCTGCTTTTGCAGGGGGTGACGTCCAGAGCTTGACCTTCCACATCTGTGTTGGTTTGTATTCCTGCTGGCTGAAGAGTCTGGGAGGCACTTGACTATCTTCTCTCCATTGAACTGTGTTCCCAAGTTGGTGCCTCTGATGATGGAATCCCCAAGTATTGGTAGCTTGCTGTTTGGTGAGGTTTTCTTCATATTTGGTCCTCTAGCAGGAGATTAGGCATTGTCTATCTCATTTAAGGGCCCTTCAGTTTCTTTGGATTGGGCATCCTCATTAGCCAAGGCAGAGAAGGCATTATGCAGGGATACTTCCTGATGCATAGGATGTCTTTGTGTCATAGGTCGCAATCTACCATAACCCACTGTGATCCATTTATTCCTGGGGTGTTTGATTCTTTGTTGGAGCGGTGGTGGACTTTGTTCCGTTTGTATCTTAGAAGAGGTTTTATTTATTTATTTTAGCTGTATTTATATCCCGCTTTTCACCGGGTCAAAGCGGTCAATTTGGGGATACATTTAACACGAGGGGATATGACACACATACGCTAATACTTACAGGGAACATGGGCAATGGAGGGTTAAGTGGCTTGCCCAAGACCACAAGGAGTGCCTATAGGACTAGAAATCCCAGTCCCTCCAGCCTGAGATTGCTGTCCCCAGGTGGGACTTGAACCCCCGGCCCTCCGGCCTGAAGTACCTTGTCCTAACCACTAGACCACTCCTCCCCCTGCATTTTATTGCAGTCAATTCCTCCCTCAGTTCCTTGTCCTCATTAGGCAAGGCAGAGGAGGCATCATGCAGGGATCTCTCTTGATGCATAGGATGTCTCTATGTTACAGGTCGCAGTCTACCAGTACCCACTGTGATCCATTTGTCCCTGAGGTGTTTGATTCTTTGTGGGAGCGGTGGTAGATTTTGTTCAGTTTGTATCCTATAAGAGGTGCGCTTCATTGGAGCCAGTTCCTCCCTCAGTAGGGTCACTTCTTTATGCTTGGCAGCTAGGTCTTCCCTTAGTAGAATCAGTTCTTTATGCATGGCAGTTGACCTGAAGCACAGAGGACAAGCTCTTAGGTTCCAAATGATTTGTCTTGGAATGAATGTACTGCAGTTATTGCACTGAATACATGACATGCTGAATAAGCAGTCCTAGAAGAAGAAGAAAGGAAGAAGAAGAGGTGGGTCTTAACCCAAGTTAAAAGGATAGATGGCAATGTATGTGACTACTATATAGGCAATGCAGCCCTTGGAGTGGGCGGGAACCTAAGTATCTCTGGCCAGTAGACTGTTCCTGAACTGGGGCACCCACAGATATCTGCTCCAAGGCTACACAGGAAAGCAGTCAGTCAGTCAGAATATCCCCAAACTTAATGTATAACCAAAGTTAAACCTTATATTAGTGATATCCCCAAAAACCAAACAGTTAAACTCTATATTGGTAGCAAGAAACCAGCAGAGAGAAGAAAGAAAATTATAATTTTAGCTTTTGGCTTTGTAAGCACTCCACAGCTTCTGCAGACTGCCTTAGACCAGTATGTGTGCCCAGATGTAAGATGGCCTAAAATCAGCCCCTCCCTGAGAGCAAACTTTCACCCCCTCCCTGAGAGCAAGCTATTCTCCAAGCAGTGCAACAGATTTAACTCTTTGTTATCTGGATACTCAGGTCCCAGTAGTCTGAATATCCCCAAATTTTATGTATAACCACAGTTAAACCTTATATTAGCGATATCCCCAAAAACCAAAACAGTTAAACTCTATATTTATAGGTCAGGAGAAGGAGTTTGAATTGGATACGGAAATGGATAGGAAGCCAGTGAAGTGACTTGAGAAGAGGAGTGCTGTGGGAAAAGCGAGGCTGGCGGAAAATTAGACGAGCAGCAGAATGTTGAATAGATTGAAGGGGAAAGAGGTGGTATGTAGGGAGGCCGGCAAGAAGAAGGTTGCAATAATCAAGACGGGAGGTGATTAAGGAGTGGACAATTGTTTTAGAAGTGTTGTCAGAAAGGAATGGGAGAATTTTGCTGATGTTGTGGAGAAAGAAACGGCAAGTCTTAGCAACGAATTGGATGTGTGTGGAGAAGGAGAGAGAGGAGTCAAAGATAACACCCAGATTACGGGCAGAAGAGACAGGAAGGATTAGAGTTATCCACCGAGACAGAGAAAGGGGAAAGAGGAGGGGAGGCATTGGGGGGAAAGATAATAAGTTCAGTTTTGGCCATGTTCAATTTCAAGCGGCGGTGAGACATCCAAGTAGCAATGTCAGAAAGGCAAACAGAGATCTTGGCCTGGATTGCTGGAGAGATATCAGGCGTAGAGAGGTAGATTTGAGAGTCGTCAGCATAGAGATGGTAATGAAAGCCATGGGAAGAGATAAGGGCACCAAGGGATTGGGTATAGAGAGAGAAATGGAGCAGTCCCAAGACGGAACCCTGGGGAACACCAACTGGGAGCGGGGAGGAGGAGCCACCAGAACACACACTGAAAGAGCGATGGGAGAGGTAGGAGGAGAACCGAGATAGTACAGAGTTCTTAAAACCAAGTGAGGACAGGGTGATAAGAAGAAGTTGTGATCAACAGTGTCAAAAGCAGCAGAGAGATCCAGAAGGATGAGGACAGAATAGAGGCCCTTGGATTTTGCCAGGAACAAGTCATTCGAGACTTTGGTAAGAGCTGTTTCAGTGGAATGTAGGGAATGGAAGCCGGACTGTAAAGGATCAAGGAGGGCATGAGAAGAGAGGAAATCAAGACAGCGATGGAGGACCGCATGCTCAAGTAGTTTAGAGATGAAGGGAAGGAGAGAGATGGGTTGATAGAAGGACAGGTGGGATCAAGTGAGGGTTTCTTAAGGAGAGGTGTGACCACAGCATGCTTGAAGTCAGTAGGGAAGGTTGCGGTGGAGAGAGATAGGTTGAGAATATGAGAGATGGAAGGGACAATAGTGGAGGAGATGGGGCATAGGAGATGGGTAGGGATGGGGTCAGAGGAGCAGGTGGTGGGTTTGGAGGAAGAAAGAAGGAGTGTTGTTTCTTCATCAGAGACCACAGGGAAGGAGGAGAGGGTAGCAGAAGTAAGGGGGGAGAGATGGGAGAGAGGAGGGGTAATAGGGGTAGTGGGGAATTGGAGGGCTCTTAAAATTTGGGGGTCTTTTTAATCTGCTTTCCAACTCTTATGTTGTTACTTCAGGCCATTCCATAACTTTGATGTTTGTCTTTTCAGAATTTTCCCATATACTGGGTAGAATTTCTGCTTCTCTATTATGCTTGTTGGTGTTTCCAAAAGGTTTCTGTTTCAGCTTTAGTTGGTGGTATTTTCACTATACTAATACTCTTCCCTAGTTCTCCGTTGAACTGTTTTTGTTTGTCTCTAGTTTATATGGATCTTTCTCTGTACTGGTACTATGAATTAATAGCAGAATGTACTTGTATACAATAGCTAACTGTTGGGGCTACCATTTAGTAGAAGTGTGCATTTGTTAGTGTGCATTTTATTTATTAGTTTGCATTAAAAAAGTTAGTGCTCACTAAATTGAATTAATGCACACTAAGGACCCAATGTTCAAAAGCATTTACATGGTTTGCAGACTTGCTAACCATGTAAATGCTACTAAGAAGGAAATTCAGCGGCACTAGTATGGTTAGTGCTGTTAAATATCCACAGTTACTGCCGTTAAACACTCCGATGCTAACCGGTTAGCATCGGGCCATTCCAGGGGTAGCACTTGGGGATAACCTGTCAGCGGCAATATTCAGCCACTGACCAGTTATCCCTCAATAGCGAAAGTTAGGCACAGAAAAGGCTGTCCTAACTTTGACCACTGAAGTTAAGTGGGCAGCAGCTGAATATCGCTGCTGCCCGGTTAGCTTCCTGCTTTGGGGGTGAACCCAGATATTTAATGCCGGTGGCTGGATATGGCCCCAGCATTTAATATCCAGGATTTTTTTTATTTTATCTTTATGCAATTATATACAGTAATCCAAGAAAATATTCTTGTGCAGAAATTGAGCAGAACAGCAGCAAGATTATTAAAGAAAACAAAGAAAATCGCAATCCTGTGAAAATAATACTGCCTACTCACCGCAGCCCACAACTGAGGGGATGGAGAAAAGATAACTCATACATATACAAAAAAAAAAGAAAAAATGGCTATACCAGCAAACATAAAATTCACAGTACATCAGAGTAGTCAATAGAGGCTTCCAAGTGTCGGGCATTCACAAAGGCCAGCAACTGGGAGGGCTCATAGAAAACTTATGAAAGAGAATGAAATTTCACTATACATTTGCATGGGTGCTTAAAAAAGAGCATTTCCAGCTGCTGGACCCCTGGATGGAGGAAAAGAAATTTTCTGCGACGTCGCTGCATTTCCTTAGAGAAATCCAGATATATCCTAGCTAACCGCGAAATAGCAAATTCCACTTCGAAAAAATAATTTCAACAGCCATTCTTTATCAGATAACAATGCAAAAGTTACAATTAAGGTGAATGGCACAACAGTTTCAGCTTGACATGTCTCTAACAGTTCAGATATATTAAGCACATCTGCCTGCTGTGTTCCAACAATTTCCAATGATGTTGCCTTTAACCATAGGTGGAAGAGATTCCTCCTGAACAGCTAGAACCTCAGTCAAATATGTATAAAACATCTCCTGCACAGATATAGTAGCAACTCTGGGAAAGTTAATCAACCTAAGATTCATAGCTCTAGATATATTATCCAACTGTTCCAATTTAACATTCACTGCAGCAAAGTTTTTAAGATGGGCATCAGACTGAGCTTCCAAAACTGCTACTCTCTCTCATGTCTCAGAAAGTAAAACTTGAGCCACTACCATTTTAGTTTAAATATCTTCAGTCATCTTGGAATGAATGGAGATTTTAAAAGCAAGAAAAAAAGACTTGAAGCACCAGGGCTTCTCCCAAGGAGACAATTGCTGAACAAACAGTCTCAAGAGTAGATGTTGTAGGACATATCAGGGTGAAAGAAGCCAAATTTCCGACCTGAATAGGCTCTCCTTCCATACTGTCTGACGCGATTCCACCTTGCAATAAGGCAGCCAAACCTGCTGCCACACACTCTCCTAATGACACCAAGATATCAGTGCATTGAAGTTGTTCCAGGATCAGAACACCAACTTGCCTTGCTCCTGAGTTTGGCCCTCCAACAGAAGAGACACTCCCGGTCAGGGAGGAGCTCTGTTGCAGACTATTACCAAGAGACTGCTGGTAACACGCTGCCTTTGGCGTTCAATGTGAATCGGAGGAGACAGAAGACATACCCGAAGCTGTCGCTGAGCAGCCCCGGTGAACCAACAGCCAGGCTTTCCTCCCCTGAAACTGCTGTTTGCTTAAGCTGCCATTGAAAATAGCTATCCAATGGTCCTATGACCGAAGAAGGTAAAGGTGTTGAGACAGCAGTGGTTTGGGAGGGCTGCACAACCTCTTTTGCTTTATGTTTTTTTCCCCATGAAACAAGCAGACCGCTTCACTAAGGTCTAACCAATGCCATCTTGACAAATATCCAGAAGAAACTGGGGACCGCTCAAAAAATGAACCAAATTTCAATCAGATTGAATTTTGCAAGGCCAGTGTCCTCTTATGATTATTGCTACTTGAAATAACTAGTTTACTTTTCAGGTTTAAATGTTAAGGACCCCTATGTATTGCTGCATAGGGTTAGATAGAGGCATGAGTGGAGCAGGACACAAGAGCAGAGATGTCTCTCCATATAAAGTTTTGACTTGTCCAGGCCATGGTATTTTCAATAATATCACATGGATGAGAAAGTTGTACAGTGAAAAAGATAGACAGGAAAAACATCAGTGCCTTTGAATTATGGTGCTGGCAATGAATACTGTGTATATTATGGACTGCCTGAAGTACAAACCAGTCAGTACTAGAGGAGATCAAACCTAAGCTTTCCTTAGAAGCTCAGATGACAAGACTTCGACTTTCATACTTTGGACACATCACATGAAGAGAGAGATCATTGGAGAAAGACATAATGCTTGGCAAGGTAGAAGGTCACCATAAAAGAGGAAGGCTGGCAATGAGATGGATCGATACAATAACGTCAGCTATGGATACCACTATATCAATAATAAGCTGTTTGGCTGAAGACCGAACAAAGTTTAGGTCAACTATCCAGAGGGTCGCCAGGAGTCGACACTGACTCGACGGCACTTAACAACATTAGGGAGACCTACCTAGCCTTGCCAGAAAGCAGGCTTCACAACATGCAAAGATGCCATAGCATCCTGATGGCATAAACAGGGTCTGTCAGTGAGATCCTAGCTTTCCCTGAGGGGAATTACCACCCCGTCCTCCTCAGACTCACCTAGTGACAAGAATTTCACTTGACTTTTTCAAACCCCCGTAGGGCATATGGTTGGGCTACTGGAGGAACAGAGGAGCATAAGGGTGAAGTGGAGGCCATGTCCCTTCTAACTGCCTATGACAGGCATTCTCGTAGGCCCAGGGTCCCCTGAGGAGAAGCTCAGGCCTCGGACCCCACGAAGGGAGATGCCAATCAGCGAGCTAAGACTGAAAACAGCCTGTGAGATGTTTCAGGAGCTGCAGCTCAAGTCATTTGAAAAGATGAGCCCTTTGGTCTTCAGTAACCATCCTTTCATGCTCCATCTCTGCTGGGCACAAGCCGCTTTCTGAAATGGCCATAGTGCCCACCAGTGAGAAAAGAACAGAAAAGGAGTGGAAGGAGCTACCAAAACAGCATTGGGCCCCAGGCACCCCCCCATGGGAGGTCTCAAAATGCCAAAAAAAAAAGATGTCCCAAGCTTTGCAGCCTCAATGGAGGCAACAAGAAGCACTGTGGAAAAAAATGCTAGTAGTCACAGCAAGGTTACCAGATTTTTTGCAGGAAAATCCTGGACACTTATCAGAGGTGTGTGTATGGTGGTGGAGAGGAAGGGACACCTTAGATCCTGGTTTGACCACTAGGCATGGAGGAAGGAAGAGGGGTCTTTGACATGTCCCCCCCCACACACATACATATCCATCCCATGACAACAATAATATCACTCCCAAGCAGACAAATCGAGAGACAGAAACAGTGATGCATTTCCCCTGTACTCTGCAAAATATAGAGATAATGGATGCAAATTCTAAAAGCTGACATATTCAAATCACTAAATTGAAAATAATTTTTTTTTCTATTCACTCTATCCCCGTTACTGGAATCGGGGACAGGAGGCTGCCAAACAGGTGGGAATCGGGAACAGAGCTCAAAAATCGGGGACATCTTGTAACCTGAGCTGCAGTCCGTATCGAGTCATATGGCTGAACACTGCATCAGCAAACTTTAAAAAGACTACAAAAAAGAAGCAGTGCCATGGCAAAAAGAGAGCCTGAAAAGGGAATCCCAGCACTTATTGGGATGACTGGGGAAATCCCAAGCACCCATGCAGGCCTGGGAGGCCCAGCTGCTGATCAATGGCCATTTATATTTTTGTTTAAAATTTCGAGCTGCATAATTGAAAGCAACAGAGTGTCAAATACTGCCCATTGAACCAATAGGAGAAAAGGGAAAAAAATCTGAAAAACATTTCAGAAAAAAATATAAAAACATGCAGATAAGGACAGCAAATCAGAAAGGGGGTCTGGACCCAATTTACCGTCCCCCTCATGGGCCCTGAGGGGTCCTTCTGCTCCTCTTCAGGCCTACCAAGTGCTAGGAACCCATGGGAAATAGTGCTCGACACAAGATATCTGTCAGCTCCATTAGATAAAGGCATAACCCACTCTGAGCAATGTTGGGCCTTACTGGCCACTGTGCCATAGTATGGGCCAGGAGAGCTAGGCCTATATGCACTGCTGCACCAGTACACACAGCTTGCCAACTGTTGGAGACAGAAATGCTGGCTTCTCTGTGTTGTACCAGAGGTTATACCACTTGATGATATTGTAGAAAGGGACTTATTGTAGGGTACTGAGGTACTGGAGAAAGAGATAATAATATACAAAGCGAGAATGGCTTACATTTTGCTAACAACCTAGCAGTTTGTATAATACAAGCCAAGGTCGTATTTTGTGAAATGTTTGTGAAAACGAGACAGAATATTTTTGCTTCCAAAATGCTTGTCCTGATTAAGCTAGGCAATATATTTGTGCTGGGCTGAAACATGTAGTGTTTAGCTTGATCTGTAACACATAGATAAACAAAACATGAAGCAGAAGCATGACATAGAATGATAAGATGAAATTATACAATGTGGCAGTTTTTTCCCTAATAAAAGAAAGTGCTATGGCCTAGCTGGGGCAGGAATTATAAGAAACTGCTCAGGTTTGCAGGCCTGAATTCCTCCACCGAAGTGCTCCAGTAGTACTGTTATTGTTAAGATAAAAACTCTGTGTGTGTGTTTTCTTCCTTGCACTGAGTCCAGGAAAATGGAGTCAAAGAGCCAAGGTTGGATTTTTGCTACTTGTTGCCCCTGGTGAGGATTAGAGCACGCAAACAATTTGTGCCATTACGCGTATCTCTTTTTCTCTGCATTCAAGGCAAGGCAGGCAGGGAATTGTGCATATTAATTACACTGGGTAACTTGCTTCGTATGTTTATTTGATAAACCCTGTGGCACGATGGCATTCAATAACTAGTGGGAATGAAGTATTACAATTTCCCTTAGGAGGGACTTTTTCAGAGAAGCTTCAATGTTTGAAATATAAATGGCAGTCAATGATTTAGGGGGCCTGTACACTAGTCCTGAGTGGATCGTTTTTACATGGTGGGAAACAATGGCATGTGAAAAGTCTCAAGAAAAACATAAGTTGTTTGTATTAGAAGAGAAAGTGCATAATGATTCATTTGTTTGCCTTTCTTATTTCTTGCTTTAAAAGGATAAACATTTTCTGGTTTTATTTTATTTATTTATTTTTATTTATTTATTTAACACTTATTTATATACCGCATCTTCCAGCGATCAGTTGCGGTGTACAATTAACAACAGTTAACAAAGCAGCGTTTGTTTTACATAGAACATTTAACATTATAACTTATTACATAGAACATCTTAACATACATAAGTCAGGAATTCAGCAACTAATCAGTCTTAACATGCATAAGTCAGGAATTCAGCAACTAATCAGGATATTTCAACTATAACAGCGTGTGTAACAATTTAAACAGGAGTACTGTCTGTACTGCATTAGGCAGAACATACCAGTTGTAACTATATACAAGTAGGAGAATCGAGGCATAGTAATGGAGTGTTATTTATTTAAGTTTTGTATATTATCCTTTGTCGTAGGGTGTATAATCGTGATGTGGATAGGTTCATTTTTAGCCTTTATCTAAGTTGAGTGGAGGGATTTCTATGGTATTATAATGTTTATTGAATAGATACGTTTTCAATTTTTTTCTGAATTCTATTATCTCAGATAGTGAACGTAAGTCCTCTGGCAACGAGTTCCAGATGGTTGGAGCTATATGGGAAAAGGCTCTGTTATTTGTTAATTTATGGGTTTTTATGAATTCTTTTGGAATCTTTAGTTTGTTTGATTGTCCTTTTCTAAGAGTGGGTTTAAGTGGTTCTTTGTCTATAAGATTACATAATGTTTTCGGGGCCATGTCATTTATGGCTTTGAATGTGGTTATTATTGTTTTGTATATTATTCTGCTTTGTATTGGTAACCAATGAAGGGAAGCTAGTATCGGTGTTATGTGTTGGAGGGAGTTTATTTGTAAAATAACTCTGGCTGTTGCATTTTGAGCAAGTTGGATTCTTCTGATGTTTTGTTTTGAGATGCCCATAAGTATTAAGTTTGCGAAATCGAAGTGGGGAGTTATGGTAGCCTGAGTTATATTAATGAAATCTTGTGTAAATACAAGGGGGCGTAATTGTTTGAGGATTTTGAGTTTGAAGTAGATTTTCTTAATAGTATTTCTGATGTGGGTTTCCATTGTGAGGTGTTTGTCTAAAATGACACCTAGATATCTTATTTCATTTTTTATTTTAATTTCTTGGTTTTGCAGAGTTATGTGGGTTGGAGGCATATATGATTGGTTTTTTGTTACAATTAATACTTCAGTTTTAGCATGGTTTATGTGGAGGTTTTGGGATTTTAGCCAGATTGTGATTTCATTGTAACACTCTGATAGTAGTTGGATCGGTAGGTTGGGAATTGTGAAAGGTATGTACATCATAATATCATCCGCATAAAGGTGATATTGTACTCCAAATTTTTTAAAGATGTTGCAGACCGGCTTTATATAAATATTGAAAAGTAAAGCTGAAAGTGCTGAACCTTGTGGTAAACCTATTTCTTGTTTGTATGTGTTAGAAGCTTGATTACCTATTCTTACATTTTGTGTTCTGTTATTTAAATATGAGGTGAACCATTTATGTACGGTAGAGTTTATGCCTATCTGTTTTAGGTTGTTGAGCATTATTGAGTGGTGCACGCTATCAAAAGCTGCTGATATGTCAATGAAAAGGAGGATGAACACCTGATTATGATTGTCAATTCCTTTTAGGAGTGTATCTATTAATACTGTTAGAAGTGTTTCTACACCGTGGCGGGGCCAGAATCCATATTGTTGATCGTCAAGTGGGTAATATAAGTCTATAAATTCCTGTGTCTGTAATTGTACTACTTTTTCAATTATTTTGGCCAGGAATGGTATGCTAGAGATGGGTCTGTATGAAGTTGGAGATGTTTTGTCTAGTTTACAGTTCTTTAGAATTGGGCGAATTTGTGCGTGTTTGAGGGGAGGTGGAAGGTATCCTTGGGTTAGTGATAAGTTTACTATTGGGAGAATAAATGATAGTAGAGTTGGTAGTGTGTTTTTTATCCATGATACTGGGCATGGATCTAAATATGAAGTTGTAGTATTTAGGCCTGTGATGATAGTTTTTAATGATACTTTTGACATGGGGTAAAATTCTGACCATTCATCTATAGATTGATTAGGGATGTTGATATTTTCTGAGGGCATAGTAGGTTTTTTTGATTTGTTTTGATAGTAATTAGCTAAGGTTTGTACTGAGATGTCTGTGATTTCGTTGCTAGAAATTTGATCGTTATTGGTTAAGTTTCTAACGATAGAGAATAGCTCTCTAGGTCTGTTATATGATTTTGCTAAGGTTGCTGCGTAATAATTTTTCTTCGTGCTGTTTATTGTTTCCTTATATTTTGTTAGATGGGTATTATATATTTCCTTGTGTACAGATAACTTAGATTTCCGCCATTTCGTTTCAAGTTTTCTTAATTCTCTTTTCATTTGTCTTAGAGTGTTATTAAACCATGGTGAACTGTTAGTTTTGGTATGTGTGGTCTTTTTATTTGGATGATTATTTTTGGCTGCGATATTGATAGTCTCATTCCAGTTGTTAACAGCATCATCCAAATCAGATGTGGATAAGAGGTAGGGGGTTGTTGAATCAAGGAAGTCTGTTTCATTAAATTTTCTGAATTTTGGAGTAGGGCCATTTCTTATGTAGTTTTTGACGCTAGGGATGGGATATGTGAGGTTTATTTTTATAATAAAATGATCGGACCATGGGATCTCTGTACATTCAATGGAGTTTGAGTTAATTAGCTTGAAGAGTATCTCAGGTAGAAGAACCAAGTCTAGTGTTCCTCCTTTGATATGCGTTGCTGTTTGAATTATTTGATAGTACTCTATGTCTGCTATGGTGTCTAGAAATAGTTTAGAGTCTAGTGTTGGAAGTGACGGAAGGTTAAAATCGCCTAGCATAATTACAGGATTTTGTTCTGTGGAAGAGTTGAGGAGTTCAATAAGAGAATCCAGGCCATCTGTTTTTTGATCTGGTGGTCTATAGATTAGGCAGATTTTTATGAGACCGATTTTTATTAATAATGTGTCCATATTATTAGTGATGTTTGATTGGATTAATTTGGCGTTTAAAATCTTTTTTGTCATCATTAGCACTCCACCACCTTTTTTATTGGATCTGTGTTTGTAAAATGTGTCATAGTTTTCTTTATCAAGTTGATTTAGATAGACCGTATCTGTTTCAGAAAGCCATGTCTCTGTGACACATAAGATGTCTGGTTTTAAGTCAGTTATCAGATCGTTAAATATGGGTAGTTTATTTTTCATTGATCGTGCATTAATAAGGATGCATGATAGAGAGGAAGGGTTGATAGATTCAATTTTCTTGTCTATTTGTTGTGGATTTGTTTGTTGAATGTGTATAAGTCTGTGAAGATTAATTTTTGGGTAGTTTATATGGGTGTGTCCAATATGGCAGTCATTACGGGTGTGTGTGTATTATAGGTATAGTCATGTGATTATTGCTGTTTAAAGTTAGTGATAGGTCAATAATTATTATTGCCAAAAGTAAACTGGTGTATGATATTCGTGTGAGCATGTTGTTTGGGTGCGACATTTTCTATGATTGGCTCGGTGGGCTGTGGAATAGAGTTGTGATAAATTGATTTGATTGGTTGTAAAAGATTTAAACAGCCTGGCTTTAACTTGGTAATTAGTTGTTAGTTTTTTTCCATATGCTGATTTTCCCATACTGGCAAGTTGATATTTGAAATGTCTGTTTTCTTATCATTGTTAGTCGGTAATGTGTAAAGACTGCACAGATTTGTTTTGTTTGTTTCACTCTTAGGTCTTAAGGTAATTTCAATTGTTTTTCTGTATTTGAGTTATCCGTTTTGGTTTCCAGATAAGAAGTAACTTTGTTTTGAAAGCTTTCCTGATCTCAGTCTAAGTGAAAAATAGATATATATTGTAGTACTGTGATTTTTGTACATGCTGATTTTTATTTTGGTTTTAGTAATCATTAGTTTAAGTAATAATTTCAATATTGTGATTTTCCCTATAAAGCAGATTAAAATTAGTTTCTTTCCAGCTCAAGTTATGGAATGTGATCAGTTACCTGATGTTACTAATGCTCAATTGGTTATACTCATTGCCCTTCCTGAACCCATAGAGGCCAATTCTAATTCCTGCACGTCCGGGCTGTCCAGATGTGCAGAATCTGTACGACCCCCAGATATACCTGATTCTGCAACCGTGGGAGCTATACATTCCCATGGTTGCAGAATCAAGGTAGTTGGACGGGCCGGCATGCACAGCATTCTGTGCCGCCGATGTCCAAGTGCCTACCTATCCTCCCGCACAGGGCTCCTGCATTTGTGCTGTTGTTGAGGCATCCCATTGCCATGGCACCGGAATGCACAGCAGGAGCTCGCAAGGCCTGATGCAGCTTCAAACTCCTTTTCCCTCTGCGGGGCCTGCCAGGGCCAGTATCGGTCAGAGGGGGGACCTACCTGCCATGGCTCATATGCTGGAGGGGGGCTGCCAAGCCCAATCACTGTCCTTGGGAAGACTTATTCCATCTCCAAGACATACAGGGCCATGACTCAGCACATCCTCGCTTTGCCCACTCTCTGCCTCCAGCCCTCCCCCTCCCGCCCCATCAAGCACTCCCCGCACAAACCCTCTGTGCATGCGGGGAGCCTGGGTCACAGAATTTTCTCCCTGCAAATAGCAGGGATTGGACATCCAAGTCAGACGTCCATGCCTGCTCTTTGCAGGTCAGAATGACCCTCTTTGTGTATAGACTCTAGATATGCCTGGGCGATACTTTTTCCTATTGAGATTGTTATAAAATGCTTTGAAAGAATAATTTTCATGTCTTAAGGACTTGCTATATTGCATGTTTAATGCTAATTAGGACATATGCAAAGAATTGTTATTTGGAATGACCAGAAATAATTTTCCAGTTCACCTAAAAGTAGTATTAAATTGTAATAGTTTGATGTTTCTAGAAGCCTTAATCTATAAGGATACATTAGTATGGTATGAAGAAAGGTCTATGCATGTATGTAGTTGGTAGGAAGATATATGCAATTGGTGGTATGATGCAAGTGATTAGAAAGTAATGCGAGAAGTGAGATATGCTATTAATAGTGAAAAAGAAGGATTTTTTTGACAGATAGTAAACTGGTGGTCTAATGATGTGAAATGATGTGTCTGTTTAATGAATATGTAAAGGGAGAGGAGAGTCTATGATTGATCTGTAGTGTTTTTTTCTTGATATCTGTATGGGTTTGTACTGCAGTATGAAATGGTTTCTCTGAGTCAATGGATTGAGAAGAAGAATGTAGTAATAACTTGATAGAAGTACACAGCACAGATAACAGTTTGGAGGAACAGTTTGTCAGGGTGTGTTTATACTAGCTTCGTTAGTGAGAGAGATTACACAATTCAAGGGCATGAGAAGTTCTTTCTTGCCAGATAACAGTATGCCTCGTTAAAGAGGTTTCTTTTAAGAATGTCAAAACAGAGCACACTTAAAATAAAGGATGACTGTTGCTAATTCTTTAATATATAAAAAAGAAAACCTTCTTAGTCTAGTTGGTAGCAGTATTATTGAGAAATAAATCTGAATGATCGTGAATTCATTAGATATGTTTACGATTATTTTACAAGGATCCTGGATTTGACAATTGTGATAGAGAGGGAAAGAAAAACAATTAACCATCCCTTTACTTGTGTTTGTACAGTAAATAAGTTTAATCCACAATCTACAAGTTTTGTTTTATCTAAGCTTATCCCAGTTAAGAGAATTTGTCTGCTGATATCATTCCATGTGTAGAAATGCAAATGCTGAGATTTTCATTGTAAATAGTACCTCCTGGAGCTTCTTATAACCTCTGGAGAATGGTTAAGCATATATTCTCCTGTTTTATCTATGATTATATAACAAAGACTAGGGAAAATTATGAAGGTGTTTAAAAGAAGGTGTTTAGAAAAAAAAAGATACAAGTTAGCAGCTTTGTTGAAAATTGAATTGCTTGTCAAAGTCAAGGCAAGTTTATTTGATTAAAGGGAATTGTAAAAAAAAGTGTAAAAAGAGTAAAAAGAAAAGGAAAAAGAAAGGTGAAACAACCAACAAATAAATAACACAGGTACACAAAAAAAATTTTTTTTTAAACTGCCTCTAATGTTTCGATTGATTTTTACGTTTTTTGGTGCGCTGAATCCAAATCTGGTAACCAATTTGCTCCATCACGTACAGATTTTTTGCTACATTGGGTTAGCAGTTTGAGGTGAACGTTTCAGATTGAGTGCGATCGAGATAAAAGTTTCTTGGATGAATTCTTTATACTAATTGTTTAGTAGTTATTCAAATAAGAATAAAGAAAATTGTAACAAGGCAGCACATAAGAATAGAGTAATGTCAACAAAACACACTGTGATGGTAGCAAAATTGTCTGCACTTAAAACAGCCACATACATGTGCACAAACATTGAGCATATAAGAGCGAGGTTAGACACAAAGCAAAGCAAAGAAATGTGCAAAAAATGTTGTACAGGTATGTATGTAAGAATAGAAAACGCAAACCGCACCATTGCAATACATGAAGACAAACACCCGATGGTGTGAAAATAAAATTCTAATAAATGAGATCCGACACTGTGGTAATAACTAGCAAATTTTTATTTCAAAGTTTAGTAAAAACACGATATTTGTCAACACAGTTTAGATTTTAAAGTCATTCTTGGGTCAATCAATCTCCTGGTGGGCCCATTTCTTCTTCCCCCGAATGCTTCTCTTGGTGCGCTGCTTGGCGTATTTTTCATCTGGGGTTTCCCGCAGCAGCAACCAGCAGAAATCAGCCATCATAGTGGTGTTCCATCTTCCTTGGTACCTTCTCTCTGCGTCCTTGATGTCCTGGTGAAACCTTTCACCTTGTTCTTCACTGTACGCCCCCAAGTTTTCGGGAAAGTAGTTCACATGGGAGTGCAAAAATGGACTTTCAGGCTCATGTTACAGCCTTGTTCTTTGAAGGCATTGAGCATCCTGGCAACAATATCCTTATAGTTCTCATCCCGCCTGTTCCCCAAGAATTCGAGAACAACATCCTTGAAGGAATCCCAGGCTACTTTTTCCTTCTCAGACATCGTTTCAGCGAATGCTCCATCTGAAATGAGTTTCCTTATATCAGGGCCAACAAACACTCCTTCCTTTAGCTTTGCTTCAGAAAGTCAGGGGAACTTTGAGCAAAGGTACCGAAAGCACTCACCATCTTTTGGAAGGGACTTGATGAATTGCTTAATGAGACCCAACTTAATGTGGAGAGGTGGTAATAGAATTTTATCACGAGGTACCAAGCTCTCATGAAGAACATTTTTCTCACCGGGTCTCAAATACTCCCGAATTGGCCAGTCTTTTTTCCCCCAGTGTAGGTCGCGGGCCCGGCTATCCCACAAGCAAAGGAAGCAGGGATATTTGGTGAAACCGGATTGCTGCCCTAATAGCATGGATAGAATTTTAAAGTCTCCACAAATCATCCACTTATGCTCATCATAACGAATCTTCTGAAGAATCAGGGCCAAATTCTCGTAGTTTTCTTGGAGAATAACAGAGTGAGCAATAGGAACTGAAGCGAATGTGTTGCCATTATGAAGAAGAACACCTTTTATGCTGTCTTTTGACGAATCAATGAACAGCCGCCATTCAGCAGGATCATACTTGAGTTTAAACTTTTCCATCACTCCGTATATATCGTTGCAAAATACCAAATCTTCCTCTTTGCTGAAATACTTCAAAAATTGTGTCTCGCGGTTGCGGTACCAATAAAAAGTTGTTCCTGGTGACAATAGATTTTTCTGTTTAAGCCGAGAACCTAGCAGTTGGGCAGCATCTTTTGGGAGTCCTAAATCCCGGACTAAATCATTCAATTCAGCTTGAGAGAAAAGTTCAGGTTTCGGATCTGGTTCAGTTTCAAACTCGGAAGTACTGGACTCATCGGGAAAAGCCATCTGATGAGTCTCATCATGATCAGAACCGTCCACACAAATATGATCCAAAGATTTTGGTGGTTCAGGCACAGGTACTTCGTTGCTATGAGGCATAGGCCTAATTGCTGAGGGAAGGTTGGGGTAACTTATTACGTTCTTATTTTTTAAGTTGTATCCCTTCACAATGCAAGAGCAAAAATAGCAGTCACTGCTGTGGTCTCTTTGTTCACGCCACATCATAGGTATTCCGAAACGAAATGCTTGTTTTTTACCTTTCATCCATAAGCGTAGATCTTCCTCACATGTCTTGCACACTTTGTGAGGAGCCCACGGTTTGTCTTGATCGCCTAACTTCAAACCGAAATAGGCGAAATATACTTTTTTAATAAATGCAGAAATGTTCCTCTGCCGCTTTTTCACGGTATATTCCCCACAAATAAAACAAAAACTGTCCGGAGAGTTGACGCAACCTCTGGCTCTGTGAGCCATCACAAATACACAGCACTGCAAACTACAACTGTAGTGAACCACTTCGGAATAAAGCTGGATTACGACTGAGCAAACAAAAGGTAATAATGAACTTGCAAGAAACTGAAATTTGACAGGAACGTTCATGTCGCAACCACCGTGTTTGAGCGAGCGAACGAGGCGAGGTGAACAGGAAAGAACATGCGCCAGCGCGAGTACTGGATTTAGCCCCCCGCCTCCCAATTGTCCTGTTAATGTATAAAATGAATACAAAACACTCTAAAATATCATGAGGGAGTGTTTCTAGTTAGTTAACCATTACAACCTCTATTTTGGGCCAAGAAAATAAACTGCAGTCGGCTAAAAAGAAATTATGTGAACATTCCTTATATGGGTAAGAAATATAATTTTGCAAGAAAACGTGACGTGATGGAACATTTTGGCTATTTTTCCTGGATTCAGCACCCCAAAATCTATAGGAATCAGTTGCAAAACTGGAGGCAGTTTTTTGGTAGTGTACCTGTGTAATGAATGTTACAACTTCATTTTTAATAAGTAAATTAAGTAATTAATTAAACCAAGGTGATAAATGTGTGTTATAATGTCTTCTTTTTTATGTTAGTAGATTAACTGAAAATCTGCTACACATCACATCCATGAAAATATAAATGACTACAGAGTTGGCTGTCCCAGTCTATTTTAAGCTATCTGCAAGAGTCTATTGGAGAAGTAATCTTAAATTCTCATGCTGTGTGTTTCAGTTATTATTATGGAAAGACCCCTACAGAACTGATCTTATTAATTTAAATTGTGAAGCAAATGTCTTGTTAGTGGAATAGGTAAATCACAAACACTAAGGGGTATGTTTACTAAACCGTCTTAATGTGCGCCCGGCGATAGTGTGCAGGCTGCCATATAAGGAGTGGGCGTTTCAGTGTAAAGTAGCAAAACAGGATTAGCGCGCGATAACGTGCGCTACTGCGCACATTACATAAGAACATAAGATATGCCATACTGGGTCAGACCAAGGTCCATCAAGCCCAGTATTCTGTTTCCAACAGTGGCCAATCTAGGTCATATGTACCTAGCAGTTTCCCCAAGGGACACAGGTTCCACAATGCTTGTATTGGTTCAAGCATTGATATCCTGGGTCCCTTCTTAATAATGGTTTATGAATCTTTCCTCCAGGAACTTGTCCAAACCTTTTTTAAACCCAGCTACATTAACAGCCTTTACTACATCCACTGGTAACAAATTCCAGAGTTTGATTACACGTTGAGTGAAAAAATATTTTCTTTTATTAGTCTTAAATAGTTTACCCTGTAGCTTCATTGCATGTCCCCTAGTCTTTCTATATTCTGATAAGGTAAACAATCGATCTACGTTTACCCGTTCCACTCCGTTCATTCATTTATAGACTTCTATCATATCTCCCCTCAGCCGTCTCTTTTCCAGGTTAAAGAGCCCTAACCTTTTTAGCCTTTCTTCATAGGAGTATCCTTCCATCCCCTTTACCATTTTGGTGGCTCTTCTCTGAACCTTTTCTAAAATCGCTATATCCTTTTTAAGATATGGCGACCAGAATTGCACACAATATTCAAGGTGCGGTCTCACCATGGAACTATATAGAGGCATTATAATATCTTTTGTTTTATTTTCCATTCCTTTCCTTATCATACCTAGCATTCTATTTGCTCTCTTGGCCGCCGCTGCACACTGGGCCGAGGGTTTTAACATGGTATCCACAATGACGCCTAAATCTTTTTCCTGGGTGGTGGTTCCTAATGTGGAACCTTGCATCGTGTAACCATAGTTTGGGTTGTTCTTCCCTAGGTGCATAACCTTGCACTTGTCCACATTAAATTTCATCTGCCATTTTGATGCCCAGTCTTCCAAGTTATCAAGATCCTCTTGCAATTTTCCACAATCCTCTTGGGTTTTAACAACTTTAAATAGTTTTGTGTCATCTGCAAATTTGATAACCTCATTCGTTATTCCACTTTCCAGGTCATTTATGAATATGTCAAAAAGCAGCGGACCCAGCACAGATCCCTGGGGTACACCATTATTCACCTTTCTCCATTGGGAAAATTGGCCATTTAGCCCTACCCTCTGCTTTCTATCTTTTAACCAGTTCCTGATCCACAATAGTACACTGCCTCCTATCCCATGACTCTTTAGTTTTGCCAAAAGTCTCTCATGAGGGACCTTGTCAAAGGCTTTCTGAAAGTCCAGATACACAATATCAACCGACTCACCTTTGTCCACCTGATTATTCACTCCTTCAAAAAAAACATAACAGATTAGTAAGACAAGATCTTCCTTGTCTAAAGCCATGTTGGCTGTCTCCCATTAGGTCATGACTATCTACATGCTGAGTAATTTTATTCTTTATGATGGTTTCTACCATTTTTCCCGGTACTGATGTCAGGCTCACCGGTCTGTAGTTTCCCGGATCACCCCTGGAACCTTTTTTAAAAATTGGTGTTACATTGGCGATCCTCCAATCTTCAGGTATTAGAGATGATTTTAATGATAGTTCACAGATTACTAATAGCAGGTCTGCAATCTCGTATTTCAGTTTTTTCAACACCCTTGGATGTATACCATCCAGCCCAGGTGATTTGCTATTCTTCAGTTTATCTAATAGTTGTAATACATCTTCCCGATGTATCAGTATTTCCTTCAATTCTTCTGCACCTTTAAATACCACTTCAGTCATGGGTAACATCCCCTACATCTTCCTCAGTAAAGACTGAAGCAAAGAATTCATTCAGTCTCTCCGCTATCGCCTTGTCGCCTCTTAGTGCTCCTTTAACCCCTTTATCATCTAATGGACCAACTGACTCTCTCACAGGTTTTTTGCTAAGAATGTACTTGAAAAGGTCTTTACTTCGCGTTTTTGCTTCCGCAGCAAGCTTCTTCTCAAATTCTTCCTTTGCCTGCCTTATAAATGCCTTGCATTTGACTTGCCAGTGCTTGTGCTGTTTCCAGGTTTCGTCGTTTGGCTCTTTTTTCCATTTCCTGAAAGATGCTTTTTTGGCAACAGCCTCTCTGACCTCACCTTCAAACCATGCTGGCAGTGTTTTGGACTTCCTTCCACTTTTCTTAAAGCGTGGAATACAGCTGGTCTGGGCTTCCAAGATTGTATTTTTCAACAACAGCCAAGCCTGATGTACTTCTTTAACCTTTACAACTGCTCCTTTTAGTTTTTTCTTAACTGTTTTCCTCATTTTATCATAGTCTCCCTTTCGAAAGTTAAAAGGTAGTACTGTGGATTTCCTTACTATCCCTCCTCCACTAATTAAATCAAAGGCGATCATGCTATGATCACTATTGCCAAGTGGCCCCAACAACCTTATCTCTTGCACTATATCTGGTGTTCCACTAAGGATTAGGTCTAATATGGCTTCCCCTCTGGTCGGTTCATGAACCAGCTGCTCCAAGAAGCAGTCATTTATTTCATCTAGGAACTTTATCGTGCAAAGTGCCGCTAAGCGCGTTACCGCGCGGTAATCTTATGTAGGCGCACAGACATCCAACATAGAAACAGAAGTGTAGCACAATGGTTAATACACTGACTGATGATACAGAGGTCATGAGTTCGATCCCCCAGTGTGCCTAATGCATAAAGCTGGCTGAGGCATCAGCTTTGACATGTAAGTATTGTTTCCTGAGGCATTTTATGTGTATTTTAATTATTGCTGCCAGCAAACACACCCTCATGTGCCGTAACCTAAGGTGCCGCAGAAGGCACCCTATAAGGCACTCCATAGGGCACATTATAAAGTGCACTGTCCGCCACGGCACCCTATAATGTCCCGTATAGTGCACCTTATAAGGCGCTCCATAGGACACCTTATACAGACTGTAACCATAAGGTGCCTCAGAAGGCGCTTTATAGGGTGCCCTATAAGGCGCCTTATAGGGCACCTTCTGAGGCACCTTATGGTTACAGTACCCTGAGGGTGTTTTGCTGGCAGCACTAATGTACATTAAAAAAAGACAATGCTTTGGACAGCCCTATCAAATAACCCCACTGTGGGTTTGAACCCATGACCTCTGGCTCCACAATCAGTGAAGTAACCAGTGGGCTACAGCTCCATAGCTGCTAGCAAACCCCTGGCTGGCTGCAGAAGGACTGCACGTCACCACACAAACAGTCTGCTGTGGTCACCAGGATAGGGTTATCCCACCCATACCCATGATGCACTGCACATGCAAATCAGCAGTCTACAGATGATCACAAGATGGGGTATGCACCCCCACAGCACCTCGGCCTGGTAGGGGGAACTGACCGTGTGTGGTACTGGCACAGAGTAGCTACACACCATCACATTGTGCAGGTACTGCACTCACCTTGAGGGTGAGGTGGGGCACCCAGCACCAGGTCCACAGCAGAGATAGGCCATGCTGCAGGTCCCCAGCAGTGCTAATGTGTGAGATAGGTAGTTTCTGCAGACACACCTTGGATATATCTGTATTTCTCAGTCAGGTTTAGCCCTTATGGACCCATAGGAGGATTATGTTCCACCACCCTCCTCCCCCTCCTCCTCCGGGGCTGAGGGTGGTAAACAGGGTCTCCCACCAACAGATCCACATTCTATCTCCCTGCAATGGTGGCAGTAGAGGGGACCATCAACCCCAGTCCTGCTGGGGAACAGACACCCTACAGGGCAGTCAATGCAGCTCTGTACACATCCATAAAGCAATAGCACACAGACATTAGGCCTGGATATGCTAAGCTGCACCCCACCACTATCTGATATTCTCCTGCAGCAAGCCTTCAGCCGCTGCACCCTGCAAGGTGTTCCATCAAGACACATACCAGCTGCAGACAGTCTGCTAGCTAGTCCATAGTGCATGTTCCTGGTGGAAATGCGTGCACCCAGAACTGGGATGTCAGCATACACAGCAAGCAGATAAGTCAGTGACTGGGCCCCAAAAGGGAACCCATAAATATCACATGAGAGAAATACTATATAGCACTATGGGGGAACCTAGCCATGCCGTGGTCACTGCTCAGTCAGGGTGAGAGTGGTCTCTCAGCAGAACATGCTGTGGCCACCCTGTCTGTGCAGGTGGTGGCCGAGCACTACAATGTCCCAGCCAGTGCCCTTTGCCCTGTGCAGATGCATCCTGACCAGGCCACCCTGTCCGGGCTATACCTATGGTACCTTGCTCCTCATTATACACATTGGCAGGCCAATACTGGCAACAGTGCTGGCAGTGTGGGCTGTGGAGGGTGTTTGCAGCCACCACACACTGGATAGACAGACACACACTCCCACACCTATGCCAGCATTGTGCTACTATAGAGGTGTTTTGCAGCCCTGGCCACCACACCAGTCCTGGGCACAGTGCAGGCATGGATATGGTACGCAATACTGTTGGGGGTCACGCCCCAGGGTGGTAAACACTGTCAGACACCAGACCTGAAGCACACTCCACAGACATCAAAAAGGTTGCTATGATGGAGCTCAATCAGCAAACTGTGCTTAACGTAGGAATTGCTATCTGCCAGTAATCATAGCAACCTTTTGATAGCTGTGTACCGTATTCCCAGGTTTAGGGTGGCATTGCTAAGGTATGCAAGTGCTAGTATTGGGAGATGCACGCAGGGCCCAATGTCCTGCCTCTCCAGGAGGCATTGGCTAATGGAGCCTGTGGGTGTGCGTGTGTCTGCCCCTGTTGGCTGCTGCTTTACGGCAGAGGTTCCCAACTCCAGTCCTGGTGTGCCAAACACTGTTCGGGTTTTCATGCTGTCCCTCATGAATATGCATGAGATACATCTGCATACCATGGGGGTGGTGCATAGATATGCAGCACAGGCATCTTTATTAGAGGCAGCATGGAACCTGAATGGTGTTTGGCCCTCCAGGACTGCATTTGGGAGACTCTGCTCTAGGTAATGCGCCTGTTTATGGTGTCTGTGCTCTGTAGGGTAAAATGTAGGTGTTTTGGGCATGTTTACGTCATCTGCAATAAAGGTTCTGTCTGTATTAGCACGTTTTAGTAGTGGGTAAAAAATGGGGGCTGGGTTGGCAGGATCCACAGCTGGGACTTGAACCTGTGACCTTCTGCTCCTGAACACACTGGCTGTGTGCACTGCACCACCATGTTGCCACAGAGACAGTACATTCCCTGGGGATACCATGACTGTTCATCAGACGGGGCCTGTCTGTTGCAGTGCATGGCACCCACCTACAAAGGGCTAGGCCACGGTCTGCTCTGGGTAGTTGCCACTGCCCCCTCCACCACCAGTGCCCCTCTGCCACCCTGCTGACATGCCCTTCTGCTGGTGGTGCTGGTGGAGCGCAGTCTCAGGCCATCCAGTGTGCGGGTAGGCGGCTGCCTATGGTGCGGGTTCTGGGGTAGGGGTGCCTGCATAGGTGTCCACGCTTCCCCCCAGCACCGCCTGCCACTGTTCTGTGCCCTTGGGGTCCCTACTGGGTACTATCCCCTGTGACACTGTGGGAAGCACACTCGTGCCCATGCTGGGCCCTCATCAATTGCAGTCTGGCTGCTCTATTGTTTCAGCATTCCCATGGGCCACCTAGGCATCACCCTAGTCCGCACTGTGGCCCAGCTGCAGTACAGCATGTGCCGTCTGCAGCCCTCTGTGTCCCCTTTCCCAGCATCTGTCCAGTTGCCCATTCCGACATGCCCGCCTGCTGTTGTGGCACATGTGCACCCCATAGGAAACCTATCCAATGGAGAGGGAAACCCTGATGAGCGCAATTGCACTGTGGGATCATTCACCTTGTATGGGGATGGAGCGCAGACCCTTCCACAATTCATATCTTTTTTTTGGAACTTTCTCGGGAGTGCTTTTTGATGTTTCCCATTAATATCACTATTGCCCAGCTTGGTTATGTTTTTTTTATATTTTGTTGGGGTCATTTTCAATGTTTATTTGCACTTTTGTTCCGTACACATGTATCACACTTATCACTTTTTTGTAGGTTTCCCTGATTTTGCTGTACATTGCTGACAGAAATGGCTTCTCTTCCCTTTAAATCAGCTCTAACGCCAGGGTTTCATTGGCATTAGTTTTGAGCCTCGAATTTCACATCGTTAGTGTGCGGGGAGCCTCTCCCCTCCCACTCTCCACCCATTGACCCCTTCTCTCCGCCCCTGGGGAGCCTTCCTCCGCCCTCAGGGAGCCTTTACTCCACCTTCAGCGCTCGTATGCGCCGCTGAGCACCGCTGCGCATGTTAGCGCGCGATAAGGCACCTTATCGCACGGTAATGCGCCATTATCACGCGATAAGGCGCCTTATCGTGCGATAACGTGTCAGAGTGCACATTAAAACGGTTTAGTAAACATGCCCCTAAGACTGATTAACTAAATTAGTATCACTGATTGAGGTAGATTTAAGATGTAAATAAATTTACTTGTGCCAAGAGATTAATTGATCCTTCCTGATCGTCCCTCCAGTCTAGTCCCGGAATCTCTGGGGTTCTCAACCTCATCTAGCAGCTTTGGAGACTGAGAAACTTCAGTGCTGTGATGTCACCAGTATATAAGGGCTGGCACCATCTTCTCTCCTCTGTTTATCAGTCTCCAAAGCAGCTATAGGGGTAGTGAGCCCAGAGGTCTGGGGGGCTCACTTGAGGAACGATTAAGTAAAGTTAGAAGAGGAGTTAGATAGAGTGCTAAATCTGAAGGGTTTTTTATTTTCTCTACCGGCAGTGGTTGGGTGAGCGTCTTTTGGTGTTGCCCTGAGATCCTCTGCTTCCCCCTTTTTTGTTCTTGGATCAGTGAGTCAGTCAGGACTCAGGGCTGGGGCCTCGGGGACTGCGAGGGAGAGGATCAGCCACCAGTTACCTGCCCGTGTGGAAGGGACAGGATCCGGTTTGTTTCGGAGCGCAGCCAGTGCAGAGGAATTTGCCTGCCATAGCTGTCTGCTCTGGGAGACACTCACAGCTGGTCGGGGTTGCCGGGGGGCGGTGCACCGGCAAAGATAAGAGTCCGGATCTGCCGGACAGAGGTAAGAGCCGGGGAAATTACTAAAAAGGCAATTGTGAATGATAGCGCACCGGGTCTGCCATTTCTGCAGCAGTTTCGGCGGGAAGCAGCATTTTTGCCGAAACAGGCCTTACCACGTGTGTGGAAGGCGGGAAGCTTTGGGGCTTTGGTGCTGCCTTTCTCAGCCTGGGAACTTCGTTTTTAGTTTCTTCCTTCAGGGTTTAGCAGGGGGACTTCTTCTGAAGGTATTGTTGTGAAAAAAAAATAATTCTGTTGAGGGGGGGCTTGGCTGCTGGTGGCTGTGGACGCAGCATGCCTTCAAAACAGCTTTGCTTTTTATGTGGGGCAAAGAGGAGCTCAGTCTCTCAAGAAGGGGTCTGTAGGGGCTGCGCTCCAGGGTTAGAGGCCAGAGAAGTAGTGGCTGAGGCAGAGGTTGGCGCACAGGAGGGGGCACATGCCAAGGAGGGCCTCATGGAACCCAGTTTTTCTTCCCTGCCAGCTCCGGAGCCTGCGCTTAGTACACAGTTAGCTCCAGCGCCTCAATTCTCGCAGCAGCCTGTAGCAGGCAGTTTGGCTGCGATATTTTTGCCAGATTTTATGGCTCTGCTCCAAAGGACTTTGTCAGGGTCGCAAGAGGGGCCCATTCCAAGTACTTCGGGAGCGGAGATTGGTCAGAAAAGACCAAGTTCGCCCTTGTCGGCGGTAGCGTCTGGCATCAGTGCCAAGAGGGCCAGGTCAGATAAAGATCATTTAGCTCACTCCGTGGTGTCGGAGGACGTGCATTCGGAGGAGGCGGATATGGACAGGGACTTGGATGATTTAGAGGAAGGTGAGATACGCGACCAGGAAGCTCAGGCTCGAGTGGTGCAGGTGTTTCGCAGAGAGGAGCTGCCGGCCCTTATCGCAGAGTCTCTCGAGGCCCTGAATATGCCCGACGCAGGGCTGTCGGAAGACTCTACCCTGGAGGATCCCTTGCTGCAGGCCTTTCGAAAGAATCAGAGGGCCTTTCCTGTGCATAGGGTATTTAAGGAGATGATTCAGGAGGAGTGGGATATGCCGGAAGCCACGCTTAAGGGAGCGAGAGTGATGACAAGGCTATATCCCCTTTTGGATCAGGATCGGGAGCTGTTTAAGGCCCCGAGGGTGGATAAGGCCGTATCAGCGGTGGCTAAGAAGACTACCATCCCAGTGGAGGGTGCGGCAGCGCTTAAGGATTGGCAGGACCGCAAGTTGGAAACGTTATTGAAGCAGATTTTTGAGGCTAATGCATTGTCCTTACAGGCATCTATTTGCGGGGCCTGGGTAGCACGGGCCTGTTTGCAGTGGGCGCAGCGGGTCCAGGGCAACTGCCTGGGCAAAGTAGCCGAGGAGGCGGCCAGGTTAGAGTCCTGTGCGGCGTATCTTGCCGACCTTCATTATGACTTGATCCGAAGTTTGGCCAAGAGCATGGCTTCGGTGGTCGCAGGGCGACGCTGTCTGTGGCTACGTAATTGGGCAGCTGATGGTTCTTCCAAGGCGAGGTTGAGTAAGCTTCCATTCCGGGGGAAGCAACTCTTTGGAGAGGATTTGGATAAGTTGGTGAAGGATTTAGGTGAATCAAAAGGAGGTAGGTTGCCGGAGGACAAACAGAAACTGAGCCACTCTGTGCCTGCCTTTCGAGGGCAGCAGCGTGACTTTCGCCGCTTTAATCCCCCGAGGGGAGGTCAATCCCAGCGAGGGCGCTTCCCTATTAGATCCCAGGGGTTTCGGGGGTTTTGAGGAGCAAACAAGGGGTTCGCGACTGCATCCTCATCCTCCTCCTTCAAGAAGACACAATGAAGTGAGGGGGGTCCAGGGGGAGTTAGTTCCCGTAGGGGGGCGGCTGCAGGATTTTTACCCTGCCTGGGCCCAACTCACGTCCGATCAGTGGGTGCTCGAAGTGGTTCAAGAAGGTTATGCTCTGGAGCTGCTACGGCCGGTCTCCGAGTCTTTCGTTCGGTCGCCATGCAGCTCTTGAGCAAAACGCGAGGCAGTGCGGGATACGGTGCAAAGACTTATCCGGCTCAAAGCGATTGTCCCGGTTCCTGCCGACCAGTTAGGTTGCGGTCGATACTCGATTTACTTCATAGTGCCAAAGAAAGAAGGCACCTGGCGTCCCATTTTAGATCTAAAACGAGTGAATCATTGTCTGCACGTGTCTCATTTTCGGATGGAGACACTCAGATCTGTCATTGTAGCGGTGAGAAAGGGGGAATTTCTGACGTCCCTGGATCTCTCAGAGGAATATTTGCACATTCCGATACGCCAGGAACATCAAAAGTTCCTCAGATTCGCGGTGCCCACGGGACACTTTCAGTTTCAGGCGCTCCCGTTTGGCCTGGCAACGGCACCGCAAACTTTCACCAAGGTCATGGTGGTGGTGGCGGCGGCCTTGCGGAAGGAGGGAGTCTTAGTGCACCCATATCTAGACGATTGGTTGATCAGAGCGAAGTCCAGGGAAGAGAGTGTTGCCGCCACAGCCAGAGTGATAGCGTTGTTGCAGAGTCTCGGTTGGGTAGTCAACACGGCAAAGAGCAAGTTAGTTCCATCTCAAAACCTGGAGTATCTCGGAGCACATTTCGATACGAAGGTGGGGCGAGTGTTTCTGCCTCAGCAGCGAGTGTTGTCTCAGGCTTTTGTTAAGGCATTTTCTAAGTCGGCGCTGTCCCACAGCCTGGGAATATCTGAAGGTGCTAGGGATTATGGCGGCGACTCTGGAGTTGGTTCCGTGGGCTCGGACCCACATGAGACCCCTGCAACGGGCCCTGCTGAGAAGGTGGTCGCATCAAGAGGATTCGCTCTCCCGCGGTTTGCCTTGTCCTCCGCAAACCCGTCTGGCACTACGGTGGTGGTTGAGACCAGGAAGTCTAGAGACAGGAATGTCGTTGGAAACTCCGGATTGGATTTCTCTGACAACGGATGCCAGCCTGTACGGCTGGGGAGCCCATTGTCAAGGTCGCTGGGTACAAGGTCAGTGGTCCGACCTGGAAAAGTCGTGGGCGATCAACAGATTGGAGTTGAGAGCGGTGGCGTTAGCACTTCAGGAGTTGGGTCCCAGTCTTCGGAAAAAGGCCATTCTCAGACAACGCCACGGCGGTGGCGTACATAAATTGCCAAGGGGGCACAAGCAGCGTTGCGCTGGAGGACGAAGTGGACAGTTTGTTCGAGTGGGCCAAAAGCAACCTGGAGGCCTTGTCGGCCGCGCATATCGCCGGGGTGGACAATGTGGAGGCCGATTTTCTGAGTCGAGTGAAGGTGGACCCAGGGGAGTGGGTTCTGCATCCGGAAGTGTTTGCGATGATAGTGCAACGCTGGGGAACACTGGTAATGGATCTCATGGCGACATTTCAGTCCGCAAAGGTCGGTCGCTTCTTCAGCAGAAGGAGAGAGAGGATGTCGGAAGGGCTAGATGCTCTCATCCAAAGGTGGCCAGAGGGGCAGTTGCTGTATGTGTTTCTGCCGTGGGTGTTAATCGGACGGGTGGTACAGCGCATAGAGCGACACAGGGGACGAGTGGTTCTAATTGCTCCAGATTGGCCACAAAGACCATGGTACGCGGACTTAGTCAGACTGTTAGGGGAGAGGCCCTGGAAGCTTCCCATTCGCAAGGATCTCCTCAGACAGGGGCCTCTCTGCATGCCGCAGGTGGATCGATTCTCGCTTACGGCCTGGCTATTGAACGGGCGAGTTTGAAGGCGAGGGGCTATTCGGTGGCAGTGATAACTACCTTGTTGAAAGCGAGACAGAAGTCGACTTCCTTGTCTTACGTCAGAGTGTGGCGTATCTTTGAGGCTTGGTGTGCGGAAAGGGACTTTATTCCCTTACGGGCGTCGGTTCTGCAGGTTCTATCCTTTTTGCAGGATGGGTTTCAGAAGGGCTTAGCGGCAGCTTCTCTGAAAGTGCAGCTGGCGGCCTTGTCCTGCTATAGAGGTAAAGTGCAGGGGGGCACGCTGGGGAGTCATGCAGATATCAAGCGTTTTTTGAAGGCAGTAACCCTGATCCGACCGCCCCGTACGCGTTCAGTTCCAGCTTGGGATCTGCCATTAGTTTTGGAGGCCTTAGGAAAGGTGCCCTTTGAGCCTTTGAGGGAGGCTTCCTTGAAGGATCTTACTCTGAAGGTAGTGTTTTTAGTGGCCATTTCCTTGGCTAGGCGAGTTTCGGAATTGCAAGCGCTGTCATGTAGAAAACCATTTTTAGCGTTCTTCGATTCTAAGGTAGTCTTGAGACCAGTGCCGTCATTCTTGCCTAAGGTGGTTTCGGCTTTTCATTTGAACCAGGTGATGTCGTTACCTGTGTTTCGTGAAAAAGGAACAGGACACGTGGCGGAGCGGCTTCATAGTTTAGATATTCAGCGGGCGTTAAAGAAGTATGTACATAGAACTGCGACTTTTAGGAAGTCGGACAGGCTTTTCGTGCTGTTTGCCGGACCCAGGAAAGGGGAGGCAGCGTCGAAGGCCTCGATTGCTCGTTGGGTGAAGGAAGCTATCGCTTCGGCGTACATACTGCGTGGTCGCGCGGTACCAGAGGGGTTGAAGACTCATTCCACTAGAGCGCAAGCGGCGTCTTGGGCAGAATGTAGTTTGGTGCCGGCGGTGGACATCTGTAGAGCGGCTACGTGGTCGTCGTTGAATACCTTAGTGAAGCATTATCGTCTGGATGTGCAGGCAGACACAGACACCTGTTTCAGATCGGCTGTGCTTCAGGCCGGTAAAGCAGGACCCTCCCGTTGATGTTACTTTACTGCTCTGGTACATCCCCAGAGATTCCGGGACTAGACTGGAGGGACGATCAGGAAGGTTAAATTAGACTTACCTGCTAATTGTAGTTCCTGGAGGAACTCCAGTCTAGTCCCGTATCCCACCCTGGATCATTGGTGCTCGGGCCTGAAGCGCGGGCGTTCTTACTGGTAAGCAAACATTTTGGTTCTATTCGGGATAGTAGTTCATTAAAAAAAAAAAAAAAGCCTGGTTATCAGGTTTTGGGGTGTTGAATGGGGGATCTCACGGCACTCCAACCGTGTAGTTCATGTAATGAATGAGGGGCTGGTGGACCGGTGTAATTTTATTTAGGCAGTGATTTTAGTTCTGCAATGTATTACTTACTGGTTGCTCTGGTGAGTCTCCTTTGTCAATAGGTAAACTGAGGAGAGAAGGCGGTGCCAGCCCTTATATACTGGTGACATCACAGCACTGAAGTTTCTCAGTCTCCAAAGCTGCTAGATGAGGTTGAGAACCCCGAAGATTCCGGGACTAGACTGGAGTTCCTCCAGGAACTACAATTAGCAGGTAAGTCTAATTTAACCTTTACTACTATGCAGTGTAACAAAGAGAAGTATTAAGCAATGACAATTTAATTTTTGATTCGTTTAAATTCTATATTTTTAAAAGTTTTGTGGTTATGAATGCATTACCTTTTCTTGAGCACAATTCTTAGTACTGTCTATACCCTTATGTAAATATTCCTTCCTTTGTGAGCTGAGATGTCTATGTTAATCTGATAGTTATATTATTGACAATAATCAAAGTAAAGTGAGTCAAACCATTACTTAAGATAAGAGAGCCTTCCTAAGAATTTTTGGTAAACAATTGAAATGAGTTTAATTTATTTGTCATAAACTGCTAGTTATATTTAATGTTTGTTACCCCTTAAGTTATAAGATTAACTATACCTTGTAAATTGTTGCAGTTGGAGAGTAAATCATAATCATAACTAGTAAGATGTACAATTGTATACCTGATAAGAGAGGTGTGTTAGTATGCAGCCTAACATTTAATTTGGTAGATAAACAGAATAAATTAAGGAATGTACTGTAGATGCAAGATAGAAGTATGCTACATATAATCAAATAATTTAGTGCTAGCAGTAGATGTATTGTAATTAATTGGATTAGATAAGATACTCCTGTTCAACAATTCTATATCGCCATTGGGTATAAGTAGTTGTGCTTGTTTGTAATTGCGTAGAATCAGAAGGGTGTTGTAGTGATGAGTTAGGGTTCTGCAAATTATATATTGCATGCACTAAATCCTATTGGCCGAAGACAATGACTACTGTAAATGAAAAGAAGTCTGAAATGCTACTGAATGTGTGGACTCTGAGCAAAGATCAGCAATTCCAGCAGGACTACTCATATATATGCAGCCATGAAGCCTGGGTGGACAGTCACTGAAACTCTGTCCAAGATGTGTATAGCGCAGGCCATAGTGAAAAGAGATGCTGCTGAAGAATTTGGAGTTATGATCAGTGTCATGATGTGAATGTGGGTGCAAACCTCTGAACTACTGAAAGATCTATGGAGGGCAGTTGGTCACTGCTAGCGAATGGTGCTTGCAAGAATCGGTAAAGCCTTACTCTCTGTAAACATTCTTATTGAGACTTAGCAAGGGCAAACAGTGTCACATGGCTTTGGTTAATTTGCAGGATGATTGTAATCCTTTTTCTATATTGTCAAATAAAGTGTTATATATAAAGACTTCTCTCAGCCAGCAAGATGAAGTTCACCTATGGACCAGATGTGGTGTCTAGGACTCTGAAGGGGCATCTGAAAAGTGAAGCGGAAGACATTCCCCACTGTGGCAGAAGACTTATATTGGACTTGGACATGTATTATTTATTATTTTTAGTTTATTTATTTGAAAGGCTTATATACCGCATTTCCAACGGTCAAGGCGGTTTCCAGGTAACATAACATAACCTTACAGAGAAAACATAGATACTCACCTGTAACAGGTGTTCTCCAGGAACAGCAGGAATCAGTCCTCACATATGGATGACGTTGGCGCTGATGGAGCCCTGTGCGGAACATATCCCCAGCTTTCAAAGAAAGCCTTTGGGATATGCTACCATGCATATGTGGTCCCCTTCCCGCCCAAGGGTGCCATCTTGCTCAGGCAGATGATATAGCTAGGATGGCAGTAAAAAATAAAACAAGGTAGGGAGGCAACACCCAGGGGAGGAGGGAGGGTTGTGAGGACTGATTCCTGCTGTTCCCAGAGCACCTGTTACAGGTGAGTAACTACACTTTTTCCAGGAACAAGCAGGAAGTCAATCCTCACATATGGGACTCCCTAGCTCCAGGCTGCCGAGAACTGAACCACGACAGCACCAACGGTGATCAATCTGGTAGCCGTGAGTTGCAGAAGGTGAGTCCCCACTAAGAGACTGCAAGACCCTAGCATCTAGCAACACTATCACTCTGGTAGCCTGAATATAGAAGAGTCAGAAGTCAGGAGTTGCCTATACCCAAGAATATTATGGTGTACTGCCTGGCCAAAGGCACTGTCCCTGAGGGACTCACTCTTCAGGCAGTAGTGAGCTCTGAATGTGTGAATGGAAGACCATGTGGCGGCCTTGCAGATTTCCATCACTGGCACTGAGTGGAAGTTGGCCACCAATGCAGCCATTGCCCTCACGTGATGCGCTGTGATCCGGTGCGTGATGGAGAGGCCAGCTCGCTCATAGGCGAGGGCAATGCAGTCCGCCACTCAAGTGGACAGAGTTTGCTTGGTCATGGGGAGCCCCAGTCTATTGGGGTCATAAGACACAAAAGGTTGAGGAGCTTTCCGATGGGCCTGAGTTTCCTGCAAGTAGAAGGGCAGGGCCCACTTGCAATCTAGTCTATGAAATATTAATTCTTCCCTGCCGGAGTGAGGCTGCGGGAAGAAGGTGGGGAGGACCACCTCTTGGTTGAGGTGGAAAGGAGATACCACCTTCGGGAGTAATTTGGGGTGTGTGTGGAGCACTACTCTGTTTTTATGAACTTCGTATATGGTGGGTCTGCCACCAGGGCCTGGAGTTCACTCACCCTTCGAGTGGATGTGAGGGCCACCAGGAAGGCCACTTTCCAAAACAGGTATCTCAGGTAGCTAGGGGCTCGAATGGCAGTTCAGTGAACTGGGAGAGCACCACGTTCAGGTCCCATTCCACTGCTGGAGGATGGATAGGGGGCTTGGACAGCAGGAGGCCCCGGAGGAACCTAGAGACCAGGGGCTAGCTAGAGAGGGGTTTAGCCTCAATAGGGTAGTGCTGTGCAGCTATGGCGCTTAGATGTACCCTCACCGAGTTGGATTTCAGCCTGTTGTGCAACAGGTGCAGTAGGTACTGAAGAAACAGTTGCACATGACAGGAGAAGGGATTCTCCTCCTTCTCCACACACCAGACAAAGAACCTTCTCCACTTAAAGGCATAGGCTCACCTGGTGGAGGGTTTCCAAGAGGCCAGTAGGATCTCCCCTGGAAGGTTGAAAGGGGCCAGCGCTACCCTTTCAGCAGCCATGCCATTAGCATGACACCAGGTTGGGGTGCAGGAGGCAGTCCTCCTCCTAGAACAGTAGGTCAGGGCCCGGCAGAGTGCGACTGGGAGTGCCACTGACAGGGATAGCAGCAGTGGTAACCAGTTGCCTGGGCCACCTGGGTGCAATCTGTATGACTGATGCCCCCTCACTCCGGACCATGAAGAAGGTATTGGTGACCAAGGGAGTCATGGGAACACATATTGTCGGCCCTCCAACCACAAGATTAGGACGGCATCTGCCGCCACTCTCCCTGGGTGTGGCTGACGCGAGCAGAAGCACGGTAGCTGTGCATTGTCCAGGGAGGCAAAAAGATCTATCATGGACCTGACCCAGCGGAGGAAGAGTTGCTCCATTACCCTGGGGTTTAAGTGCCACTCATGTGGGCGAAGGACTCTACGCAGCCTGGCAGGTATACTGCTTGCAGGAGTATGTTGTTGCACACTGCAAAGGAGAGGAGGATCACCACCTCCTGACAGAGGGAGTACAAGCCCGTGCCCCCCTGCTTGTTGATATAAAACATGGGAAACCTTGGTGTCATCTGGATCATACAGGTTGGTGCCGCAGGCAGTGGTGGAACGCTCACAGGGCCAGGAAGATTGCCCTGAGCTCAAGGAGATTGATCTGCAAGAGCGACTCCTCCTGGGACAAGCTGCTTTGCATGTGGCGGTCCCTGCAATGCACCCCCCAACCCAGGAGAGAGGCATCTTTCATCAGGGTCCTCTGCTGTGAGGGTGCCTGGAATGGCATTCCCGCCTGTCGGTGGTGCAGGTTTTGCCACAGGTGAGGGATTCCACCAGCTGATGGGTGACTCTGACTCTGTCTCGTAGCCTGCCCGTGGCTTGGGTCCACTGTGAGCGGAGACACCATTGGGCTGTCCACATGTGTAGGTGGGCTAGTGGTGTGACATAGACCGTTGAGGCCATGTGGTCCAACAGACGGAGAAGGAGGCGAGCTGGTACTGATTGGTGGCATTGTACCTCTTCTGCAAGTTGTATGAGGCGATCTGCCCTTTCCCTTGGGAGGATGGCCTTGACCTGTAGCATGTCCAGCTGTGCCCCTATGAACTCTAAACTTTGGATGGGAGCAAGATGGGACTTGGAGTAGTTGATGATGAAACACAGGTGCTTCAGCATGACGGTTGTACGCTCTGCAGCTTGCCTGACCTCTGAGGCCATACCGCCCTTGATTAGCCAATCATCCAGGTAGGGGAAGACAAAGGCCCCTAGCAGCGCAGGTGAGCGGCTACCACGGCCAAGCACTTTGTAAAGACCCTTGGCGAGGAGGCCAGGCTGAAAGGCAGCACCCTGTACTGGTGGTGCCCTCCTTCCACCACAAACTATAGGTATTGTCTGTGGGAGGGGTGGATCAGGATGTGAGTGTACGTATCCTTTAGGTCCAAGGAGCACAGCCAATCTCCCTGGTGAAGGTAAGGCAGCAGTGTTCCAAGGGAGAGCATCTTGAACCTTTCACTCACCAGACACTTGTTCAAGTTTCGCAGGTCTAGTATGGCCCTGAGGCCCCTGTTCTTTTGGGGACAAGGAAGTACCTTGAGTAGAAGCCCTTTCCCCATAGATGCCTGGTACGGCTCCATAGCTTTGTCCCTGAGCAGACCTGCGAGCTCTGAGAGTAGAAGGGTCTGGTGAAGGAGAGGTTGCACTGGCTCTCCTGGAAAGAACTTAGGTGGTATGTGTTGTAAGTGGAAACACAGAAACATAGAAATATGACGACAGAAAAAGACCACATGACCTATCTAGTCTGTCCTTCCATATCAACAACTACAACAGTCCCCTTTTTACCTTTAGAGATCCTCTGTGTTTGTCCCATGCTTTTTTTAGTTCAGTTACTGTCCTTATCTCTACCACCTCCACTGGGAGACTATTCCACGGATCCACCACTCTTTCCGTAAAGAAATATTTCCGCATATCACTCCTGAATCTATCTCCCTTCACCCTCATTCCATGTCCCCTCGTAGCAGAACTTGCTTTCAATTGAAAGAGGCTCTCTCCCTGAACATTTATGCCACAGAGGTATTTAAACATCTCAATCATATCACCTCTATCCCGCCTTTCCTCTAAGGTGTACATATTAAGATCCTTAAGTCTGTCCTCATATGCTTTATAATGAAGACCACTAATCTGCACCGACTCCATCCTGTTCACATCCTTTTGATGGTGCGGTCTCCAGAATTGCACACTATACTCCAAATGAGGTCGCACCAAAGACTTATACAGAGATATTATCACCTCCTTTTTTCTGCTAGCCATTCCTCTCTGTATGCACCCAAGCATCCTTCTAGCTTTTGCCATCTCCTTTTCTACCTGTTTAGCTACTTTAAGATCATCAGACACAACTACGCCTAGGTCCCGCTCTTCTTTAGTGGACAAAGTACTTCACCCCTATACTATATTGCTCCCTTGGATTGCTGCAGCCCAAATGCATGACCTTACATTTTTTTAACATTAAATCCCAACTGCCAAATTCTAGACCATTCTTCAAGCTTAGCTAGATCCCTCCTCATGTTATATACACCTTCCTGGGTGTCTACTCTATTGCAGATTTTGGTATCATCCGCAAAGAGGCAAACCTTACCTGACAGCCCTTCCACTGTATCACAAAGATGTTAAAAAGAATCGGACCAAGGACAGATCCCTGGGGCACACTACTGGTAACATCCTTCTCCTCAGAGTGAGATCCATTTACCTGTACTCTTTGTCGCCTCACACCCAACCAATTTCTAACCCAAACAGTAACTTTAGGGTCCATCCCTAGGGTGCTCAGTTTGTTTATCAGTCAAAGGCACAGTGACAAAGGCTTTACTGAAATCTAAATACACCACATCTAGGGCTCTCCCTCGGTCCAACTCCCTGGTCACCCAGTCAAAGAAATCAATCAGATTTGTCTGACAAGACCTGCCTCTGGTGAATCCATGCTGTCTCGGATCCTGTAATCCGCTGGACTCCAGAAACCTCACTATTTTCTCTTTCAGCAGCGTTTCCAATAATTTACTCACCACCGAAGTTAAACTAATCGGACTGTAGTTTTCAACCACATCCTTACTTCCGCTTTTGTGTAAAGGCACCACATGAGCCTCTCTCCAGTCCTTTGGCACCACTCCCGACTCCAACGAGGCATTGGAAAGGTCAGTCAGTGGAGCTGCTAGAACGTCCACAAGTTCCCTCAGTATTCTAGGGTGTATCCCATCTGGTCCCATCGCTTTGTCTACTTTAAGTTGAGCTAGTTTCTCATGAACACAGTCTTCTGAAAATTGTTCAAGATGTCTCTCGCTTCTGTTCCTGTTTGTGGGTGTTTTCTGAGGTCCTGCTCCTGGTTCTTCATCTGTGAACACAGAACAGAAATATTTGTTTAGCAATTCTGCTTTATCCTTATCAGCTTCTACATATTTCTCCCCTGCACCCTTGAGTCTGACAATACCACTTTTGCCCTTCCTCTTCTCACTACATTCTCTACTAATTTATTTTTTAATGTTAGTGGTTTAGATAGTTACACATCATATTCAATGTATATATATATATGTAGTGGTCCTTTACTTGACGTTGCTTGCTCCTTTTTTACATCATTTGTTGTACATTTTCATTGCTTCTTTTGCACAAACTATTTTAGTTCTGTCCTTTTAGCATTATTTATTATTGTAATTAACTGATGTATATTTATTATAGATTCTTTCTGTTATATTTATTTGATGCTATTTTAACCATGGCTTTGCGTAACCTTTATACTTGTATTTTTAGATTGGGAAAAGTAACTACTCTATCGCATGGGCGTGGTACACACACCTTCTATGTGGTTATTTGGTAATGTTCTCTCCATGGTTTCGATTTTTATTATTTTTTTATGTAATTGATTTTTGGCATTTTTATGTTATTATTTATTTATTATTTTATTTTTATTTATTTACATTCTCTTATATACCGCGCTATTCTGCATCAGTGCGGTTTACATTGAACAAACTGAAATTACATTGAACAGGGCATTATAACTTGGAGATAACTATTTTACAGGGAACATGGGCTATGGAGGGTTAAGTGGCTTGCCCAAGACCACAAGGAGCACCTGTGGGACTAGAAACCCCAGTCCTTCCGGCCCAAGGTTGCTGTCCTCTAGTGGGATTTGAACCCCCGACCTTCCGGCCTGAATTACCTTGCCCCAACCACTAGGCCACTCCTCCACTTATGGTTATGTTTATTTATATGTTTGGTTTTTAGACCCCTGATGAAGGCCTCAGGTCGAAACTTATAAAGTTGGGTCTTTTAATAAAGAGTTTCTGCACAATACTACTTCTGCGTGTAGGCCTGGTCCTTGGTGTTCCGCTTTTGGTTTGGCTTCCTCTTCTCACTAACATATCTGAAAAATGTCTTATCCCTCCATTTTATTGCATTGGCTATTTCCTCCTCCTTTTGAATCTTTGCCTTCCTGACTACTTTGCTAGCTTCTCTAAGTTTTTCCAAATACAGATGCCTGTCTTCCTCTCTCTGTGATCTCTTGTATTTCATGAAGGCCTCCCTCTTTTTCTTCACTTTTTCAGCTACTTATTTTGAAAGCCATAGCGGCCTCCTTTTCCTTTTACCTTTATTTACCATTTTAACAAAAAGGTTGGTATCCCTCCTTTACCATCTGCAGCACCCACCAGTCTGAGGTGACCTTGGCCCACCTGTGGGCAAAGAGTGCCAGGCGGCCCCGTGTGGGTTGGTGAGGGTCTCCTGGGGGAGGGGAGACCCTGCCCTGGGAGTCAAAAGCTCCCTCTGGTTGGGCTGGAGCTGGGCTTGGGGCTTTTGAGCCTTGGGCTTCTGAGCTCCTTGGCCCTGCCTCTTAGGGTGAGAACCCTGTTGCTGGCCTGAGAAGGATTGGTATTGGTGACTCTGTTGGAAGTGCCCCTTTTTTCCGGGAAATAGGAGCTTTTTCCCTGAGGGTTTCTTGCAGGAGAAGGAAGAGGTCTTCTTTGAAAGTCTCTGTCGGGTCACCACTTCAGCTTCTATCCCAGCCACCTTGTTGGCCACGGGTTTACCAAACAAGTTCTCACCAGTGCAGGGGACATTGAGCAGCTTGCCCTGGACCCATTGCTTGAGGACTGTAGTCAGGCTTGGCGTTGAGCCCTGATATCGGCCGCTGCTACTCGAGTCGCTGACTCGAACCCATCATAGGCCGCCTGGAAAAGGAACTTTGAGCAGTCTTTAATCCCAGAGGTCAAGGCTTGGAACCGATTGAGAGGTTCCCCGGTCAGTCCTGCTGAGAACCTGGACAACTCCTAAGTCAGGGCCTTCAGATACATGCCTATGTATAGCTCATAGGCCTGGATTCGACATCCTAGCATCGAGCCCTGGTAACACTTGTGCCCAAGGGCGCTGAGGGCTCTAGCATCCCTGCCAGGGGATATAGAAGAGTAAGTCTATTGGCTTTTGAGTTTTTGCATGGTTGACTCGACATCCATGGAGTTATATGGTAATTGGGGCTTGTGAAACCCCGGTGCCTTCCTGAGGCGGTATATGGAATCGAGGCTTCGGCTGATCACCGGTACTGATGCCAGGGTCTCCCATATTTGCAGTAGTAGCCGCTCGAGGATCGGCTGCATTGATACTGTGAGAGTTTCCTTGGGTGGAGACTCGAACTGGAGGATCTCCAGCTCCTCGGTGCATGGGTTCTCCTCCGCTTCGGTCTGCACAGAGAGGGCCCTGGCCATATCCCTGACAAAGTCATGGAAGGCCATTTCCTCCGGAGGAGAATGGCGAAGGGGGAGACTGGTCCGAGGGGATGTCTTGGTGCCGTCTGGTTTCGAGGGAGGCCTCATCATCGGTCTCCCACTCGAAGTTGAGGGGAAACGACGAGTCCGAGGGGCTCTGCAACTCCTTGGCTCGATGCCCACTCTGAAGGGCCTGGGCCCTCCCGAGGACCTGAGGTCTGAGTCTCGGAAACTTGCCGGGGAGGACCGCATTCCTGATTAACAGGACCGAGACCTCAACTGGGGCCGAAGGCTTACCCGAGGCCGGTGGTGCTTGGAGCTAGGTTCCATGACCGGGGACGCCCCTGCAGACAAGGGCCCAGTCGTCGGGGTACATGATGCGGCTGAACCTGCCACATTGCCTGCTGCATGGCCAGGGTAGCAGTGATGTTCTGCTCCATGGCTGCCATTCTGGATTCCAAGTCAGAAGGCTCCGCAGCTTTTGGTGTGGACCCTGAGGATCTCGGGCCTAGTGCTGGCACTCTCACAAATGCGTCCTCGACGAGGACTATGACCTCGAGGAACCTCGCACGATCTCTGCCGGCCAAGGCATTCTTTCTGAGGACCTTGGTAGGACGTTTTTTAGAGTCACCAGAGTCCCTCCGGGCAGTCTTGCTGGGTTTCTCTGGCAGAACCTCAATGGACTTCAAAGATTTTTTCTTTTTTCGATCGGGGTCTGAGGTCCATTTAGAGGAGCCGCTGTCACGAAACTCCGAGGATGCTTGGCCCTCTCAGGAAGTGCTGGGCTTCAAGCTCGGCATTGGGGAGGCTGGTGCTGAGTCAGACCTTGGGAATAGTTTCTCCTGCAACTCCGACCTCTTCTTATTGGTTTTCGGCATCATGGCCTGGCACAGGTCAGAGGAGGTGCTATCATGGTCCAGTCCCAGGCAGCAGTCATAGGTGTCGGTGACAGACATAGTTTGACTGCAGCAGTCACATCTTTTGAACCCACCAGGGGACATGGTAGGGGAACACCCGGCTGGGGTCAACAACCTCTGGGCAAAAAAAGGCACAAATGCTGTTTGAGGCAAACCTCGCTCAAAAAAAGGGGGAAAGGAGCTGAGAACAGCGCCAGAGCCAGTGCCGGCTCAAGGTGAGAAGAGGAACCGATATGCAAACTAGGAACTGCTATTTTTTAAGGATACAGCAATGGATTTTTTCCAGGGAAATTGGACCTATGTCTGTTGGGCTCTGAGGAAAAAAGGAAACTGAGCAAGATGGCACCCTTGGGCAGGAAGGGGACAATGCATGCATGGTAGCATATCCCAAAGGCTTTCTTTGAAAGCTTGGGAAATGCTCATGCGTGGCTCCATCGGTGCCAACATCACCCATATGTGAGGACTGACGTCCTGCTTGTTTCTGGAGAACATGTTTGAGCTACCATTCTTTTGTAGTGATACTTTACAGAATCATAGGGGGGACTGAAGAAAGAGTTAATAATATAAAGAGTGAGAATGGCCTGGAATTTTGCTAACAGTCTAGCAGTATGTATAATACAAGCCAAGGTCATATTTTGTGAAATGTTTATGAAAACAAGACAGAATGTGTTTGCTTGCAGAATGCTTATCCTGATTAAGCTGGGTAATATGTTTGTGCTTGGCATGACCTATATCATGTAGTGTTTAGCTTGATAAGTAACACATTGATAAACAAAAAGTGAAGCAGAAGCATGACGTAGAGTGATAAGATGAAATTGTACAATGTGGCAGCTATTTTCCCTAATAAAAGAAAGTGCTATGCCCTAGCTGGGGAGGAATTATGGGAAACTGTTCAGGTTTGCAAACCTGAATTCCTCCACTGAAATGCTCCAGTAGTACTGCTATTGTTAAAATAAGACTGTCTATGTGTGTGTTTTCTTACTTGCACCAAGTCCAAGGAATTGGAGCCAAAGAGCTGAGGTTGGATTTTTGCTTCTTGTTGTCCCCGGTCAGGATTAGGGCATGTAAACAGATATCACCAAAAGTTTTTAAAGTCTGCTTCCACCTCCTGTCCACTCATCTGGACTGGTATAGTAGGAGGATAAGGAACACATTTTAAGGAGGATTTTGAGTATGTTTGTAGGCACTATCAAGGGATTCTGGGGATCTGGACTGGGACCCCCTGAGAAGTGCGGAGAAAAAAAATGGAGTCTCACCACAGGGTCCGGAAGAGTTAATGAATAGGGTGATACCCACAAAGTCTGCTTCAGAGTTCAAAGATTGGTGATGTGGATATTTCAGTAGAACTTCTGTAAACTCTTTTACTGTTTTCATTACTCAACTTTTGCTGTAAATACTTTGTTTTAGGAACTACCAATAAATATGTTTTTATTTAATTATACCCCCAACTGTATAGTGGATGCCATATGGCCGAGAAGTTGCAGCATTTCTCAAGCAGTGAGAGGTTTTGAGGCCTGCTTGGGATGCAAGTTGGATGAGTCGAGCACAACAGGGTTGAGGGAGAAAAGCTATTGACTGTCGAGTGTCTAGGAGGGCTCCTATAAACTCCAGAGTTTGAGAGGGAACGAGTTGGGACTTGGAAGATTTATTACAAATCCCAAGTGTTGCAGCACCTGCCTGGTACGCGTGAGAGAAAGACTGGCTTCTAGAGGTGTGCTTGCCTGAATGAGCCAGTCGTCTAAGTAGGGGAAGACAAATATCCCTAGAGTCCTTAGGAATGCAGCTACAACTGCCATGCACTTTGTAAAGACTCTTGGGGCAGAGGTGAGGCCAAAAGGCACGACTCTGTACTGATAATGCCTCCCCTGGAATAGGAATGCAAAAACGCGTGGATAAGAATGTGAGTATATGCGTCCTTTAGATCTAGAGAACAGAGTCAGTCTTGATTCTGGAGATAGGGGAGTACCTAGGGAGATCATCTTGAATTTCTCCCGGAGTAGATACTTGTTCAGTTGTCTGAGGTCCAGGATGGGCCTGTATCCCCCTGTTTTTGGGATGAGGAAGTAAGGAGAATAGAAGCCCAGACCCTGCTGGGAGAGTGGCACTTCCTCTATTGCACCGTGCGAGAGAAGAGAAGTGACCTGCAATAACAGAGTGGTGAGAGGGGGTTGAGAACTGAACTCTCTTAAGGGAGACTGGGGGGGGTGGGGGTAGACTTCGGAAGTGAAGTTTATCCTCTCCTTTACTATGGAAAGAGTTATTTATTTATTTTTATTTATTTACTTATTTATTTATTTATTTAACATTGTTTATATACCGCACTATTTAACATCAGCGCGGTTCACAAGTAACGTAAATGTCCAGTGTGGGGTATACACTGGACTTACAGTAAAACAAGGAATTTAAACTTGGAGAAAACAGGAAAACTATGTACATAACTCTTCAGTATATCTATGCATGTTATTTAAAGGTCGCTTTGGTGTGTAGAATCGAGGTTGGTCAGGAGGGTATGAATGAGATGTGGCTAAGTGATGTCTTCAGAGTTGGGAAAGCATTGAAGGAAAAGGTAGTGTTTCAAAGCCTTTCTGAATTGGTGAAGGTTGGTTATGGCACGGATGTTGGTTGGTAGGTTGTTCCAGCATGAAGGTGCGGATAGAGCAAAGGCGCGGTTTCTAGAGGCTTCGTTGCATTTGGTGATGGTTTTCGGGAGTATCAGGGAGTTGGTGGCGACAGATCTTCTCAGTCTGTTGGGGGGGGGGGTGAGTTGGATAAGTTCAGAGAGGGCACTGGCCGTGCATTTATTAATGGCTTTGAATGTTATTGTTAGGATTTTGAAGGTGATCCTGTAGTGTACTGGGAGCCAATGTAGCGTTTTCAGGATAGGGGTGATGTGCTTCCTTCTAGATGCTTGGTGAAGGGTTCAGGCTGCAGTGTTCATTGCTAACTGCAAAGGTTGTAGAGTGCACTTCGGAAGGCCATGGAGAATGGAGTTTGCATAGTCGAAGTGGGGCATCACCAGTGACTGAAAGACTGTTCGAAAGTCCTCTGGCTCAAGTAACGGTCTGATGTGACGTAGCATCCGGATTTTGTAGTAAATTGCTTTTGAGATGTTGCTTATCTGGGAGTTTAATTTGAGATGTTGGTCGATCGTTACTCCAAGGTAACGGATCGTTGTCTTCATGAGAAGTTCAGCATCACGTACTTTCAATGAAGATGGCGGGGTGAATGCTTGGTCTCTGCTGATGAAAAGTACCTCCGTCTTTTTGAGGTTGATTTTGAGCTTCTGAGAGTGTAGCCAGTCTGTGACTGCGTTGAAGCATGAGGATAATCGGGATACATCTGGGTGATCAGTATGAAATGGGGTGAACATGAGAACATCGTCGGCATAAATTAGGCAGTTTACACCGAAAGACCTGATGATAGAGCAGATAGGCTGCATATAGACGTTGAAGAATAGGGCAGAGAGTGAGGAACCTTGAGGGACGCCCTTTGTTAGTGGGAATGGGGTGGAGGTTGAGGTACCGGATCGGACGTGCTGCCATCTATCATGAGGTACACCATGCGAGGGCGGTGCCGTGGATTCCCTTCTCGGCAAGGCGGGACAGCAGTAGATCATGGTTGACGGAGTCAAAAGCCGCCGCAATGTCGAGAAAGATGAGGGCGAAACCCTGTTATTAGAGTGCTGAATAGGATTGTTAACAAGGTTTCCACGCCATGTTGCTCACGAAACCCGTGCTGGCAGGGATCGAGGGGTGAGTTATCCTCAATATGTTGGCTCAGTTGACGGTGGACTATTTTCTCTGAGATTTTAGCTAGAAGCGGTATGCTGGAGATGGGTCTATATGAGTCCATCTTTGTGGGGTCAAGTTTATTGTTCTTGCGCAGCGGTCTAATTGAGGCTTGTTTTAGGCTTCGGGGGAAGACGCCTGTCTGGAATGAGGTTCCAATCAGTTTAGCCAGGAAGGTACTGAGCTCAGTACGTAGGGTTTTTATCCAGAATGCTGGACATGGGTCGCTTGGTGCTGTGGTGGTGTTTATATTCATAATGATGTCTTGTATTTCTCTGTCAGTTGGGGTAGCAAAGTTGGAGATGGTAATTTGGGTAATTGGCAATACTTGTATGGGTGAGGGTGGGGGGGAAAGGGCCAGCATAATGTCTGGTGACCCAGAGCTAGCGGGTAGGGTGGTCTGGTTTGTTTTGGTTTTCAGGTAGTCTGCATATTTCTGTGGGTCTGGTAGGTTTGCCTGATCAGTGGAGGGTTCCTTAGCTAAGAATTTGACAATGTTGAACAGCTCATGTGGCTTATTCAGGGATCGTTGTCGAACCTCAGCGTGGTATTGCCTCATTCTCCTCAAAACTGCTGATTGATGGGTGCACAGCTGAGCAGAGTAGGCTTCTCGGTTTTCGGTCGATCTGGAGCATCGCCAGCGTCTCTCTAGCTGTCGGAGTTGTCAGAGGGAGGTCTTGAGCTCGGGCGAGTACCACGGTGCCTTCTTTCTTTTGTTATGAGAAGCATTGATGGCGGGAGGGTCCAATGCAGCATTGAGGCATGAGTTCCATGTGGAAACCATGTCATCAAGATTCAGTCCCTGTGTGTTGTGGAGAGGTTGTGTTCTCTCTAAGATCTCCTCTCTGTTGAACTGGCGATATCGTTTTGAAACTGGTTCTGTTGGTTTATTTGAGGAATGAGGGTTAAAGAGTGATGTATGTGTGGGCATCGCGAATCTGATTAGACTATGGTCCGACCACGGTACTGAGCATAGTGAGAGGTTGATCTTGGATGTGGGACAGAGAGCTGATTGTGGTGCAAATATGAGATCAAGTGTGTTTCCCTTGATGTGGGTAGGGGAGTTGATCAGCTGGGTGTAGCCCACTGTCTCGAGAGTGTCTAGGAAAGCTCTGGCTTGAGTGTCTTGGAGTGAGGGGAGGTTGAAATCTCCTAGTATCCAGTTTGAGGTATGTGTCTTGATGGGGTTACAGGCGAGGTTAATAATCGAGGAGAGTTCATCTGGTGATGGTGAGGGTGCCCGATATAGTAGGTTGATGCTGAGATGTTTGTTCGCTATAGCGATGTGGTCTAGGTGGGGAGTGCTGCTTGATGTAATGGTCTGGAATTGTAGACTGGTCTTGCTTAGTATGAGTACACCTCCACCCCTTTTGTCAGTTCTGGGGCACGAGTGGGTGGTGAAGTTGGGGGGGACAAACTGGTGGAGGCTTGCCGCGTCTGCCTCTGACATCCATGTCTCTGTGATGCATAGTATGTCGATGTCAGGGGAGGCTAGGATGTCAGATATGGCAGGCCATTTCTTTCTGATAGAGCGGGCGTTTATTAGGGCACATTTCAGGTCGCAAGGGGGGGTGTTGTGGTTGTGCTGAGAGGGTCTAGCCTGGAGAAGGGCTACGTAGATGAGGTGAGGGTGTGTCGTGTGGATGGTTCTGACTGTGTGGTGGTTGGTGCGGTCATGGTATCTTTTCCAGGAGTTGTGAAGGATTGGGATGGAGCTATGGGTGGAAGTGAGGGATTGGGAGACTTGTGTCAGTGCGAGTAATATGTAGCAGCTGATAAATGTGTGTGATAGTGCGGCCGTGGCGGGAGGCGCCATGGCATCAGTAGATGGTAGGGAGTTCAGGTTGAGCCTTTTGGTAGGGACGGTTTAGGTCAGTGAGTGGTATGAGTGCGTTCCTAGTGCTATTGAGCCAATAGGGTAAGGCACTAGATAGCTATTAGTGCTTTTCAGTAGCTTGTTGGAAGGAGCAGTGTCAGCGTAATGTAACAATATCACAAAGAATCAGGGGTACAGATTTCTAGCATAATTGAGCCTGTAACATCTGTAATTCTATGTCAGCTGTATCAGCTGGCAACCACTGTGATAAGCATAGGTTGGCTAGTTAAGCGAACCGGCGAGCATACTAAAGCTGCTGAGAGAGGTTGCTGGCGGTCAGTTACTAGCAGCAGGTTAATGGTAACAGTCGATGATGGCAGTGAAGCTACTGAAGCAAGTACTGGTAAAAGTAAAGGCAGGAGTGAAGGCAAGGATGTGAGCTACGGACAATGGTGAAGCTACTGGCAACAAGTTAATTGATCACAGTAATCTATAAGGTAGCCAAGGAGTAAAGCTACTGGCAACAAGTTACTGACACTAGTAATCTGTAAGGTGAACAAACAAGTAAAAGTAGAATGCTGACTGTGTAATTAATGTTGGCTGGCGGGACTTGTAAGATTGCAAGTTACTGACAATAGTAAAGAAAGAGTTCAGGTGCTGGATACAGTACAAGTGGCCGGTTGGAAACAGATGCTGGTTACCGTGAAGGTAGATGTCAACTACTGGGAACAGTACTGGTGACAGGAAAGTTCTTGCTGGTGATGATAGCGAGCTCGACCCTGGGGGAGCTCAAGCAGCTGGTCGGTGGAGGTGATGCGTACTTGGATGTTTTTTCAGGCGTTTCAGATAAGGCCACTGCCTCAGGCACGGGCCCGACAGGCGCGGGCACGCCTTACCGGCGTTCTTTTTAGCTGAGAGTTCGGCTGCCCCGATTGGGCAGCATGCGTTGAGGAGGCGGTCCGGTGCTCCGGCGGGCTCGATCCTCTGCAGGAGGAGGAGAGCTGATGGCCGCCAGAGTGCAGGGGATGGAGAGGCTGCTGCGCTCAAGTAGCGCTCCTTTAATCCGAAGATCAGGCTGCCCCGATTGGGCAGCACGCGGTGAGGAGGCGGTCCGGTGCTCCGGCCGGCTCGATCCTCTGCAGGAGGAGGAGAGCTGATGGCCGCCGGAGTGCAGGGGATGGAGAGGCTGCTGCGCTCGAGTAGCGCTCCTTTAATCCGAAGATCAGGCTGCCCCGATTGGGCAGCACGCGGTGAGGAGGCGGTCCGGTGCTCCGGCGGGCTCGATCCTCTGCAGGAGGAGGAGAGCTGATGGCCGCCAGAGTGCAGGGGATGGAGAGTCCAGTGCTCTGATGTAACAAGATGCCACCTGTGGCCAAAGTGACACAGTCTGCCTGGAATGGAAATGGAATCTCCAGAGGCAGGACAGCTATGTTCTCCAGAAAGGAGTCAAAGACCCTGAGGAGGCTGGGTCTGCTGAGCTGGCTGAGACCTGGAAGGCTGAGCCTTTCTTTGTTGTTTTGGATATTGTTGTCCCTTTTGAGAAGCATGGACGGGACAGTGTAGTGTAGGGTTGTAAGAAGAATAATACTTCTTTTTCTTATTGAAAAGGGGTTTCTTTGTTACCTTCTTCTTAGCTGGAAGTCTATTTATAGTGGTGTTCTCAGACTTTAATTGAGACACCTTATTCCTGCCAATCTTTGCCAAACAGGCTTTTGCCTGTACAAGGTATATTACCCAGCTTATCTTGAACTCACTATTCAAGATAGGAGGCTTGGAGCCAAGCAGTACTGCACGTACCAATGCATATAGCTGAAGTCCTGATGATGCATTCAAAACAGTTGAAAGTTGCCCTGTTAACAAATTTTGAAACATTTTGGGCATGCTTTACCAGAGTGAGATTATCAACTCTCTTATCGTTAGGGAAGAGAGGAGCCATCAACTCCAAATCCCTAGTCACCTCTCTAAGAAACATACCCATGTAGAGTATCTAGGAACTGATTCTGGCTGATAACATGGAGGCCTGAAAGCATCGATGACCAAAAGCATCGAGGGGTCTCGATTCCCTGCCTGGAGGGTTTGAGGAATGCGTTTTGGCACTTTTAATTTGATGCATTGCTGATTCCACCACCATGGAATGGTGTGGTAATTGCGTTTTTCTGGAAACCGGGGCACTCCGGTACCCGGTACATAGTATCAAACCTTCGAATATGTGGAGATATGATTAAGGGTGTCTCCCAAATTCGAAGCATAAGGTCGTGAAGTATTTGATGAATAGGAAGACTGGCAGCTTCCTTTGGTGCTGCAGGGTATTGAAGGATTTCAAGCTCCTCAGTCCTAAGCTCCTTCTCCAGAGTCACGGTGATGGAGAGGCCCTGGGCAACATTGTGAATAAAATCTTGAAAAGACACATCCTCCGGAGGGGACATGCGACCTTGTGGGGATGGAGACGGATCCTCTGGTAGAATTCTCATTTCCTTTGTACTGGTTGATTCATCATCCAATGAATCAGAGTCCGAAGACTCAAAGTATCGACGGGCTAGATGCTCGTACTCTGTCCGTACTTGATACCACTCGAAACCAGCAGCGGAAAGTTTCAGTGCCGGAACCTCGGTACTGGAGATGGACTCGAGGGCTGGCATAGGTGGTAGCGTGGTAAGCGGCAAAAATGTCAATGCCGGTACCTTCAGCACCGTTGTCGGTACCGATGGCTGGGAAATTGACTGTAGAGGCTTTACCAGTACGGAAGCTGCTAACAAGGCTGCTAAGCTCCACTCAATAGCCAGGCTACGTTGATCCATGGAGCCTGCCGATGCCTTGGTATCGGTACCTGAATTGCAGGCCATGATCCTTGAGCATGGCACCAAGAGCTCTCCAGAGATCAAGGCCTCGGGAGCATCCTGGGACCCCACTAGTGCTTTGGAGGCAAGGACCTCCCGCCGGGGTTGTTTGGCTGGTGTATCTCCCTCCAGGGCAATGCCTAGGGCATCTCGATGCTTAGAAGGAGATCTAGAAGGAGGGTGTTTAGGTGGGTGCCCTAGGGTTCGGGCCAGGGACCGGAACTGTTCAATGTATTTGTGAGTGATATTGCTGAAGAACTGAATGGAAAAGTCTGTCTTTTTGCAGATGACACGAAAATTTGCAAGAGTAAACTCCCCGGAGGGAGTAGATAACATGAGGAAAGATCTACAAAAGCTAGAAGAATGGTCTAATGCTTGGCAGTTAAGATTTAATGCGAAGAAGTGCAGTGTCATGCACTTGGGAAGCAGAAATCCAAGGCAAATGTACGCGATAGGGGGCGAGAGGTTGGTGTGCACGGACCAGGAGATGGACCTTAGTGTGATTATTTCTGAAGATCTCAAAGTAGCAAAACAGTGCAACAAGGCAATGGCAAAAGCCAGGAGGATGTTGGGTTACATACAAAGAGGAATTAACAGCAGAAAGGAAGAGGTACTAATGCCACTGTATAAGTCACAGGTGAGGCCTCACTTGGAATACTATGTTCAGTTTTGGAGACCATATCTCGCAAAGGATGTAAAAAGACTGGAAACGTTTCAGAGGAAGGTGACCAAAATGATTTGGAGCCTGTGTCAGAAGCCTTATGACAAGAGACTTGAAGACCTAAATATGTACGCTCTGGAGGAGAGGAGGGATAGGGGAGATATGATTCAGACCTTTAAATACTTAGAGTATTGATGAACAAACAAACCTCTTCCAAAGAAGGGGAAGCTGTAAAACTAGAGGGCATAACATGAAGTTGCAAAGGGGTAAATTGAAAGGCAATGTCAGGAAATACTTTTTCACTGAAAGGATGGTGGATGCTTGGAATGCCCTCCCGATGGAAGTGGTGGGGGCAAATACAGTAACAGAATTCAAAATGGCATGGGACAGACACAGTGGATCCCTCTATAGCAACAGGATAAAATCAAAATAAACTTAAATATCTAATTTCTCAATAAACAGGGGTTCCCTACATGGAGCGGTGGGTTCACCCCTAAACAAAGACATGGGGAGGGATGACCTGCACAGAGCGGCAGGTGCACCTACTCTTGCCACCTTGCTGGGCAGACTAGATGGACCATACTGGTCTTTATCTGCCATAATTTACTATGTTACTATGTATGTTACCCTTGGAGGGCCGGCTAGTCTTTGACGAAGACCTGGGTTTCGATACCTGAGATCCCTGGGAGGAAGATGAAGCTCTCGATGATGTTGATGCTACTGACATTGCATCGGTGGCAAAGAGGGTGCCGAGTTTCGCAGCTCTGTTCTGCAGGTCTCTCTTTGTCATCTTCCTTCAGAGAAGACAGTCAGTCTGTTGATGATCTGGTCCCAAACATTTTAGACACCAGTCATGGGTGTCTGTGGCTGAAATTGTACTGCCACACTTGGAACACTTTTTAAAACCACTAGCTGGTTTGTCCATTTTGGAAAAATAAGGCCTAAGCTTAAAATGGCATTGATGCATCCTGAGGGAAAGGGCCCCCCAGAAAAGTTCTTTTTTTTTTTTTTACAGAAAGAAAGAAGGAAAGTGAGCACCGATAGGGTCAGTACCAGCGTCAACGGGAAGGCAGATGCGATCACAAAAAAATAAGAAAAATCTAATTTTCTGTGGTGATTGGAATTACTTCTTGTCGGCTCCACTGAAAACGAAGAACTGAGGACGAAGAGCCAGAAAAGCGGGAAGGCAGCTATGCAGGTGCAGTGGGATGCTCCCAAAAGCTTTGCTATTGGATGCTGGGGAGCATTCCCATGCAGGCTCCATCGGTACCGATGTCATCCATATGTGAAGACTACATTCCTGCTTGTTCCTGGAGATACATGAATAACCCCCTAAGGCAGGTCGTCTGCTGCCAGCTTTGCATGTAAACCCCAGATGCCCGGTCACCATGGCAACTAGAAAATTGGACCTGGCACCCAGGTTTTACATGCAAAGCAGGCAGCAGCATTGGACCTGTGCAAAAGTAGCCTCAGCAGTAGATTCCCATGCTGCTTTAAAAGAGAGAATTGCATCATAGGCCGTTACCGACTGAATTTAAGGGGCAACTGCATCATCAGTTTATGCCAACTATGAAATATGTTCATATTACCGCAGTGTCTGTATTACTAATTAAAAATGTATTTGGATCAGCAAGGAATATTGAACTTTTGAGCCATCCTGTGAGAAATCATGCTGAGCCAGAGCCATCCTGTGAGAAATCATGCTGAGCCAGCTGTTTACTACTAGCTTACTAGCCCGGAGACAGAAGCTGTGGGGAGTGACTGACCTGAATTGTGTATTAACTTGGAGAACAAACAGAGGCTGGGAGCAAACAAAGGCTGGAGAAAGACTGGTCAAATTACTGTTGAACAAAAGTGTATGGGGTGGAGAATATCTGTAGAGAAAAGCTCATGTGAGGAGTCATATGGTCCAGCTGCAACACACTTACAGCCTATATATATATATGTAGAGAGAAAATCCAGAACAGAGAGAGAGTAGATATCTGCTTGGCCAGGCGCATGCCAGTGCGTGAAGAATCCCAGACTTTTCTCCAGCCTTCGCTGAGGCTCTCCCAGCTGATGTTAAAAATGGGCTGCGATGATGGCAGTTTGGTGATGCATTGTTCTGTTCTTGTAAGGGACAGGGAGTTTGGAGATGCAATATCTCTTAACTCTATCGGTGATGTATTATTCTCCTGTAATTACTTGCTTTCTAGTTATCTGTTTTATTGTCATTGTAATATCACTAACTTATTGTCAAGCTAATTGTCATATTAAATAGCTTATTAAATACCATGCATGAGTGGTTGAATGATCTTGAATTTAACACTAGAAGCCCCAAAGTATGTCAATTGATGCAAATGCATCTTTGAAGTTTTATACCAGTGCCACTGCTAGAACCATGTCAGTCATGTTCCATGATTTTGTTAGCAAGGTCAAGATGTTCAAATATGTGCATCGAAAATTAATGACAGATGCACCACCTAGCGGGAAAATTAATTTATACCTAGAAGCCCCAAAGTACGTCAATTGATGCACTCAATTGTCTTGGATGCATCAATTGACGTACTTTGGTGCTTCTAGGTATAAATTCATGTTCCCACTAGGTGGCGCATCTCAATCTCTGTTTGCAGTTTTATTCCGACATTACAAACAATAAACACATGATGACGTCATGTAATGATGTGTCATAGTGCACGTATTTAACAAATAAGTAACTTCACATTAATTCACATCTGCATTTCATGCTAAACACAGTCGTCGTGATAATGCGTCAATTGACACACTTTGGGGTTTCTAGGTAAACTTCCTTTTGGGGCTTCTAGTGTTAATAGAATCCTAGGCAATACAAATGGCGACAAGGATGGGATTCAATTCAAGATCAAATTGGTAAAAGACTGCAGCTGGATTCTGCAGCTGAGGAAAAGAGCTCTAAAAAAAAAAACCTGTTTAGGAAAATATGTAATCTTGGGATGCAAAGATGTTTAGTTCAGTGCTTTATGGGACGCAAAGATGTTTAGTTCAGTGCTTTAAACAAAATGACTCTATCCTGTAGAGCTAGTATTAATTGTTGGGGAAAATCCTTATAAGATTATGAAGAAGCGAAGACTATTACTTTTTTTTAAGGTCCCTGGTTTTCCAAGCTGTTAAGTGTGGGGGACCCTAGCCCAGGCTGCAGCCTATAGGCGTAGGGCTGCCCTTGTTAGTCTTAAAATAAAGATTATGTTATCCTCATTCAGAGCCTGGGCTTCTGGGACTTGTAGTTGTGTTACTTGTTCAAAAACAGAAGTATGGAAACCGAAGGGGTTTTTTTTTCAAAGGCAAACAGGAATTTATTTCTTCTTTTTTTTTTCCAAAAACACTAAGGCTTAACAGAAGGCAAAAGGATTCTTCTCCAAACAATATTCCTAGGGAAATTCCATAAAACCAAAGACTGAAACTGCTTTAGAAGGCTCTCTTAACACATGCAGCTGTCTCTCAATATATATAACAAACAAATACGTCCCTTTTTTTTCCAAACAAAAGTAAATGTCTTCTCTGCATTAAACAGGGTTTTCAGCTTTCCTGGCTAGAGTAACTCTCCCTGTTTCCTTAATACTTTGGGGTTTTCAAGTTACAGGGTTTTCGTTCTCCAGAAGCTTTTATTCAGCTCTCTGACACCATGAACAGTCCATTAATGAATCTTCAGACATAGAAACAGGTTCAGAACAATCTACCTGCATTTCCTCTGGATCTCCTGCCAGGACGTCTGACTCTAAAGCTCCATGCAAGGCTTCTGGCTCAATACACTCCAAAAGCTCCTGAACTTTTCTCCACTGAGGCTTTCCACTACGAGCAAGGTTTTCACTTGGAAGGTGAAGATTCTTTTTCTGAATTAAATGCCACAGTGCCTCTAACTGTTTCAGGTCACTGTTAGCTGTACTTCTGTTCACCCACCTTCTGGGAGCTTGAACCCTTAGAGCTGGTCCACGAACTGTAGAAACTGCACTCTGCTGCTGGCCAGTAATTCTCCCAGCCACACCTCTGCTGGCTTCAGAACTACTGATACTTTTCCTGCAAGCCTGACTTTCTCTTGGGGTGTTGCCTTCACCTCTGAAGTCCCCACGGAAGTCTCCACCGGTCTCCTCCCCAGTGAACTCTCTGGGCCTTTCTTGGGTGCTTCTCTCCCCAGCAGTCTCTGTGGTCAACTCCAACTCCCCGGTCAATTCCCCGATCAAATCCCCGATCGAATTCCTGGTTGAACTCCCTAGTGAACTCCCTTTCCTTCCTGTTCCTCTGGGTTTATAGAGCTGTTTTTTTCCTATCGTGCACTGCCCCCTGCTCAGGTGCTTTTCATTAGTTTCCAAGCCTGCCCTTAGGTTAGCAGAGCTTGGGTGTGGCCTGCCTTCAGCAACTGTATGTTTTTTTTCTTTTCCTGCACTCTGCAAGCTATGGATTCGCTGCCTGTCTCTTTCCTTAAAGGTAGATTTTTGATTTTCCTCTATTTCCATGGGCTCAGCCATACTCTCCTCATCACATATCCCCCCCCTTAAGATATTACGGGCTGGCGCTAAAGTACCCGCACAGCTCATAATTCTAACTGGGATACTAGGGCTTGTCTGTACCTTTTCGGTCTTATGTTCTCTCATGGCTAACTGAGCCAACACTATACGGTCATGCCAGGGTCTCAGTACATTTATATGATAAACCTGTTGGTGACCCCTTCTGTTTTCTATTGAGTAAGACACAGGACCCACCTGTTTGACTACCTTATAGGGCCCCTTCCATTTACTTTCAAACTTAGGTCCAGCCCCGGCCACCATTACCATTACTTTTTCTCCTACCTCCAGTTGGCGAGGCTTGGTACGTCTATCGTAATAGGTTTTCTGGCGCGTCTGGCTGGCCTTTAAATTTTCCTCCGCCGCTTGGGAGGTTCGGTGTAGCCGTCCTCTTAGATCCCTCAAAAACTGGGGTATTCCTACTTCCTCTACCCCAGGCTCTACCCACTGCTCCCGCAGAATATCTAAGATGCCTCATGGTGCCTGCCCATACATTAATTCATAAGGTGAAGTGCCTAAAGATGCTTGTTTCCGCTCAATACAAGCATAAGGACAAAAGGGAGCATCAAATCCCACTCTGACATGTTACCCTCTAAACCCCTCCTTAGCATTTTCTTTAACGTTTGATTTTGCCTCTCCACCAGCCCATTCTACTGCGGATGGTAGGCAGCAGTTCTAACATGAGGTATGCCGAAAGCATCCCACACTTGGGCTAGATACCGGGACATGAAGTTACTGCCTCTGTCCGTCAGGACTTCGCGTGGAAATCCTACCTCACAGAATAACTTTACCACTTCGGAGGCTATGGTTTTTGCGGATATATTACGTAGGGGAATGGCCCATGGGAACCTTGTGGCTTGGTCCACTATGACCAAGATGTATTGGAACCCCCGAGGTGTCTTTATCAGTGGTCCTACTATATCCATGGCCACTCTATGAATGGGCTCAGATATCACGGGCATGGGAAACAAGGGCACCTCCGGCGGACGAATCGAGGTGACCCGCTGGCATGAAGGGCACGACTCGCAAAATCGTGAGGTCGCTCTAAAGACTCTGGGCCAGTAAAAACGGGCTAATATCTGGTCCAACATGCCGTGTACTCATTTGTGACCTCCTACCGGATGGTCATGCGCTAGTCTTAAAACTAAAGTTTTGAACGTTGTAGGGACTACCAGTTGCTTACGGATGTTCCCGGTTGTTGATGTTAAGTGCCGTCGAGTCGGAGTCGACTCATGGCGACCCTCTGGATAGCTATCCTAAATTGTGTTCGGTCTTCAGTAAGGCGGCTCATTGTTGACAGACTGGTACCCGTAGCTGCTGTTATTGTATGTTCCCGGTACGGGGATCTAAACTTTCCCTGTATAGCACATCTCCATCCAACAAAAATCTAGGTAAGGTTTCTGACCTCCCTCGGGCATACTCAAAAGCCCGTAAAAGAGCGGGATCAGCTTGCTGCTCCTTGGGGAAAGACGGGAATTTTTCCACTAATTCAGCCGGGACCCAAGGTATCCCTTGTCCGGCCCCTGCCTCAGCCCTACGCTGTGACCTACACTGCCTCTCCCGGCGTTTCTCCCCTCTTCCCTTCTTACTCTTGTCTACAGAGGGAGTTATCAGGTCCTCATGGGATGGTAGATCCTCCAAGGTCTGATCGGGAGGTTCATCCTCCCCCTCTATGGCCTTAGACTGTGCTCTGGTAGATACCATACCCACCCTAGGATGTAGACCCTCTTCTAGGCCTTTCCGGAATTGGGGCCAATCCCTCCCCAATACCAGGGCATGGGGTAATCTGGGTACAATTGCTACGGGAATTTCCGTTTTAATCCCTAAACCTTTTATTAAGACTCTATGTATGGGATAAAATGATGATGCCCCATGGATGCACCTGATTTTTACCTTTCCCTCAGGTTGGTTCGGGACCCTATTAGAGCGAGATTCAATCTCTTGCCAGAGTTTCCTGGACAGCATGCTTTGATCTGCTCCTGAATCTAACAAAGCTTCAGTAGCAATGCCTTGTACTTCCACCGATAAGAGAAAACCTTCCCTGATCTCCTTAGTATTGGCAGTTATCAAGGCGGTCCTCGCGTTACAATCCCTCTTCAGGTGTCCCTCACTACCACATGAAAAACATTTCTTTCTTATGGAGTAGTTTTTAAACATATTGGGCATACATATTTTCATATCATCCCCCTTTTGCCTTACCTTCCTTTCTGACAATACAGGATCTGCCCTTTTGGAAGCACTCCCTTTCCCTTGACCTGCCACTTCCGCTTCCATGAAGCGTTCGGCGAGTAAGGTTGCTTCATTTGTGTTCCAGCAGTTCTGCAAAATCAGGAAGGTTTGTATGTCCTTCGGGACTGCGGCCTGTGATAAGGAAGCTTATCATAGCTCAGGAAGGGGCTATAGAAAAGGTGAAGTGTCTCTGAACAAGCAACCTGTCAGTGCTGGTAGAAATGAGAAAACAGAATTTTGCCATAAAAGACTACCAGTCCCAGAATGCACCAGGTTTCCAACAGCCATGAGAGGAGCTGAAGTGAGAAAACGTGTGTTCAATCAAAAGGGCTATGACGTAATCCCCAAGCACTCATTGCAAAGGGCAGGGCTTGATTCAGCACAGCTGCGCTGTGTTAGGGAGGAGCACTCATCTAAGCAGAATAAGAGTAGAGTTTATTCTACAGATGACCATCTTCATGATCACCTTGGATATCCAGAGAATTGTCCTCAGTATCCTGAGAATCAGCTTGAGTTTGATCATCAGTTTCATCTGAAGGATCATCAGAAGCAGAAGCCAAACCGGACGGACAGAGAGGGAAAGAGACCCTTTGGAAGAAGGAAGAGAAAAGCCTTTGAGAGGTCTAGAAGAGTCCAAAGCAGTACGTATACTGGGAGGTATTCCAAGGGCCAGCATACACCATTGGACTGGGGAAAGCCAGAGGAATGGTGCTGCAGAGCTAGGAATCACCAGAGGCTACCTGTGAGGGAGACGCCTGCACGTGGAAGGGACCCTAAGACCTGTGCCAGAAGGTATGTGAAGAGAGATCCAGTGTCCAGGGATCTGGATTGGAAGGCTGGACATAAGAACTGGACTACATACTGGCCAGGCTATATAGAGAGGAACTCTAGCAGCAATGGAAGCTCAGGTATGAACACTGATCTATGCCCTAGCTATAACCTTGAAAGACAGCAGGGAAACAAGTATTCTCCTGAAAATGCTCCATTGAGAGATTCATCTGTGCCAATCCATGATATTGAACCCATGCTTGTTGAACAAGGGGGAATAATAGCAGATGAGGATCCTGTTTATATGGACTGCTCTCTATCTAAACTCCGTTGGTAACTTTCTGTTATAAAGTACAGCAACCATCACAAAGAAATACAAATTTGTTTTTTAATCTACTCAGAAAAGCTCCTGAAGCAGGATTTGACCCACACAGTGGAAGGCAAGCCAGCTAAGGGGTTTCAGCTGGTGACTGCTAGCAATTAAGCCTTACCTAATTGCTTGTGAGCTAGGAGAGAATCATTTCTGAATTTATGTGGGAAGTAATCAGAAGTTAACCTGAAAAGAACAGTTTGTTTCTTGCTTTGTAGCTTTTCATTTGTTGTTTTCCTGATTTTGACTTTGTTTTTCCAAGTTAACACTGAAAGCAAGTTACCTAATTTATGTGCTACCAAGCATATCTGTGTTGGGAGAAATAACCCCATAAATAAATATCTTATTGGCTTTACCCAAGAGCACAACTAAATTATTGTCAGCAGCTGTGTCTGGTGTGAATGAACTACATTGCCCACAATACCTTGCAAATCATATAGATATATGCACTTGACAAGACTGTGAAGATTCTCACCCAGGCAGCCGTCTGACAGGCCATAAATTGTTCTAGGATAATGCTATCTATGATAGACTCTACCGTTTTTGCCTCTGGTGTTAGCCATTTTAATACCAAGCTCTTGATTCTCTGGCAGAGAGCTTTTGGTGTCTCACCAGGCTTTAATTTAGTATCCCTTAACAGACGATGATATACCATGGGTGTTAAACCTAGGCAGTCTCTTATGGCTTTCTTCAGCTCATCATAATCGTTAGCCTGGGCTGCTGGCATGGCCCTGTACACCGCCAATGCTTCACCAGTAAGCGATGTGGCCAGGCATACAGCCCATTGTTCCTTAGGCCACCCGATTATGTGTGCCACCCTATCAAACGCCTCAAGAAAGTCATCAATATCATCACTCTCAGTTAATTGTCCGAATGAAAATGTTCCACTAGATTGTGGCCCTAGCCCACATGTATGTAATGTTCTTAAAGAACCTGGAATTGTCCGTGCTGGTTCGGCTGCTTTCTCCTGAGCTCCCAGCCACGCTCCCATCATGTCCAAGAGAGGCTTCTGCTGTGCTTGCATTACTGCTGCAGTCTGCTCTTGGGCTTGAATGGACATCTCTCATTGTTTCTCGAACTGATTAGCCATCCACTGTAGTAGCTCCTTGCACTCCATGGCTGTGGCTACTCTGTAAAAAGAAAAGACAGAAACACCACCAAGTGCAGCTCAAGAATACCAACTCTGCTCCTTCTCTGGTTTCTACAGATTAGCTGCTGCACCACCACACTGGTATCCTTTTCTTTTAAACCCCCTTAACTACGGGTTACCTGATACAGGTGTAGATTCCAGCTTCCAGAAGTTAAGGTCACCGCTCATCCTCCGTGACTCCGGTTCTGACCTCCAGCTGTGCTTAACCTTGTATTCCTCCACACGGGTTTGGCAGTTAGCACTGTCTTGGGTGGAAATCCTGGGGTGCTTGTAAATCCTTCTTCTTCTTCTGGCGCATGCGCAGTAAGGAAAAAAAAAAGAAGTTCCAAAAACTACGCCACCTGGGGGGACCCTAGCCCAGGCTGCAGCCTATAGTCATAGGGCTGCCCTTGTTAGTCTTAAAATAAAGATTATGTTATCCTCATCCAGAGCCTGGGCTTCTGGGACTTGTAGTTGTGTTACTTGTTCAAAAACAGAAGTATGGAAACCGAAGTTTGTTGTTTTTTTTTTCTTCAAAGGCAAACAGGAATTTATTTCTTCTTTTTTTTTTTTTTTCCAAAAACACTAAGGCTTGAGACTTCCGGTGGCAATGAGCTGGTAGGGTGTGAGTTGGCCAGCTCCGGGGGATACCCCAATATTCTGCTATAAAACCCCGTTAAGTGGTGCGCTAAGCTCCTCTGAGTTTTTGTTACGGCCCGCGGAAACTGAACAGGAGCGGAATCCTAGCTTTGGGCTAATTGGCGTGGCTATATGGCCTCAAAAGTCACCCGCAAAGAGAAAGGCTGGCCGCTGGAGGGAAAGATGGCGGAGGACGCACCGGCAAGCCCTGTCGCAGGCCCGACACAAACGATGGTAGCTGAAGTGAGTGCGGCTGTGGTGGCTGCCCTGGATGACCGGTTCCGATCCCTGGCTGAGCAAATATCCCAGGTTAACCAGAGTATAGGAGACTTCACGGGATGCATGGATCAGGTGGAGGCCCGGGTCTCGGATGTCGAAGACTCCCATCGTACGCTGCAGGAGCGTGTGACAGCTTTGGAAGGTCTGGTCCAGCAACAGCATGACAAACTCGACGACCTTGAAAATCGGGGTCGCCGAAAGAACTTACGTTTTGTCGGCATCCCTGAGAGTGTGGGGGATCGTACGCTGGCTGGGCATCTGGAATCGTGGATTACCCAGACTTTCCCGGACACAGTTGCAGGCCCGATAAAGATAGAGAGGGTGCACAGATTGGGCCCAAGGAGGGAAGGAGCCCGACGGCCGCGTACAGTCATTGCACGGTTCTTGGAATTTAGGCAGAAGGAAGAAGTATTAAGAGCGGCCCGCTCTCGGAGGAGGCAGCCTGATGGCGGTGATCAGATCTTGGTGTTCCAAGATTACTCTGTACTTGTGAGCCAACAGCGGAGGGCCTTTTCGACTATTTGTGGACAATTAGCGAATCGGGATGTGCAATTTGCACTGCTCTACCCTGCAAAACTACGCGTGGAGCACCAGGGCGGAGTGAAATTTCTGGCTACCCCGGAGGAAGCCCGGACATTTTTGGAGCAGCTTGGTGGAGGTGCACCTCCATGAAGATGGGTAGCTCTGGATGCTGGGGTGAAGCTTTGGACTGCCTGCAGGCAGATGGCGTGGATGGAGGGCGCATATATGGGGCAATCTACCACATACTCCTTAATTCCTAATGTACCTCATTCTACTTAATTTCTAATGTATAATCTGCCATTTTCTCATGTGTGTGCTACCGCGCCGATGAGTGGTGTCGGCGGTTTGCCCCTTTTGCAACTCTTCGCTTTTATCTCTTTTATTTCTTTTTTTTGCTTTTCTTTCTTCTCCCTCATGGTTTGGCTGATTGAGCAGTGTGTTTTCTTTTGTGCGGGCTGGTGGGTGGGGGGAGGGAGGGCGTGTGCCCAGGGTTGGATTATCCTTTTCATTTTGCTATATGGCACTCTACTGAGGGGCGGCCTGACCGATTTGGGCTGGCTATCCCTCATGGGGAGACTGCTTTGGTGGCCGCTGCCGTCATGGCTGAATGCTAGCTCCCCATGCTTTTGATGCGCGAGCTCCATGTGGCAGGCCTCACTACCTGTTCTTGGCTATGAGCGCCGGCCATATCGGGCTGAGCTGGCAGCGTACATCTTGTTCGCGCATGGGCTGGACTCTCTTGGCAGAGAAGGCTGATAGCTGCTGCAGCCCTGGATGTTTGCTGTTTGCTGTTTTTTTTTTTGGGGGGGGGGTTTTGAAGCATTACAGAGTTTATGCAGATCTTGCTTCGGGTTCTGTTTTAATGTTCCTTGTGGGGCTGGGGCAGTTCTACAAAATGTTCTCCTGTGATGTACTGTTGCAGTAACAGGGGAGGAAGTGAATGTTGCATACATTGGGGGGGTGGTGTGTGAGGGGTAATTAGATACAGGCGAGGGGTGACCCTGAATGCCACTGGAATGGGGTCCCGGGTGGAAGGGGGCCGGGAGGGGTCTGGGAGGGAGATGTGGAGGGCTGGGGAGGGTTGGGGGAGGGGAAGAGTAGGGATTCGAACGGGGGGGGAGGGAGGCTGGGGGTGGGTGGATGGGGTGGGGGAGGGGGGGGACTTGAAGAAGGTGGAATTGCTGCTGCTTAGTTCTTGGCCTTGGCGGTGGAGATGGGAGGCTGTGGGTGAGGTGGGAGCCCTAGGCTGGGGGGGCTGCTGCTTCCATGTAGGAGATTTTTTCCTGCTTAGTTTGCAAGGGTGGCCCTTCGAGAATGGATAAGCACTTGAAATTGGCTTCTTGGAATGTCTGTGGATTAGGCTCCCCTATAAAGAGATATAGAGTGCTTCAACAATTGCGCTCCAAACGGGTCGATATAGCCATGTTACAGGAAATGCACCAGTCCTCTGAAGAACATAGTAAGCTGTGTAAGGGGTGGGTTGGCAAGGTGTATGGGGCCGCGGCTGTTGGGAAAAAGAGGGGCGTGGCCATTCTTCTTGCAAAGCAAGTGGGATGGGTGGAGGAGAGAGTGGAGGTTGACCCTGAGGGACGTTATGTTTTTGTCTGGGGGACTTTAGCTGGCATGCGGGTGGTGTTGGGGTCGGTGTATGCGCCTAATGGCTTTGAAGCTCACTTCTATAAGCAAGTGTCCCGGGTGGTGTCTGCTTTGGGGAACTATCACCTGATGCTGGGGGGTGACTTTAACTCAGTCATGGACGAGGCAATGGATCGCTCTTCGGTGTCGGGTTCCCGGGACCAGCGTAGTGCTCGGTGTATTCGGGGCTGGTGTGAGGGGTATGACCTTTTGGACGTGTGGCGGGTCTTGCACCCTGGTGACCGTGAGTACACTCATATGTCCAGGGCACATGGGACGTGGTCGCGAATTGACTATTTCCTTCTTTCTGCTGATTTGTTTCGGTTGGTGGACCGAGTAGATATCGGCCCGCCGGTTCTCTCGGATCATGCCATGGTGATTCTGGGGATTCAGCACCTCGAGCAAGGGCGGGGGTGGAGCTGGCGGTATCCATTAGATCTTGGGGATGATACAGGTTTTGTGCAGTTTCTGCGAGGAAAATGGGAGGAATACACTCAGCATAATGCCCAACATAGGGATAACCCGGCCCTCTTTTGGGAGGCGGGGAAGGCCATACTGCGGGGTGAGATTATTAGTTATCAAAGTCGAAGGCGGAAAGCTATCAATAATCGGATCTTGCGGTTAGAAAAGGAGCTGGCTAAGGCCCGAAGTTGGCATGCCCGCTGCCAGAGTAGGGAGGCTAAGGCGCGGCTGAAGGAATTGCAACTCGAGTTGGAGGCTGTGCTCTGCCATCGGACACGGAAATCCTTGTTGTATTATAGATACCGGCTATATCGTCATGGGAATCAGGCAGGTAAACTATTGGCTTCGTTTGTGCGGGCTGACGGGGGACCTCGGCAGATAGGGGCGATACGACATGCCGATGGTACTTTGAGGACTAGGGCGGAGGAGATTGAACAGGTGTTCTGTGAATACTATCAAACTTTGTATGCCCGGGAAGGCCTTGGTTCGGGAGGGGGAGGGGAGGAGTTTGTGCGGGCCAGCAATTTACCCAGATTGGCTGAAGATCAGTTGGCGGTGTTGAACGCGCCCATTTCCCCTCAGGAGGTACAGTTGGCGATTCGGGGTTTAAAGAGGGGACGGGCGCCCGGCTTAGATGGCTATAGAGGAGAATTTTACAAAGTATTTGAAGACAAGGTGGCGCTTCCTCTCTCCGAGTATTATGAGGACTTGATCTGTCGGGGCTTGTTTCCCTATGAGGCGAATAAGGCTCTTGTTACCGTCTTGCCTAAGCCGGGTAGAGACCCACTTTTGCCGAGCTCCTACCGGCCCATTTCTTTATTGAATGTAGATATTAAAATCCTAGCTAAGATCCTGGCAGAGAGGCTGGCGGGTTTCCTGCCGAGTTTAATCCGGACTGACCAGGTTGGCTTTGTAAGAGGTAGACACGCGGCTTATAGCTTGCAGAGGGTGCTAGCCTCTATGTGTGCCAGTCGTAAAGATAACAAGCGATCGATGTTGATAAGTTTTGACGCTGAGAAAGCCTTTGATAGGGTGGACTGGGGCTTCATGTACCAGGTGTTGGACGCGGTGGGGATCAACGGCTTTTTTGTTGCAGCAGTGCTGTTGTTGTATGCTGATCCTAGAGGAGCGATTTTGGTTAATGGATGTATGTCACCGGAATTTCAGATTCAGAAAGGTACTCGGCAGGGGTGTCCCCTTTCGCCTCTTTTGTTTGTCCTGACGTTGGAACCCCTATTGTGTCATATTCGGTCTTCTCCGACCTTTCGGGGGATTTCGGTGGGCAAGGCCGAATTTCGGGTTGCAGCCTTTGCTGACGATCTATTGATGCATATCGAGAATCCGGAGGACGGGTTACCCGCCTTGCTCCAGTTGTTTCGTAGTTATGGTGAACTTTCCGGGTTTCGCTTAAATTTGGATAAATCTGAGGCGTTACTGCTCGATACCGCTATTTCTCGGGGCTGGTCCGGTCCTTTTCCCCTAAAATGGGCAGGAGATCGGTTCAAGTATTTGGGTATCTATTTGCCCAGAGATCTGCGAGATCTCTACCGAATAAACGTTAACTTTTTTATTGCAGCACTTAACTGATAAGGTTCAGAAGTGGAAGGAATTGCCTTTGTCGCTGGGAGGCCATATAGCCCTTTATAAAATGGTACTGTTTCCTAAATGGTTGTACACGTTACAGACATTACCGTTGTTATTGAAAAGGTCTGACCTCTTGTTAATGGAAAAACAGATTAACATACTGTTATGACAGGGTAGGAGGCCCAGAATACGTCTGGCGGTGTTGCAGAGAACGTGGGATGCGGGAGGTATGGGGCTCCCTGATCTTAGGCAATATAACCGGGCGTGTCTTATGCGGCATGTTGGGGACTGGGTATGGGGGATGGGAGATTATACTCCTCTTGAGATGATTGGGGCTCTTGTCGCCCCGCTGCATGTTCGCTATGTCTTGCATATGAGACGGGCGACAGGCCTGGACCCAATGGTGTGGACTGTGTTGCTTTGCCCGGTGGTGCGAACCTGGCGTTATTTGTGTGGCAAACTGGGGATATCGGCCTTTTGCTCTCCCTACCTTCCAGTTCGGGGGAATAAAGACTTTTTACCGGGCCTCACGGAAGCAAACTATGTGCGATGGGAGCAGCTGGGAATTTCCACTCTTGAGCGGCTTTTGGCCGAAGATGGTACCCTTGAGCCTTGGGCTCGTTTAAGTGTTTATTATAGCTGGACAAGTAAAGATGTGTTTCCTTATGCTCAGATTCGGAGTTATCTTAGCAAGCTGCCGGTGGCTTCTTTACATGGAGACATCTGTTCTAGGCTGGAGGAACTTTTGATGGGGGGAGAGTTGGCGAGGAAGGTTTCCAGCTTACATCAGGCGCTGTCGAGCCTTGAGACTCACGGGACTGAGGAGGCGTTAGCGGAGACCTGGTCTCGCGATTTGGGCGAGTCAGTGGTAGGTGCAGGAGTTTCGCAAGCCTTGGCGCAGATTCCTAAGGTGTTTGTCTCAGTAGACCATAGGGATATGCAGTACCGGTTGATCCGTCGCTTATATTTTGCGCCCAATAGGGCTTGGCGGGCGGGGGTGGCATCCACGAGTGGCTGCCCGCGATGTGGATGTGTAGATGCTACGCTGGGCCATATGTTTTGGCACTGCCCTGTGGTGAAGCTTTTCTGGGATAAAGTTGTTGGCTACTTAGACGATTGTTTGGATACACTGTTGGTAATGCACCCCACGCCTTTGGTGTTGGACGTCTGGACCGGAGATGGTGGGGCCGACTTGGGACAGATAGAATGGGCGTGGGTGCGCCGGGTGTCTGTGGTAGCCCGTATGACTATCTTGCGGAGTTGGTTGGACCCTAGGGGTCCGCTATTTGGACAATGGCGGACCCGCCTGCATAGCTTGATGTGGAGAGACTTCACGCATGCCATCATCCCAAACGGTGGGAGGTCTTCAGGGTGGGATGGGGGCCCCACTTGCGGCGTCTCCCGTCTAGAGTACGGACTAGGATATTGGATGGGAGGGGCGGTTAAGGCGTCAGTACTGTGCAGTGGCAGTGATCTAGGCTGATCAGTCCCTTGGGGGGGCGGGGGGACATCTGGCTATTGTTTAGGATTGCTGATTTGATGAGGCGGTGTTGAGTGGGGGGTAGAACCGTCATCTTGCCCGGGTCTGGGGCTCTGCTAGTGAGGAACGCTTAGGGTGGGGGAGTAGGGGTGGAGCGGAGGGCACAGATTGTGGGTTGGGGTACCTGCTTACCTTTGTCTATCTCTTTTATCTTCATTTCCTCTATTTTCTTTTGGCGTGGGGGGGAGTGGCGATATATATTGTTTGTGTTTCTGAGGGGCCACATGTTTGGTACTCATAGTTTGCATTGTTACAAGACTGTTGCTTACTCTCTACTCTGTGTTATGTTTTGATTGAAAATGAATAAAAATGATTTTCACTAAAAACACTAAGGCTTAACAGAAGGCAACAGGATTCTTCTCCAAATAATATTCCTCGGGAAAGTCCATGAAACCAAAGACTGAAACTGCTTTAGAAGGCTCTCTTAACACATGCAGCTGTCTCTCAATATATATAACAAACAAATACATCCCTTTTTTTTTTTCCAAACAAAAGTAAATGTCTTCTCTGCATTAAACAGGGTTCTCAGCTTTCCTGGCTAGAGTAACTCTCCCTGTTTCCTTAATGCTTTGGCGTTTTCAAGTTACAGGGTTTTTGTTCTCTAGAAGCTTTTATTCAGCTCTCTGACACCATGAACAGTCCATTAATGAATCTTCAGACATAGAAACAGGTTCAGAACAATCTACCTGCATTTCCTCTGGATCTCCTGCCAGGACGTCTGACTCTAAAGCTCCATGCAAGGCTTCTGGCTCAATATACTCTAAAAGCTCCTGAACTTTTCTCCACTGAGGCTTTCCACTACAAGCAAGGTTTTCACCTGGAAGGTGAAGATTCTTTTTCTGAATTAAATGCCACAGTGCCTCTAACTGTTTCAGGTCACTGTTAGCTGTACTTCTGTTCACCCACCTTCTGGGAGCTTGAACCCTTAGAGCTTTTCCACGAACTGCAGAAACTGCACTCTGCTGCTGGCCAGTAATTCTCCCAGCCACACCTCTACTGGCTTCAGAACTACTGATACTTTTCCTGCAAGCCTGACTTTCTCTTGGGGTGTTGCCTTCACCTCTAAAGTCCCCACGGAAGTCTCCATCAGTCTCCTCCCCGGTGAACTCTCTGGGCCTTTCTTGGGTGCTACTCTCCCCAGCAGTCTCTGTGGTCAACTCCAACTCCCCGGTCAATTCCCTGATCGAATCCCCGATCGAATTCCTGGTCGAACTCCCTAGTGAACTTCCTAGTGAACTCCCTTTCCTTCCTGTTCCTCTGGGTTTATAAAGCTGTTTTTTTCCTATCGTGCACTGCCCCCTGCTCAGGTGCTTTTCATTAGTTTCCAAGCCTGCCCTTAGGTTAGCAGAGCTTGGGTATGGCCTGCCTTCAGCAACTGTGTGTTTTTTTTCTCTTTTCCTGCACTCTGCAAGCTATGGATTCGCTGCCTGTCTCTTTCCTTAAAGGTAGATTTTTGATTTTCCTCTATTTCCATGGGCTCAGCCATACTCTCCTCATCACATAAGGCATGTTGTTTTTCAGAGCTACCCAGGGGGAAGAGTCTAGTTCAGTATGCAGGGTGAAATTTCTCAAGAAAAACTCTTTATTTTGATCAGATAGGCTGTTATACTTAAAGGCTAATAGATGCCTAGGCATAAAGCACTTGTAAGCTTTGATCTGTCCTGTATTTAAATCCGAACTTCTGCAATGTATGTTTTAGTCTACAGTATAAACTTTTTTTCTTTCATTACTGGCTACTGAAGTCCGTTTCATGGTCCCTGGAGATGAACTGACTAGAGCTCTTTACGAAAGCTGAATGAAACAAACAAAAAGATAGAAAATTAAGGAAACTGCTTCTGTTTTCATTTGACCTTCAAAGTAGGGGTTGAGAGCCCTGTCAGGACAATGGGGCATCTTGAGCCAGTAGTTACGAGATTGCAACTTGAAAATGATTAAATCCTGAGTGAATAAGAAGGTAATCCTGCTTGAGTTTTATATCTGGTATATGTTATGTGTCTGTTCCTTGTCTTTGCTATCAAGCAAACTTAAAAGTTAAAAGGGAATTTTATATATTGTGGCAAGCACCTCATAGAGGGTATAATTATTGTTCATATATTACAGAAACGCAAAGAGCTATAACAATAGGTTTATTTAGGAATTTAATAGTAATCTGCAGTTGCCTAGAAGGACAGAAGAGAGACCTACAGTTTAATTTGCTGTCTGTGTTTAAGATAACATCAAGGTTGGGAACTTCCGGTGACGTCATCGGGCTGCATGGCGGCGAAGTGATCGCGCTCCGCTACCAAAGCCTTGAAAAATAGCAAAAATACCCCTAGATGGAGGGTGATCTAGGAGTAATGTAGGGCATTAACTAAATAAAGTGCCACCAAAAAAGCGGCGAAAGTTTGAGCAGGCAGAAGTGCCTCCGGAGGCGGCAAGCAATGGTTGAGGAGAAAGCCGACAGAGATGACCTGTGTGACGCCGAGCAGCGAAAGAGGGAAACCTCGAGCGAGGGCAGAAGGAACGGCAGATGGGAGCCGGTGGACTGCGGGATTTGCTGCAGGCGATCCGGCGAGAGTGAGGGAACGCAGAGCGAGCTGGGATCTCATCTGCCATCATTGCGACGAAACTGCCAGTCAGAGCAGAGTGAGAAGGCCAGTGCAGGATACAAGGAGCAGGAGCGTCTGTTGGGGGACGGTGGAGAGCAAAGCTGTGGATGCTGGGCTAGAGAGCGAAGGAGCAACCGCTGGGCAGCGAAGCAGCTGTGGTGGAGAGATCCAATGGCAGCAAAGCGGGAGGAGGTGAGAGAAGTGAAGATCGCCAGTTGTGTGGAGTGCAAGAGCAGTCAAGGGGCCTGGAGAGTGGAGCACGTGGTGGAGGAGAGGAGGCCTGGGCACTGGGGGGGGGGGGGGAACAAACCCAGCACAGAGGCTGGTGAATAAAAGCACCGGAGGATCAACGAGACAGCAGAGGGGGAGCAGTGGCTGGGGGACAGAGGTGCAAATGAAGTTTTTGGAAAGGAACCGTGGATGCCGGTAAGCCAAGGGGTGGGAGGAAGACTTGGAGCATTACAGCAGAGCTCACCACAATAAAGAGCTTGAAGCAAAGGTCTGGCTAACTCATCCAGGTGGGGGGAAAGGCAGCTGTGAACCAGGTAGCGGGAGGCCCAGCGGTCAGCATACCCTAAGAAACTTTGGGGTACCCAAGGGAGTGGAGCTGGAGAAGATGGAGAAATCCAAAGGTGGAATATCCACGAAGAAAAAATTAGCGGAATTACAATCCTCGTACGCCCCATTGAAAGGAAGGAAAGAAGGGGAGCAGGAAGGGAAACAGCAGGAGGAGTAGGTGACGGAGAGACTGGAGGAGATGCAGGGTTTCTGGAGTCCGGGGGTTGCTGACATTATTTAAACGTGGCTGAATGAGCTAAAACAAGAACTTAAAGTGGAAATTAGTGGAGCCACAACTGAATTAAAAGAGACACTACAATCCCTGCGACAAGATATAGTGGATCTCAGAACCCGGGTTGAAGCAGCAGAAAATCAGATGGAACAGCAGGGGGCAGCAATGGAGGAGATGCAAATAGGATAGGATGAGTTAAAGCAAGCGCAAGAAGAATTTAAAGAGAAGATGGAGGATCTGGAAGATAGCTCAAGGAGAAGCAATATAAGAGTGAGAGGTATACCGGAGGGTCCACAATACAAAAATTGCGAAGAAGTCATTACAAAAGTGTTTGGAGTCTTGCTACCAGTGGCGCCTATGGAAGAGGGGGAGTCCTTGCAACCTGAGAGAGCCCACAGGGGGCTGGGGCCCATGAGAGAAAATTGATCTAGAGACATTGTGGTCTGTATGAAATCATTCAAAATGAAAGAGAACCTCTTGAAGGCTCCACAGAAACAGGGGCAATTTCAGTGGGAAGGACATGTGGTAGAACTATTTCAAGATCTGTCCCTGGGCACATTGCAGTGGCGGAGAGAGATGAAGGAAGTGACAGCCTACCTGAGGAGGGAGGGGGCGAGATGTAAATGGCTCTACCCCTTTGGCCTCCTCATGACAGTAAATGGAATTTCGAGAAGGGCGAAGACGAGCGAGGAGGCATGGGGAGCACTTAGAGACTTGGGACTGACTAATCTTCCAGTGGGGCATGGAGGCCAAGATAGAACAAAAACTCATATGTCTCGGGGGGCTGAGAAGGCACGCACAAGTTGGCACACAGCCCCAACCAACGGTCGGAGACCAGCGAGGCTGACCAAGGAAAGTCGGGGAGAGAAAGCAGCAGCGAAGGACAGCGGCTGAGCTGGAAGACCTCGAGCAGCTGGGCACAAGAAGCATCTACAGTTTGTTTTTTAACTTAAACTTTATTGAAATTTTCATCCACACTTCATAACAACAGTTGTAATTACATAAATCCTTTACATATACATTGACCCCCTCCCGCCATTGAACATTTGGCCACCTCCACCGCCACAAGTAACTTAGGGTACACCCTTCCTTACCCTTTTGCTTTGAATTTACAAAAACCCCCTCTCCCCCCCCCCTATTTTCTCTTTTATTCTAAATACTGATATTTGAACCAATTACTCTAATCCTACTCATTCACCCCATCTGCACAGTTCCCCCCGCCCTTGCATTCGGTGTCTCCATCCTTCCACTTGCCCTCCTTTAACCATCTCCACACCCCCTCCCATCGTTTCACCATTTTTTCCCACTCTACCCTTCTTTTCCCCTGTTATTTTATACATAAGGTAGATTTCTGACATACGCTTAGCATAATTGGTCATTGACGGTAGATACATTCTATTCCAGTACCATGCAATTTTGCATCGGGCTGCCGTTATACAATACCAAATAATGCCCCACTCTCCTTCCCACTTCCCATCCTTCTTTTGCAGGAGACACATTTCCGGAGTAAGATCCAAGTGTGATCCCACAATTTGCGTAATATTATCCCCAATTTTCCCCAATACTGTTGGACAACCGGGCAAGACAACCACATATGCATCCAGGTACCCTCTGCTCCACAATTCCACCAACATTCATTCACCTTCCTTACACCCGCTTTATACAAGCGCTCCGGTGTGAGATACCACCTACTCAACACCTTAAACCCATTCTCCCACAGTGACGTGGCTATAGAGAATTTAGCTATTCCCATCCCTACTCCCTTCCATTCCTCCACCTCCAATTGCACCCCCAAGTCCCATGCCTCCATATAATTCAATTTCTCCGCTCCCCTCGCAATTAACCCTTTATACAATCTGGAAAGCATTCCCTTCTGACCCAGGGATCCCAAACATGCACCTTCAAACCAATCAACTTCCCCCCAGATATCCCGCCACCACTTCCTCTGTCAAATCACAGAACCTATTTGTGCATAGGCATACCTGTTTCCATCAAATGGTACAAATCTCGGATACCCTCTAATTCTCTTACCGCTTTCCCAACTAATATCTGTGACACCTGACTTAGGCCCTGCTCCGCCCACCTACATACAAATATTTTACTTGGTCCCACTCCCTCTTTACAACATGCCACAAGGGACATTGTATGGGACCACCTCTTATCCCCCACCATCCTTAGTCTATTCTGCTGCCATATATTGATGGTATGCCCCACAAAGGGATTCTCTCCCCTCTCTCCCTTCCCCCCATACTAATCTTTCCAATTCTCCGGGGCCAAATTCCACTGCTTCCATCATTACCCATTGCTTCTCTGGTTCCCATAACCATGAATACATTGCCAGCAACTGGGCTACTTTATAATACAGCATGAAATTAGGCATACCCATCCCTCCCTCCACCACCTGACCTTGCAGTGTCCTTAACATAAGATAAGATATGCTATACTGGGTCAGACCAAGGTCCATCAAGCCCAGTATCCTGTTTCCAACAGTGGCCAATCTAGGTCATACGTACCTAGCAGTTTCCCCAAAAGACACAGGTTCTGCAATGCTTGTACTGGGTCAAGCATTGATATCCTTGGTCCCTTCTTAATAATGGTTTATGGACCTTTCCTCCAGGAACTTGTCCAAACCTTTTTTTAAACCCAGCTACACTAACAGCCTTTACTACATCCTCCAGTAACAAATTCCAGAGTTTGATTACACGTTGAGTGAAAAAATATTTTCTTTTATTAGTCTTAAATAGTTTACCCTGTAGCTTCATTGCATGTCCCCTAGTCTTTCTATATTCTGATAACGTATACAATCGATCTACGTTTACCCGTTCCACTCCGTTCATTAATTTATAGACTTCTATCATATCTCCCCTCAGCCGTCTCTTTTCCAGGTTAAAGAGCCCTAACATTTTTAGCCTTTCTTCATAGGAGTATCCTTCCATTCCCTTTACCATCTTGGTGGCTCTTCTCTGAACCTTTTCTAATAACGCTATATCCTTTTTAAGATACGGCGACCAGAATTGCACACAATATTCAAGGTGCGGTCTCACCATGGAACGATATAGAGGCATTATAATATCTTTTGTTTTATTTTCCATTCCTTTCCTTATGATACCTAGCATTCTATTTGATCTCTTGGCCGCCGCTGCACACTGGGCCGAGGGTTTTAACATGTTATCCACAATGACGCCTAAATCTTTTTCCTGGGTGGTGGTTCCTAATGTGGAACCTTGCATTGTGTAACCATAGTTTGGGTTGTTCTTTCCTAGGTGCATAACTTTGCACTTGTCCACATTAAATTTCATCTGCCATTTTGATGCCCAGTCTTCTAATTTATCAAGATCCTCTTGCAATTTTCCACAATCCTCTTGGGTTTTAACAACTTTAAATAGTTTTGTGTCATCTGCAAATTTGATAACCTCACTCGTTATTCCACTTTCCAGGTCATTTATGAATATGTCAAAAAGCAGCAGACCCAGCACAGATCCCTGGGGTACACCACTATTCACCTTTCTCCATTGGGAAAATTGGCCATTTAGCCCAACCCTCTGCTTTCTATCTTTTAACCAGTTCTTGATCCACAGTAGTACACTGCCTCCTATCCCATGACTCTTTAGTTTTGCCAAAAGTCTCTGATGAGGGACCTTGTCAAAGGCTTTCCGAAAGTCCAGATACACTATATCAACTGACTCACCTTTGTCCACCTGTTTATTCACACTTTCAAAAGAACATAACAGATTAGTAAGACAAGATCTTCCTTGTCTAAAGCCATGTTGGCTGTCTCCCATTAGGCCATGACTATCTACATGCTGAGTAATTTTATTCTTTATGATGGTTTCTACCATTTTTCCCGGTACTGACGTGAGGCTCACCGGTCTGTAGTTTCCCAGATCACCCCTGGAACCCTTTTTAAAAATTGATGTTACATTGGCGATCCTCCAATCTTCAGGTATTATAGATGATTTTAATGATAGTTCACAGATTACTAATAGCAGGTCTGCAATCTCATATTTCAGTTCTTTCAACACCCTTGGATGTATACCATCTGGCCCAGGTGATTTGCTACTCTTCAGTTTATCTAATAGTTGTAATACATCTTCCCGATGTATCGATATTTCCTTCAATTCTTCCGCACCTTTAAATACCACTTCAGTCATGGGTAACATCCCTGCATCTTCCTCAGTAAAGACCGAAGCAAAGAATTCATTCAGTCTCTCCGCTATCGCCTTGTCGCCTCTTAGTGCCCCTTTAACTCCTTACATTGCCCCTTTAACTCCTTAGTGCCCCTTTAACTCCTTGCAGTGTCCTTGCTGCCACCCTTGGCCGTTTGACCCCTCAAACAAAACCCTCTACTTGTTTTTGTACCTTCCTCAATACTTTTTGCAGTATTACTATTGGTAATACTTGAAAATAGAACAGGAGCTGGGGAAGTAGCATCATTTTGACAATTGCCATCCGCCCAAACCAAGAGTAGAAGCCCCTACTCTACCCCCTCAACTGCATCTCCATTTGCCCTAGGAGCCTTTTATAGTTTAAAGCAAATAATTCTACCAGGTCCTTCCCTATCTGCACCCCCAAGTACCTGATTGACCGCTTAGCCCACTTGAAAGGGAAACTCTGTTGTAACCCCTCTTGGAGTTCCTCCTCCCCTGCCAAACTCAATATTTCTGATTTCCTCAAATTAATCCGGAAACCCGCCAAATCCCCATAGGCCTGTATTTCTCTCATAATTGCTGGCAACGTTACTCCTGGCCTAGTGATCGTTAAGATATCATCCGCAAAAAGCGACATACGATACTCTCTTTGTCCCACCCTTACCCCCTGGATATCCTGACACCCCCGTATCCTCACTGTCAGGGGCTCTAAAGAGAGCGCGAAAAGCAGTGGCGATAGAGGGCAACCCTGCCTCGTTCCCCTCCCCAGCGGAAAAAAGCGTGAATATCCCCCATTTACTCTCACAGAGGCTTTTAGGCTCGCATACAAAGCTTTTATCCAATTAACGAAATCTGCCCCAAACCCCATAGCCTCCAACACCGAAAAAAGAAACTTCCACGACACCTGATCAAATGCTTTTTCAGCGTCCAGCGATACCAACATCGCTTGTTCTTGTGTTCGCCTGACTTTCCAAATCACATTTAAAAACTTTCCGGATATTATCAACTACCTGTCTTCCTGGTATAAAACCTGCTTGGTCATCATGTACCAGCTTGCCCATTACCTTATTAAGCCTCGTCGCTAGTATCTTGGCCATCAACTTCACATCAATATTAAGGAGCGATATCGGCCTATATGACGCGCACTCCTGCGGGTCTTTCCCTTCCTTATGGATAAGTTTTATGCCTGCCCACCCCATCGTGTCCGCCAGCTTCTCCCCAAATCTTGGCAAGTTGAAAACTGTCGTTAAGGGTTGTACCAACAGACTCTCAAATTTTTTATAAAACAATGCTGTCAGCCCATCTAGACCTGGGGCCTTTCCTTGCTTAATCGCCCTTACCACTTCCTCGGCCACAATCGCTCTGTCCAGATTCTGCTTTTCCCCTTCGTCCAGCCGTGGCAGCTCAACTTCTCCCAAATAGCTGTTTATCGTCCCCACGGTCCCCTCTACTTTATCCTCATATAGTTTATGATAAAATGCTACAAACTCTTCTCTTATCTGCTGCTCCTCTCTCACCACTCCCCCCCCCCCCACTCCGGAGCTGAATTATCCTATTCCATTCCTTTCGCTTTTTTAATCTCCGTGCCATATATTTCCCTGCTTTATTACCCCCTTCAAAGAAGTTCTGCCTTAACAATTGCATATGATGCCTTATCCTTTCCGCCTCTAGCGCATTCAGTTTAGCCCTAGTCTCCAATACTGCACTCCTATAATGTCCACTGACCCCCTGAGCATCTTTTTCCTCCAAAATCATTAACTGGCGTCTTAGCTGCAATTCCGTCTCCTCCCTTTCCCTTTTTATCCGCGCCCCCCATTTTATCAACACCCCCCTCACCACCACCTTAAACGCATCCCATACTATTCCCTCTGTGACCTCTCCATTCCCATTCCTTTCAAAATACTCCGGTATAAATTTTTACAACTCGCTCACCGCCCTTTTATCCTCCAGCAGTCCCTCATTCAACTTCCAGTATTGCACCCCCTTATGTTCATCCCGCACACTCAACTTTACTATCACTGTTGCATGATCTGACCATGTTATGGGCTCAATGTCTCCTCCCTTTATCCTGCCCGCCAGCTCTTTCCCTAACCATATTGCCTTGAGTAGGTACCGTGAGCCCCGAAAAGAAGGAAAACTGATGCCTACCTGGATTCATCAAGCACCATGCATCTATCAAATCATTTTCCTTCACAAACCTGTGATATCGCCTTCTATCCGCCCCTCACCCATCCGCCTTCCCCGCCGTGTCTCTCCCCCCTCCCAGGGCATATTGAAATCCCCACCGCAAACCATCCCTCCTTCCCCCATTAAGCTGACCTTAGTAGTTTACTCTTCCCAAAACTCTTTTTGTGACCCCGTGGGTGCATATACATTTATCACACAAAACCATTCTTCCTCTATTTTCACTTGCACCAGCAGGTATCTCCCCCCCCCCCCCCTTATCCCTGGTCACAGACTGAACTTCTGTTTTATGTTCTCCACTGAGGAATACTGCCACCCCTCATTTCTTTCTTTCCCTTAAATTTGAGGCAAAAATGCAATCTCTATACCCTTTAGGTTTCACTACATATTCATGCTTTTTTAATAAATGTGTCTCCTGCAGCAATACAATCGCCACTTTATGCCTTGTCAATTCTTTATACAGTTTTTGTCTCTTGCTGGGTGAATTCAACCCCTTCACATTCAACGTAACAATTTTCAAATCACCTTCTATTATCTCCACCCGCCTCCCGCTCCTCCTCCTCTCTTCCCCTCCCCTCCCCTCCCCTCTTCCCTCCCCCCGTCCCTGCCCCCTCCCTACCTCCCTTACCCCTCCCACTCTGCCTCCCTTCCCCCCTCCCCCTGCCTCCCTTGCCCTTCCCCGTCTCCACTTTAGATACTCGATGCCTATCAGTTATGACTGATATTCAGATACCCACCTGCCCTATCGCCTCTGAACCATTTCCTCCCTCTTCTCCTGCTCCCTTCCCTTTAGCACTTTGCCCCTCTGCCCACCTCCCCGCCCCCCATGTCCCGCCTCCATAATTTAAATGCTCCTTGACCCCTCAATACATACAACCACACATTTCACATCCAACCCCTCCCAACCCAGCCTACATTTACCCTTAACATCCCTTTGCCATACAACGCACAAATCAGTAACGTACACCCCCTGTCCATTAATATCTCTTTAGGGACTAGACTTTCCTGTGTCCTCTTCCTCAGCCATCTTCATTCATCGCTGAAGCTCCTCTCTGGCTTCCTTTGACAAGACGCGTCAATTGCTGTCTGGAAACTGGTACTATGTGCCATTTTGAACTTTCCACCCGGGATTTAGGTGAAGTGTGTGCTTTAGCTGAGCCCCCCTGCCCCTTCTGGGAGATTAATTAACCCCAAGCTCCTAAGTGCAGTCCATGCTTCCTCGTTGGTCTTCACCTTCTTAGTTGCACCTTTCACGGTTATTAAGAGTCCAAAGGGAAACAGCCACCTGTAGCGCAGCCCCTCCCTCAAGAAGGCTGTCACCTCTTTCATATCTCTCCTGCGCTGTAGTGTGCCCTGAGATAAGTCTTGAAATAATTCAACCTCATGGCCCTCCCACTTGATATGCCCCAGCTTTCTCGCTGTCCGCAGAATACGTTCTTTGATTTTGAAGGAGCTCATGCACACAACAATGTCCCTTGGGTGATTGTCCCTTATTGGCCCCAGCCCCCTGTGTGCACACTCTATTTTCAGAGGCTCCTCCGCTAGGCCATCCTCTAGAGCTGCATCGCATAGTACCTGTCCAAAGAGTTTTATAATGGCATATTCACAATTCTTATATTTAGCTCCTCCGGAATGCCTCGCACTCTAATGTTACATCTCCTTGACAAGTCTTCCAGGTGACGGTCCTCTGTTTTTTCTCTCAGTTCTCCCTGGGTTAACTTGAGCTCTTCCCACCCTTTTTGTAGCTCCTCCATTGCTTACCCTTGCTGTTCCATCTGCTGTTCTGTTTCTTCTACTCGGGATCCCAGTTCCACAATGTCTTGTCTTAAGGATTGCAGAGTCTCTTTTATATCGTTTTTCACACCGCTGATTTCCATTTTGAGTTCCTCCTTCAGCTCCTCCAGCCAAGCTTTGATCATCTTTGCTACTCCAGGACTCCCTGGTCTCTCCATCCCGTCTTCCTGCTCGTCCACTTGCTCCGTTCCCAGTTTGTTTTCCTCACCCTCTTTTCTTCCTTTCGGGGTCACATAAGATGATCAAAATTCTGTCAGTATTTTCTTGGCTGTCATTCCCCCTCTTGGTTTCTCCATAACACTTCCCCCTCCTGCTCCAATCCCCCAGCAGGTTCTGTCTCTAGTCTCTAACCACTCCACTCTTCTGTAGCACTGTTCGTGTCTGCCTCACCGATCCCTTTGCCTGTGGGTCTCTGATGTTATGTTGTATCTTCAGGGTTTAGCTCTTAATATTCTATTATGCCCTTTTACTTCAGCTGCCTAATTCTTGCCAGTACTGTTTTCTGCTTCTTACTTAGCTTTATGTGGCAAAATCTCCTCGCCTTCTTCCTTGTTCCCCCTCCTTTGCTGTCTTGCTCTCCACTCACTCTGCTGGGTCTCCGGCTCCGCCTCATGGCTTTACTTTGCTCCTCTGTCAAGCTCCAGCTCTTCTGCAGCGTACCTCACTCATTTCCGGCCACACTCCTTACCGGCCGTAGTATCTCAGCCAGTGCATCTGCTGCATGCCCCTTAGAACTCCCTCTTTCCACTGGTTTCCTTGCTCTTCAATTTTACTCTGCCTTGGCCCGTTCTGTGCACCGCAATATCTGGCCACGTGGCTCTCCACTCCGCTCTCCCTCACAGCTCGTGCGGACGCTTCATGAGCCTGTTACAGCACTCCCCGCCTTCTGCTTTACTGCGGCTATCCTCTCGCCGGCCCACTGGCTGCACCTTCACTGCTCTCCAGCATGCCAGTGCTGCACAAGGTTGCCTGGGCCTCTCCGTCTGCCGCGCTTCTCACCACGTGACCCCTCGCTCCGGTGTCCTTGCCGCTGCACAGGCTATTTCGGAGGGTTTACCTCAACTGCTCTCCTTCCTCGTTGCCGGAATATTCCCAGCCTTGCACTCTTAATTTATATCTCCATCCCGCTTCTCTTTGGAGGCTTTTTGTCACCTTTGGCAGGTTTTTGCGGCGGAGCTCCCTTATCGCACCGCCATTGGGTTCTCTGATGTCACCGGAAGTGAGCATCTACGGTTTTAATAAAAATGTGGAACATTGCTAAAGGACTGTAATGAAAAGTGGTTGATAGGGTATGGGAGGAGGGAGGAAGGGGGCATAGGAGGTGGACATGGGGTGAGAAGGGGGAAGTGAAGGGGAGAGGAGGAGTGTTGGGCATATTCATGAGGTGGCATCACAGTCATTGGAGGAAGGGAGGAGGGGGCAGGGGGGTGGCAATAGAGGGGGTGAGGAGGAGGAGGAGGGATAGAGGAAAACTAGGTGGGGGCATAGGGACTGGGGGGAAGAGGGTAATAGAAGGGCAAGGACAGGTGGTGGCTTGATAATACATCACTAATTAGGGAAGACGTGTTTCCAATGAGGGGGTCCACCCCACAGAGACAGGGGAAGGGAGATAGGGTAGGAGAGGGGAAGGGAAGGGAGGGAGGTTGGGAGAGGGAAGGGGGAGGGAGGTGAAGGGCCAGAGAGGTAGGGGGGGGAAGTAAGGTTACAGGTGAGTTGAAAATAGTATCATTAAATGTTAAAGGATTGAACTCACCATTTAAAAGACAGAAATTGTATAAAGAAATAGCTTGCCAAAAGGCAGCGATAGTATTACTACAGGAAACACACTTGACGAGGGGGACAGAACATTTGGTTAAGCCAAAGGGTTATGGAACGTGTATGCATGCATCCAACACACTGGAAAAGAAAAAAGGAGGGGTAGCCATATTGATTGTTACAAAGTTAAAGATGGAAATGCATAAGGTGGTACAGGACAAAGAGGGGAGATATGTGTTAATTCGTTTAAAGGTGGGGAATGAAATGTATTGTATAATGAATGTATATGCGCCCACTGGGGTACAAAGTGAATTTTGGACAAAGCTGAATGAGGAGTTGGGGAAAATAGGGGTGGGTATTATTATCTGTGGGGGAGATTTTAATTTAACTTGGAATCCAGCAAGAGATGCAACGGACAAGGGAGGGTAAGAGGGCAGACCGGAGGCGATATCACAATTTTGCAACACAAACACTGCCTGATAGATGCATGGTGCTTCCATAATCCACGGAAAAAAAATTTCTCGTACTTCTCACCAGTACATGGCTCTGGAACCAGGGAGGGGAGTTGGTCTATCACGATGGGGAGATTAGAGAAGTATTTAGGGGATTCTATCAGGGGTTATATAAAGCAAGAGCATCCCCCCCCCTCGATAGAGCGAGTACAGAGCTATCTGAACTCCCTAAAGATGCCAAAATTAGAAGAAGGGGACAAAAAAGAGTTAAATAAGGCCATTGCAGTAGAAGAGGTACAGAGAGCAATACAGCAGTTGAACGTGGATAAGGCGCCGGGGTTGGCTGGGCTCACAGCGAGATTCTATAGAAGTTTCAAAGCACTATTGACCATACCGCTAGTGCGGCTGTTTAACCTGCCAAGAGAGGGAGACATTCTGGCTGTCACTATGGGGTGGGCAGGAATAACTGTACTTCCTAAAGAGGAAAAAGACCCACAGAAATGTGCATCCTACCGGCCTATCTCTCTTATTAATCTGGATGCTAAATTATTGGCTAAAATACTAGCTATGTGTCTGAATAATATAATTGGGAAATTGATTCACCCAGACCAGACGGGATTTATCCCAGGTCGACAGGTGGCAGACAATGTCAGAAAGATTTTAAATATGATATGGTCAATTCAACAAAGTAAAGACGAGGCCTTGCTGTTGTCCTTGGACGCGGAAAAGGCTTCTGACCAGGTGTCCTGGCCTTTCCTTTTTCAGGTGATGGAGAGAGTGGGCTTGGGGGAGGAATTTATAGGATGGGTCAGAGCGTTATATCACACTCTAAAAACCTGTGTAAGGGTCAATGGTGCTTACTCTCAATTTTTTGAGCAGGGGAGGGAACGAGACAGGGCTGCCCGTTGTCGCCATTACTGTTTGCTCTGTCTGTGGAGCTGTTCGCGGCACAGGTGAGAGAAAGGGCAGCTTTGAAGGGAATACAGGTAGGAAGAACTGAATATCGAATATCTCTGTTGCAGATGATATTGTGTTGGGGGTCACTAGGGCTAGCTTCTCGATTCCAATTTTGATGTGGGAAATAGAAGAATTTGGAAGATTGTCGGGCTTTACTATAAACTGGACAAAATCGGAAATCTTGAACCTATCCTTAACTAGGGAGGCATAGGTTGAACTACAAAAGAAATACCCCTTTAAATGGGCCTGGGAGAATATTAGATATCTTGGCATTCAAATAAGTAATAGGATTGATTCACTTTATAGGCTTCATTATTTGAAATTATTTGGGCGGGTTGAGAGCATGTTGCAGGATTGGGGGCAGGGATATTTATCCTGGTTCGGACATATAGCGACAGTTAAAATGTTGCTATTGCCACGTTTTCTGTTCTTGTTTTAGGCATTGCCAATAAAGATGCCGCAACGAAAGTTAAAGCTCTTGCAAAGAATGGTTAATAGCTTCATATGGCAGAACAGATGGCCTAGAGTGGCCATCTCCAAATCAAAAAACCCTCGTCAGGAATCAAACAATCAATCAATACATAAAAACCTGAACACACACAAAATGAAAAAGTTTATTTTCTTTTTGTCGGAGCAGCCGTGACAAAGGTAGACGGAAGAGAAAGCCGTCTTCTCGCTGCAGCTGCTCCTTTTAATACTTTTAAGGTGAGCAAAAACTTAACAATTAACTTTCATTTTCAAAATTCATGAAGTAAAAGGAGTGAATTCCTTTAGCTTTTGTTTTCCAAATTCGTGAAGTAAGAGTGGCCATGGCAGTTATGCAAGGAGCTAAAGGAGAGGGCGGGTTAGGGGTGCCCAATTTTAGAAAATATTATGAAGCAGCACAACTGAAAATGATCTATCAGTGGCAATGTTGTCAACAGAAACAGTGGGTTCAAATGGAAGAAGAATCGGTAAGGGGAGTGGGCCTGGAAAAGCTAGTGTGGAGGGGAAGTAAGGTTTCAGGAGGTAGTATTCTGAACCCTATAGTAGCACACATACTAACAGTTTGGAAATGTAACAGAAAACAATTGGTACAGGACAAAGGTTACATACAGGGAATGACCCTGGAGGCATGTTTCGAGAGGGGCCAGGGGTGAGTATACTGAGAAGATGGGCAAACATGGGGCTTACACACATCTCACAAATAGTAAGTAAGGAGGGAGTTCGAGAGTATGAGGGCATCAAGGACCTCTATGGGTTGAGGGAGGGCGATTATTATGTTTATCTACAGGTTAGTCATTTCCTGAGACAGCAGAAGGTATGGCAGGATTTAGGGGGCCATAAGGGATGGTTGGAGGCACTCTGTTCAGGGAACCTCAGTTATAGGGAGGCTTTGTCCAAAATTTACAGGGGACTGATAGAGAGAGGGGAGAGTAAATTTGGGTATATGATAAAATGGGAAGACCTGGGGGTGCAATGGAACGACGAGGTGTGGGATAATTTAATACAGACAGTGGCACAAATATCCATAGCCACTCAAGTAAAAGAAAATGCATATAAAGTGCTATATAGATGGTATTGGACACCAGTCCGTCAAAGAAGAGCAGGTAGGGGACAAACTGATTTATGTTGGAGGGGATGTAAGGAGAAAGGTGACTGGTTACATATGTGGTGGAGATGTGAACAGATTCAAGAGTATTGGGTGAAAGTATTGGATATGATTGCTGAAATGACAGGACATCGATTGCAACGGAAACCAGAAGTATGTTTATTGCACCATCTCGGGGAGGAGATATCACAACGAGACAGGGGGGTGCTGCATCATTGTGTAGTGGCTGCAAGATGTGAGATAGCACAACACTGGAGAGGATCGGGTATACCACAAAGTGCAGGGTTTGTTAGAAGGGTGGCTGAAGTGAGCATGATGCAGCAATTGACAGGGCTGCGACAAAGGAAGGGAGATCATAGGGTGGAACAATGGAAGGGTGTGTGGAGGTGGTTGGAAACATGGAAGGAGGGGGTGCGGTGTGGAAAGTAAGTGCAGCATACTACATATGTAAGCGTCGAGTGTGCCATATAGGTGAAGTGCTGATTGGTGACAGTGGGTTTGGATGGATTCAAAAGAGGGAATGGATGAGAGATAATTGAATGAATGAATACACACTGAGGGCTGGGGAGGGAGGGGGGAAGGGATGGGGGATAATAGTAGGTTAGCTAATATTTAAGGTTGTAACAGCAAGAAGGAGATCAATTAAGTTGGCTTGAATACAGGAGGTGCAAAATGTCAGTTTAGTGTCATAAGATGTTTGCGCTTGTTATTGAAAATGTTAATAAAAAGTTAAAATGGAAAAAAAAAAAGATAACATCATGGTTGGCTGTCACCCTGAGTAATTTACTTAAAATGACTCATTGTTTTCAGATCAGGTTGATACCAGTCTCAGGTATTATGTATAAGGTTTTAATTTAAATGTGGCAAAGTACTAGCATTTTGGTTAAAAATATAAAAAGGGGAGTATTTGCATTCCAGATATCCACCAACCTTTTCATGAAAAAGTATCAGTTTCATGTCATTTGAATGCCTGTTTCCTGAACTGTAAGATTCAAGGTAATTACTTTGCATTGTTAAGTTCAGTGCTGATGACTGATGAACAGGACAGTAACACGATAGGCATTAACTACACTGATCTTTCCAGTTTTATTTGTTACAATATTGGATTTAGGATAAATTCACCTGTTTTTCTGTATTTGAATTTTACGTGTTGGTGTCCAGAGAAAAAGTGTACTTTGTTTTGAAAGTTTTTTATTTCAGTTTCAGAAGTACAGTTCCTGAGAAAAGAGATATATGTTGTAGCACTGTGAGATACTAATTTTCTTTAGTTTATACACTTGCACTTATGTTACCAAATATACTTGTTGTAGCAGTACATTATGTAGAGGTCCAGTTCACACTCAGCAATTACAAGATGAGTAAACATTACTGTTTCTTTTGAACTTGCATTGCCCTTAAGTTTGCTGGAATTTTGGACAGAGGCTGATCTGAAATTGCTTTGTTCCCAAGCATATAGATCACATTTAATGGAAAGATGGAACCGAGTTCCCAGAAAAAATGAGGATATTTGTAAAGTTATTTACAAATAAAACAATAACATTAATTTGAGTTGATTGGACAAAACAAAATCTTGCTTGTCAGCAATGATCCAGGAGAGGTTTGGGAAAAAGAAAGAGAGAGAGAGAGGCAGAAGGTGAGGCCACAGCCTAGGAAAAGGCAATAAATGTGCTGCTTCAAGTGTGATGATTTGGGCCACCGGAATTCTGATTGCTCTATGACTCCTCGAGGAACCACAAGGCCTGAAGAACATGAACCTTGTATATTTATGCCTCTGCAGAGACATGAATAGGCAAGGGGAGAGTAGGCCAAGAAGAACCCAAGGAAGTATCGCCATGGGGCCCAACCACAAATGCCTTGTACCTTCTTAGGCTTCTCACCTCAAAAGGATCTCTTGACACCATAATTAATGAGTAGCTTACACAAATCCTTGTGGACACTGCAGTTACAAGATCGGTCTTCAAATATTTTGAGTTTCCTACAGCACTCTCACTGGGAACAGTGTATACGATAGACTCTAGTCATACTTGAGAGATATGTGGCCGTCATGTTAGAAGCCATACTTCATCCTATTGGGATTGATGTTATAAAATGTTGCAAAATAATAGTTTTATATTGTATTTAGAAAGAGCACATGTCCACTTAGTACTGGATCAATTAAGTTAGTGGGAAAGGGACACTGTTTACTCATACTGTTATGCTTATTGAAAAGAATCTACATTTATATTTTCTACTTACCATGTGTTTACAACAATACTAAGTTTTTAACAGTTGTTTGATGTTCTTAGCAGCTTTGCCAAATAAGGATACATTAGTACGGTATAAAAAACCATGAAAAGGACCTATTTATGTAGTTGGTGGAATGATGCAAGTGATGAGAAAGTGTTGTGAGGGATGAAGTGGGATATTAAAAGGAAGGACTCTGATGGACTGTAAACTGATGAAGGTAATTTAATGATGTGAAGTGATGTATCTGCCTAATGAATAGGTAAATGAAAAAATGATGAGCACTTTATTCAACTATGCCGTCTCCAGAATCTTCAATTCAGGAAGTCATCTAAGCCCCAACACATACTCAACAATTGGAAATAGACACTTGGAGACAGGCTAGGTGCACCTTGCACCCTGATGAGCTTTGGATAACCCACACTGGCCATGTGGTACTTCCAGATGCTTTTTTTACCTCACTTTTCCTCTGTATGTCCTGGCCAGGCATGCAAAGGCAAAGGGGGATGATTTGATGCACAAATTCTCACAATATTGGTATAATTCTAAACTTGCCAAAATTGCAGGACACGTGTGTGCAACGTGTCTGATCTGTAAAGATCAGTCAAGGGCACAATGGAATATTTCCTACCAGCAAATGAATCTCCAGTGATAGAGAGACAAGGAGTTTATCAAACTGCGAGACAAGGTTGACACCATACGAGATTATAAAGCAATATTTATAGGATATGATCTTAGTAAATATGGACAAAATTAAGTTTGTCTATTTGCAAAATCTAATCTAGAATATTTAATCTTTTCATTTAATATTGGTTGCTGCTCTTCTGAATGAGGCCTGGAGCCATGTCACCAACTGCAATCCAGAGATTCCAGCAGAGGGAATTGGCCAGAATCCAGATGCTACACACCGCAGAAATGTGTGGAGTCCCTACCTGGATCCGTAAGTCACATTGAAAAAGGGTCCAAGATATCCGCCTATGAGAATGAGAGGTTTAACTTTTGGGAGAAACCAAACTTCAGAGAAAGGTGAAGCACACTACGAAGTCCTGAAGAACTGCTGAGAAGCAGGACCAAATTATCTGGAAATAGGAAGAGGACTATAAGACTGATTGGGGGCTTTTGTGAATGATTTTTTGTCTTCTGTATTGTTATCCTTTTATTATTGTTTCCTTGGAAAATAACTGTAATCCTAGTATCTCAGATTTTTTCATGTGCCCAATTGCTCATTTCACCTGTTTCCCAGATCTTAGTTATTGCTGTGGCTTCTCTTTCTCCTGCTCATACTGTTTTTTTAATCCAAGGAGTGGAGGAGTGGCCTAGTGGTTGGGGCAAGGTACTTCAGGCCAGAAGGTCAGGGGTTCAAATCCCACTAGAGGACAGCAACCTTGGGCCGGAAGGACTGGGGTTTCTAGTCCCACAGGTGCTCCTTGTGGTCTTGGGCAAGCCACTTAACCCTCCATAGCCCATGTTCCCTGTAAAATAGTTATCTCCAAGTTATAATGCCCTGTTCAATGTAAACCACACTGATGCAGAATAGCGCGGTATATAAGATAATGTAAATAAATAAATCAATAAATCCATGGGTGGTCAATAGTGCAAATCTTTGAGTAAAATATCCAAGACCAGATTTGTAGCTGGTGGAGGGAGAAGTAGTTGCAATATGATTGAGATTGTTAGTTCCTCACCACTTGCTCCACTACCCTCTACATGTAACTAGTAGATTGAAATCCATGGGCCAGATATACAGTAGAAAAAGTCCTGAATATGCAGGTGAAATGAGTCTCCCTCTGTATGGAGAATTGATAAAGGTAACTGAGATCAACAAGCCATTTGGCTTCAGCAATTGTAATGCCGGTGGGAACGGTACCGATTTACAATGTGACTTATTGTCCCCTCAAGCATTTACCTTAATGTTATGTTTAATCCACTATGTTTTAACCTTATGAAATGGTATTCTCACTTATTGTATTTCCAAATGAACTACAAAGGCAATTCAGCCAGTGCTTACTACAATACCCTTGCTGTTCCAAATAAAATTTTAATTAGTAATACATTCCACCCATGGATCAGCAAGGAATATTGAACTTTTGAGCCATCCTGTGAGGAATCATGCAGAGCCAGAGCCATCCTGTGAGGAATCATGCAGAGCCAGAGCCATCCTGTGAGAAATCATGCTGAGCCAGCTGTTTACTGGCTTACTAGCCAGGAGACAGAAGCTGTGGGGAGTGACTGACCAGAACTGTGTATTAACTCAGAGAACAAACAGAGGCTGGGAGCAAACAAAGGCTGGAGAAGGACTGGTCAAATTATTGTTGAACAAAGGTGTATGGGGTGGAGAATATCTGAAGAGAAAAGCTCATGTGAGGAGTCATGTGGTCCAGCTGCAACACACTTACAGCCTATATAGAGAGAGAAAAAATCAAGAACAGAGGGAGTAGATATCCGCTTGGCCAGGCGCATGCCAACACATGAAGAATCCCAGACTTTTCTCCAGCCTTCGCTGAGGCTCTCCCGGCTGATGTTAAAAATGGGATGCGATGATGGCAGTTTGGTGACACATTCTTCTGTTCTTGTAAGGGACAGGGAGTTTGGAGATGCAATATCTCATAACTATCGGTGATGAATTATTCTCCTGTAATTACTTGCTTTCTAGTTATGTTTTATTGTCATTGTAATATCACTAACTTATTGTTGTATTGTAATGTCACTAACTTATTGTCAAGCTACTTGTCATATTAAATAGCTTATTAAATACCATGCATGAGTGGTTTAATGATCTTGAATTTAATAGAATGCTAGGCAATACAGTGTCACAGCAGTGTGAGGCAGTGATGTCAATGCCTTGAGAAGCAGAGGAGTGCAGTGACTTCAAAGAGCTTGCCTTCCTCTTTGAACCTGAAGGTTAGAGAAAAGGTAAATAAGAACTATAGCTGCAGAAAAACTCTTTGACTAAGATTAGAAAAATTCCCCTTCTACAATACCGCTACAAAAATAAATCACTAGGCAATGTTGTTGTTGCTTCTGGTGGGCAGTTTACCCCCTGCACCTGCTTGCACTGGGTCATAAATAGTATTTGGGTTTTGCCCTAGGATGGGATGTGGATTTCTTGAGATCTATTGTTTTTGGATATATGTAGGCCCCATGATGTTTACGTTTATTAATACTTATTACACGCTCATCATATAATTACTGAGTGAGTTACAAGAAGACATTCATAATAAATGTATCAGAAAAATAATCATATATAACATACAACAGACATTGCTTAGGTCAGTCAATACAAGACAAATTTATCAATCTCACAAAAAAAATGTGCTTTCAATTGCTTCCGAAAAACAAAAAATCATGAATTTGATGCATAGGTACCGAAACAGAATTCCATAAACTAGGACCAGCAATTGGAAAGGTTCACTCTTGCAATCGAGTCTTCCAAACCTGGATCACAGATGAAATTTGTAACAGTGCCTGTTGGCTCAAGTAAAACAATCTCATTGTGCTTACGCTGCTAATAAACTGGTTAATTCAGTTTCAGAATCCATGTATAAAATTTGATTGATTAGACAGATACTTAAAAAAATACGATCTTTAACATGCAGCCAATGAAATTTGGCATAAAACAGAGATATCTGATCAGTTTTCCACAAATTAAAAATTTCTCGCACAGCTGCGTTCTGAATTAGTTGCAACAATTTTAACAGGCATAAATGTAATCCCAAATAGACAATAGTCTAATAGTGGATTATCTGCCCTGCTGTACTAGGGCTATTTAGGTGCTCAGGGGCATGGGGGTTGATGTATGCTCACCTTGTGGGCACAGTAGTCTGGTACTATGCAGTCAGGGCCAAGCAGAACACTCTCCTGTAGTGTAGGGACAGTAACAACACCCCAACAGGTCAGAGTCAGAGATGCAGTCCTCCCTTGGCACAAATAGGAAAGAAGATGGAAAGTTGCTATTAGTCATGCTTCTGATTCTAGTTCAGGGGTACTCCTATTTTTGGGTGAATGCACTGATAGATTGTGGGATCTAGTGTGGCTCATTTTGTTGTAGAGCATCAAGCACTAGTTTTATGCACCGTGCAGCATGTGGGGTGGACTTGGACATGATGAAAGCTTGCATTGTATTCTTATCAGGCTGCTGTGGGCAGCTGTGAGGGAGAGGGAGGCATGTTTTTGGTTTTGTTAATGAAGCCTCAGGTGTCACTGGTATTTTGGCATCTTTGGTAGATCTGGTCATTGTTTCAGTGGGGCTTAGGATACTCCGCTGGCAAAGGTTTTTATGGGTGGAGTGTCCAGATTAATTGCAACCCATGGTGTTGGTGGGCTCAAGCATACAGAAATATTGCATTATGGTTGAGATGCATGGGTCCTGCCTCTCCCCACCCTTCTCAGGCATCTCAGCATCATGGAATGGCTGTGGGCTTGGCTAGTGCAATGCTCTGGATGGTTCCTCCTTCTGCTCCAAGATGGGGTATGTTTCAGCAATCTCTTCCTCTGTTGAGATCACATGCTCATTAACTGACTTGGTGAGCAATATGCTGCTCTAGGCCCAAGTCTGGCACACAGGATGGTAGCCTTGATTTGTTTAATCCTCTTGACTGCCCTGGAAGTTGGCCATAAACAGTGACATCAATGTCACGGAGATGTCTCATATTCCAGTGATATTGAGAAATTGGGTGGGGACTGCTGTCAGGTATGACAGCAGGTGAATTCATAGTTTGTAACTATGCATTCTGGAGACTGAGACCTTCCAGTTTCTTGCGGTGTACAAGGGGACAGAATCTACTACTGCAACTATTAATCATTTGTATAGCGCAACAAGATGTATGCAGCACTGTACAGAGACATATAAGAGAAAGTCCCTTCTCATCATAGCTTACAGTCTAGTCAAGACATACAACACAACTGGGGACTGGGATATGTCTAGGGGACTGATAAGGAAACACATAGTTGGAGAGCAGGAGACTGAGTGGATCAGGATCCCAAAGCAGCCTCAAAGAGGTGACGTTTTAGTCTTGATTTAAATAGTAACCCAACAAATCCCACCAAACATGGGCGATCTCTTTACTTATTTAACTGTTGTTTTTTATTACCACTTTTCACCAGGTCAAAATGGTGTACATTTAACAAGAGTGTATATTAACAATAACTTATGTACATTTAATTAACATAGACAAATATTGGCTACATTTAACAAAAATTGATGTACATTTTACAAGAACCTATATACATTTTATATGGTCATGTATTTTTGGGTTACATTTAACAATAGCTTATGTACAGCAGAGACGGGGGGGGGGGGGGAACAGTGGAGAGGAGGGTTCTGTTCTGTGAATAAATGGGTTTTTAGGTGTTTCCAGAAGGTGATGAGATTGGTACTATTTCTGATTTTCTCAGGTAGTGTGTTCCAGAGGCTTGGCACATAAAGCTCGAACGATCTTGTGCATGCCTGTTGATCAATTCAAAGTATCACAACACAAATCGAACCCTACCAATTTTTTTTACTAATTATATATATATTTAAAAAAAACATTTGTGTATAGAACCAAAACATTCACTATGTGCTAAATACAAAATGCTGCAGTCCCCATAAGGTCCAAATTAATGATAAATCAAAAATAAATGTATAAGGTTCTTTAAAGAACAAACATTTATCTGAAAACTATAATCATTCATCAAGTCCAAATCATGGTCGTTCCACTGTTCCGACACAGCATTGAATTTCAAACACTGGATTTAAACCAAGTTCTGCTTCAGGGAATATCTATTTCATGCTCTATTCAAACAATATAAAGTTCCCACATAATAATTTTCAAAAGTGTCAGGGAGCATTAATGACAAACACCATTCAAAGGAACCAACTGATTCCAACAACCAATGGAAATGGTTGGTCCTACACACAAAAGATTTTTTAAAAATAAGTATAAAATAAGTAAAAAAAACTTGTGGGGTTTGATATGTGTGGTGATACTTGTTGTAAACCGCGCTGGTGTCTTTGGCGTGTGCGGTATATCAAGAAATGAATAAAGATAAAGATAGTTTGAATTCATCACCCCCATTTGATGGGATTTGTTGACTTATCTGGTTTTGAGTGATCCCTGATTATTATGGAGCATTTTTAAACATGGTGGTTAATTCCACTGATACATTTGCCTACACTGAGAAAGAATTGTCCCGTATTGCTAAAAAAAAAATTGTATTGGATGATTTCTCTGATGTAACTCAACCGATTCCTTGGTTTAATTTACTTAATACATATAAGCAACTGCTTAGAGCAGAGTATCATGGGGCTACTTTGGCACAATACATCAGGAGTAAGATCATCCCTAGAGGTCTGCATATTCAAAAAGCTCCAAAGCTGTTTCCACAAGATTAAGAGATTTTGGGCAAATAGAATGATATTCTTAATAATTGTGCCAGAGACTTGATAGCCCTATTGGTGGATTGTATGGCACAAGAGGAAACAACTAGTCAGCAGTCTATTGATGAGGTTCAAACTCAAATTAAAAAGAATTATAAATCTGATAATTATGAAAGGGGGGAGGAGGTATAAGAAAATGCAGACTTAGCTGGTGCAATTTAAGGAACAGATTTGGGCTATTAAGCTCCAGAAGTTGAAACATGATCAAAATGATTATGATTGTGGTTCAATTTATCCTTGGATTAATAAATCTACATCGGAGTTTGCACACAGAGTGACTTTTGAGCATATATCAGGGGAATCTGATGACAGTGATCATGAATATGGATACAGATAAAGAAGATTTCAATCTGATCATGATTTTTTAGATTACGATCTTTCAAATCAAAGGAGGGGTCGGGACCAGGTTGAGGCCAGCATCAGAGGTGCAGAGAGCCGACCGAACCTTGGCGGCTGATCTTAAGCTAGACACCAGCAATTGTGAATTTTTCTGGAATTATATTGATATCGACACATGAATAGATTTTAAACCTGGTCTTGTCCTTTGTTCCTACTGTGCAGTATGATTCTTTTCTAACACGTATCTATTTATATAAGTTTTTTGCTCTACTGTTAATATGGCTCGTGATGATTCTCTAATATGCTTCCCTTCCCACTGGATTCCCCTGGCTCTTTGGATGTCAACTTTTCAGTCTTTGGTATTTTTGGAATTATCAAGAGTGGAGAATACTCCTTTGAGACCATATTATAATATCACCTAGTATGTGGCATTGGAACAATTAAGAGCTAATCATGATTGTTGTTTAATACGTACGTGATTAACCGCCTTTAGCACTATGCATCAAAGTGGTGTAAAAAGAAAATTACAAAATAAAGATACAACTAATCAGTATGGAACCGCAAACAAACACAAAACAAATTTAACACAACTAACAGCTGATAAAGGTGGAGCAGTGGTAATTCAGTCTTTTCAACAATATCATCATGAAGTGTTAAAGCAATTGGCAAATTTGCAATATTATTTGAAATTGGACATGGATCTACTATACCCTCTTTGATGGGGGTGGTAAAGAGGATGCCTTGAAAGTTGGTTGAATTACTTCTAAGGAATGTGAGTTTCTGATCAAGGAACATTCGAAGACTCCAATTTTATACACCTTACCTAAGATTCATAAATCGATTGTGGACCCTTCAGGACATCCTATTGTCTCTTGCTGCGGCTCTTTGATGGAACCATTATCAAAGTTTGCTGACGTAATTTTCTCTCAAGCAGCATGCCGTTAAATCTTTTATTAGAAATATGACTGACTTTTTTAATGTCATTATTACCTCAGATACCTACTGACTCCTGGTTAGTCACATTGGATGTGGTATCTTTGTACATTAACATTGATCCTGTGGAGGCATTATGTGTACTTTGATCAGTGTGATCTTTCCCAGTGGTTATCTCAAAGAATTCCTAAATCCTTGTTGATGATGTTGGCAGATTTGGAGTTGCACAACAATTACATTTGGGATGATGGAATCAACAGAAATTTGGTATCATAATGGGGGCTTCAATTGCCACCTCTATTGCTGCACTTTATATGGCATGGTTGGAGGAACAATTTATTTATACATCTTCACATTTTTCTTTGGTGTTGGCCTGAAAGCAGTTTTTACATCACATCTTCATTTGGCATGGATCTCATGAAGGATTGCTGATATTTGTGGAGGAGCTTAATCAGCATAAACCTATGATTCAATTTAAGGTTACAGCACATCAATCTTTTTTGAATGTAAGATTGATAAAGGATGGATATGGTCTAACAACTACTTTGTTTCGTAAACCAGTGGAGAGAAATCATTTTCTCAGACTTCATAATTTCTATGCCACTAGTCTTAAGATGGGATTCCCTACAAGCCAGTTGCTCCGTTTAAGAATTTATTCAAATGTGTAAGATAATAAATTACAGGCCATCAAGTTAACTACTCAGATTCTCCAGCAGAGTTAGTCATCTAATGTGGTGAAGCTTGCAAATAAACGTGCTGTAATGCCCACCGTGAACGGCTATTGTTTCCTCAAACTCGGAAAATTATAGACCAGATTGTTTGTATTTTACCTTTTTCCACACGGGCTCAACAAGTAGCTAATATGATATGTAAATATTGGCATGTTCTGTAGGTACACCCCTTTTTTCAGCATGCATTATTGGTTTCCTATATAAGGAGATAAAACATTCAGGATTTGGTGGTGAAACCTGCTCGCACACTCTATCTAGAGAAGATATCTGATGTGGGCTATTGACATTGTGAGGGGTGCCAAGTTTGTGCGCAGGCCCTGGTGGTCCTCATCAGACTGATTTGAAGTCTGATAGATGTTATACTGCCTTTCAGACTAATTGCACATCAAAGTTTGTTATCTACTTAATTATAATGTATGCCTCTGTAGATTGATGTACTGTATTTGGGATGCACTAAGCAAATGATTAAGACCCGCTTGGGTGAACACAAAACTCGTTTGACTACTCAAACTACGTCAGTGCCTTTGATTCAACATTGTGTGATTTTTTTTATTAATTTTATATTTATTAGCTTATACATAAACATCAAGAACAATTCTTGAATTCAGACAGAGATACAAAGGTATAATAATCACAAGGTATTTAACAGATAAGAAAATATAAACCTAAGACCTCTGATAGTCCACATAAGAAACATTGTGTGAAATTTTAACATTCATTTCAAGACTTGCATTGGAGGGTTACTGACCCGACATTCCCTCCTCCTTGTGGGGTGGTAATCAAAAGTCTATTCTTAATCTGTGTGAGCAATGTTGGATTTTTAAGTTGCAGATGGTAACTCCAAAAGGACTAAATTCTGAGTGTAAATGGTTTACGCTGATCCGACAACCATTTCCATTGGTTGTTGGGAAAAACTGGTTCCTTTAAATGGCGTATGCTGTTAATGCTCCCTGATAGTTTTAAAGATTCTTTGTGGGAACTTTGGGGTATGTTTACCAAACCGCATTAACGTAGCAGCGGCTATGTTAACACGTGTTAAGGGTACCTAATGCGCATTAACGCCACCATCCATGGTAAATCCCGCAGAGGGCGGAGAGAAGGGGTCAATGGGCAGGGAGAAGCTCCTGCAGCACTAACACGGGGTACTGAAAGGCTGAACATTAACGGGACTGAAAAACTGTCGTTATCTGCAGCTATGCAGGAGGGTGAAACCATTTCAGCGTCAGCAATGTACAACATAGACAGGGAGCCCAAGAAAAGTGATAGTAGTGATCCATGTGCAGCAACAGCATAGTGGCCAAGTATGAAAGATGAAAGGCCACTATGGCGATGGTGCAAATGGGACATAGGGGGCTGCAGGCAGGACATGTAGTGGGGACAGATGGGGCACAGGGTGGACTAGGCCATTGCCTAGGTGGCACATAGGAACATAGAACCTGGAAATCTGCAAGACAACAGCTGACCACGGCCAAACACAATCCACCTACATCTACCTGGGCCACCCTAGCCAACAGTTGCTAGGGCACTGACCTGACATCCCCCAGCCATCCCTCTCCCATGTGGAAGGGATATAATACTGGTAGGCGGTGATGGGGGGGGATGTCCATATTTGCCTCCCCACCCCAGACCCCACCCCCTAGGCAACTGCCTACCTGCACAGTGGATGGCCTGGGACTGCGCACTACCAACACCGACAGCATATGGCCAAGCAGCATGGCAGAGGGGTTTGTGCTGGTGCTGGAGGGGGCAATGGCACCTGCCTGCAGTGCACCCAGACCATGCCCTGTACCAGTACATGGTGTGCAGTGCAACAGAAAAGATCTGGCTGAGGAGAGGTAAAGGTAGCCCCAGGGACTGCTGTGCTTCTGTGGCAACAGTGTGGTGCTGTGCATACAGCCCGTGTGTCCCGGAGCAGAGGGTCACAGGTTCAGGTCCCAGCTGTGGATCCTGCAGAGCATGTCCTTTTATTTTACCCTACAATGCAGATACAACATCAACATGTGCAATCACCAAAGCAGCGGCCAAAAGGGGTGCAAACACCCACTCACACAGGCTCCACTATCCACAACTCCATACAGAGTCAGGCTGTTGGCCCCAGCACGGAGCCGCAGTCACCACCGGAGCACTACTACTACCTCCTGCACAGTCTGGCAATGTTGGCACTGTGATTAGGACCAGTGTGGTAGGCAGGGTTGCCAACCACCCCTATCTGTGCACAATGCTGCAATAGGTGTGTGTGTGTGTCTATCCACTGTTTCGTGGCTGCCTACACCTCACTGGGCCAACAATGTCCCACTATTACCAGCGTTAGCCTGCAAATGTGCATAATGAGGAGCAAGGTATTGTGGGTGCAGACTGGGCAGGATGCATCTGCAGAGGGTGTAGGGCAATGGCTGGGGCCTTGTAGTGCCCAACCACCACCTGCATGGACAAGGTGGCTACAGCACGTCTTGTTGTTAGGGCACTCTCACACTGACCAAACAGTGACCATGGCACAGCTATGTTCCCACATAGTATCTGTCTCAGGTGATATGTGTGCCCCCCTGTTCTGGCTGGGGTACAGCTGTAACCCTAGAACTGGTGGGAGCACAGGGGATGGGCAATGGACAGGTAGTCTACTGTAGTGCGCAGGGTTACAATGTATGCGTGTTGCATCCGACGCACGTTACGGTGAACGTGCGTGATGTCTGTTTGGGACGTGCGTTGTTACCCGCCATAATTTACCCACATATATGTCTAGGCGCCTTAACATATCTCATAAGGCACATAGAAAGCTCTGTAACGTCACGCACATTATTGTGTGTGCTGCGCGTAGGATGCACTACTGCGTGATAATCTAGCAGACATGATGGCCACTTGGTGGAACATATTTGCATTGTGGTTGTTTGTGATAGTGGTTGCAGACGTGCGTGGAGCCAACATAGGTTGTGGGTTTGTGTCCCACAGGTTCCTTTTCCTTTCGTTTGTTCTGCTCTCCTTACCATACCATGGCTCTGGCTTTGTCCCTTCCCTCTCTTCACTGTACACTGCAGTGTCCCTTCCATGCAGCCTATCTGTCACATATGCTCCCTTTCTTTGTCTGGGGGGGCAGGTGACTCAGTGGTCTGGTATTGGTGTCGGTGAGCTGTGTTTGGACTCTTCAGTGTACCGGTTCGATGCCTTCTTACTCCTTTTTGGATCCCCTGCCCATTTTGCCCTTATACACACCATCCACACAGCTGGCCCTTCAGACCAACCCGACGCCCTTTCCGTCACCGTTGTTTACACCTCTGCATGCTGGGTTCACTGCACACCATTTCATGGTGTGTGTGCATGTGTTAACTGTGGCTCATGTCCCCATTACAGACTATATCAGATGCCTGTGGTCTATGGCCTTACACCTATGGCTCCGTTTCTCATGTGGCACCATGTCTGCACATCCCTCAGCACGTCTTCTACTTTCAGCGCGCCATGGATTGCAACCCCTTTGGACGCACTGCTGCTTGCCATCAGCTGTGGTGTTCATGCATGGTGGGTCCATGGCACACTGTAACACACATTACCTGACACAGCTTGCTTTACCGATGCACTGCCCATTCCTTTATATGGGCATCTGTAACATTACCAGGGAACTTAACACAGGTAACATACCCCTTTCTATTGTTTGAAGAGAGCATGAAATGGATATTCCCTGAAGCAGAACTTGGTTATCATTTAGAGTTCGAAATTCAGTGCTGTGTCAGAACAGTGAATGGCCATGATCTGGACAATGATTGACAAAAGTTTTCAGATAAGTGTCTGTTCTTTAAAGAACTTTATACAATTTTAATTTATCATTAATTTGGACCTTATGGGGACTGTGGCTTTTTTGTATTTAGCACACAGTAAATGTTTTGGTCCTACACACAAACATTTTAAAAAATAAGTATAAAACTAGTAAAAATAAAATGGTGGGGTTCAATTTGTGTTGTGATACTTTGATTTGAAAAGGACCAGAGATGGAGCCTGACATACCGACTCAGTCCAAGGAAGGCTTTGTTGGCAATCCAAAGGAGGAGACCTAGGTTCTGACTAGTCACCACCCATGGCAAATTGCTAGCACTTGGAAATGGAATCACAAATAGAGGCAATGTTTTCTCACTGTCATGCAGTTCTTTGTGGGCTGCCTTAGCTATGCTGGCAGAACAATTCCTGTGGAGCGAGTGTCCCTCCATGGGCTGCTGTTGGCAGCATGGGCAGGAGCATATGAAGGCTACATCATCATATCTATGTGGCCCCAACTGACAGGTCCTCAGCACTAGCATATATTTTTGCATGGCTGCGATGTTTTTTCAATCTGATGGGCCTTGATGATGTTTAGCCGGGACTCAAAATGTGGCAGGTCATAAATGTCTACTTTCAGCAAGTGTGGTGTGCAGCACTCTGGGATTTATGGTGGGGGGGGGGGGGAGACTGTATTTTGCATGCAGTTTCCTGTTTTAATGGTTTTGCGTATTTGAAGAGACGACATTTAGCAGATTCTGATGCAACAACAAATGAATAGTGGTGGTAATTAACAGGCAGTACGTACAATGCTCCATAGTGGCCGAGTTTCCAAGGAAATTTGTCCAGTGATGGCAGTAGATAAATATCATAGCCAGGGTCACAAACATAACTGAGTCACATAAGAGTATAGCAGACACCCTGTTCCATTTCAATTTTTATTTATAATGTTTAACAAAAATCACATTACAGCAGTCTTGTTTACAAAGGAGCAGATGTCACTATAACTTAGATGTAGAATAATACAACTCATTAGCATCTGATATAAATACTGACACAAGGGGCTATCTTGGCTCCCTTCCCACCTCAATATACTCTAGTTAGTCCAACCCACATCCCACATTGTAACATATTTATCAACATCAGTATCAGTATCTCTCTCCTGCTCCCCTTAATATAAAGTTCGCTATGCAAGTTTCTTCATCTACTGCCAGCCAATGACATCATATTGATTATAATCTATTTTTTAAACAGACAAGTCACCTCAATGTAAAACAATAAACCCCCCAAAGTAAGATGAGAAAAATGAACAAATAGCCAAAGTAATCCCCAATCAAACTATACCAGCAAGCCTGCTCCTACCTACCCTCCACCTCACCTTCCCCTCCCCTCCCCTCTGCTGACCAAGACCATAACATAGTTGTGAAATATCTCCATGTACAGTACAATTCCTACAAGTTCTTAAACCATTTTGTTACTTAGGCACTGTTGTTACTGAACAGAAGGGCAAACAAATCTGCTGAAAAGACAAGACTTTTAAATTTAATTTGTATTAAACACAAAGAAACCACCAAAACCAATCCAATTTACATAATTGCAATCAATTAACAGTCCCTCCCACCCCTCTCCCCAGGACCATAACTCTTCGCTGCCGCTTTCAGATCTTGACTCACTTGGTCTCCTTTGTATTTCCTTACCATTCCCCCTAGATGTCTCCCATGTCTACAGCTACTGTGTCTTGACCAGATTGTAAGCTCTGATAATTATAAGCAGGGACCATCTTTTATTTAATTTAAATTAATTTATTTGGTTCTTCTATACCGCCCCTTCCAGAGATCAGGGGCAGTTTACATTTAACACAACATATTACAAAGAACAGAGGTTGAACTATTTACATAGATCCAAAGGTACATTTAACATGAAGTGAATGCTTTATATACATAGTTGTCTGAACTGACAACTAGTAACTATTTACAGTTTTTTGTTTGTGTGTATTTCTGTGAATTTAGATTTGAATAGGGATTATTACTGTAGGTCTTTGGTCACACAGATTGAAGACCTACAGTTATTCAGAAAAGAAATCAAAACATACATCTTTACTGAACACTACGGTAACATCAATGATAACCCAACCTCACAAACACCTACCTACCTCACCTCACCTCACCTTATGATCACCACCCAGCCCCCTGTATCCCCCCCCTAGATGTCTCCCATGTCTACAGCTACTGTGTTGTCTATCTTGACTAGATTGTAAGCTCTGATAAGCAGGGACCATCTTTTACATGTGTCTGTGCAGTGCCACATGTCTTGTAGCACTATACAAATGCTCAGTAGTAGTAATATAGATCAATTCTCTTGTAATCATTTCCATTCCAAATACTTCCCCATACCTTTGTGCAGTCTATAGTATTTCAGTGCTGTTAATTTACAGATTAAATACATATGTCCCACATGCCCTTCCACTCCAAGGATTCCATTTCCTTCCATCTCTATGCTATCCCTAAAGGGCAGCTGTACAAACCACCCTAAGAAAGGGCACTACTATCCCCAGGGAGATGAGAAGGAGCTGTATGTATCAAGGCAATCTCCGGCATACTGGGTAAGTGCTTCCCCAGTTTCTTCCCCGTCCATTCAAAAACCCTCCTCCAGAATGACCTAATTTTAAAACAGCCCCACCAAACATGATAAAAAGTCCCCGGTTCCCCATACTGTCTCCAACACAAATTGGACCCTCTCCCAAACAAACGCACCAGTTTGTGGGGGTAAGGTACCACCGGTAAAGCATTTTATAATTATGCTCCAGTAAATTTGATGCCATAACCCCCTTATATAAGCCTGCATAGATATGCTCCCAATAGTCCCCATCCCAAACCCTCCTCCATAGTAACTGGTATTTACTTTTCCCTTCACCACCATCCATTATGAGGTACAATTTCAAGACCACCCCTTTAAGATCTCCCCGTTTAAACAAGATCGCCATCTCTGTAGGTGAAAGTTGCAAAAATTTATCCACTCTGCTCTTAATATAATGCACTACCTGGAGAAAGGGAAAATAGCCCCCGGTAAATCATATTCCTCTCTCAGTGCCTTGAATTTTATTATAATCTCCCCCTCCCAAAATTGCCGTACCCACTTTAATCCCAAAACTTACCATCTTTTAACCCCCCCCCCCATGCATCAGCGACAAACTCTGCATTCCCTCTCAGAGGGGTAAACCAGGAATAACCATGTTATCCCAAACACAACATCTTCCACTTTTGCTAGATCTTCATAGTCATGCCTACAAATTTATTTCGCTCCTGAACCTCTGCCCCAGAATCCCTCACCCACTCCTCTTCCTCCAAGATCATCCACTCCCGCCCCCCTATAAGCCACCATTCCAAGACTGCACAAAGCCACAAAGCCTCACAGCCTCATAGTACATAGAAAACTGTGGGACCGCCACACCTCACTTCTTTCCTACACCATAGCACCCTCTCCTCACCACACTTGGCCTCTTATTTGCCCAGATAAATTTCATCACCTGTCTTTGCACTCTTTCCAAAATCCCAGTGGTATCAAAATGGGTAAGGTCATAAAAAGATACAACAGATGAGGAAGCACCACCATCTTCACTATTGCCATCCATCCTATTCAAGAAATATATATCAAACTTACTCCATGTATCTAGATCAGCTCTAATTTTTCTCCAAAGAGGCAGGTAGTTAGCCCTAAAAAGATACTCCAAACAGGGTGTGATCTGTACACCCAGATACCTATCCCCACCTTTGCCCACCGAAAAGGCAGCATCTCCCTCAGTCTTACATATTCTTCCTCGGGAAGAGAAATGTTCAAAATCTTAAACCCTGCAGCGTTCATACAGAACCCTGCCTCATGCCCATATTCTTCCAATTCCTGAACCAACACTGGTAGAGCTGTCTTGGGGGGTTGCCACTGTGAATAATAGATCATCTGCAAACAAAGATAACTTATACTAGGCTGTCTATACTCGGGGTCCCTCTATCCCCTTACATTTCCACACCAACTGCACTAGTGGCTCCATGGCTAGCACAAATAACATGGGTGATAGGGGTACAAGGCAGGGGTGCCACCTATCCAGTTCAAAAGCACGCAAATATTTCCCATTAATCTTCATCTGAGCCATAGGCTACTTATACAAGATCTTCACCCACTGCAAAAAGTTGCCCACTAACTCCATTTTCTCCCTAGTACAAAACAGGAAGGACCAATATACCCTGTAAGAAAGTCCTTTTTGGCATTGACTGCCAACAGCACCATCACCTCCCTCCCTTTCCGCACCTGCCAAATAAGATTTAACATCTTCCGAATATTATCAGAGGCATGGCAACCTGGGACAAACCCCGATCGATTGACATGCACCAGCTTGGACAATACTCTCTGTAAGCAATTCACCAGTACTCCAACAGCAAAATTGGACAGTAGGATTCACAGACCCCTGGGTCTTTCCTCTCTTTATGCAATATTGTGATCCCTACTTCTCTTATAGTTCCTGGCATCACTTCTTCCCTACTAAAAGAGTTATATATTCTCATGAGGAGTTCCATCAGGGTCTTCCCAAACATTGTAAAATTTATTTGTGAATCTGTCCAAGCCTGGTGTTTTATGCATCGGTAGCTCCTTAACACTGAGAACCTCATGTGGGCTAATAGGGAGAGATAAGTTGTTACCCACTTTCTCCTCCAAACTGGGCAACCTCATCTTATCTAAGTATTGTTTAATCTTTACTAAAGGTGCCTCCACCTCTTGTGTGTATAAATCCTGGATGAACTCTACAAATCTCACTGATCTCCTGTGCACACCTCACTTCCTCCCCCACCTTATTGCAAATCTTAGTAATATGATTTTATAATTGCTTCCTCCTCAATCTATAAGCCAGCAATTGGCTCGCCTTATTTCAAAATACATTTGCTTCAGTTGCTCCAGTCTATGTTTGATCTCCCACAGTTGTAACTCAGATAGCTCACCTCTCGCCTCCTCTAACCGCTTCACTCCCTCCTAGTCCAATCTCCCTTGTTTCTCCCACATCACTTCTTTCAGGCTCCCAAACCAGGTTAGGCTCACACTGGCCATCATCATTTCTCTCTAAATACTCCCCAATGTCCTTCTGAAGGCTGACCATCACCCCCTGGTCATCTAACAGGGATTCATTTAACCTCCGCCAATGACCTGTTTAACCCAAGTGATTTATCCAGGGTGGGGTCCCAAACTAAACTGAAATCCCCTCCAAAGATAATGAATCCTTCAGCAAATTCTACCATTGGTGTTAGCAGTTCTTGGTAGAAGGAGGCCTGATTTGTATAGGGTGCATATATATTAAAAAGAGTGTTCATGTGTGCCCCTCCAAGTAATTTTCTGTCCCAGATACCTACCCCCTGTCCCTTTTAATTTCTAAAACCTTGTGTTGTAAATGGGTAGATAATATCTCCACCCCTCCCTTTTTCCTCTCCAGCCTGTTTGAAGCAAAATATTTAAGGAAATTTAGGATCTTGTAAAAAGTCAGTCACTTTTAAGCCACAACAGCTCTTTAAATCGGTAGTTGACGTTTAGTGGGAGTATTTAAACCTTGGGAAAAGCCACTTGTAGCGAATCCACTCCTCCCTCAATCACTTTGTGACTGCCTGATACACCTTTCTCTTTTGAATGGTGATAAGTGATAGATCGCCATATACCTCTACATCCTGGCCTTCCCATTTTATCTGACCCAGCTTTCTGGCAGCAGTCAGAATAGCCTTCTTACAGATGTATTCATGCATGTTAAATGTCTCATGGTTTGCCATCCCTTCTGGGCCACAAAGCTCGGCATGCCCACTCAGCAAAAAAAATAAAATAAAAAAAAAAGAGAGCTCTCTCATCTAGTTCAACTGCCCTTGCAACTGCTCTTCAGGATTGTTCAGTAAGGATATGGTAATCCACAGTCTCTTCCATTTCAGGGAGACCCCTCAATCTTAAATTTACCCTCCGAGAGCTATACTCTAGGTCTTCCAACTTCACCATTAGCTCCTCGTAACCAGCCTTCAATGCTGTGTTTTACTACTGTAAAGACTGCCACATCCCCTTGTTCTGCTCCAGCCTGCCCTCTGATTCTTCCAGTCTCTATCCAATTTCAGAAAGCTCTCCCTTAATTTCTGTGACGCAAGTTTCTACCTCCATCTTGAAGCCATGAAAATCCTGGTGCAAGGTAGAAAATCACTCTCTCATTTCTTCCCTGAGCATTTAAGGTCACCTTCTGCAGTTTTTCAGCTTTCCCACTTTTGCTCTGGGGGACTCACTGTCATCTTCATTTTCCCTGCAGTCCCTCCTGGTGTTGCTTTGAAGGCAAAGGATTTTTAATCCATTGCCACTTTCTTTCCAGCCATCATCCTGCATTGTTGTATGTTCTAGCTCTCTACTTTCTGGTCTCTTAGATGGTCAGGGATCCACACTTTAGGTGGGGATATTAGTCTTGGGCTGCGGAGCTACCAATTTAAGCAACCATCATGGTCCATGACATCACTTCCTCTAAGATGAGACTCTTTGCTGCTTATAAGCTGTAATTTCACTCATTCTGTGTACAAAAACTACCCGCTGAAGAACTTGCCTCTTACCTGACAGCTTAGGACTCTTCCAGCTAACCGCCAGTTCCATTCTAGCATCCAGAAAGACTATCAACACCAAAGCCCCCATTTTCTTTTCCATTCCTTCCGGAGGCAGATTAAGCATAAATAAAACAGCATCCTGCTTCATGTCCTAGTCAGTGATCTCTTTAACAAGCTCTCCCAGTCCCCTCCAATTACTGCAGCCTTAGGGCAAACCCACCATATATGGAGAAAGTCCCCTTTCATCTTAGACCTGCCAGCATTGTGTTTGCTGCCCCTTTATCATATGGGCCAGCTGCACTGATGCAAGATAGGATCTATATAGCACCTTGAACCAATTTTCAACTGAGAGAAATATCTTAGAACTCGCCTAGAAGATTTGAAGCCAATCAGCCTCTCCCCAATTTAACTTAAAATTGGCCTCCTATACCTCAAGGAAGGGTAAGCACATACTAGCAGAGGGCAACAGAAATTTATATAACTCGGACAGCAGGCCCCTTCTGTCTTTAAACTTAGCATGTAAGCATTCAAAAAGTGTACGCTCAACCTGTAGCTCTCCCAGGACATGCAGATCTCTAAATTTAGTGCATTTAGTAAAAATAATCCACCCTCCCCAGGTAATGCCTTTCTATTAGTTCCTCAAATGAGTACAGCTGTCCTTTCTCCATTATTAGATACTTTAGACACATCAAACCTTTTTGTTGCCATTCTCCATATGCTCTACATTCTGATCCCAACAGGAATTTCTCATTGTGGAGAATGGGAACAAAATGCACAACCTGCTTATTCCCACATCGTTATCTCTTAACCTTCTACCATACTATCAATGTATGGTGCACATATGGGTTCCCCTTTACCCCATCCAACCTCCCACCATCCCACATTTTCCCCCACAACCTAACCAAGCCTATTTCCATACTTTCTTCTTGGACCCATTGCTTATTCTCCCAAGTCCCTCCAATCAAAGAGGGCCCTCAATTGTACAGCCTTATTATATGCAGTCACACCAGGTACCCCAGACCCCCCCCCCCCCTGCTCTTAAGGCAACCTAAGCACACTACCAGCCACCCCCATGGCTGCTTTCGCAAGATAAAGTCAAAGATGACTTTCTGTAATTTGTTAAGTACCTTACTGGTACCTCTAGGGGCAAGGACATAAAAGAGTAGCCTGGGCATAATGTTCATTTTTATAATAGTGACCCTCCCCACCTATGACACCACTAATCTCAACCACTGATATAGATCCTTATGGATCTCTCTTATCAAAGACTCATAAGTCAAACCATGTAGCCTCTTTCAGTCTGACAAGATCTATACCCACAAGTATCTCAATGCCTCAGTGACCTATCTAAATGGAAGTGCAGCTCTTACCACTGATTCCACCTGCTCTCTCATTATTAAATGTAAAGCCTCAGATTTCCAAAGGTTCATTTTGTACCCCAAAATCTGACTGAAGGCCTGAATGTTCTGGAGCAAAGGTTGACTAATAGTAAAAATAACATTGTCAGCAAACAAACACTACTATTTATCATTTGTATAGTGCTACAAGGTGTATACAGCGCAATACAGAGACATGTAAGACAGTCCCTGCTCATAAGAGCCTACAGCCTAATCAACACAGACAACAACTGGGAGCTAGGGATATATCTAGGGGAATGACAAGGAAACACATAGGAGGTGAACAGGAGACTAAAGAGATCAGGATCCAAAAGCAGTCTCTTAGAGGTGAGTTTTAAATATTATGGTCAACCTCATCCAATCACTCCTTGAACATCCCCACAGTGTAATATCATCACCATAAGAGGTTCAATCACATGCAAAAAGCAAAAGCAACAATGGATGCCCTTGCCTAGAGCCCTGTTGTAAATCCAAGGCCTCTGCTTAGTGACCATTGACAGACATTCATTTATTTTATATACCACTTTATCCAATTAATCAAGGCGGTTTGCAGGGAACAAGTGTTAATACTGCTCTAGGCAGTTTACAATGAACAGTTTACATAGAACCAGGAACATTTTACTTATAACTACATGGAAGATACATTTTAACAAGAATTGTCTAGTGGAACTATATACAGGAGCTATATACAAGAAACATTTTGACAGAATACATAAGCCACCTTGCCAGCATATCTTTATGTTTACATCATGTATATACTGGGATGTATTGATGGGTAAGAGTTACGTACATAGGTTTTCAAACAATGAGATGGATGCTGTGTTAGAGATTGGTGGAGTTGCTACTTGAGTAACGTTGGGGTAAGGAGGTCATTCGTTCAGGTGGTAGTTTGTTCTTGAGTATTTCAGTGCTCTATGCTGGGTTGCTCTTGTTGGAAATAATCAGTAAATAGGAAAAAGTCTTGAGGTTCTTTCTGAAAAATGTTAAGTCTTTTATTCCTCTGAGATTGTTGGGTAAAGTGTTTGATAAGGTTGGGGAGAAGAGCGAGAATGCCCTGTTGGTTGTTGCTTGGTTTGCGGTTTTTGTACCTCTTCAGTGTAATTAATAGGTTCTTTGAGTTCTCTCTTCTTCCTGTGCCTTTTTGCATCTTTATGAGTGTGTTCAGGTATATTGGTGTTATATTGTTTACAGTTTTAAATGTGGTCATGATGGCCTTGAATTTGAACCTTTGTATTACAGGGAGTCAATGAGGTTATATAGTATGGGGTTGTGTGTTCTGATCTGGCAGCTTCCATTATTGTGCGTGCTACCGTATTCTGTGCCATTTGTAAGGGTTTCAATGTTTGTTTGGGGAGGTCCTGGAGGATGATGTTACTATAGTCAAAGTGGGGGGCATTTTAGTGCTTGTGCTATGGTGTGGAAGTCGTCTGGTGAAAGTAGGGGGTCTTAGGTATTGTATCATTCTGGTTTTGCTGCAGATTGATTGTGTTGTTCTGCTAATATGTTTGATCATGTTGAGGTTTTGGTCTAAGATAATCCCCAGGTATTTTATTTCCTTTTTTTTTTTACTTCTAGCAAGGCATTGTTCACTTGTAGTTGCTGAGGTGTGTCTAATGTTTTGTTCCTGGTGATGATTAGTACTTCAGTCTTTTTTTAGATTTATTGATAGGTTAACTGAGTTGAGCCAGAGTGAGACATCATTGAAGCAATTGATCATTTTCTCATAGTTTAGGTTCGTTGTTTCAACAGTAGTGAATAACATGATGTCATCAGCATTTATCCTGTAATCCACGTTGTGTGCTTTGATAATGCTGCAGATAGGCTGAAGATAGATGTTGAAAAGTAGGGCGGATAATGCTGATACCTTGCATCTGGTTGAATTGATTGGAGAGGGTGTTGTCGAAGCTCACCTGTTGAGTACAGTTGGATAGGTGGGTCTCAAACCATTGAATTATACTGCCTCCTATTCTAAGGTGTTTTAGGCGATTGATTAGAAGTTTGTGGCTTATGGTGTCAAATGCTGATGTTATGTCTAGAATACAAGGATATAGGCCTGTTTTGTGTTTTCTATTCCTTGTATAATTGTGTCGAATAGGGATGTTAGGAGGGTTTCAACTCCATGATACGCTCTGAATCCATATTGGTGTGGATCCAGTTGGGCAGTTGTGTCAATGAAGTCTTGGAGTTGCCTCAGTACTGATTTTTCTGTAACTTTGGATAAGAATGGGAGACATGCTATCGATCTGTAGGAACTATGGCAGGACTTATCTAGGGAGTTGTGTTTTAAGATGGTACAGATAAAGGATTTTAAAAAAATCATTTGGCATTTGCCCTTGGGATAGGGAAAGGTTGGACTTTTTTTTTTTTTTTTTTTTTGAACGTAGGGAGTTAACTCTGCTCTGATTGTTCTAATCCCGCTTACTGGACAGGGATCAAGTAGAGAGGTGGTTGTATTTATGGATTTGATGCATTGATCAATCTGATCTTTGCTGCTTGGAGATAATGTGTCCCATATTGAATTGTTGATTGGTTTGCCTTGTGGAGTTTCAAATGTGGTGGTGGTGATTTTGAGTTTAGATTTTTCCATGTAGTGGTTGGCTAGTTGTTGGGCACTTATATCACTTTTTGTGGTTCAACTGAGGTTGGTTCTATAACTAGGTTTTGTACAATGAGTAATAGCTCCCTAGGACAGTTTATTGATTTTGTTAGTATTTTGGAGAAAATGGAAATTACACTTACCTGGTAATTGATGTTCCTTGAGGGAGTACAGTTCAGTCTTCCACCACTGGGTAGTGCACCACCTCCTGCAACATGGAGACTGGACAAGTCAAACTTGTGACATCACCGGGTATATCCTGCTGGTCTTCTCCCATGATCCCCCAGTGACCTACTGTCAAAGCAGACTCAAAGGAGCAAACAACCAGTTAAAGTACTAAATACAAAGCTATGCTCAAACTTCAACTTTAAAATCACAGGGCCCCAAAAAGAAAGGCCGAAAACACCCTCCTCCGTGCCCCTGTCCCCCTGCGCACCAAACAGCAGAAGACAGAGAGCTAGAAGGAAGGAGAACTAAGGAAGAGTATAGGCAGAAAAGGTTGCTCTCGCGATTACCTGCCAATCAGAGCCCGTTGCCGACTCTAGGATCCGAAAGCATACTCGGATGTTTCAGACGCGAGGCGTCAGTTCCATCCCCGGGCGGGAATGAGGACTGAACTGTACTCCCTCAAGGAACATCAATTACCAGGTAAGTGTAATTTCCATTTCCTTATCGGTCCTACAGTTCAGTCCTCCACCACTGGGATGTACCAGAGCAGTAATCATTGGGAGGGACCTATCCAGTCGGCTCTGCCCCTAAACGAACAGAGCAGGCACCGACCCCAGCCCGCTCCTCACGTCAACAGGCGGTAAGCCAACCAGGAAGACACGACCGAGAGCCCACTTGGATCCTCCTCACTGGTGAAAACAGCACAGAACTCTGCCTCAAGCAGCGCTAGTGCTTCAGAAAGACAAACTCGCCATCGCAAACACACTGAACGCCATAGAAACAGACCTACTGAGAAGGCTACCGGAGCTCCGCCTGAAAAATCCGCTTGAGCTCCCCCTTGGCTCTCGCCCCCACCAGGGTGTCAAGTGTTAGCAACCGCTGCTCTCCCGCAGAACCCGCCTCAACGGAGGGACAGGCAGCAAAGAGACCTCCCAGAAAGCGACGGAACCTCACCTAAGGTCCAAGGAACGCAGGTTACAAGCAAAGTGTTCTTGCGTAAGTCCCAAACCGACAACTAAACAGGCACAGCCGGATTCCACGAGGGAGAACGGAACAGAGGTCCATCCAGACAGAGGTGGGAAGCAAAATGAGGGAAATGGAAAAACCACCAGCGTCAAACACCCTATTTGTCACACCTCTTAAGGTCTTTATTCTTAGCAACACAAAGTAGCTCTACAGCTATGTCCTGGACCAGTTGGAGTCTTTTTAATTGAGAATGTGGAATGCAGCTAAGCAATGAGTTGCAATAAACCAAGCGTGATCCACCAAGGGCATATAAGAGGGTGTCAAGTGCCCCAGAGTCCAGTGTTGTTTCAGAAGATGTGGAGTCTTACATGGTGTGACAAAAAAGAAAGAAGACTCTGGTAGCCACGCCCACGACGCAATGCCAGTAGGCCAACCGCTTACATCACCTGGATATGCCCTCCAGAATTGGAGGAACCATGCAGAAGTAGCAATCGCCGACGTGATCCATGGGCCCTCTCCAGATCATTGGAACCGCAAAAGACTTTGATGGTCTTTTCCCATCCATCCACAGCCTGAGATCTGCTACACATGTATTGCAGCATATGTGTGGCGCCTAGCTTTTATCCTGATCTTTTATTCTGCAGCCAAAATATAAATTGTAGGCTTTCTGAACCGCCACAGTCGTATGCCATTTTTGTGATGTAAAAGTCACATCACCATAACTAGAGCAGAAATTATCTGCATGATTAACACCAGGACGAGGAATCGCCAAATATGCTGTGAGTGACCTATCGGTATAAAATAAATATGTCTTTTTTTTTTTTTTTTTTTTACTGTCAAGCGAGGCAAATTGAAGTAGTGACTGCATCAACTGGTTTTGGACAGTTATTTCGATTGGTTGCAAGTAAAGATTATGCAAGCTCACGCAAATGTTGCAGAATACACTGGTAATGGTCCCCACTGACTAATGAAGAGCACATATCTTAGCAACCAGACCCAGTCGGCCATTTTCACTATGACCTCTGAAAGGCATAGAATGGACCGGGCCACGGCCCCGTACCAATGCGTCGATGCTATCCAGTAGCCTCATATGTCCTCTGCTAAACATCGACCCGTCGCCGCAGACTGACAGGTTGCCATGAGGTCCAATATGGGCTGACCGCATCTGAGCACACGCAGCACGCACACCGCCTGATGCACGCTGTCCCTTCGCTCAGGCCACCCTGACCACCCGACCGACTCCACCCTGCCGATCGAAATAGGCCACCATCCCGGAGATCTCAGACAGCACCTACAGCGCTCGATCCGCTACCGTGTCCGTGAACGCCTGCCACGGCTGACGTACCGCGTACCGTTCCAGTCAGACGATGGAACACTGGGCATGCTGCGTACATTAAAACGCCTTGCACATAAAGGATCCCCAAAATGTAGCTGAGTCTAACCACGCTCCGGCCAAGCTCCCGGAAGAAAGGGACAGAACCTTATAAAAAAGAAGTGGGGACAATTAGGAAGACTTTCCTGTTTGATTATTCTCTTTTTTTTTTTTTTTTTTCCTTTTGACAACTCCATAAGAGCCATAAGGCACAGAACCGAACAGGGCATTGTCCAGAGAACGCAAGGCCCCTCCTCCAGGCTGACTCCACAGCCTAAACCGGCAGACACCTTGGCTGATGCCGAGCAGCGCGGAAGCCAACTTGTAAGTCCAGCATATGAAGTATGCCTACTAGTACAGCATTCCACAATGGAGGGACATGTAACCGGATGGCTTTGAATATGAACCTACAGATATCCCACGCTTGCTCCAAGACAAGCACTGTGCAGCCTACTGGTCTTTTCGGAGCACCGCCACGACCCGAAGACCTAAACCGGCCAGCAAAAGACGACGTACGCTGGGCCTGAAGGAACCTGGTTGAACGGATCCCAGCACTCCCTGTATCGTTAGGATCGGAGCCTCCCCCCAAGGACTCAGCCCTGGCTGGAACCGGCTGAGCATAACTCCAGGCCCTGCGGCGAGCCCCCACGAAGAAGTGGGATGCAACGATGCCTTGAGGAAAGGGAAGGCCCAATGGGTGAAGCAAGTTGCTAGCCGACCAAGGGAGTAAACTCCACACGCGCACCTCAACGGAAGGTCGGAAGAACCGAGGATTCTGGTCCCACAGGTGCGCCTGCTAGCCTTTAACAACATACACCTCCGCAGGTACAAAAAACTTAAATTGTGAGCACCTTCAGGGGTAAGGGGAATAGACGACAGCCTCCGACTGTTGACCACCTTGTCTTGCACAACAGACAGCAGCACCCCACCAAACAAATGACTGGGAATATATGACCTCAGAACCCCAAGATAGAGGTAAAACAGTAGAATGTGCAGTGGACGTGAATTTCCAGATCTGTCAGCCCCCCTGCCCACATTGAGAAGAGGCAGAGAAGAACTGGACCTGCAGATCTGGAGGGGTGCCTCCTGGACAGCCGGGCCACCGAAGGGAAAGCTGATGACTGAGGCCCAAACTCCTCAGGATGGCCCCGTCTTGCATTGGCAACCCCGCTCACGATATCCCAAGCGATCTATGTCATTGCTGCAACAATCACCTGCACATGAGATCACAGATGGAACACGGACATGCAGACGCACTCAAGGAGAGTGCACCTAAGAAGCATGAGCCTATCCAACATCCAGCACCACATGTCCAGGTGTCCCACTCCTGTCACCCAAAACACAGGACGCTTGAACCTAGGTGACCGTCATAGCAAAGACAGGGAGGCCTGACTGCCGCTATCAACCCTTCCAGGACCCTGGAACACTAAGCCCCGGACTGTGCCATCCAGCAACACTTCTCACGATCCCCAGCAGGGGCCTTTCCCCAGATGGCCCAGATGGGCAGTGTTCCCACCAAATGGGCAAGCTGCGCTCTGATAACATAGTGCAGAAAACCAAATCAAAGTGTCCTAACCTAGCTAATTTTTGTCTAATAGTGATCATTCATAATATCAGCCAGGCTCAATCATAACATTAGTATTAATGATCTCTAAAGAGTGAAGAGTTACTAATGTAACACTAATTTTTTTTTTTTTTGTATGTTTTTTTAAAGAGCTTCAAAGGCAATCTTGGAAACTACAGACCAATGAATCTGAGTTCAGGGCCAGTTAAATGATAGAACTTGTTCTGAAAAGCAGCACCAAGCTGTCTTTTCAAAGGGTTAATAAACATATGAGTAAGCCAAATGATATGTATCTGGATGTTTTAGAAGGTACTTGACAAAGCCCCTTATGAACTTCTCCTGAGGAAGGAGATGATGTGCTATTATAGAATGAGAAATGGATCAAAAACAGGAACACAATAGGACTAAATGGCCAGTTTTCTCACAGGAGACCCGTAAATAGTGGAATGTCTCGGGATCTGCACTGGAACTGGCATCTGGTAACATCTACTGCACTGAAATGATCTGGAAAAGAGATCAGCAAGCATGGCGATCAAATTTGCAGATGGCACAACGACATTTAGAGGCTGTCTGCACAATTTCCAAGCGTATAAACATGGAAATAGCATCCTTATGTAAATGACAATTTCAGAAAGGGCTCAATTTGTAGGTGGTTGTGCCGCCGATGACCCTGAATGGCCAAATCCTAGCACGGAAACCTGCTGCTGACAGACGTCGCTATCTGCCAGAATGCAGACAAAGGTAAAGGCACCCCCCAAGAAGTAAAAACCCAAACCAATCACATTGCATTCAAAGAACTATAAACTATCATGAAATTAAAAGGAAATTAAAATTAAATTAAAATTAAAAGTAACAGCAAAAGGAAGTCCTTATCTGGGTGTAGCCGCGTGGAACAGCGTTGTCTGCTCAAACGCGGGGCTGCTCCGCTCTCCGCCACGAGGCCTCAGCCCTGCCGAGAAAATGGCGCCAATCCGAAGCAGGCCCGTTTGGCGCCAAACACCACAGAGGCGGCAAGAGCTCAGAGCCCCTCCATGCGGACTCGAGAGACTCCCTTGTGGTGTCGGGATGCAGCAGTTACCCCGCTGTAGCTGCAGGGTGAAGAGCTGTCCAGACACGCTGCTGCCTCGTGCCACCAGAAGTAGCAGACGCTGCGAGCCCCGGCCCACCGGCTAAAGAACCTCGAACGGCCTGAGGCTCCCGCCACGATGGGAATCTGCCGCATGGACACTGCCAAAATGCAGGTGTTCCACAGAGCTCTCCCCTGTACAGTCCTGGGGGAGAGATCATCACCGGGCACAGAGACCAAAGAATCCCAAGCAGAGAGGCTAGCTGGCAGCGTGAACTTTGAAAAGGGACAGAACCCCCCTTTACACTAAGGCAGACTAGGTGAAAATAAAGTAAATGAAATTAAATGAAAATTAATTCAATTTACAGGATTACACCTAAAGAAGGGCAAAAGAAATGCAAGGTAAATCAAATCCTGACTAACTGCTCCTAAACTGCTTCTCAAGTGAGCCCAGCACCTAGGCTCACTACGTCCTCATGCTGCATGGAGACTGGACACACTGGGGGATCATGGGAGAAGACTAGCAGGATATACCCGGTGATGTCACAAGTTTGACTTGTCCAGTCTCCATGTTGCAGGAGGAGGTGCACTACCCAGTGGTGGAGGACTGAACTGTAGGACCGATAAGGAATAGTATTTTTTTTTAAATCTGTGATACTTTGACAGTAAAGCTTTAGTGTGTACATGTATTTCAGTCGGTCAGAATCGGCTTTTGTAGCTCTCCATTTCCTTTCATCTTTCCTCAATGTTCTTTTTGCTTCTCTCAGGCTCTGGGAGTACCATGACTGGGAGTTTCTATGTTTTTTTTAGATGTTCTTTTGTTGGTTAGTTGATGCTGTATTTAGGGTGTTGTTCCAGATTACAAGGAGGGTGTCGAGGTTATCGCTATTTGTCAGTGCGGAAGAGATTTTCTTCAGAAAGTCTTTTGTCAAATTTCTTGAATCAATGAGGTGTTTGTTCTCTATGTTCCTTGTTAATTGGGTAAGTGTCTAGTTCTTTACTGAATTTTATGAGATAGTGATCAGACCAAGGCACCAGTTGTGTTCTTATGGTAGTAATCTTTCTATTATGCAACCACTCTTTAGGGGAGAATATTAGATTGAGCATGTTCCCTCTTGTGCGAGTTGGGGTATCAATGATTTGTTTGTAGCCAATGTCTTCCATTGCTTAAATGAATGAGGTGCTTTGGGCATTGCTTATTGAGGAGAGGTTGGTCCCCTAGTGTGATGTGTTCTTTGCCGATTGGGGTTTCAGAGCATGTGGATTAAATTATATTGTCTACTGCGTTGGTATCTAATGCAATGCAATGTGTGCCTTTGAGTCAGTCCTGACTTCTGGCGACCCAGAAGCTCCTGGGTTTTCTTGGCAGTGTCACCGGAAGTAGATTGCCAGGCCTTTCTTCTGAGGCAATGGAGGGTTTAAGTGACTTGCCCAAGGCCACAAGGAGTTCTAGTGAGAATTGAACCCTGGTTGCTTGGTTACCAAACCAGTGTTCTAACCACTAGGCTACTCCTCCACTCCGGTATCTGATGGGGATCTATATATTAGCATTACTGCTAGTCTTTTAGATTGTATAGTTAACAGATCCAGTCCTTCTGTGCTTGTGGCGGATGTTGGACATGCTCCCAGTTAATTTTTGCATAGGATGAGTAATCCTCCTCCTTTTTTCTTATGTCTTGAGCAGTAGTATATGCTGTATTCTGGTAGTTTAATCTGACTGAGGAGTACCGTGTCCATGCTGTAGAGCCAGGTTTCAGTAATGCAAATGATGTCCGGTTTAGAGTCATATATCATGGGGGATCTGTTTCTTAGTGATCTTGCATTTATTAGATACCATGTTAGTATCTTTGTTTCCCTTCTCATATTGTTTAAGGATCCATGAATGAGTTTGTGGTCTTATGTGTATAAGTCGGTGTGGTCTGCTATGATGAGTGGGGTGATATATGTTGTGTGTTACTTCTTCCCTAAGTTTATATTAATAAGGGATTATTGGAAGGTTATGTTGCTTTTTGGTGAGGGAGTATGCTTGTTTTTTAATAAATGTGATTAGAGATATTAAGATGATTATTGCTTTTTTTTTTTTGATCCATAGTTGTAAGGTGCATTGGTTTGTGTCTATCTTGTGAAGGTGGGAGGGTTTTTAATTACTCTTCTTGTTCAAGTAGGTTGGAAGAGGAGCTCCTTTCCCACAGATTTTGAAGTGAGTTCTTGACGAGCAGGGGTCTGTGAGGAGGCAGTCTTCTTGAGTGGGGCTGTTTTTAAATGTCTTGCTCACATGTGATAGCTGCTGCGAGGGTAGGTGCATTGCAGAGCGATGCAGTGATGTATTGAGAGGAATTGTGCTTGTTGGTGGGTCTAATCAGGTTACACAATGTAATTTAAAAAAAAATTGATGTGGCATATAAAATACAGTACAGATTTGATTCCTGGCTTTGGTCTGTTTCTGCTATTAGGATCCCCACCAGCATTCCCCACCAAAAGGCCCTCTGGGGATGGGCTGCCAGGCACAGGCACATTAAAAGTTCTTCTTTGTCTGGTGCAACTGTGACCCAATTGCCTTGGTGGGGGGAGCAGGCGAGGCTTGCAGCTCCTGCTTCCACCCCCGATATAGAATCAGGAGCAGGAGAGAAGATCCTGCCTGATGGTGCTGTTTTAAAAGTTCTTCTTTGTCTGATGCAGCTGTGGCCTGATTGGCCTTGACAGGGGGGGGGGGGGGGAGGGAGCAGGACATGGAGATGCACCTAGGTCTCTCATATAAGGCAGCCACCCATCTCAAAAGATTTGGTCCCAATCTCACCCTCCAAAGGACAGGAAACATGAATCCCCATTCTCTATAGTTAAAAGCCTTCTTTGCATCCACCGCCAGCAGCAAAACAGGGGCACCCTTATCCTTTAAATGCCAAATCAAATTCAGAATTATCCTGATATTAGTACTTGCTTGCCACCCTGATCCTCATGCATTAAGCTCAGAATTACACTTTTCAGTTACTCTTCCAAAACCTTGGCAAACAATTTAAGCATCCATATTCATTAAAGATGTTGGCTTGTAGGCATCAGACTGTAGCATCCTTACCTAGCTATAGAATGAATGTGAGCCCTGCCACAGCCAGAGGGTGGAAAGTGCTCTTCATGCAAAAACAAACTGAAAACCCAAACCAGTGGCTCAATCAAAATATTCCTACATTTATTTTTATAAAACAGGCTGTAAGACCATCAAATCCCAGCACCTTTCCCCTCCTAAAAAGAAGCAACAGCCTTCTCCAAAACACCCACATCCTTCCCTGCTCATCTGAAAAGGTCTTCACACTGCCCTTACCTCCTGAACATATAGCGCCTCATAATACTGCTGAAAAGCTTTCTGATATCACCCAAATCTAATTCCAAACAGGACTGGGGCATAATCAGACCATGTAATAGAAGAGATCCATGAATCCCTGACCTGCTGCATCAACATACTGTCCATCAGAAATTCTGATTATATGTATCATAGGAATGAGAGTAATACGAATATTCCCTCTTTTGAATTGACATCTTATGCCAGACATTCTAAAGATTGCAATGCTCTAAGTTTTGCAACCTCATCCAATGATATCCAGTGCTCCCACCCTTCGAGTGATTCAGTTTAGGGCTAGCAATCATATTAAAATCTTCTCCTACTGCCAACAGATTTCCCTTGATTAGTATTAGAAGCATATACACTGCTCAGGACCAGAGCTGTCCCAACTATAACCACATCTAGTATGAAGTGAAATTAGGCCTTACCTGCTGATTACCTTTCCTTGAAATCCCTACAGTCCATCCAGATGCATGGGTTGTGCCCCCCAACCAGCAGCTTGAGACTGAGCATGACAGCTTTATAAGGGCTTTGTACATCAGAAGGCTGCCAGTAATGATTAACAAAAGCAGTGTCAGCCTTCCAACCACAGCTGATTCCTCCACACACCCAAAAAAGCGCAGTCCCCCACCTTGCACTGTACTTCCATGTGCTGTCATATTTGTGTGTGTCTTTTTTTGTATCTTTTCTCTTGGATAACCATTCATAATCTACAAATGAAAAACAAACAAACCTAGAAGGACCTCAATACCGAAGCTCCTACCCCTAGACGGCAAGCCTCCTGTCACATCCAGAAAGTGTAGGAACACCCAGGACCCTTGCCACTACCATCATTATGCACACCTACAGATCCCAGACACCCAAGCTAAGCAGGCATAACTGGGCAGGTTCTGGACTGGACTAGAGGGATTCAAGGAAAGGTAATTATCAGGTAAAGTCTAATTTCACCTTCCAAATCATTTCTCAAGTCCCGTTCAGAAACATGGGATGTACCACAGCAGTACCCTTTAAGGGAGGGGGGGGGGGGTCCCATGAGGCTCACTTGCAGCATTGCAGCCCTGAACTGAGCTTCCTCCCTTGTCCGAAGATCGAGATAATACTTTGCGAATGGGTGCAAGGATGTCCAAATGGCTGCTCTACAGATCTCACCGAGTGGCAAAAGGCTCACCTCCGCCCTCATTGAATGAGCTTGTAGCCCTGACAGCACAGGTCTGCACCTTAACATGCAGGAGGAAGTAATTGCCTCTCTCAGCCACCAGGCGATAGCCACCTTCGCCACTGCCTTCCTATGGCATGCCCCTCCAAACAGCACAAAAAACCTCTCCAAACAGCGAAAGGGCTCCATCCTCTTCAAGTACATCCACAACACCCTTCTTGTATAGAGCATGCACAAACTGGAACCCATCTCCCCGAGCACTTCAGTTCAATGGACCAGAAGAGTGACAGACTGGGTACGATGAAATGCCATCATTACCTTTGGCAGAAAAGATGGCACAATGCGCAATGCCACCTTCTCTGGGAGGAACATCAAGTAAGGTTAGCGACATGATAGGACCTGAAACTCGAATATCCTCCAAGCAGAGCAAATTGCCACCAAAAACAGTCTTCAAAGTGAAATCCTTCAGGGAGGCCCCTTCAAGGGTTCAAAAGGAAGCTCAGTCAAGGCCACCAAGACAATGTTCAAATCCCATCGTGGATGTACCTGCTTAACAGCCCACAGGAACTGCACCACATCCGGATGCGCCGCTAACGATACTGCGGTAGGGTCTGAGGCGTAACATGCCAAGGTGGCTACCTGGACCCATACAGAGCCCAGAGCCAACCTCTTATTCAGACCAGCTTGCAAAAAAGCCAACACCTGAGGACTCGAAGCTGAAAGTGCCTGGGCACCGTTGACTGTGCACCAGCTTTTAAATCACCCACCACATATGTATATAGGACAGAAAGGTGGAGTGCTTCCTTGCCCGCAGTTGGGTAGCCACCACCATCGGCGAATAACCTCTCTGTCTCAGCCAAGACCTTTCAAGAGCCAAGCCGTAAGCTAGAATCAAGCTACCTGGGACATCCATAGGGAACCCTTGAATAGCAGATCCGAATGCACTGGTAGGTGCCAGGGCACCGCCACCCACAACTGCCAAAGATCTGCATACCAGGGCCTCAATGGCCTATCCAGGGCTATCAGAACCACCAGACCATGGTGTCCCTCTATCAAGTAAAGCACCTGGCCTATCAGAAGCCTGGGCGGGAACACAAAGCAGGCCCTCCTGTGGTCAGGGTTACACCAGCATGTCGAGTCCCTCAGACATGCACTCACGCCATCTGCTGTAAAAACGGCTCGCCTTGGCATTGTCTACTGTCATCATTCCACTGGGTCCATCCAACGGCAGCTTAGGAAGTCTGCTACACATTGTCCTTGTCAGCCACATATGCTGTCAACAGAGCTTCCTCCATCAGGCCCCTGTTGGCTGTGCCACTCCTGGAGGTTGATGTAGGCCACCCACCTTGGCGTTGTCCAAAAAAACTCACACCGCCTGGTCCTGTAACAGCACCAAAAACTGCCCAGAGTTCCAACCAATTTAGCGGCCATAAGGCCTCTTCTTCAGACCAATGACCCTGGGCCAGCTGCGACAGGCAATATGCCCCACAGCCAGAAAGGCTGGCATTGGTGGTAACTGTGATCCAAGTCAGCGGCTCCAATGGCATCCCCGTTGTCAACATCAGCCCGAACGCCACCAGCGCAGGCTGAGCCAGACTTCCTTTGGGTACGGCAACTGTTGAGACAACGGGTTTTGCTGTGGGGACCACCACCACAGCAGAACCCGTTGAAAAGGAAATGCTGAAGCGGCCTCGTATGAGCTCATGCCCACGGCACCAGATCAATGGTTGCTGCCATGGTGCTTAAGAGCTGGAAGTAGTGCCAGGCTGAGGGACACACCAGTCAGGGAAAAAGATGGGCCTGCTCCTGGACTTTTGCCGCTCTTTCTGGTGGCAGCATCACCAGTCCTGCTCAAGTGACAAAGAGCACTCCCAAGTAAGTCAGTAACTGCACAGGATGGAGGTGGTTCTTCTCAAAATTCATTACCCAGCCTAAACTGCAGAAACACGACCACTCACCTGGTTGCCGACTTGCTCTTCAAGAGACTTTGCCCTGATCAACCACTTGTCCAGGTAAGGGTGGACTAATATCCCTTCATGCCTCAGAACAGCCACCACCATGACCATGATCTTTGTGAACGTTCTGGGCCTGGTGGTGAGCCCAAAAGGCAGTGCACAAAACTGAAATTGGCCCGTGGGCACTGCAAACTGGAGGTAACGCTGGTGCTCCCCCTAGATAGGGATGTGGAGGTACGCCGCCATGAGGTTCAACGAGGTCAGGAACTCACCCGCGCGCACCGCGAAAATGACAGAGCATAGAGTTTCCATGTGAAACTGAGGAACCCACAACATTCTGTTGACATGCTTGAGGTCTAGGATTAGATGGAAGACTCCTTCCTTTTTGGGAACCACAAAATAAATGGAGTATCAACTGGACTCACATTGGTCGGCAGGCATTGGTCAAACTGCTCACATGCAGACCAGTCTGTCCAGTGTAGAACCCACTGCGCCTCGCTTCACCGCAGACTTGCAAGGAGAGACCAGGCAGGTGTTTGGAATGAACCATGCCAGCTCTAGCGCATACCCTTTTCCCAGATGACCTCCAGCATCCACCGGTCCAGTGTGATCTGGGCCCAAGCAGAATAGAAGTGCCAAAGGCGGCCTCCAACCTAGACCTCTGCCTGGGCCTCCCTTGTTTCATTTTGACTTCTTGGCAGGTTCCCTGGCAGAGGAGAAGTATCCCTTGCTTTGTTCCTCAACCACAAAAGGAGGCATTCCCCCTCCTGAGAAAATGTGTCCTCTGAAAGGGCATGAAGCGCATTGCCCAGAACCTACGAAAATCCTGAAAATGGCCCTTCAAGGAGGTCGATGCCTTGACCCTTCTGGGCTTGTCCTCTGGCAAACAACCCCCTTTTGAATTTCTAAGATCCTTAACCAGCTTTTTTAGTGCTTCACCAGACTGCAGCCTCCCCTTAAATGGGAGCCTGGAAAGTCGCATCTTGGAAGACACATCCGCGGCCCAGTTCTGCAGCCATAGAAGTTGGCAAGCCACCACCGTCAAGGCCATGCTCAGAGGAGGAGCGCACCAGGTCATAGAAGGCATCTGCCAGATAGGCCGCCTCAGACTCCAATAGTGCTGGCTCCTGGCCCCTTCCCCGACTTGGGGAAGCTCTGGGCCCATCATAGGCACACCCGAGCCAAATAGGTCTAGCAGATGGATACTTGCAGGGTGACAGCATTAGCCCCAAAAAACTGCTTCAGCATGGTTTGCAATTGCCTGTCCTGTAGGTCCTTCAGAGTGGCATCACCTTCCACCGGAATGGTCTTCTTAGTGACTGCATTGACCATGGCATCGACCTTCTCCTCCGGAGAAAGCGGGTACAAGCAGGACATAGTTCTCCCCACCCCCACAAGCTAACCTCGGGAAGTTCCCACTCCACATCAATCATCCATTTGATGGCCTTGTGCACTGGGAAGAAGTCCTGTGGAGATATTATGCTCTGGAGCAAAGGGTCCAACAGGTCCATGTCCTCCAAAGGCAAAGTCACTGACATGTTCAGGGTCGACAGGGAGCGGGATATTAGAGCCGCAAATTCTTTCATACAGAAGACGCAGACCACTGTGGGCTCATCAACAAAGGGAATCTCCCCATCTTCTCTCCCATGGGATCCCCCCAATCACCAGAGGTCCCTTCCAGGGCATCCCCCAAGGAAACAGAACCAGTGCAGCAGGCTCCTCTGGCTGCTCCAACTGAGTCCTGGATCTTCTGGCCAGCAGCGCCCCCTCCACCTCTGGGAGGGGCAAACAACCCCTGCTGGCTCCCGATCCATCTGCCTTGGGAACCTTCTCAAATACCAAGCCCTGCCTGAACAGGAAGGCCCAGTGCATTAATAAAACAAACTCCAGGGGAAAAGGCAGCCCTGCAGGCGGTTCCAGAGACTCCAACCGAGTCCAATGCTTCTTGGACTTTGTAGAGGTCCCAGAGGACTTGGTTCACACTAATTTGCTTCTCGCAGCCATGCTACCTAAAAAAAGGCCGCTTTTCCCATGTCCTGTGAGCCACGTGGCTGCCTGGAGGAACCCGACCCTGTCTCCTCTGCAGCTGCGGCATTATCCAGTGCTGGAGAAGAACGGGACACTGGAGAAGAGAGGTCTGCTGAATCAAGCGCTGCCTCCACCGACCTGCCCTCTTCTGAGTACATCCAATAGAGTCCCACCGAAGATAAAGTCCCCCTGCATTCCCTACAGGGCGCACAGGCCCGTTTCCTGGTCATGCTGAACACATACAAGTAGGCATGCCGATTCAGCTGGGGAAAAGAGCCTCTCTGCATCGCATAAATCCACAAAAACCAAGCCGTGCCAGAAGACAAAAGGTACACTCACCCCTGCAAAGAGCCACCTGACTGCAGTCAATGTGGCAAGAAGGTGGGGAGGGACCCGGGTGTTCACCCTGCACATGAGTGAGCCCGACCTCGTTCCAAAACGGTTTGTAGTGCTTACCGTGGAGACAAGCTACTGAACTATGTCTTCCTTCAAGGTTTTCTTCTTATATATTTTTTTTTCTGCCTCTTGCAACAAATATCTCTCTCTCCTTTTAGATTCCTACAGTGTGTTTTTTTTTTCAAAACGGGCCAATGCCCTGCCACTGCCACCCCTGTGGGGACTATTCCCTTAAGGTCTAAAGGATCCCTGAAGTGCAGACCAGATGCACAAAAGCCAACCCCTTGCTGGAGACTGAAAAATACTGACCAACCTTCTGATGCACAGAGCTCTTATAGGATGCCATCAGAAAGCTGTCATGCTCAGTCTTCACCTGCTTGTTGGGGGGCACTACCCATGTGTCTGGACTGGACTGGAGGGATGATTTGGAACGTACCACTTCCATTTGACAGTTGCCTGCAATTAAAATTCCCACCCTTCATTTTTTAGTTGTTGCCTTGGCTACTAAAAAACACCATGGAGATATTTCTGTCTTCTCTACAAATGTGCTTGCATTCCTTTCAAATAAATTTTTGCTCTGATATTCTTGCCTTCCTTAAATACTGTACAAAACATCTTTTACATGTGCACAGCCCTTAAACATTAACACACACAAGTGTACATAGCATACCTACACCTCCATTCATCCAGGTTCAATCCCACCATTACATAACCCCCATACCCTTCATTTAATCTCTCCATCGCAGTCTGCTCTGCAGAAAATGGCAACCAATTCCACTGGAAAAGTAACACACTCAGCCAGATCCAGCCATATAAATATCAATCTCTCAAACGACCTCAGCCTTCCCCCTCTTCCACAAATAAGCCCCCTCCCATCCACAGCATCCACCCAGCCTCAATTCCACTTCTCCTAATTCTAAGACTAGCCACATATACTTCAGAAATAAATGTCCCCATCCTCTCTGCCCATATTCATTCCATCATCCATACTATCCTTTGCACTCACATTTCATACCTACCTTATCAAACTCTTACCCATCCCCACTCATTAACATCTCTCTCACACAAATTCAACAACAAATAAAAATTATCAAACCATTCACTACTACTCACACAGCACACAACTCCATTCTCATAAAGATAAAGGACTACCAGACCAAACAGCACTCAAGAAACAGTCCTAAGCCTTCTGGACATTTGCCTCTGCCTCTTCTGGTTCTTGGATTCCTTCTGCAACCATGCTCCCTGCTCCCGTTGTTCTGTTCAGTCCTCCACTGGCAGCTCCACCTCCTTGATATCTAGTTCTTTCAGTGCCTTCAGTGCTTCCCATAACGTGGCTACCTTCTCTGTAACTCTGTTCAATGAAAAATTCTAGCACCTAGAAATTTCACTGTAGTACCCAGAATGTCATGCCTCTATTATTTTTTTTTGGCAGCACCACACAGTAAACACAACATTTCCGATTTTCCCACTACAATCGGCTCTCTGCAAACTTAAGCAGCGCAGAAGGCAAAGTTTGGACTGATCTCATGGTTTTAAGTCTCATGAGTCTCATAAGACTAGCTCAAAATTTCTCAACCAGATGGCTCAAGCTTGCAGAAAGACAACTGCAATAGGAAAGTCTAAAAATTGTGTTTTTCAACAGCTGCAAACAGCAAGACAAAGGAATCAATGAGAGAGATACCAGGTGCAGGATGAGAAGGGGTGTGTGAAAGATACACACACAGACTGGGTGATGGTAGGGTGCAGGGCATAAGATAATATGTGAAGGGAAAAAAACAACACAAACCAGGCCATAGTGATACATGAAGTAAAAAAAAGGAAGTTACTTCAGGTGCAGCTATAAAAGGGTCACTGGGAGTGACAGGAGAACAAGTGGCACTGACCAATGGCACGTCAAAGGCTTCATTTATCAAGCTTTCTTTTCCAGTAGAGAATGGGAAAATGACCTTAGTAAAGCAGGACCTAAAAAAGGAACTACAATACACCACTTTTTTTTGGGGGGGGGGGGGAGGGGGGGAAGAACATACTGTGACTGTGGTCTCAGTGGCTGGCTCCTCAATTCTAAGACCATTTGTTATGTTCAAATCTTTTTTTTTTTTTTTTTTATTGAAAGACTCCAAAGATTACAGAGATACAAGAACCACAAAAATCTTCAGAACAGATACAACAGTATCAACATAACATCAGGTCTCAACAATAATCTATAATATGTCTTCATTTTTACTCGTTTATAATAGAGAAACTAAAACCCCCAACCCCCCCGAGCTCTCTTTCTTTCCCCCCCCACTAAAGACACCCCCACCCCCCACCCCCCCCTCCCCCCCCACCCCCCACCCCCCCCCTCCCCCCCCACCCCCTTCCCCTTCCCCACCCCCCCCGAGCTCTCTTTTCCCCCCCCACTAAAGACACCCCCACCCCCCACCCCACCCCCCTTCCCCTCACCCCCCCTCCCCCCCCACCCCCCTTCCCCACCCCCCTTCCCCACCCCCCCGAGCTCTCTTTCCCCCCCCACTAAAGACACCCCCACCCCCCTTCCCCACCCCCCCCCCCCCCCCACCCCCCCCCACCCCCCCCCCACCCCCCTTCCCCACCCCCCCCCCCTCCCCACCCCCCCCCCCACCCCCCTTCCCCACCCCCCCAACTATGGCTCGTTAAGGCTAGGGCTTGGGACAGAGGTGAGCTAGGGGACACTCCCAGGGAACAAATCACCAAAGAGGCCAGCAGATCACTCCTAGATATCCAAAACAATCATGCACCAAAGCGAGAAACAAAGGGCGCCCACACCTGTTCAAAGCGAGCCAGACGCATCCGGCTAGCCGCTACCCCCCGTTCCATAGAGTATGTATCCCACATGCGTTCCAGCCAGACCTGGAAGGAGGGGGCCAAAGCATGCTTCCAGGCCGCCGCCAGGGATAGTCGGGCTGCGTTCAAACCGTGCCGCAGTAAGGCAAGTTGCAAAGCCCGGGCCCCCGGCACGGAGGTTCCAAAAAGGAAAATCCCCGGATCCCAAGGGATGCTCAGTCCCAGAAGCATCTGCATCCGGAACTGGACACCTCTCCAAAAAGCGCGAATGCGGGGACACTCCCACCAAATGTGTCCCAGGGTACCCCGCTGCCCACAGTTGCGCCAGCACAGGTCCCCAGCCCCAGGAAACATGCGCGCGATCCGCGAAGGGGTCATATACCAACGATACAGCAGTTTATAGTTCGTTTCTCGGGCGTTAGTCGCTATGGAGCTCCTCCACAGGCGGGCTTCCACTGTCTCCCACTGCTGATCAGTATAAGAGAGATTCAAATCGGAGTTCCAAAGCACCCTATGACGGGTGGGGCACGCCTGGGCCCCCTGCAAATGGGCGTATAATGTCGCCACAAGACCCTTTGTAGTAGTACACCCCTCACAATAGCGCTCCAGATCCGTCAGGTCCCGAGCAACCTGGGGCCGGACGGACCTAGAATTGACCCAATGCGTCACCTGCAGATAGCGATAGAGATGCCCCGCCGGGAGGCCAAACTCGTCCCTCAATGCACAAAACGGGTACAGTCGACCATCAACAAAAAGTTGGCCGACCCGACTGAGGCCAAGGTGCCCCCATTGCCGAAAAGCTACATCACTTAAACCCGGCGGGAAAGAAGCGTTATCAACTATAGGGGCTAAAGGGGATAGATCCACGTCACGGGATCGGAAATGCCGATCGCAGCAGCAGAGGGTATGAAGAATATAGGGATTACTGATGCATTTGCCACGGCGAAGCCTTGGGCCAATCCACAGCCAGTCCCCCAACCCCGCTCCCCCCGCCAAGCTCATTTCCATCTGCACCCATTGCTTAGTGCTATCGGCAATCATCCATTCCACTCCCGCCCTACACTGCGCCGCCGCATAATACCACTGTAAATTGGGCATGCCCATACCGCCGGAGCGCGTGCGGGCAAAAAGAACTTGCTGCGCCAAGCGCGGGCGACGATAGTGCCACACAAACTTCATGAGCATTTGTTGCCAGGATGCCAGAATAGCTTGCGAGATGGGGATCGGGAGAACCTGAAAAAAATAAAGAAAGCGGGGAACAATCACCATCTTGACTACGGCTATACACCCAAACCAGGAGAGGAGCAGGCCGTTCCAGACTTCTAAGTCCCGCCGAACCCGGCGAAGCAAGGGATCAAAGTTGGCCTTGAAAAGATCCGCCCGTTCCACGGTGAGGTTCACCCCCAGGTATCGCAGTGCTCCTGACACCCAACGAAGAGGATAAGCCTCTTGAAGTTCCGCACAGACCGCCCCAGAGACTCCAACATTCAAGATCTCCGATTTGGTATAATTAATTTTGAAGCCGGAGACTCGAGAAAAATTGGCGAACAGCTGCATCGCGACCGGAAGAGAAGCGGACGGATTTGCCAGGGATAGAATGATATCATCCGCGAAGAGCGCGATCCGATACTCCGCAGGACCGATGCGGACCCCTCGCAAACCGGGATGATCTCGAAAGCTCTGGGCCAGCGGTTCCATCGCCAGGGCAAAGAGCAAAGGCGAAAGAGGGCAACCCTGTCTCGTGCCTCTTTCCAAAAAGAAGTGTCTCGAGTGACCCCCATTAACCCGAACGCACGCCTGGGGCTGCTGGTAAAGGCTGCGAACCCAACCAATATAGTTAGGGCCAAAGCCCATCATCTCCAGAACACACCATAGATAACCCCAATCCACCCGGTCAAATGCTTTTTCCGCATCAATTCCCACTAGCAACGCTGGTTGTGGGTCCCGCTGAGCCACATGAATAATCTGCAACATGCGCCGAATGTTGTCGGCGGCCTGTCGACCCGGCACAAAGCCAACCTGGTCTGGATGGACCAAGCCCGGGAGAACCCGATTCAGACGCGCGGCCAACATGGAAGCAAAGATTTTAACATCAACGTTTAGCAGGGAGATGGGGCGGTACGAAGTCGCATCATGCACGGGCTTACCGGGTTTGGGTATCATCACAATCAGCGCCTCACGTTGGGACGGGGGAAGGGAGGCTGCCCCCAGGACCTCATTAAACAAACAGGTCAGGGATGGCGCCAATTGTGTTCGGAACTTCTTATAGTATTCTGCCGGAAAACCATCACTACCCGGCGCGCTGCCAGTTTTCAGATGCCGTATTGCTTGTTCCACTTCATCAATCGTAAATTCTGAGTCCAGCTGGGCCCGGTCAGAGTCAGAAAGACGCGGTAGAGCGGCCCCCTGAAGATAATCCTGCACTTGATCCCTACCAGTGGGCTCCGCTTTGTAGAGTCGCTCCAAGTAATCAGCAAAGAGATCACGGATCTCCCGGGAGATGACCCTCGTCTGCCCTCCAGCGTCGCGTAGTCGCGGACCACTCTCGTGGACTGCTGCTGACGCAGGCGCAAAGCCAAAAGGCGGCCAGTTTTGTTCCCATATTCATAAAAGGTTTGCCTTAATTTCCGACGCTTGTTGTCTAATTCTCTCTGCATACATGCATCTAGGTTCGCTCGAACCGTCCGCCACTGGCGTAGGACCCGCCTCGACCCGGTTCGGGCGTGCTCCAGGCCTAGGCGAGCAGACTCCCCCACCAAGTAATCATGAGCACGTGTCCACATTTTACGCGTGCGGGCTGCCTCAGCCATAAGTTGACCGCGGGCTGTGGCCTTATAAGCATCCCACACCGTGGGGAGGGGGACACCCCCAGTATCATTAAGCTCAAAGAAGGCCTTAATAAAGTGGGCGTGATCTTGCACTGCGCCCTGCCGTCGTAGAAACCGCGTGTCTAAACGCCAAGACCGGCGATACTCACTATACATGCCGTTCGGGAGGGTGAGCCAGCACAGGGCATGGTCTGACCAGGTCAGCGCTCCCAGTCCAGCCTGCACTCTCCCGTCCACCAAGCGCTGATCCAACAAAAAATAATCAATGCGAGTGTGGATCTGATGGACCGGAGAATAGTAAGTATAACCCCTCTCTCCCACATGGGTGTCCCTCCAGATGTCCCGGAGGCCCAAGTCGAGCATCAAGCGCTGAAGGGCATTTGCCGATCCCCCCATTCCCCCCCCAGTGCGGCCCGTAGAATCCAAATGGGGCACTAGGTGCATGTTACAATCCCCACCCAAGACAATGGGGCCTTTTGCAAAATCCGCCAATAAGGCTTTCAGTTGTGTAAAAAAGGGCCCCTGGCCCGTATTTGGTGCATAGATATTAGCTAGAGTTAGCAAATGTCCGTCTAGACGGACATTCAGGAAAAGCCACCTCCCCAAGGCATCTCGCTTTATCTCTTCAATCTGCAAGGAGAGGCTCTGATGAAATAGTAGAGCCACTCCCCGCTTTTTCCAGCCCTGCGTGTCGGAGGCCACCCGCACCTCAGTGTATGGGGATCGTTTTAGCCAGCCCTGCTTTGAGTTTTGAAGATGGGTCTCCTGCAGGTAAACAATGTCCCCTCGCAAAGTACGCAACTCTGAGAACAGTAGGGACCGTTTCCGCGGGGAGTTAAGGCCCTTAACATTCGAAGAGACAAAGCGCACCATTAGGAAATGCAACCCAACCCCTCACAACCGCTGGCCACCCAAAAAGTCCCAATGGGGGCTTCCCCCAACAAACCCATGAAATTAAGTAATCGGGCCCAGCTGGTCCACCCTCCAAGAACAAAAACCATATGTCCACCTCCCCAGCCCAAACATACCTCCCAGCTCCATATTGAAAACCCCCCCTCCCACCCATCACCCCCCCCCTTCCCGTCAATACCACCTGCCTGTCTGAGTTAATACAGGACACGGTAAATTGACCACAAACCCCGTACCCCCCAAAACCCCACAAAGTGAAAGCTCAACCTAAACATAGAAAGAAAAACATTCCCCCCACCCCTCCCCCACCCTTCCCGGATCATCAATCCCATCATGTCCTCCCATCAGAGCAGCAACATCAGTAAAACATGAACAGATCAACCGCCGCCCCCCATGGGGCATGGGGTGGGGACCCCAGGCTAAGCTGTGCCACCAGTTATCCAAAAATCGAGGGACCCACTGATCAAGACTCCCTAAAAAAAAAAAAAAAAAAAAAAAATAAAAACAAATGGGAGGAACTCTCCAACTCCACAAAAGTATCAGGCGGGCTTGCCCACCCGGGTCCACTTGGAATGTTGGGGCTTAGGGGGCGGCGGATGAGGCTGGGCATTATCATCAACTAGACCCGCTTGGCGAAGAGCTCGCCAAGCTTCAGAATAGTCCTTTGCAGAAATCTTCTTGTTGCCCAAGAGAAAGTTCATCCTGAATGGGAAGGACCAAGAATAGCGAATCCCCTTGCTGTTCAGGACCGCCGAGACTGGTTTCATCTCTCTCCGGCGAGCCAAAGTGAACATCGAGAGGTCCTGGTAGATGGACACTGTCGCGTCCTGGAAGCGGATCGTCTTCTTCTCCCGACCTCGACGTATAAGAAGCTCAGCATCAGAATAGCGTAGGAATCTCGCAATGACATCTCGTGGCTGGTTGTTAGGGGGCTTTCCTAAAGCGTGGTGAACCCGTTCGATTTCCATTCCAGAAGCATGGGTAGCCAACTCCTCCGCCGGGAGCAACTCCGCTATCAGCAGCTTGAGCACAGTAGGCAGGTCTTCCCCGCCCCCTCCCGCCTCTGGAATGCCACGAAAAACGTACATTATTGCGACGGGAGTGGTTTTCGATGTCATCAATTTTATAAGTCAGCTCCATGGTCTGCGCACGCTGCCTGTCAAGGGCACATTGTAAATCCATCAGGGTCCCATCATGATCAACCACTTTGGTCTCCACGTCCTCTACTCGGGCTCCCAATTCCTTAACCTCGGTCCGAAGTTCTGCGACATCTTCATCAGATTTTCCCGTAATGTGCGGAACTCATTGGCCAATGCTGCAAAGCCCTGACGGAGCTCTTGTTTAATTTGAGCTGAGGTGAGTGGCTTATGGGGGTCCAAATCCTCTTCACTGACAGTCTCATCATCGGAACCCGGTGGAAGAGAGTGGTCGCATGGGCTGCTTGAGGCGCCTGACTTACCCTGCAACCGCTGGGAGGAACGCATTCCTCCCGAGTTTCAGAGGTTTTGGCTTTAGCAGCCATCACACAGAGTCCCCAAGTTCACACAGTGGTAGGAGAGATAGAAGCAATACCAGCAAAAGGGAAGGCACCAGTGCACAAGATCACACCAGCCCGTAGAATAGCCACCTCTTCACAGTGTCAGGAGATGCGGGTAGGCGATGTCAGCAACGCAACAGGCCCCCCCTCAGGGCGTTTTGCAGTAGCAGGAGGAGATGTCAATCACCGATCGATGCCACGCGGTTTCCAGACAGGCTCTCTGCAGGCCTCGCAGGGAGAAGTTCAGCAGCACGTGCAGCGGTCTCAGGGCCCAGAATATTTATTACCCCGGATCAGCCGGTTGCCTCACGCTCCACAGCAGCGCGCCCAGGAAGCCGCCGCTCAGCTGTTTGAGGCTCCTCTCTGCTTCGGCGCCAGTGGAACTACGTGGGGGGCCTAGCTGAAGGCCGCGGGAGCAGTCGAACTCAGGGCCCGCAATCGGAGGGAGGCGCACAGTCAGGCAGGCTGCAAGGGCGATCTCCGCGGTTTCCCAGCTCCAGCGTGTCCGCCAAGCAGATGATAAAGGTACCACGGGAGAGTGCTTGCCTGCGCCGGTCCAAGGTAGAGGAAGAGAAGCGGGTTGCTGCAATTAGTTGTGGGTGCTGATTAATGCGGTTGGTAGTAAATTCAAGCAGATAGAGGCGGGGAGAGAGCAACATCTAGCAGGCCAGGCTGCACGGTGAGCTTCTCGGCGCTCCAGCCTCCGGAGGTCCCGCAGAATCACTGAATCAGGGTCCGAGGGAGATTGCTGGCTCACGCTGATCTCGGTCAGGTACAGGGAGGGGGGCAGAGTGCGGGTGTTATCATATAGTAGCAAAAGTTAGGGGCGAGGGGACGGAGCACTAATAAATTGCGGCCATCTTGCAGTGGGCTCACGAGCGCCCCCATGTTCAAATCTTTTTTATTGATAAACGACAATACTCCCGACATGTAGGAAACTCTTACACAATGCTAGGAGCTTACAACCAACACATAGATCTAGTTTATACATTCTTACAATTGTATGCGCCCCTCCCCTTCTCATATTGTATTACTTAAACCACAGGTAAACAGATATTGCACCTGCAAACTGTCATCGACCATAATCAAATTCCAGACATTAACTCATGCCTCTATACTGACCTATCATTAATCTTGAAATGTACCTTTTTACAGCCATGCACATTCCTGATACATATCTTCTTGTGTTAATCCCCCCCCTTCCCAAGGACTCAATCCCACTGAAGTGTATGTGTCCAATGTCCCATCAAGTTCCAAGGTTAATCTGTAAGCTTTGTAGGGTAAGACTATCATTCCGGGCCCCCCCAATTATAAATTGATGGAGAATATTCCTACATTCCCAGTACCCCGGTCCTGCCTTGTCTCACCAATGTTTTAAGATATATAACTTAGCAAAGAGACAAGCTTACGGACTAACAGACGTCTCCCTGTGCCCCTTACCCCCAGTGATTCCAATGTATCCAGGATTGCTAAACCAGGCATTAAGAGTCATCTGCTGTCCCAGAAGCTGTCCTATATAGGTTTGGATTTTATTCCAAAAGGCTTGTACTTTAGGGCACCTCCAAAACATGTGCCCCAGCTCAGCTGACTCCCTGTCACACCATGGGCAGTCTGCAGATTCGGCAATGCCCACCCTCCAGGCTCGCTGTGGAGAAAGATATGCTCATCAGGATTTTAAATTGCATCTCTAAGTCTAGCTCCCTGAGCAAATCTTGGTATACAAGCTACTGCTTGGTCCCATACAAACCCTTTCAATAGACTTGCTAATTACACCACCCATTCATGAATCCCTTGGTCATATGTGCAAGGTCTGGGACAATCCCTTATTTTTTGGCTATATTGAGCCACTGAGACCATTGTTCAATCTTCAAATTCAAATCATGTTCCTAATTTGTCAAAAACTCCTTTCTCCAGTCCCTGTCCGTTTAAGGAAGTTACATAATATTGTAGAATATAGCAGAAATATTGGTCCTTGGGCAACCGAACACAGTTTTGGAACTCCTCTAACAATAATATGCCACCCTTCTTGTCAACCACCTGCCACAGATGCATCACTCCCAGTGAGGCCCATGTACGGAAGGCACCATTTCCTTGTATCGATAAGTACCCCGTAGTTTCAGGAGGTATCCCCATCAACCTACAAAGGGCTTTCCAACCGTTACAAACCCTGGTTATCAGTACGCTTTCTCAGACCCAAAAGGGCAGTTGAGCTCTCGGGGTACGGAGAACAGAGGCCAATGCCAGCAGAGCAACTATAGCTGCCTCCACCTCCCGAGACATGAAGACCGATTGTTCCTTGACCAGTCCCGGACATGACACAGCACATAGGCCAAGTTATAGTGTGCTAGATCTGGGAGGCCCATGTCTCCTCTATGCCACGGCCCCTGTAGTCTAGCATTGGCCCATTTAGATCGCTTCCCCTTCCAAAGAAAATTCTATAAGTATTTCTCTATTTCCCAAATATCTTGATGCCGCAATTGGAGGGGTAGCAACTGCAACATATAAAGAACCGAGGAAAAAAAGCCAAAACAAACATACGCTGCAATCCATCCTGCCAATGATAGTGGGAGAAGGTTCCAGTCCCTCAGTTTATCCCGTATCCACCTAATCAGGGGCGAGACATTTACATTATAGAGGCAACTTGGGGCAGACAGAAGCCAAATTCCCAGGTATTTAAATTTGTCTCCTGCCCATTTAAGAGGGAACTGTACTGGCCAGTTGTTCTGAAGGCTGCCAAGCACATCTAGGGCCTCTGATTTGGACATGTTTAGCTGCAGGCCTGCCAAAGCCCCAAATTCCTCTATTTCTGATAGTAATTTAGGTAAAGAGGTCTGTGGATTTGTTAATACCAATATATCACCCGTGCATTGCATTGCAAAGGCGGAAAGTTTAAAAAGACATGTTGCCTATATTGATCCCAGGTATGTCCCCCCTAGAATACACCAATTTCAATAATGGATCTAGGGAGAGGACAAAGAGCAGTGGTGATAGTGGGAAACCTTGTCTCGTTCCCCTCTCCAATTTAAAACAGGAAGTGAAAAACCTCCATTAACACCTATCCGGCCCACACCCCTTGGAGAAACCCCTCTCCCAGCCCATATGCCCCCAGGACCTCAAATAAATATGACCAATTGACCCTATCAAATGCTTTTTCTGCATGAAAACTTATAAGAAGTGCTGGGACCTAAGTCTAATGGACCATCTCCAACGAGGCAATGATCCAATGCAAGTTACTAACAGGGTGCCTCCCCAGTACAAAACCAGTCTGGCTCGGGTGAACCAAATCGGGGAGACAAAGCTAAATTTCCTCCAGTAGTTTGGCATACAATTTTAAATCTAAGTTAAGGAGAGATATTGGGCGATAAGATTCCACCACTCTCGGGTCTTCACTCGGCTTGGGCAGTACTACTATATGTGCTGAATTGACTTCGTACTTCAGCTCACTACAGCCAAGTATTGAATATATCTACTAGTGGGCCCAGGATGTCCATCGACAAAATTTTGTAGTACTCTGCTCTACAGCAGTCTGGCCCTGGGGTTCTGCAGAGAACGGCTCTTGCTATGGCCGATTGTACTTCGTTGGTCAATATTGGTGCCCCTAACCATTCCCACTGGCTTGGTGGGTCCTGTGGAAGTGATATACGGTTCAAGTAGGTTTGGATGCAGGTCATGGGGACCTCCTCCTTACTATAGAGCAGGGGTCTCAAAACACACGGCCTGCGAGAGAATTTTGTGCAGCTCACGACGCATTTTGGGATGATAAAAATTTTCCTTTCGCCGCTGTTTAACATAACGCCATGCATGGAGGGGGCAGAGTGCTCCTCCGACTGCGATTATGACCCAGCCGATTGAAGGAGTGTTTTCTAGTGAATCGGAGAGCCCGGTTTAACGGCAAAACTCACCTGTATTAAAAATAGTGCTACCGAGCGTGGCCCGCAGGTTACTTTACAAGTCCTCATTTGGCCCTCAAAGCAATTTGAATTTGAGACCCTTGTTATAGAGGGAATAGTAAAATTGAACAAAATCTCCAATACCCTTGATGTCCCGGCATTCTACCCCAGTCCTGTCTCTAAGGGCAGATACATAACTAGAACTCTGTTTTTTCTGAGGGCAGCGTGCTAGCAGTCCTCCTAGTTTGTCCCCATATTGGTATAGATGATATTTATAATAAACAAGGGATTTCTTTGCTCGTTAATGTAGCACTGTATTCAATGTGGCCCGAGTGGCCAGGAGTTGAGCCCTATTTGCAGCTGTAGGGCATCAGGTCGTCGGTCCTGACAGACCTTTTTTCTAAATGGATGATTCACGTGGCAATATCCCGACAGCATTTAGCGACGTAGGAGATAATATCCCCCCTTAATACTACCTTAGATACTTCCCAGGATAATTCCAGAGTCTCAATGTGGCCACTGTTAAAATGACAATAGTCGTGCCAACATTCTAATAGATATTTCTGGAACCCCCCATCATATAATTCAACTGGAAAGCATCAAGGGGCGTGTCCCAATTGGGGATCCCCCCAGGAACAATCTGTCCAAACCAGGGCATGATCTGAAATTTTATAGGACCCTATTGCCACCACCTCTACCTGCTGAAAAAGTAGAAAAAAAAAAAAAAGATGGCGTCTATCCTGGCACAAGTACTGTGGGCTCTAGAAAGGTATGTGTAATCGTGTTCCTGAGGGTGTAGGGCCCTCCATACATCCATAAGGTATAGGCACCTCAGGAAACGACCCAAGTGGCGTGATGTATACTGTCGGGGCCCACTGGTGTCTCCCATAATATCCAAATGGGGGTTTAACACCCCATTCCAATCCCCTCCCAAAATCAAAGGATAGTCGGGCAAGCCCTCTATTTGCACCGCCAAAGTTGCAAGCAAGTTTGGATCTGGGCTATGCGGGGCATAGAATACTCCAAGAATCACTGCTTTTCCCCGTTGTTCCCCTACTACCAATACATAGCGGCCCAATGGATCTCTGATCTCCTGGATGCATTGGAAGCTCACCCACCTCATGAGCACTGCGACTCTGCCCTTCCATCCTTGAGCAGAAACTCCATAAACCTGTTCAACTTGGGCCCCTTTCAGTCTATTTAATTCCTCTACTGCTTGGTGGGTTTCTTGCAACATTATAATCTCTCCTTGGTGTCTCTGAATAGCCCCCAAAATCGTCCTTCTCTTAATGAGACTTAGCTAGCCCACAGACATTCCAGCTAAATATTCACACCCTAAATCATAGTCCAAGGTACATCTTGGTATAAAAAGTAGACCCCAAAATTCGAGAGTCCCCCCAGTCTGAGATTCCCCCTTCATAACCTTTGTAATCAACAGCCACACTAACTCCATCCACATATGCACTCCTACCCCTCGGGACCCCCTGATATTTTTATAATCTAAGAAGCTATCTATCCCTCCCCCTCCTCCTCCTCCTCCCAGTCCTCCTCCATCCCCACCATCCATCCAATCTGAGTTACTCCTAGATGTTAGAATCCCCAATCACCATATCTTCCAGTCCTTCCTTTCTCTCCCTTACCATTGCCTATATTAAAATTACTACTTTGCAGCCCTACCTCATTTTGTCCTTGAGTAATTGCTGCCCCCTACATCAACTTCATTCATACGCATATGCCTCGTTCCCATACCTCACAGTTTCTTAGAAATCAATGCAAGGCCAATGTCTCTATTCACATATTGAGTTGGCTAACATCTTTTGCACTCACATCCCATTCTCAGTTAACGTAAGTAGTCACAAATACAAAAAAGGGTTCCTGGGCACCCATAAGAATGCTCCCTCCACTGCAGATAAAAAAAAAAAAAAAAAAAAGGGAACACACTTGTGATCTCCCGGTGTCACACAAACAGTTCTTTTAGGCCATCTATTCAGTTTGTTCCAATATCTGAACATCTCTCTGAGGCGACCTCAGATCCTCTTTAGCACCTCAAATTGCCAAGTTAAAAGTTAATGAGTGCTTACACTCCTGTAATGTCCACTATGTCCAACACCCCATTGGTTCCCATTGTTTAGATAACGCCAGATGTAGATACACGTGAAGAATCCAGATACTGTTGTGCCACTTCAGGGCTATCAATTGTCCGTGGCCCCCCCAGTGAAGAAAATCCTAAGCTTAGCAGGGTATAGAACAGCAAATTTCAGTTGTGCCTGTCAATTTCTGGCACACTGTAGCGTATGCCCTTCTCTTGGCACTCAATTCGACCAAGTAATCTTGGCAGGCCGAAATTTTAACATCCCCGCTCACAATAGGGCCTTGGGTTTGCATCTGCATCAGTACCTTTTCTTTTTGCAGGAAATTCAAAAATCAGGCAATTACCACCCTTGGTCTTGTATCGGAGGCCAATATTGACCCAACCCGGGGGATATGCACCATAATCAATGGTTTACAATAGTCTCCCAAAGTCAAAGATGTATTGCGACGCCCTTGCTTGGGCCCGAAGGCTTACAAGCATAGAGCGGCCTTATAGTGTCCCTTTAAATAAAGCTTCCCTTGTTTGTCACCAGAGGGATTCTGGGACTTTTAGTTGGCTCACTTATAGAAGGACAAATGTAGTTGTGAGACCGGTGGTTTAGGGCAGCAAGAAAAATTTATTTTTTTGCAGGATTCCAAGGCATTAAAGCTCAAAACACAAAAGTCAAAGGATGCTTCTCCAACATCAGAGTAAATCAGGTTAACAGAGGAAAATGCAACAAAAACCTTCTATCACTGGGCAACAGCTTTCATTCAAATAAACTTTCACAGAGCACAGCTTCTTGTGGTCATTCCACGTATCAGGTAAACTTTAACAGCTGCTGTTTTCTTTTCCAAACCAAACTTTTACTAAAGGCAGCTTCTTGGCTTCAGAAGCTCACATACTTAGTAGAACACAGTCTTGGCTTTTTCCAACTCTTGGAAGTCACAGAAATTAGTCACTATATTGTTTCACAGTTTTTCAACCCTGTTCAACAATGCTCAGTTCTCCTTTAGACAAAAAGAGCAATCCATTGGTGACAATTCTGACTCAGCTTCTGGCATACAAGAATCCACCTGCATCTCTTCTATGGACACCGGGTACTTCTTACTTCCACCAGTTTTATAAACTTGCCCAGCCTTTCTGTCTTCTAAAAACTCTTGGAACTGCTTCAACAGCAAATCACCCTGAGAAGGCACACTTGTATTGGGAGGGTAAAGCTTCCTCTCTGCAAACAGTTTTCTTAATGCTTCTAGTGTTAAAAGCTCAGTTTCTCTGCTCTTATCTGGGTTTCGGTTCTCTTCATACATAAAACTATCCACTCACCTCTTAGCAGACGTTAGGTCTGGCTCCTGGACACTAGTGGAAGCAAACTGTTTCTCTACAAGCTGTTCAGGTTTACATGTACTGGCTTTACCTTAGGGTGAGTCTCTCAGACAGCTACTGACTCCTTTCCTCCTGATATCTTTCAGGCTATGGAACTCAGCCTGCTGGTGCCTTTCTCCACTCCTTCCCGGATAGCCACTCTCTTGAAAGTTTCCTTGGAACCTTTCTTTCTCCCTTTCCAGGATCTCTCAGAGTTTCTCCTTCGTGTGCCTCTGTTGCTCTGGCTGCAGATCTATTCCTTTCCAGCTTCTCCTGGGCCTGCTGGCTCTGCTCTCTCTGCTGCGTCTCCTGTGTGTGTGTCTCCCTTCTCTCCTGTGTGTCCTTTCTTTGCTCTGAGTGCGTTTTTAAAAACAGTTTGCTGCCCGGCACTCCCTTGCCTCTGCACAGGTGTGACCAATCATTGAGCAAGCTTGGCTCTACGTCTGAACTAGGGCGTGGCCTGGCCTCAGCAGAGAGCTGAGTTTTTTTCTTGCCTGCCTTGCAAACACTGTGCACAACTGAACTGTCACTTGTTTTAAAGGGAAAAACAGGGTTTTCTTCCACTTCCATCTCTTCCGGGGAGCTCTCCTCACCACAGTATTCAGTAGGGCAGCGATGGCGAACCTATGGCATGCGTGCCAGCTGTGGCACGCGAAGGCCTTGCAGCTGGCACGCGGGAAGGTCCGCAATCAAAATATGCGGCATTAAAAAAAAAAAAATTAATAAAAAGCTGCCGCTGCCGAGGCCGCCGCGGCAGAATCGAGTGTGCCGCGGGGCCGCCCCGCCCAGCAGAGCCTGCCCTCCGTCCCCGGTATCACCTTCTCTCAGCTGCCTCTAGTCAAACGCGCCTGCTTTCAGAGCGCGAGTGGAGTTTCTTCCTCGCTGCTCTGTTATGCCCGCGGGGGCTGATGGGAAGTTCCCATCAGCCCCCGCGGGCTTAACAGAGCAGCGAGGGAGAAACTTCCCTCACGCTCTGAAAGCCGGCGCGTGTGACTGGAGGCAGCTGAGAGAGGTGATACCGGGGACGGAGGGCAGGCTCTGCTGGGCAGGGGGGCCCCGCGGCACACTCGATTCTGCCGCGGCGGCCCCGGCAGCTTTCTTTGTAAAAAAAATTTCGCTGGGGGGGGGGGGGGGGTAGGAGGGGGAATGGCGTGGGGGGGGGGTAGGACGGGTAATGGCGGTGGGCGGGTGGGGGTTAGGACTGGTGATGGGCTGGGGGGGGTTAGGAGTGGTAATGGCTGTGGGCTGTTGGGGGGGGCTAGGACTGGTACTGGGCTATGGGGGGCTAGGACAGGAAATGGGCTGATGGGGGGGTTAGGAGTGGTGATGGGCTATGGGGGGGCTAAGTCTATATGGGCTGATGGGATTAGGACTGGAAGTGGTTTGATGGGGGCTTAGGACTGGTACTGGGCTATGGGGGGCTAGGACAGGAAATGGGCTGATGGGGGGGTTCGGAGTGGTGATGGGCGGGGGGAGGTTAGGAGTGGTGATGGGCGATGGGGGGGCTAAGTCTATATGGGCTGATGGGATTAGGACTGGAAGTGGGTTGATGGGGGCTTAGGACTGGTAATGGGCTATGGGGGGCTAGGACAGGAAATGGGCTGATGGGGAGGGGTTAGGACTTGAGGTGGGCTGTTGGGTGGGGTTAGGACTGGTAATGGGCTATGGGGGGCTAGGACAGGAAATGGGCTGATGGGGAGGGGTTAGGACTTGAGGTGGGCTTTTGGGTGGGGTTAGGACTGGAAATGGGCTGATGGGGGGTTAACACTGGAGGTGGTCTGATGGGGTTAGGACTGGTAATGGGCTATGGGGGGGTTTAGGACTGATAATGGGCTATGGGGGGGCTGGGACAAGAAATGGGCTGATGGGGAGGGGTTAGGACTTGAGGTGGGCTGATGGGGTTAGGACTGGTAATGGGCTGTGGGCTGATGGGGGGTTAGGACTGGCAATGGGCTATGGGGGGGTTAAGACTGGTAATGGGCTGTTGGCTGATGGGGGCTGTCTGGTAATGGGCTATGGGGGGTTAGGACTGATAATGGACTATGGGGGGGCTAGGACAGGAAATGGGCTGATGGGGAGGGGTTAGGACTTGAGGTGGGCTGAGGGGGTTAGGACTGGTAATGGACTGTGGGCTGATGGGGGGGTTAGGACTGGCAATGGGCTATGGGGGGCTGACTGGAAATGGGTTGATGGGGGTTAGGACTGGAAGTGGGCTGATGGGGGTTAGGACTGGTAATGGGTTATAGGGGGGGCTTAAACTGAAAATGGGGTGATGGGGGGTTAGGACTGGAAGTGGGTTGATGAGGGGGGGCTAGGACTGGTATTGGGTTGGGGGTTTCTAGGACTGGAAATGGGTTGGGGGGCTGCTAGGACTGGAAATGGGCTGATGCAGGGACTAGAAGGGAATGGATGCTGGGTGAGGCTGGAACTAGAAGGGAGCTGGTGTTGGGGGAGGATTAGAATGGGATGGGGCTGGGAGAGTAAAATGGAGAGGGGAAAAATATTTTGTGTGGGAGGGATAAAAAATCTACAATTGGCCGGGTATTGGGAGAATAAGTGGGGATTGAGGATGGAGGGGTACATTTTGAGTAGATGAAATAGGAATGAGGAAAGAGCAAAAGGAGAAAGATTAGTATGTTAAAGCAGATGTAGAGAGAGAATGGAAAAAAAAAAAAACCAAGAAGACAGAAGAAAGGACAAATGGACAGCAGATGGAGAGTTAGCAGAAGACACGAAGAAACCAGAAGAAAGTGGCTGGAACAATTGCAACTGAAAAAAAATGCACAAAAGGTAGAAAAATATCTCTTTATTTTGAATTTATTAACTGGAATATGTCAGCTCTGGGAAATGTGCATCATTAATTTTTGCGCTTTGTTTAGTACAAGAGGAAATTAATTTATAGTTTTATTTCTACAGTGTTGTTGTATATTCTAAGTTTGGCTTTTGGGGTTCCCAGTTTAATTATTGTCTTCCTGTTTCTAAATTGTGATTCCTTGTTTGGTTTCTGCATGTGTAACTGAGCTGAGGTATTCTGTTTATATAATTCCTATTTGACATTGCCACTTGTTCTTTCCCCAGTAGGTCATGTATTGTTGTTCTCTGAAATGTATTGGTTTAATATCTGCAGTGTTGCCTTTTGATAGTTAGGGTATGGTGCTTTGTGAGTCCTGGTAGTGCTGTTAGGATACGGCGGGTTTGCTATGGGTTCTAAATGGGCAGCGTTTGTAGTAGTTCCTAATGTGCCTGGCGGTTGGTACTGGATTATAGTAATGTAGAAACCTTTTAGTCTTTCTTTATCCATATACTCATTAAGAGGCATGTTTACTAAAAGTTAGTGTATGGTAACATTATGCAAATATTTATGCAAATGAGGCACCTTATGCAAATGAGGCTTTAATTGACGTGCTGGCACTTTGAGGAAATTCTTTGGTTTTGTGCGGCAGTTTGGGCACTCGGGCTCAAAAAGGTTAGCCATCACTGCAGTAGGGTCTCCAAATAGCCACAAAGTTCACTGTCCTTCACCGATTCCGAGATGCCAATAAATCAGATATTTTTCTGTCTCCCCTGATTTTCAATGTCATCTAGCTTTATGGCCCGTTTCCACAGCAACTTTTTTAGTTGCTTAATTTACATATCTACTTTGCCCTGCGTGTCTTCCAGCTGCAATAGCCACCTCTCTGCTTCTTGCAATTGGGAACCAACGGCTTCAAGCAATTGCACCATATCTAGCCATCCCGTGATGACATCGAAATGCCCCACCAGGGCCCCGACTACTGCCGTGATCACTTCATCCATCAACATGGTCTGCCGTGGAGAGCCCAGCAATGAAGGGGAGTCGGACATTTTTTTTTTTTTTATTGTGCCACCAGTTTTCCCACAATCTCTTCGGGTGGATTTCATGCCTTCTGCAATGCATTTCCCCATTCTTGGGTTCTTTGGGGGGGGGGGGGGATATCCAGGTCTGTACTACATTGCCTGTATGAAAAAATATTAATTTTTTATAGACATGTTAGTGGCGACTGGATTCCGGAGAGGGCACAGCATACCTCTATGCACTCTTAACACATCACGTGACTCCCAAGAACATTTATTAAAAGGTCTGTGCTATGCTAAATGGGAACAGCCAACTTTATTTCACATTGTCCTTCCTTAGCCACAACGTAATGATTTTAAAAACATGGCATCTCTCAAGTTGTGAGAGAAGTCTGCATAAATCACCACCTAATGCCCTTCCAGTCAAAGCTGTTCTAATATGCATTTTTAGCTGCAATTTTCTCCTTTAAACTATAGTTGTATATACAAAATCATAATGCCATGTTGCAAATCACCTGGGAGGCCCCCAATGATCAGTGGGCCCGATTTAGCTTTGTTTCCTCAAATGGCTCCTCCATCCCACTCATCAACAGCATGGCCCAACACATATGCAGCCACATATTGACAGTCCTCATACTGGGCAGTTTCTGGTACACTCCAGTCAAAGGTAATTTCTCCACTGGCGATCCTCTAGATCTTCCATATTTAATGCTAAGAGTTCCAAAGTCTCCTCAGCCAGAACAAGCTGCTTACTCATATCAGCCATCTCCTCCATACGAGCATCACATTCCTCCATTCTGCACCCCAACTCAATCAGCTCTGCCCCGGGTTTGGCTTGCTGCTCACCAATCTTCCTAAGTACCTCCACAAACATCTACCTCAACTCCTGCAACTAACCATGCAATTCCTATTACAGAGCCTGAGGCGAGAGAGCCACTGGATCCATTGCCTCCCCAAGCAATTCCTCCAATCTTAGGCCTGCATGCGGTGTTGTGTCAACCAAGCTGGTCTCCTCCCAGGTTGCATGCTTGCCTCTGGTATGCATTTCCATTTCAAATCAACTGCTTTTTTCCCTTGTCAACATTTTGCCGCTGACCTCTTCACCACACCACACTCCCAAGTGCAGGCTGATAGACACAGGCCACGATGGAGCTCAAAGCTCAAGTATTCATCTAGCTTCCTCACCCCATTTCAAATGTTTACCAATTCCAGGACTCTGGAGCCAAAAAGGCGGTCTTGAGGGGAAAATCCTTAAGTGTAGTTCTCACCAAGGGTTCAAAAGGCTCAGACACTAAAGCTAGACAAAGATGAGATCCCTCTCAGATTGAAGGATGTCTAAATCAGAGCACAGTAGCTAGTACATATTGTTTTCAAAGCAAGTTGGCAATAGAAGAGGTGGTCACAAATAGAAGCAATTTACCAGAAGAGCAGCCAACTCCAGACTTTGCTTTCACCTTGCTGCTCCTTATGCCTGGAACAAATTGAGTCTATGCGTGAGGCACCTTCTCTGACCCTTTTCAAATCCAAGTTGAAAACTCACCTCTTTGCTGCCACTTTCAGATCTTGACTAACCTGATGTCCTTTGTGTTTTCTTACCATACCTCCTAGCTCTATCCCATGTCTACAGCTACTTTGTTGTCTGTCAGACTGTAAGCTCCGATGAGCAGGGACCGTCTTTTACATGTGTCTGTGCAGCACTGTGTATACCTTGTAGCACTACACAAATGTTCAGTAATAGTAGATCCCATAGAAAACTGGTCAAATAAATAAAATAAATTGACCACAGGGGAAGATGCAAGTGTCTTACTCCCTGAAGGAAACAGGTACTTCATGGTGCAAGGCCACCGATCACCCCACTAACAGCTCCCTGAAGCATGAGAAAACCGCCACCCGAATCCTCAAGGAACTAAAGGAGAGGCCCTTCTTGAATCTGTCCTGAAGGCAGGCAAGTAAGGCCAGCAGGTCTTTGTTAAGGTTCACTTGATGCTCACACCAGTGCTCAAATACGCACCAAACATGAAAGAGAGACATGTAGAACTTCTGGGTCATTTAACAGGACAGGTCCCTGCCTCGAGAGCCCCCAAGTTGATGGGAAGTACATCAGATCTGCATACTACGATCTCCACAGTCAATCCAGTGCTACCAGAACCAGCGGACTCTGATGGCGCTCTATGCAACAAAGCATTTAACCATTGAGAGGCCACAAAGGAAATACACACAGCAAAATCTGCTTTTGGCCAAGGTTGAACCAGGGCGTCCATGCACTTGGAGCCTGCCTCCTTGTGGTAACTGAAGAACCTTTACACTTTGGGTTGCCATCGCATCCAATTCAGGGTGACCTCACCTATCTAGAATCCTCTGGAATGCCATCCGGCTCAATTCCCACTCCCCAGGATTTAGGGAGTGGCTTCCATGTTGTACATCCCACAATATGCTGTGCTGAAAGGGATAGATTTCTCTCTACCCAGAACAACAAGAGAGCCATTTCCAAGGTCACCCCAGAACTCATGCCCCCTTGACATACGCCATAGCTGTAGCATCGTCCAAGATGATCTGTATTGCTTTGCCTTAGAAAAAGATCTGGAGATGCATGAGGACCAAATGTCCCTTACCTTGAGCCAGCTGATAGGCCATGCTGCTTCTTGACTATTCCAGCAGCCCTCAGCCATCTTCCCCTTGCAATGGGCTGACGTCTGTTGATAGAAGAATCCATTGAGGATTGTCCAGAGCCAGGCCTTTCAATAGATGGCTGGGCTGCTCTCACCAATGCAGGCTGGCTGCTATCAATGAGGGAAGGGAAAGCCTGGTCTCAAAGCCCTGAGAGCAAAGAGACCAGTGAGACAATAAGGACTTTTGCAGAGGCCTCATGTGAGTTTTCACCCAAGGAACTCTCAATCATTGCTGCCATCAAGCCAAGGAGCTGGAGATAATCTCAAACAGCAGCTTCTCCGTTCTCTTCTTGGGTAGGAATACCCTGCCGGTGCTGGTGTCGAACTGTGCCCCAAGTCAGGGCTGGCTTAAGAGGTGAGCCAGTGAGACACTAGCTCAGGGCACACAAGATGTAAGGGTTCAGGAAGCCTGCCTCACTGGCTTGCTCCCATTATTTAGAGCCAGCAGTCGCCTCTTCCTACCCCTGCTGCCTCCACTGCCATTGCCACATTAACGTTTAAACACAGTCGCCACCACTGTGGCATTTTCAGAATGCCAAAACAAACATTTCCTGCTTCTTTCCAGCATTTTCAAAAAATATATACAGATAATATCAGGCTGCTTCCATTGTTAAACAGTTAGATATTGTCTGTACATTTGTGGACCGTGTCAGGGGAGGAGTGAGGGTACAAAACAAGCAAAGAGTCTCTGGCAGTAGATAAACTTTATTGCTGACAGCAGGCCAGAAAATTCTCCAGATAATAGCAATATTCAGCCTAAAACTAGATGGATTGTGCTGGTTCAGCAGTTACTGTATTAACTGTATATTCAGCACCACTACCTATATGGATAGTGGTACTGAATTTACAGATTAAGTTAGATGGCGGTGTAGATATTTAACTTAAGCTGGTGACTCTGCCAATTGAAAATTTAGCTCTATCTGCACAGTTCATATTCCAAGACTGATTCCACAACCCCATGGGAGGGGGGGGGGAGGGAACAAAAGCAAAAGTGGCTCAGGGCACCACAATCCCTTGAGCTGGCCCTGCCCAAGGTACTCTAGCGACTGGGTAGGCTCTAGATGGCTCTTGCCATAGTTGATCACCCAGCCCAGACTCTCCCAGGATAGTAGAGTGAGAGAAGGAATCCAAAACTGGGGCACTGTCTTTTCCTCCAGCCATATGAATGATCGCCTGCTGAACTAGCAACAAAAATCCTAGCTCACCATCTTGAGGAAGATACCTCGAAGGGGTTAGCAGAAGCCTCCATGGGGGAATTGGAGAGGGAGTCAAATAAAGTAACTCAGCATTTGCCAAAAATTAGGCAGCATCTTCTCTTAGATGACATATACCTGCCTCAAGAAGAGCAGTCTCCATGGTCCAGCAATTCCTTTCTGTAAGTAATTAGCTGAAGAATGCTAAAAGGGCTGCACTCAGAGTGCACACCCCGAAAGTGCAGACACACCACTAGTTGAGGAAGTACCTAGAGTACGCTAAAACTGCATGCTGGAAACATGCATAGAAATACTCAAGTGTACATACATGAATAGCACTGTACACAGGTTATCACACAGCCACGCAATGTGCACAAATAGCACTAGCATGAGGTGGGAACTGGTGGGAGGAAAACACCCCACATTTAACCAATAGTTCCTTCAAAAATGGTCCCGAACCAGACGGTCAAACTGCCTAGGGGAAGAGGTTCAGGCACCCCCCACCCCCCAGATAATTTTAGCCGAGCAGATTAACTTAAATCCAGTATTTAAAATCAAAATTACTCACCCTCAAGGAGCCCCAAAATAGTAATCATGCTGGCTCAATGCTACACCTCTGCCGCCGAGACCTGCAGGCACTTACCTCTGAAGTCCTTCATCCAAAACTTCAGAGGAGGAGCACTGAGGCTTTGAGGGTCCTGATCCAACACTTTTGGCTGTTCAACTGGCCCTTAACCAGAGAAGGATGGGGAACTGAACCACCACCTCCTTCTCCTATGGGCTATTCTCAGGAGAGCACTAGTTTTAAGGGTGACCGTCTGGAAGCCCTCCCACATTGAGCTTGAATGAGAAAGTTGCCAAAGAAAGTAGTTACTCATGATCTAAATCAGTTTTTCAAAGATTTTCACAGAGCTTCATCAGATTGCATCCACCATCTGCTGGAAACAAATACTGGAGTGTGCCTCTAGCTTCATCAATAATAGCAGGATGAGGTCATAAACCAATGGATTTTTATTCTCCATCTCCACCTCTGCTGGTAGGGGAACATAATCCATTTATCTGGACCGACTTCGCAGGATGATATGGAAAAAGTACATGCATCTGACATCAGGTTTGGCCTGCTCAGCTTGGCAATATCAGAAATACTAGGACAATATATTTTCAGACCAGGCAGGCAGGGAAGGTACTGGAGCATTAGAGGAGTTGTGGGGCCCCAGCAGGTATGCTGTTAGGGACTATGATGTTCAGATAACTGTATAACACACCATCCTTCACTTGGGTGAGTGCTTCTTACCAATGTGCAGCTGGCTTGGCTGGCAGCCTATAGTACATCTGGGTAAGAAATGGTACACCGTGTATGTAAATAAAGCATAGTTACTCACCTGTAACACGTAATCTCTGGGAACAGCAGGAATTTAGTCCTCACATATGGGTATTGTCGGTACCGACGGAGCCTGCGCGGGAACGCTCCCCAGCATCCAATTAGAAAGCTTTTGGGAGCATCCCACAGTGCCTGCGTGCTGCCTTCCCACCTTTCCCAACTGCCTCTCTCCAGTTGAGTTTAAAAGCTGAGACAGACAAAGAGAGAGGGAAAGAGAGAGAGATACAACACCTAGGGGAGGTGGGTGGGTTGCGAGGACTAAATTCCTGCTGTTCCCAGAGATCATCTGTTACAGGTGAGTAACTATGCTATCTCCAGGAACAAGCAGAAATGTAGTCATCACATATGGGGACTCCCTAGCTTTAGATGCCAGGGAGAGACCCCAGAAGTTGTGTGTTTCTGAGAAGGGCTCCACTTCCCCCCATGGATCTCTGGCATCCTACCAGGGATGGTGGGTAGGAGTTGATTAGGTATGGAACAGGTATTGGAGAACAGCCTGACCAAACAAGGCATCCCGGCAGGAGTCCTTGTCCAAGCAGTAATGGGCTGTGAAGGTATGAACCGAGGCCCAGGTGGCTGCTCGACAGATGTCGTCGATAGACACAGCGTGCAGATGAGCCATTGAAGTTGCCATGGCTCTCACATTGTGAGCAGTGACATGGCCCTCCAGAGGAAGATTCTTACTCTGATAGGCGAAGGCAATACACTGGGCAATCCAGTCGGACAGTGTTCTCTTGGAGACTGGAAGTCCCAAATGAGAAGGATCAAAAGCAACAAAAAAAGTTGAGAGGACTTTCTATGTTGCTGTGTTCTTTGTAAGTAAAAAGCTAAAAGCTCTTTTACAGTCCAAAGTATGAAGATTCCTCTCTGCATTTGATGCATGAGGCCTCGGAAAGAACACAGGTAGGTAGACCGCTTGGTTTAGATGAAAAGGCGAGACCACCTTTGGCATAAAGTGTGGATGAGTCCTAAGGACTACCTTGTCATGATGAAACCTTGTATAAAGGTGGATCAGCCACTAGTGCTTGCAACTCACTAACGCAATGTGCTGATGTGATTGCAATGAGAAAGATAACCTTCCAAGAAAGGAATTTCAAGGAGGTAGTAGCTAAAGGTTCAAAAGGTGGCTTCATGAGCTGCCCAAGAACCAGGTTTAAGTCCCATGCCACCAGTGGTGGCCTAATGGGAGGCTCGGTTAGAAGAAGGCCTCTCATAAATCTTGCTATAAGAGGAGATAGGCTGTCCATTTAGAGGCCTGAAGGAAGCTGCAATAGCACTCAAATGGACTCTTACCGAGTTAGTTTTAAGTCCTGCATTGGATAAATGAAGGAGATACCTCTGGAATCATTACTGGAGTATTGCAAGGGGGTTAAGACCCTTCTGCGAACACCATATGCTTGCAAGCATAAGAGCGTCTTGTGGAAGGCTTCCTGGAAGCAAGAAGAATATCCTTCACTTGCTGAGGGAGGTTAAGATCATGGAGATCTAAGCCTTCAGCAACCAAGCCCTGAGATGCAGACTGGGGATTGGGATGCCACAACATTCCGTCCTCCTGAGATAGGAGATCTGGAGCAGACCCTAACTCCAGGGAGGGAGCTTGAGAGAGATGTAGAAGCAGAGGATACCACACTTGCCGTGGCCAATGTGGAGCTATGAGAATCATACGGCCTTTGTCTCTCTGAAGCTTGAACAGGGTTTTGGGAATTAGGGGAATGGGTGGAAAGGCATAAAGGAAGTCTTGGCTCCAGTGAAGGAGGAAAGCATCCTTGGCCTGGAATCCCTGAGCTGGAAGTCTGGAACAGAACCGGGGAAGTTTGGCATTCAACGGACTTGCAAAGAGGTCTATGTCCGGGTTTCCCCAAATTTGAAAATTCTTGGCCACCTGGTCCATATGTAGAGACCAGTCGTGTGGAAGCAGAACTCGACCAAGTCTGTCCACCCAAGAGTTTTGTATGCCTGGAAGATACACTGCCAGTAGATGAATCTGATGCTCTCTGGCGAAGGCCCATAGTCGCAAAGCTTTGTTGCAGAGCAACAGAGAGCCTGTTCCTCCCTGCTTGTTCACATAGAACATGGCTACCTGGTTGTCCGTGTGAATAAGGACTGTCTTGCAGCTGAGCAGGGAATGGAACACTCTTAAGAGCAAGAAAAATTGCTCCGAGCTCTAAGAGATTGATATGTAGATGAGTCTGTGGAGTCCAAGTGCCTTGGGTGGAGAGGTTTTGTAGATGAGCTCCCCAACCCATTGGAGAAGCATCTGTTGTGAGAGTTGCTTGGGGTAAGGGTTGTTGGAACGGGGACCCCAGCAACAGGTTTTAAGTGGACTGCCACTATCGAAGGGACAAAATAAGGCAATTTGTGTTTACAATTTTGTCTGACAGGCACCCTGATGCCTGGGTCCACTGGGCTGCTCTCATATGGAGGCGAGCATAAGGAACCACATGCACAGTAGAAGCCATGTGGCCTAGTAGTTGTAACATTACTCGAGCAGTGAAACGGGACTTCAGCACTGCTTGAGAAGCTAACTGCACCATGCGAAGGCAACGGCTCTGAGGGAGGTAGGCCCTTGCCTTTCTGGTATTCAACACAGCTCCTATGAACTCTAGAGACTGAGTGGGAGTTAGGCTGGATTTTGGGATGTTTATGACTAGACCCAAATACCGAATGATACGCATTGTGCAAGATAGAGCTATCCCGGCCTCTAACTCTGATTGGGCTCAACTGAGCCAATCGCCTAAGTAGGGGAAGATGAATATTCCTAGAGTGCGGAGAAATGCTGCTACTACAGCCATGCATTTCGTGGAGACCCTTGGAGCTGAGGCCAGGCCAAATGGGAGCACCCTGTATTGGTAGTGCTTCCCTTGAAAAAGGAACCGAAGGAACTTTCTGTAAGATGGATGGATGAGAACATGAGTGTACGCATCCTTGAGATCTAGAGAACATAGCCAATCCTGACTCTGAAGGTATGGCAGCAGAGTTCCTAGAGAAACCATTTTGAATTTCTCCTTGAACAGGAATTTGTTCAATTCTCTGAGGTCTAATAGGTCTGACACGTCCTGTTTTCTTTGGGATAAGAAAATAAGGAGAGTAAAACAGTGTACCCTGCTGAAGAATGGGTACTTCTTCTATTGAACTGTCTGACGCGGTTCCGAGGGTGTCGATGCCGCAAGGAGAGCCGCCAGACTGCGTTCAATAGCCAGGAACCTCTGGTCTATCGATGCTGCCGATGCCTGGATGTTGGTACCAGAGAAGATAGCTGGTACCCCAGAGCATGGCACCAATAGTTCTGCCGAGGTCGAGGCCTCAAGAACATCCTGGAGCCCTGATAATGCTTTGGAAGCCGAAGCCTCCCACCGGGGCAATTTTGCCGGTGCAGAATCCTCAAGGGCAACGCCAGAGGCATCTTGGTGCTTAGAAGGAGATCTACCCTTTGAGGACCAGCTGTACTTATGTTTAGTTACCTGAGATCCACGGTAGGAAGAGGAAGCCCTAGAAGACGTCGATGCCACCGAAGATACATCAGAGGGAAACAGGGTACTGAGCTTCGCAGCTCGGCTCTGCCGACCTCTTTTAGACATCATGGCACAGGACATAATCCGTGATGGAGTGGTCAGGATCTAAACATTTCAGACACCATTCATGGGTGTCGGTGACAGGGATGGTACCGCCACACTTGGTGCACTTTTTGAAACCTGAAGCAGGCTTCTCCACTGTAGAAAAAAATTGTTGGGCCAAGGCCCAAAATGGCACATGCACCTGGGAAAAATGGGAAAAAGTATATTTCTTTCTTTTTTTAAAGAACTGAAATAAAGAAAGAAAAACCGGCGGTACCGGTAAAGCTTCAAGAAAGGCAGACGCGACCACAAAAAAGTAATAAGGAAGAATTTTCTGTGGTGACAGAACAATGACCTGCTGGCTCCGTGGAAAAACAAAGAACTGGAGAGAGGCAAAGGCGGGAAGGCAGCACGCAGGCACTGTGGGATGCTCCCAAAAGCATTCTAATTGGACGCTGGGGAGCGTTCCCGCGCAGGCTCCGTTGGTACCGACGATACCTATATGTGATGACTACATTCCTGCTTGTTCCTGGAGATTGATATATGAACCTCAGATAGAGCTTGTGACAGGACTCTGCAAGTTGGATCTAACAAGGAATAAAGATAGGGGCCCATCTAATGATTTTGTTACCCAGCCGAGATTGGTTGATTCCTTATTTTATAATTCCTAGAATTCTATTAGTTTTCTTGGCTGCTGCTGCTGTACTCAGAGCATAAGATTTCAATGTATTATCCACTAGGCCACCTAAATACTTTCTTGGGTGGTGGTTCCTAATCGTGTAGCTACAGTTTGGATTGTTTTTCCTTAAGTGCAGAACTTTGCACGTCCATATATAGTAATATTCCTTCTGGCATTTGGATGCCCAGTCTCCCAAGATCCTCTTACAGCATCCACAATCCTTGTAATTTAAGAGCTTTGAATAAATTTGTGCTGTATGAAAATTTGATCTCCTCACCCGTTCTCATTTTCAGCTAATTTATAAATATGTTAAAAAGTAGGGTATCCAGCATAGATCCCTGGGACACTCTGCTATTTACCTTTCTCCATTGAGAAAAACAAACCATTTAGCCCTACTCCATTTTTTTTTAAAATTTGCAGTGCACTTTATCAAACTGGAATCATAATCATGTCTAATAAAATACATCATCTATTATTGCCATACAATGTCAAACAATATCCTCATTGTACATCTAATTGCCTATATCCTAAATACATCTCAATGTTTAGAAAGACATTATTAATTTACCCTCATTCACACAGAACCCCTACAACTAGCCCCAACCCTCCCACCCTCCCTTTTCTATCAACCTCCCTCCCTTTGCAAGCATATTAGTTCCCACTGAAGCAATAAGTTCTCTTCACCCCACCATATACCTTGTAGAAAAACGTACAAACCTTCATAGAAAGGTTTTCCATATTATTAGGAGTGGAGGAGCAGCTTAATGGTTAGAGCACTGGCTTGGTAACCAAGAGACCAGGGTTCAATTTCTACTGCTTGTGGCCTTGGCCAAGTCACTTAACCCTCCACTGCCACAGAAGAAAGGCTTGGCAATCTACTTCCAGTTACACTGCCAAGAAAAACCCAGGAGCTGCTGGGTCGCCATACCATATTCCTCTTTCAAGGTCTCAAAAGAGCACACTTCATCTTCAAGAAGTTGTACCACCCTCTTCAACCCCATCATTGCCTAAAATTCAAGGCTGAACCCTGGTGAGAAAGAGGCCTAAAATGCTATTGTATTAATGGTGATAAACCCTTACCATGCCTTTTAAAATGGGTATCCCAACAATGCAGGGTGTGTTTAATTATGGGACTGGTCATTCCCATTTGCTTATGAAATTGCCTTGGCATCCAGAGCAGGAGTAGTCTTAACTAAACTCAGAGCTTATTCTCTGCGCATCCCCCATTCCACTACTGCTCTAGCCTGGGTTGTCAAGTAATACAATATTACTGTAGATTAGGAAACCCAAACCCTTCTTGTTCCCAATTAGCAAACATAACACACTTGCCTATGTGTGGCCTCCCCTTGCTTCATATAAATTTTGTTACCTGCCTTTTGTAAGTCAGCCAATATTTTCCATGGGACCAGCACAGGTAGTACATGGAACAGATACAGCAGCTCAGAACATTTATTTTAAATTGTGGCTATTCCTCCAAACCATGAGTGTATCATATTAGTCCATATACTGGATCTAAATCCCCATTAAGTTTTCCTAATCAAACTTGGATAGTTAGCATCAAACCTTTTATATTTCTTTGGTGAAAGTACACCCTCCCCCTGCTACTGTATTCCCCCTGCCACACATCAAAGGGATAGTTCTTCTTTAAGCTCTTCTCAGTTATGAGCCTCTGCTTTTGAATACTCATTTTACAACCAATCTCTCATACTCCACCATATCAATTAATCTGGGAATCAACATGGCTGGGAATTGCAATGGAGTGGAATGGGTAAACCTAGATCTGTTTACTCCTTCAAAAAGTAGAAAGACTAGGGTGACACACAATGAAGCTACAATGTGGCACATTTAAGACTAATTGGAGAAAATATTTGTTCACTCAGCACATAATCAAACTCTGGAATTCATTACCACAGGATGTAGTAAAAGCAGTTAGTTAATGGAGCTGGGTTCAAAACTGGTTTGAATGAGTTTCTGGAGAGAAAGTCCATAAACATTAAAGAGAGCTGGGGAAATCCACTGCTTACCCCTGGGTCAAGCATGAAATGTGTATACCTTTGGGAGCCCAACAGGTACTTGAGACCTATAATGTCCACTGTTGGAAATAACATAAGAAATGCCATACTGGGTCAGACCAAGGTCCATCAAGCCCAGTATCCTGTTTCCAACAGTGGCCAATCCAGGTCACAAGTACTTGTCAGGTTCCCAAAAATGTACAGATTCTATGATACTTATCCTGGGGTAAGCAATGGGATTTCCCTGGTAACTCCTTAATAATGGTTTATGGATCTTTCCTCCAAGAACTCATCCAAAATCTTTTTTTAAACCCAGCTAAACTAACAGCTTTCACCACATCCTCTGGTAACGAATTCCAGATTATGCGTCGCGTGAAAAAATAGTTTGTTATTAGACTTAAACGGGTTACATTGTAGCTTCATTGTGTGTCCCTAGTCTTCCTATTTTTTGATGAACAACCAATCTGCATTTACCTGTTCTACTCCATTCATTAATTTATAGATCTCTATCATATTTCCCCCTCAGCCATCTTTTTTTCTCCAAGTTGAAGAGCTCTAACCTTTTAAGCCTTTTGTCATAGGGGTATGCTTTCATCCTTTTTACCATTTTGGTGGCTCTTCTCTGTAACTTTTCTAATTCCACTATATCCTTTTTAAGATATGACGACTGTAGGAATGGACAGGTAAAGGGGATACCAGAATCCCCAATATGTAATTAAAGAAAGATGAATTTCTTGATACAGATCTCTAAAATGTGCTGATAGAAGAACCTTTTAACAATGACTGTCACTCACGAGTTTGTCCTTTCACCTACTTCCTCTTAGGTGGAGTGGGATATCATGATCATGAGTTCTGTGTAACTGTCTTTAAAAATAGTTTGAGAACATTGTTAACGCAAGCATAAAGAGTAAACAGACTATGAACTGTGCAACCATAGTTCATTGTACAGTCAAACTATAGGTCCCTGCTGGCACACTGTAATTTCTGCAACTCTGCAATTATAAATAATTCTGTCATAATCAAATAAATTTCATCTAATACACTGTAATCAGCTCTTACTCTGTAAAGAACTCTAGCGACACCTTGTGTTATTTCATGTTTATAATAAATGACTGTTACTTCCCTTTTTTTCTTTAATAAAAGGGGCTTCAAAGGAGGAAGACTTTGAATTCAGCAGAGGTGGAACTGTGCTGTGTCCATGGACCTTCCGTTTTCCCTCTGAGCTCAAAGAAATGTAGCACTTTGTGTGTGATTGTGTTCTGTGTTACTCTCTGCTTGTTTCTCACTGCTTGAGCGACCAGAGACCGAAAGAGCCGTGGTATTGTGGCCAGATCACAGGTTTCTTCAACGACCAGAATTGCACACAAGATTCAAGGTACATCACCACCATGGAACTCTACAGAGGCATTGCAAGATCCTTAGTTTTATTCTCCATTCATTTCCTTATGATTCCTTACATTCTATTTGCTTTCTTGGCCGCCGCGGCGCACTAGGCAGAGGGTTTCAACATATTGTCCATGATGCCGCCTAGATCCTTTTCCTAGGTGACTGTTCCTAATGCGGAGCCTTTCACTGTGTAACCACAGTTTAGGTTGTTCCTCTCTATTACATCTTCCAAGATCGCCTAGATTTGTTTCAATTCCTGATTGATTACTCTCAAATATCATTTCTGGCATGCGTATCTCCATTATATCTTCTTCAGTAAAGGCTGAAGCAAAGAATTCATTTAGTCTCTCTGCAATGGCTTTGTTCTCCCTTAGTATCCCTTTTACTCCTCCATCATCTAATGACTCAACTGACTCTCACAGGCTTGTTGCCTCAAATGTACCTTAAAAGGTTTGAATTTTTTTAACAGGGCTTTTTATACCACTATCATTTAGTCAAAGCAGTTTACATTGTAACTTAAACTTGGTAATGTACATTAAACAGGGACACTGATAACTTGGATTCTTCTGAGGCAATGGAGGGTTAAGTGACTTGCCCCAAGGCCACAAGGAGTGCTAGTGGTAATTGAACCCTGATCTCCTGGTTTGCCTCCATAGACAGCTTCTTTTCAAATTATCTCTTTTCTATCTTATCAATGCTTTGCATCTAAGATGTCAGTGCTTATGCTGTTTCCTTCATTTGTATCCTTTGCCCTCTTTCTTTTTTTTTTTTTTTAAAGTTATACAGCATCTCTTACCTTTAAATCATGACAACAGTTTGGCCTTCCTTCCACCTTTTTTAAAACATGGAATACATCTGGTCTGGACTTTCAAGATGGCATTTCTAAACAATGTCTAAGCCTGATGTAAACTCATTCTTTGAGCTGCTTTTTTAATTTTTTTTTTGTAACAGTTTTCCTCATTTTTTCATAGGGACATATTTCTTAAAGGTTTTAACATGTGTTAATGAAATTAATGCGCGTTAAGTAATCAACAGCCCTTAAATTTCTATGGATGCAGTGGCACCTAACATATAATTTCATTAAGGCATGTTAACCTTTAGTGCAATAATTGACTTTAAACATGCTGTGGTCACGCCTCTCCTAAAGAAACCCTCACTTAATCCCTCTTGTCCTAATTATCGCCCCATCTCTCTCCTTCCTTTCATTTCTAAACTGCTCGAACGTGTGGTTTACCACCGTCTTGACTTCCTCTCTTCCCATGCTCTTCTCTATCCTTTGCACTCTATTGAAACTACTCTTGTCAAAGTCTCCAGTGACTTGGTCCTGGCTAAATCTAAAGGCCTTTACTCCTGTCCTTATCCTCCTTGACCTTTCTGCTGCTTTTGACACCGTTGACCATGATCTTCTCCTTGACACTTTGTCCTCGCTTGGCTTTAGGGACTCTGTTCTCTCCTGGTTCTCCTCATATCTCTCCCATCGCTCCTTTAGTGTATGTTCTGGTGGCTCCTCCTGTTACCCCGCTCTCGGTTGGTGTCCCCCAAGGTTCTGTCTTGGGTCCCCTTCTTTTTTCTCTCTATGCCCAATCCCTTGGTGCGCTTATTTCCTCTCATGGTTTTCAGTACCATCTCTATGCTGATGACTCCCAAAACTCTCTCTACTCCTGATTTTTCTTCTGCTTTCCAGTCCTGATCTCTTGCTGTCTCTCTGCCATTGCTGCCTGGATGTTCCATCGTCGCCTGAAATTGAACATGGCCAAGACTGAACTCTTTTTTTCTCCTAAAAATTTCCCTTTCTCTGTCTGTTGATGGCTCTGTTCTCCAACCTGTTTCATCTGCTCACAATTTGGGTGTTATTCTTGACTCTTCACTCTCTTTCTCCTCTCATATCCAACTCATCGCTAAGACCTGTCGCTTCTTTCTCTTCAACATTGGCAAAACCCACCCCTTTCTCTCTGAGCTCACTACTAAAACCCTCATCCATTCCCTAATCACCTCCCGCCTTGATTATTGTAACCTTCTTGCTGGTCTCTCTCAGTCTCATCTCTTCCCTCTTCAGTCTATTCAGCACTCCGCTGCCAGTTTGATTTTCCATCAGCCTCGTTTTGCCCACATCACTCCTTTCCTCAGATCTCTTCACTGGCTCCCTATCCGTTTCCATATTCACTTTAAGCTTCTCCTGCTGACCTATAAGTGCATTCACTCTGTGGCTCCTCAGTACCTTTCTTCTCTCATTTCTCCTTATTTTCCCCCTCGTGTACTCCGTTCTTCTTCCTAGCTGCTTCTTGCTATGCCCTTCTCCTCTATTGCCAACTCCAGATCCCGCTCTTTTCATCTTGCTGCTCCTTATGCTTGGAATAAACTTCCTTTGTCTATATGTCTGGCATCTTCTTTGCCCCTCTTCAAACACAAAGTTAAAAGAAGAAATTAGACCTTACCTGCTAAATAGAAATTACACTTACCTGGTAAATGTCATTCCTTGAGTGACGACAGTTTAGTACTCCATCTCTGGGTTGTGCACCTCCTCCTGCAGCTTGGAGACTGGGCATGTCAAAGTCGTGACATCACTGGATATAGCCTGCTGGTATCTCCCATCAGCCCCCAGTGTACTATTGACAAAGCAAACTCAAAAGGAACAAATAAGTAACTATACCATAACTTTAAATAGCTCTCCATTCCTTAACCTGAGGAACCTTTTTAACCTTATCAGTCTTTTTATTTATATATTATCTCTATATATCTATATATTTTTTTTTAACTTTACATTCACGTCCCCCCTATGCAAACACGTTTCCTATACCATCCCCTCGTTTAAATAAGAGAGAAGGAAGAAACAACAGAGAGGGATACTCACTGCAATCTAGAATCTAAAAGGATCTCTCTACTCCTTGAGATTGATGCTCCACTCCGCCTGAAAATAAACTCTGAAGAAATCACACCCCTGGGCGGGAATGAGGACTAAACTGTCATCACTCAAGGAACGACAAATTACCAGGTAAGTGTAATTTTTATTTCCTTACCGTTCCTCCAGTTTAGTCCTCCACCTCTGGGATGTAACAGAGCAGTAATCATTGGGAGGGAGCTATCCAGCCAACTCACCACACCGTCGACCTGGAACAGGCATCCTTTACTGCCAGAAAATTTAAGCAGTAGTGGTTACTGAGGGAATGAAGAGACGACCTGGAAGCTGCGCTACCAATCCCCCCTGGTGGAATGACACAGTGATCCATCCACCCATGAAGCTGCTTGCGCCCTGGTAGCAAGAGTCAGAAAGCCCCCCCGGAATCGTACAATCTCGCCACCAGAATGCTGAGGCAACCACCGCCTTAACCCAGTGCGAAATGGCCGCCTTCGCTGCTGCTTCCCCTTCGCAGGGACTTCCAACCAACACACAAAAACAAAGAAACGAACGCCACACCCTGCATTTTATGTTTCCTATCAGCGTAACCTATGAATAAAAACCTCCCCTTCCAGAAAAACCGAGAAATGGAAGAGAAACCAATAGGCTCAGGAGAAAAATCAGATACCACCTTTTGGAAGTACGACGGGACTGGTCGCAAACACCACCCTCTCCAGAAAGGGTGAAGACGGCTCATTACATGACAACGCCTGAAACTCAAACTCATTGCGCCGAACAAAAAGCTATCAAAGCCACTGTCTATAACAGCAAATCCTTTACCGACGCCTGGAGTAGAGAATCAAAGGGCTCTTTAGTTAACGCCTCTAAGGCCCAATTGGGATCCCATGGCAGCACCTGAACTCTTGAGGAGCGCAGTCGGATGGTCCCAACTTAAGGAAACGCCACACATCGATCTGAACACCTAGCGCTATTCCCTCCACAGAACCTCTACAGCCGGAAATAGTCGCCAGCTGGACCCTCTAAGGAACTGGCCGCTAGTTCCTTCAGACACTGTCCTGCAGAGAACTCAGACCAAGGATACAGACACCTTTGTCGCCCAGACTTGCTGCCGTGAACAGCAGCCTTCAAAAAGACGCTAAGCACGGACCTATGTACCAGACGCAGCCTGCCTCCTTGCTCTCAAGAAGGTGGCGAAGACTGCCGCAGAATAACCCTTCTTCAGCCCCGCCCATTCAAAGGCCAAACCGTAGGTGGGCACCGATCCACCTGAGACATTCGTCGTGGACCTAGCCACAGCAGAACGTCCGCTAGTGGCAACTTCTAGGAAATGCCCGAGTAGGCGAATGAGATCAGCCTAGTACGGCCATCTCATCCAACCAGACGCTACCAAGAGTACCTTTCCCCGAAAGCCTCGATACACTAACTACTTGCCCTATGAGAGCCCACGGGGAAAGGACAAGACAAAGACTTAACTGGGAGCTTACTGAGCCTCGACTTGGACGAACCATCAGCCGCCCCATTCCTCCACTAGAGACACCTCCGGGAGAACCCCAAGGAAGCCAATAATATTAGCAAGTGCTCGAATTAAACCATAATACACATTTGCCACATAAAGCAAATCGGGCTCTAGTCGATTCAACTGCCTGATCCTTTCCTATTCCAGTCGAGTAGACTGCCGTAAACACTGTGACCACCTGAAGCATGCTCTCGCCCCCCCAGGCTCCACAAATGGGAGCTTGTAAGGACAGAGCATTGCCCCCAACGATCGCTTCAGTGAACCATCTACTTTCCTATCTTGCACTAAAGAAGATTGCTAGGGCTCTCTTCCATACAGTGAGTCCACACCCCCTGGTAGTGCAAGGTGTGCACCCACCCACGTAGTACCCAGGCCTGCCCCTGCTTAGCCTCAAAATGTCAATCAAGAACAGGCGAATTCAGGACAGCTGAATACTTTTTTTTTTTTTTCACAAAGACATCTCTTAACCAAAAATTCCTTCAGCATATGTTAGGAAAAGCTCTTTCCGTGCCAACAATATGAAGTAGAAAGAACTCCCAATCACAGGCATACTAATCCACGGCCTTCCTGCTAGAGTAACGCCCCATTCCGTCTGACTGCACAAAGATGGCCTTTATATTTTAAGTTCAACTAGAACCTGGTGTTAGGAAATACAGCTCTCTCACTCCGCAGTGGCAATTGAGTCAGCAATGAAGAAGCCGAGAAACTGCAGACAAGTTCCCATTATACCACCTGGTAAAGACTCCACTTTTAGACCACTGAAGCAAAAAAGCATGCGAGAGTGCATTGTGTCCTGCCAGTAGCTGATCGAATTTAAATGATTGTGTATGCAGGGCATTTTCCAGAGAACGCAAGATCCCTCATCCAGGCTGCCTCCACATTCACAGTCTAAACCGGCAACCATCTAGGCTGATGCTGATCAGCGTGGAAGCCATCTTGTAAGCTCAGCATATGATGTATGCCTACTAGAATCTGAGCTGCTGCTATTGCTGCTAGAGAACTAGCCTGGCTGCGTGCTTCTGGCCCCCATTAAGGCATTCGCTGAACACTAGCAGATACTCTCCGTATTGGAGAATCTCTGATAAATGGAATGGGAGCATAGATAGCTTCAAAGGCCAGAGTTCTATTTTGCAACCTCTCTCCGCTGAGCTGCCTTTTCCATATGTAAAATTAAACCACATAGAGCCAAAATTAAGACAGTACAAACCTACCGTAAAATCTTATAATTTGGGCAAAGCCAAACTAAACGGGAATATTTTCCATTATGAAACCACACAACTATAAAACCCCTCTCATGACATAATGCTTATGGCAGAGCATTCCACATCTGTGGACTGGCAATGGCGCTCACCCAAGCATCTGTTATAACTGTCCAAGAGTTATCACCATAATTCCTTTTGACTTGAATATGTTTACAACGGATCATAGCGCTATATCACAGCAGCTAAACCAAAATATTACCCTGCCATATAAACCGACTTTAACGCTTTATAGGACCTTCTATGGATAGCGGAAGGAGATTCTTGTAAATCAACATAGCTATGCCTTTTTTTTTTTTTTTTTAAAGTATAGGACTCCAAAAACCAAGTTTCCGCCAACTCCAATGAAATCAAAGCAGATCAGCTAAAATTACCTGAACTGCTCCTATAGCTTTGCAAGAAGCTACCAGCCTCCGTTGCACCCAGCTTTCCTTTCCCCCCTTATCCTGAGGGATTCAGCGTTGCAGGACGCATTGCGCACCCCCTGCTGCATCTGCCAGGGAGTTGAAGAGCGAAATAGAGAGTAGAACCCCTGGAAGCAAACAAACAGTGTCCCAACCTTGGGGTTCAGGATGCAAAAGGCCACCGAATAAATCAACAGTGTTAGCTAAAAATGAACAAGGCTCTCTCTCTCACTAAAGAGAGTTTATTTTTCTTTTTGAAATCCCACCGAGGTCTGTGGGACCCAAGCCTTCGAACACAGCCCCTTAACGCTGTGCATTAACCATAACCAGAGAATTGAAATCCTGCTCTAGAAGTAAATGAGAATTTCCTGGGAAGGGCATGCGAAGTGGAGCTATGAAACACACGGGCACCCCCCCCCCCCGGCCTTCCTGCAGTCAGAGAAATAGCAGTGGGATACACCGACAACCTTGCAAATGGAGGTCTTAGAGGTTGCTGCCTGTGTGAACCTGATGAGTAATACGATTTTGTATTTTACCACCCCCCCCTCCTGGGATGGGGGCACCGAATACTATATGTGATCCATGAGCAGCGCTGCCATCCGGTGGCCTTTAGGGCACCAGAGCCTGACAAACGATACAGAAGTTAAGAGCTTTAAATCTTGGTCATATAATCTTGATTTGCAGAACATTACAGTTGCTTGTTTAGTCACTAACCCCTGAGAGCCCATGAGGTGGCCCTGTGGTTATTTCTTCCCTGACTTGCAGAGAATGATCAATCTGATATGGCTGCAAACACACAGTCACAGAAAGGCACTATTGAGTGTACCAGCTGCCCTCTGGTGGCCATAGACCATAGCACAGGCACTTCTTGGTTGGACGGAAGTACTTCACCTCCTATACTATATTGCTCCCTTGAATTGCTGCAGCCCAAATGCATGACCTTGCATTTTTAACATTAAATCTCAGCTGCCAAATTCTAGATCATTCTGCGAGCTTAGCTAGATCCCTCCTCATGTTATCTACACCTTCCTGGGTGTCTACTATATTGCAGATTTTGGTATCATCCGCAAAGAGACAAACCTTACCCAATAGCCCTTCTGCAATATCACTAACAAAGATGTTAAAAAGAATCAAACCAAGGACAGATCCCTGGGACATACCACTGGAAACCTCCTTCTCCTCAGAATGAGCTCCATTTACCTGTATCCTTTGTCACCTCCCACTCAACCAATTTCTAACCCAAGCAGTAACTTTAGGGCCCATCCCTAGGGTGCTCAGTTTGTTTATAAGTTGCCTGTGCGGAACGGTGTCAAAGGCTTTACTGAAATCTAAATATACCACATCAGGGGCTCTCCCTCAGTCCAATTTTCTGGTCACCCAGTCAAAGAAGTCAGATTTGTCTAAGACCTGCCTCTGGTAAATCCATGCTGCCTCGGATCTGGTAATCCGTTGGGCTCCAGAAATCTCACTATTTTCTCTTTCAGCAGCGCTTCCAATTTAGTCACCACTGAGGTTAAACTAAACTAGCCTGTAGTTTTCAACTACATCCTTACTTTCGCTTTTGTGTAAAGGGACCACATGTGCCTCTCTCCAGTGCTAGGGCACCACTCCATACTCTGAGGCATTGAAAAGGTCAGTGGAGCTGCTAGAACATCTCCAAGTTCCCTCAGTATTTCCAGGTATATCCCATCTGGTCCCATTGCTTTGTCTACTTTAATTTCAGCTAGCTCTTCACAAACACAGTCTTCTGAAAATTGTTCAAGATGCCCCTCATTTCTGTTCCTATTTGTGGGAGTTTTCTGAGGTCCTGCTCCTGGTTCTTCCTCTCTGAACACAGAACAGAAATATTTGTGAAGTAATTCTGCTTTATCCTCATCAGCTTCTACATATTTCTTCCCTTCACCCTTAAGTCTGACAATACCACTTTTGCCCTTCCTCTTCTCACTAACATATCTAAAAAAAATGTCTCATCCCATTTTATTGCATTGGCTATTTCTTCCTCTTTCAATCTTTTCTTTCCTGACTACTTTGCTAGCTTCTCTAGGTTTTTCCAAATATAGATGCCTGTCCCTCTCTCTGTGATCTCTTGTATTTCATGAAAGCCTCCCTCTTTTTCCTTCACCTTTTCAGCTACTTCTTTCGAAAACCAAAGTGGTCTCCTTTTCTGTTTACCTTTATTTACCATTTTAACAAATAGGTCAGTTGCCCTTAAAATATCCCCTTTCAGTTTTGTCCACTGTTTTTTCTACATCCCCCAGCTGTCCCCACCCTGCTAAAGACTCCCTGGTGTATTGGCCCATCTTGCAAGGTTAGTTTTCCTAAAGTCTAAGGCCCTCACTTTCTATCTACTTCACCCTCTATCCCAGAGCCATGAAGTCACTTATGATACTGCCAGGTAGCCCTCTGAGCGTATCAATTCAGCTGACATGGATGAGCAACATTGGGTAACAGTCAGTGGACTTGATGAGTCTCAGCAAACTCTCCATAACAACTTGGATTTTGGCACCTGGCAGACAGCATGCCTCTCTGGACATCAAGTCTGGTCGGTAGATGGACACCTCAGTACCCCTCAGAAGAGAGTCACCAATCACCACTACCCTTCGCTTTATTGTGGTCACTGATTCTGCAACTTTGGGGTACTCAAGCTCTGATTCTTCCCTATCCAGGACTGCATAATGGTTCTTCAGTTCAAGGGCTGGAGGAGTTGGATTGGTGATTCTGCAGACCCTGGTAACTTGTGTCCAATGTTCGTCATTCTGTAGACTCCCATCTTCTCCTCTACTGGAGAGCTTGGATGTTTCAAGAAGCATCTCATCAATGTACTTTTCATTGTCTTGAATACTCCTCAGCCTCGCCACCTCTTCTCTGAGCCCCTCCACTTGCTTCCTGAGAGCCTCGGCATATAGGCATCGGCAACAGCTTTGGCAATATGATTTTTCCCAGCCATTGTTCAGTTGGTGGAGCTTAGGTACCTGTTGCAGCAAGAGACCTACCAAAGTACCAGCTGTCTTCAGAGAAAAATGAGTTAACCGCTTTTAAGTGTGTTCTAAGTGTGCTGTTCCAATTCCCTGTGTATAGCTAATTGGGGAGGAGCCCTATAAAGCAAGGTTGCTCACATGGGGGGGGGGGGGAGGAGAAGGAGGAACTAATACCTGATGAGATGGCAGTAGTTTCAAAAAGCTGAGAAAGATACTAACAGCAGAGTTGTAAATCTACACTACTAAAGAAAATATTTCCCCTTTTGAACTAAAGCACCACAAATAATGTAAAACTTTGTTTTAAAAATATACCAAAACCCTTTTAGGAGCTCTCAGGCAGAGAGCTAGTAATTAAAAGCCACATACTCTTCCCTTTACTTGAAAGGCAGAGCCCCTGTTAGGAATGCCCATATGCTATACTGTGGTAGGCGAAGGCCTATGATCCATGCTGCTTGAACTAAACAGACAGGCCTAAGCAGCTTGACCTGTAAATGAAGCCTGTGGTTAGGCCCAGAGGAATGAAAACCCCCCTGAATGCTGCCTCCATAGAATCGAAACTTAACTAAGCATAACCAAGCATAGCTAAGCAGAATCGAAACTTAGAAAAGATAGAAAAACAGCTTTAATTGGTACCGATAGGGATGTGAGAAGCTTCTATGGAATTAACTTTGTTGAAAGAAAGGTTACAGTGCCCTGCTTTCACACATATTCCAGCTAACTAGTGACCTTGGAGAAGAGATGTATCAAGAGTCTAAGAACTGACCATTGTAATGAGGGCTGTAAGGGGGGGGAAAACAGGTGCTGAGCCCAGACGAAGGTCCTCATTGGATAGCTACGTAACGGCACCGGGACCAATAGATGGGGCAAAAGGGGTTACTGGGACCAATAAAAAGTTTGCCTATGTTCAGAATGGAGAAGAAAGGTATAAAAGTTGTTTTGCTAGAAACCATTGCTCAGCCATTTTGAATGTGATTCTGCTTGAGTCTTGTGCACAATAAATGATTTGGACCTTCTGAACAGACTCCTGGTATTATTGGATTGTTTGCGCTCTGCCGCTACAATACTAATTGGGATTATTTGGTATATTTTATATTACTATTTCTGATGGTTTCCTAATGAACTGCTAATTACTGTTATGGGGTAAACCACATCTTAATGAAAATAGACCATGATAGTTTTTCCCATAAGAGAGAATGAAATTTGATAACTATATTAAGGGATTTGTATGGTGGGTGGGGAAAAAACCTACTCATGGTTTTTAAGAATATAAAAGGTTGATTTTCATACTCTGGACATATCATACACAAAGATATCATTACAGAAATACATCATGCTTGGCAAGGTTAAAAGGTCAATACAAAACGGTTAGATTGTCCCCTCAGCCTTCTTAAAGGAAATAACCAACCAATGAAAATACAATGTAGCACATTTAAGACTAATAAGAAAATATTTTTTCACTTAATGAATTCCAAAGTTTGATTATGCATTACAGAGAATATGATAAAGGCTGTTAGTATAGCCGAGTTAAAAAAAGGTTTGGACAAGTTCATGGAGAAAAAGTCCAAAGTTATTAAAGAGGACCCAGGTAGTCCACTGTTTTCCCCCAATACAAGCATTATGGAAACTGTGTCTTTTTGGGAAATTGCTAAGTACTTGTGACCTGGATTCACCACTGTTGGAAACAGGATACCCGGCTTGACTCAGTATGGCATTTCTTATGGTTTTATGACTGTATCTTTTGGGGGACCTGGATTAGCTACTGCTGGAAAGCGGATAGTGAGCTTCATTTGTAGTAGCTGATAAGAATGCAATAAATAATACCCGGAGTCAGGCAAAGATTCAGCTACTACACATTGACCATTGGTCTGTCTCAGTTTGATGTACCTTATATGATGGATCGATACAATAACAGCAGCAATGGATAGCACGCCATCAACAATTATCAACAGAAACCGATTTAAAACGTACAAAGCAAATCATAATTTGTTTGGGAAAAGAGTGCGGGGGGGGGGGGGGATCATGTTCTTTTCGTCTAATGCTTCTGATGAACTTAATGTCCTAAGAACGGGGTGGGGGAAGCGTACACTTAACATAAAATTCTAAATGGAGCATCTACATATAAAATATACGATCTGCTTAAGAACGCATTTGGACGCCATGGAGCAACCCAAAACGCTTTAGATCTGGCTTGAAAAGCCATCGCTCAAGCAGCGTCGAAATATACGCACTAAGGAAATTGGATTTCTCAGACAACAGCAAAGAAATGAAAGCACTGGCACTAGCTATTTCTCTATTTATACTAAAAAGTTCCCTAGTACCCACCCTTATACTCGTCCTTTGCACCAGCAATCCGGAGGTTTTACGTACTATTTCCTTCCGCCGGGCCGCACCCGATTCAGACAATGCGGTTATCTCCGGGACCGCGAAATCATTTAAAACAACTCCCGCCAAACAATAAGAAACTGCATAGTTTTGATTTGTAAAAGCACGGCTAAAGGGTGGATAGGAGTAACATAACCAATGCCGTATAAGACGTCTTAAGAAGAAAACTCGAGTAATTAAGAAGGCCTTGCATTCGTACGAGAAAGCATCAGAAAAACTACGATTCCAGCTGCATTCAAAGCCATTTAACTGTCCATCACAGCAAGAACGTAATACACGTCACCGGATTCCACCACGGCCGCCTAGCAGTCACCAAGTCACTCACCACCTCACTGGCTACAACAATCTCCGCCCCACGGCTGTGCTGCACATATTTCCTTATTTAACGGTTTCGGGTTGAGTTTAGGGTTAAATAATATATATTTGTTTTAAATATGCCACATTACAACTTAAAAACATCCCGTCGTGATAAGATTTATACCTAATAATCCACTATTAAAAACCAGCCGGTAATTTTGTTGAGTGAAGACGAATGCATCGAGAACATGCCCAGTTTGAAGTCGGTTTGGAGGAAGAGATTTGAAAAAAACCGGTTTCTGCTAAACTCGCGGCCAGCGTCCAATCAGCAACGCGGGATTTTCGCGCTGGTTGCTGTAGGAGGCGGGTCCAGCGAGCTGAATTGTAAGCTGCTGTTTTCTGCATTAATTTCGAACAGGGGCTCCTTATTTTAATTTAATCTGCGTGTTGGGATTATGTGCTAAACAGGTTTGGTAAATGTTTTTGTATGTATACATGCATGCATTTGGTTTATTCTCTAATTCGTTTTCTGTTTGTTGCTTCATGTTTACAGAGGCTAGGCTAAGCTGAGCTGACCAGCGCAACGGGTATAGGCTGCGGTGTGGGGCGACAGGCCCGGTGGGGATTCGGTGGCTGGTCGCGGGGAATGGGCCAAGCGCCAACTAAAGGCTGCTAGAGTGCCGGCATCCCTCTCTCCTATCTGTGTGTCTATTGCTGATTGCGCTCGTGGCAGCGCCATGTGTGGACTGCGGGGGTCCAGGCCTGTGGCTAAGGAGTAACGGGAGCCGAGGTCCTCCCAGGGTGAGGGGGAAGTGGAAACAGCTGTAAAGCGGGAAATAGGGGCTGGGGTCTATGCTTTACACTGTCTAGTAATTATGTGCAGAGGGAGTGTATGTGCTCGTGCGAGCGAGGATACTCATGTTTTTTCTTAATTTCCCGTAGCGATATACTTTAGATGTTGTCTTTATCTGTCACTTAGAGGGATCATGTCATACTTTCGGCATGTAAGCGGGTGCTGCCCCTGATGAACAAGGATGTGTTACCCCAGCGGCTGCCCCACTCTTCTTGTAACTGCCTTCTGTCAGCTGAGTTTGTCAGGTCTGCATCACGCTTTTAATTCCTTCCAGCTATTTTTGGGGGGGTCCTGCCTTTTTTTTGGTATGCTCAGCGTAGATAAAAATACCTCCTAGCTTCTGAAAAAGCAACATAAATGGAGTCACTATCCCTTCTCCGGTAATTAAAAGCTGGAGTGCATTTTAAATTTATGGGGGGGGGGGGGTGTCCAGATTTTGTGTTTTACCGCATTCTTCTTAACTTTGGATTTGCCATGGGTTTCATTCAGTTTTGTAGCTCCTGCCTTGGTTGAGCCATAGTTGGTAGATCTTTTTCCTCTTTGGAGAATGATTTGTGTGTTCCAGTTGATTCTCCACTTTCCAGATGTCTCTTTCAGACGATATAATGTGTTTCTTCCCATTACTATGGAAGTCTCGTAGCCTGGTCTGTGGCACTCCATTAATGCCCTGTATCGGCCTGTAAATGTAAAGCTTTGCGTGATACCTCTGTATGGCTGAGATGTTTTATCAAACGGAAATTGGATTGTGGAATCCATGAAACTTCAGCTATGCAGTAGCAATGTAAAAGGGAAGCCATATTTGATAACTTATTCGTGGATGACATGTTGTGTTTTTACAGTGTAGGCACCTCTCTTGTTTACTAAGTAGTTTTATTACATTCTGCCTTCTTGAAGACTAGGGGGTATGTTTACTAAACCGGGCTAACGGTTAACCCGGGCTATCTGCCACTAGGTCCCATATTATTCAATGGGACCTAGTTGCAGATAGCCCGGGTTAACCATTAGCCCGGTTTAGTAAACCTACCCCTTGGTGAAATAAATGAAGGTGCTGGGGAACAGAGTGGGATGATAATTATGAAATGATTAAGTCTGTATGTTCCATTAGATGCAACGACTCTGGCATGTCTAAAGCTGGAAGTCATTTACTCTTAGATATTTGTTTCTGAAGTGGGGTGTTCTTGTGACATACTCTGTATAAAAATGTTGAGTAACTAGCAAGATTTTTATATATATATATCTATAGATAGATATATATCTCGCATTGAATTTTTGTTTTTATTTCTCAAATGTAGATTTAATTACAGACATATTTAATATAATTTACAAGGAGTTACTATTATAGTTGACATCCTTGTGCAACTCATTTGCAATGGACTGCCAGATAACCTGGTGGTTAGTGTGACAACACACACATGGAAAAGAGAGCCTGCTTTCTATGATCTTCATGCTTTTTCCTATATACCATCACATGGAGCCTTTTTACTGTAGATTTTTCCCCAGTTTGTGTTGGGGGAAATGCTTATTAAATAGGGCCCAATTCTTATTTTAACTTTATTCTTGTTCTTCTGCTGCTAAAGTTTCCTCTGGTCATTCCATGCTTCACTTATCTTCTTGTCATTCCTCATCTGTGGAGGCTGTAATGCACTCACTATCATTTTGTGAGTATATCCCTTGCCCGTCTAACGTAGTGTACAACTACAAAAATTTAATATGGTCTACGTGGAGTGTAATAATATTCTATAGAAAAAATTACTCCATACAAACAAGCTTCTAAAAAGGCTGGTGATAATCCCACGGAATTATGCTCTATGCTTTAATTCAACTCATTCCTAATAAATTATTAAAAAAGATCCACAGGGATAGTCTCAGACTTCAGTGGCGCTTAAAACCATTGATTTGGTGAATCAGCGCTATGATTGCATCAATGACTATTGTGGACCCCCCCTGCGTTCCTTTTTCTACTTTTTATGTGAATAATACCAGGTATCCGTCACCACGTTGTTGAGCTATAAACAGCTATAAAAAACGTTTATCTTTTGTTGAATTATTTTCCAAGGCGGGCTTATCTTCTGATCACTCTCGCAAAACATCTCGGCGCCTAATTAGCGTTTCACTCCTTAATGGAGTTTCTTCAGGAGGATCTGGAAAATAAAAACATGCCAAAAGTATAGCTGTAATCTAACTATAAAAACATGTGAACCCGAACTTCATAACCGTGAATTTTTAAAAAACCTTATAATGCGACATTGACTAAACAGCGATGAGAAAACCAGGGTGAAGAGATTACTCACTCCGAAACTGCTGCCCACGTTACTCAGTGTCTTCTTGATTTACCAAAAAACGCAGCGCATGCGGGCTAGCCTCACTAACCACTTTTCACGGGGCTGGAGATATCGCATTGGCTCATAGGATATAATTGCAGAGAACTCATTGGCTCCTGAAACTTGAAGCATCTAAAAAGAGATCAATGGATGAATTATCTACAAACTTGCCACTCGATGGAAGAATTAAGACCAAAAGGTTTCACTGTATTAACAATGAAAATCCAACGTTGTTCCTGGAAAAGCAATGTCTCATCTATAGTTTTGCCCCTCATCGCCTTCTGTGAGGAGTTCAAGCATGAATATGCTCACCTACAGTGTTTTTGCATAGACCACATCCAGAAGGCGATGAGGGGCAAAACTATAGCCCCTCATTGCCTTCTGGATGCGTGGCGTTTTTTGGTAAATCAAGAAGACACTGAGTAACGTGGGCAGCAATTTCAGAGTGAGTAATCTCTTCACCTTGGTTTTCTCATTGCTGTTTAGTCAGTGTCGCATTATAAGGTTTTTAAAAAATTCACGGTTATGAAGTTCTGGTTCACATGTTTATAGTTAGATTAGAGCTATACTTTTGGCATGTTTTTATTTTCCAGATCCTCCTGAAGAAACTCCATTAAGGAGTGAAACGCTAATTATGCGCCGAGGGAGGCGTTGAGATGTTTTGCGAGAGTGATCAGAAGAAGATAAGCCTGCCTTGGAAAATAATTAAACAAAAGATAAGCGGTTTTTATAGCTGTTTATAGCTCAACAACGTGGTGATGGATACCTGGTGATATTCACATAAAAAGTAGAAAAAGGAACGCACGGGGGGGGGGGCCACAATAGTCGTTGATGCAACCATAGCGCTGATTCACCAAATCAATGGTTTTAAGCGCCACTGAATTCTGAGACTATCCCTGTGGATCTTTTTTTAATAATTTATTAGGAATGAGTTGAATTAAAGCATAGAACATAATTCCGTGGGATTATCACCAGCCTTTTTAGAAGCTTGTTTGTGTGGAGTAATTTTTTCTATAGAATACGTGTAACGTAGTGGCATTTCTTCACAATTGTCTTTGATTTGAAAGGCAGACCCAAGGTCACTGTCTCAACAGTAAGATGCAACACTTGTCACTAGGTGTCTGTCCTGTGGGGGAATTTCTTGGAAGGAACTCTTGGGCATTAGGTTTTTTACAACTGTATGTGTCTGCTGTAAAGGAGGAAAGGGTCATTTGCAGAGGGGAGAAACATAAGTCTGGGCTCTGTGTAAATTCCTTGGCTTCAGCTGTCTTGCCCCTCAAGACAACTGCCTGGTCCTCAATGCTTTAAATTCCCTGTTTATGTCCCTCGTGTGGTTTATGTGATGGGAGGCAAATGAGAAATCAGCATGAGGAGTTGAAAAAGTGAACAATTAGGCTGAAGTCGGAAGAGTGTATAGCTCCCCAAAACAAGGTGGCTTCATTTGGTTGGGCTGTATTCTGATAGTGTTTGCTGCTCTGTTACAAAAGGACATCTGTTAAGATACGATTAATGTGACCTCACCTCTGTAAATGCTAGATGTAGTCTTAGTTTTAGAGAGAGAGGATTATATTTTGTATAGGTTAGTAACAGTTTATTGGGCTGGCATCTCAGGATTGCTGCTGTTGAATTAGGAAGTATACGAGGGTTGCTCAGAAAGTAATGCCCCACATGTTTTTTTTCTCAGTCCAGAATGAAGATAGAGGTGTGAAATTGAAAAGGTAGTAACTTGGAACTTCAAAAAACACGTGTGTGTAATTTTACAGTTGTCCGACAAATAGCAAGGCGGTAGTGATCCTTCAGATGGCGTCTGTGAGTGACACATGGTACAAAAAACGAGCTGTAATTGAATTCTTGGTGGAGGAGAAAGAAAGTGTGAGAAACATTCACAAACGGTTGTGTGCTGTGTATGGAAGTTCTGCGGTAGATAGGAGCACTGTTAGACGACGGGTGAAGAGAGTAAAGGCTTCAGGAAGTGGAAAAATGGAACTGGAAGATCGGCCGCGGTCTGGGCGTCCTGCCTCAGCCACCATTCCTGACAAGTTGCAGCCCTTTGATGACATTATTGGACATTGATGGCATAATTCTGGTGGATGTGCTTGAGAGAGGTGAAACAATCAATTCAGACAGGTACATCAAAACCTTTCAAAAACTGAAACGGCGTTACTTGCGAGTGCAGCCTAACAGTAATCCAGGAGACATGTTGCTTGAACACAATAATGCTCGCCCTCACACAAGCTTCTGAACCCAAGAGGCAATCGCCAAATTTTGGTGGACAGTGCTCCCCCCATACACCATACAGTCCTGATCTGGCACCATCAGATTTTCATCTGTTTGGGCCACTAAAGGATGGCCTGCGTGGAACAAGGTTTGAAGATGACGTGAGCGTGAGTTGTGCTGTAAAAAGAATGGCTTGTTTGTACTGTGTGTCACTCACAGACACCATTTGAAGGATCACTATCGCCTTGCTATTTGTCGGACTGTAAAATTACACACATTTCCTTATCGTTCCTCCAGTTCAGTCTTCTGCCTCTGGGTTGTCAACCTCCTCCTGCAGCTTGGAGACTAGTACGTCAGAATCATGACATCACCGGATATAGCCTGCTGATCTCTCTCCACAGTCCCAGTGTGACCAGTCTCCCTGCAGCAGGAGGACGTTGTGAGCTTCATCGGGGGCTCGCTAGAGGAACGGATAAGGAGCTTGTAGGCTAGTGTAGTTCGGGTGCAGTTTGACTGGTTTGACTTGGAGTGCTGTCGTTTAGACAGAAACAAAAAGTGAAGAATAAAAGTAAATGGCATTTCTTCCTCCCTGCCTGTCTGTGCTCGGTTTGTTTAAAAAAAAAAAAAAAAAGAAACTTCATCCAGGCAGCTGAAGGATCTCTCCCCCCGGACTATACGGGGGAGAGCCACCCTCTCAGGCTAGCACGATTTCCCGGTCTGCGGGTCCTACCTGGATGCAGCTCCGAGGGAATAAAAGGCTAGAGAGCTGTGCAGAGCACAAAAGCTCGCTTCTGCTTGAGCAGGCAGTGCCGCGCAGATTCGGAAGGCATTGGAGGGCACAACAGATCTGGCCGGTACGCTCTTCACCGGCTTCAGGCTGTATTTGGCGGGGGAGAGCTCAGTCTGAGCTCGGAGCACCAGTCTGGGGTTCTCTTTGGCGCCCCTGTTTCCTAGGGGGGGTCACGGCGGCCATTTTGCGTGCGCGGGGAAGCCGCGTGGCTTTAGCAGCATTAAGGAGACCTGGAGCTCAGACACCGTGAAAAAGCGGTACTTGTAGTTTTTAGCCCGTCTTTAGTTAATAGTCTTTATTTCTATTTTGTTTTATTTTCTCCGCAAAATGGCCTCTGTGAAGGGGGGGGGGTCTTTTTCGGGGCTTCATTGAGTCAAGCGCTGTGCATGGGAGTTCTTCCCTCGTAGGCAGTTAAGAATCAGCTTAGAAATATTACTCATTGGGTTTAATTTGCTTTGGGCTACTTACTAAATTCCTTTTAGTTTGAATGAAAATTCCTTTTAGTTTGAATGAAAGTAACATTATTAAATTTATCAATCTAACTCGGGTTAGCTTATACCTTACTTTTCTTAAACGGCCAGTTTGCAAAAAATTATCTCCCACCTAGTTTCTGGCTGTTGGTGGGTGCTGCTGTTGCGGCCTTTCGCCTTGAGCCGTTGTTCCTTTTATTGCCCCAAGGCGTTCTCAACGCATTCTGTTGTTTGGCTCTCATCTCCCGGACAACTCGGAGAGGAGACCGACGGAGGACGGGGCGAGTGGCACACACGCTGTCTGGCTTACTCGGGGCGACCGAAAGGAGCTGAAGGGTTCCCGTGCACGGTTCGCAACACGCACACTGCTCGCAATGGCGCGAGCAGTGGTGCGGTGACAGGGTGGCGATCCGGTCCAAATCGTTGAGAGACTGTGGAGACCGAACCCGCCAGATAGCTGCCGTGTGGGCGGGGCAATGTTCTGCCGGGGTGGCTGGAACGGCTGAGGCCTTTTGGGTGCGAATCAGAGCCAAGCGGGCCGGAGCCGCTCCGTGCTCCACAGCCTCGTGGCAGCACCGACATTCAGCGGAGCACGTTCAGACTGAGAAGCAGGCAAACTCAGATTTGGGTTGCATACAGTATATTACAAAAAAAAAAAATTTAGAATCTCATAATTTGACAACGTTTCTTATGTGTAAAGCATCTATAGTCTGGGTGCTGTACCCTAAAGCTAAGGCGAGGTGGTCCCGCCAGGGGTCTGTTGTTTTTGCCTCTCTACCACTCTCTCGAAGGTGGGTCGATCCTGGGCCCTTTTTGGTTATGATGTGCGGGTATCCATATCTGTGAGGCCGGGGCCCGTTCTGTTCTAGGTGGCTGATTGCCTGGATAGCGGAACATGTTTGTTCGTTGGTATCCCTGTTGTATGGGGTACAGATGTTGAAACCTTTACTTCTGAGGGCTGTTTTCCTTCAGTGGGGTGGTGGTTTCGGCAGGGCGGCTCGAGTTTCCGAGTTGTGCTCAATCTACAAAACGGTGACTCTGAGTGGCTAGAACGGTATGCTGAACTATGGATTGAGTGTTAATTTTTGTTTGGAGGCAAAGCCACTACAGGAGCAAGGCTCTGCTACCGCCAGATCTTTCTGTGACGGATCAGCGGAAGATGTGTGCCAGTTTTTTGTGACCCGTGTTTACAGATTTCTGCTGGCTTGGTCATTTATGGAGGCTTTGCCTCGTAGCACTTCTTACCAGGGGTCCAAGGGGTGATGAGGGGGTGGAATCTGTATCTAGGAAGTCCACTATGTCGGTGGAAGGAAGCGCACCCTTAAATGATGCGCTGGAGAAAAATGGCTGGTTTTGTTGAAACAATCTTGAGCCCGACACTTTGTCATTGCATGCTTCCTTTGCGGGGCCAAAAGAAGGCTCTGGGGATTCGCTGTACTTTGGAGCAGATTCTCGAATTAGGGACCGTAGTGGAGGTGCCAAAAGCAGAGTACAGTGCGGGTCGGTACTCCATTTATTTCGTGGTGCCAAAAAAAGAGGTCGGAGCGTTGCGGTCCATTTTCAATCTGAAAGGCGTAAATCGTTGCCTGCGGGTTCCGCATTTCTGGATAGAGGCGTCGTGATCACTGGGGCGGTGCATCAGGGAGAGGACTTGACGTTTATGGATCTCACGGAGCCGTACTTGCACATGTCCATCCGGACAGCCCATCAGACGTTTCTAGGGTTCACTTTTCCTTGCAGCCGTTATCAGTTTCAGGCGTTGCCCGTCGGTCGGGCAGTGGTGCCGCATGCTTTCACCAAAATGATGGTGGTAATGGCGGCGGCGTTGTGCAAAGAAGGAATTCTGGGGCACCCGTACCTCGCTGATTGGTTAAGTTGGGCCAAGTCTGAAGCACAGAACATGCGGGGGACAGGCAAAGTGGTGCAGTTCTTGCAGAAGTCTTGGTTGGGTGGTCATCCGACCAGGAGGAGTCTGGAGGCCTCTCAGGACCTCGAGTTCCTCGGGGTCGGAGTTGATACGAAGAAAGCATAGGTGTTTTGCCACTCAAGAGAGCTCAGGCACTGTGTAGTCTGGTTTGCAAGTTCAGATCCTCGCCAGCACCCTCGGCATGGGCTTATATCCGGGTGCTGGGAATAATGGCGGCGAATCTGGCAACGGTGCCTCAGGCCAAAGTTCTTATGCGGCCTTGCAACGGGCGCTGCTTCGCTGTTGGTCGCTATGGTTGGATCCTTTGAGCAAGCGTCTTCCGAGTCCAAACAGGGTCAAGCAGTCTCTTCAGTGGAGGCTGCTCCAATCTTCGCGGTCGGCTGGGGGGCTGATGGAGCAACCGAGGGGACTGCCGTTGTGAATGGAAGCCTCCTAGCAGGCGGAGGAGCTCTCTGTGAGAGCAGGCTCGCGCAGGGTGATTTGGTCTCCTCAGGAGGCTTGCTGGTGGTTACATCGCCTGGAGCTTCGAGCAGTTGCTCGGGCGCTTCTGCCTTTCGAGGCATCGGTGGTAGGTGGTCCAGTTCGGGTCATCATTCGTCAGGGCGGCACTGGAGTGCAGCAATAGAAGAAAAGGCGGACGGGCTGTTTGCTTGAGTAGAGAGTTGGTTGACAAAGAGGTTGCGTACATTGTTGGAAAGGACAATGTGAAAGCGAACTTAGCGGGATTCGAGTGGATGCAGGGGAGTGGGAACTGCCTCTCGACATCGTGGCGCAGATAGTAGTTCATGGAGGGGTGCCATAAATGGAGTTAATGGTGACCCTCCAGTAGGCGAAGGCCGGCCGGTGGTTCTGCAGGAGGCCAGAAAGAATTCGGAGGGTATCGCAGTGCTGTTCCAGCCGTGGCAGTCCGCACGTAATCTATAGGTCTTTCCTCCATGGGGGTTGATAGGCTGAGTAACTCAGAAAGTTGGGGCTCACCCGGGAAGGGTGTTTCTGGTGACATCCGACGGGTCGAGAAGCCGTGGTGCGCAGATCTTGGGCGTATTCTAGTTGGAGAACCTTGGCGGCTGCCGGTACGGGCAGATTGGTTGCTACAAGGGACTCTTTTCAAACCCCAAGGGATTCACTTCTCACTTGCGGTAGGTCCTTTGAGGGGGCCAGCATAAGGAAGAAAGGCTTTCGGTGTCGGTCATTCCTACACTGCTTAGAGCTCGGAGGCAATCCACATCATGGGCGTATGTGCGGGTCTGGTATATATTTGCGGTTGGGTGTTAAATATTAGATTCGAGCTTCCTCGGCCTCCATTTCTGCTATATTCAGTTGTCTGCAGGACGGCTTTTATAAAGGTCTGGCAGCCAGTTCCTTGCGCGTTCACTGGGCAGCTCTTCCCAGTTATCGCAGCAAGGTTCAGGAAGTGCCTCTTGGAGCTCATGCTGAGGTGGTTCGGTGTCTGAAGGCGGTCTCTAGCTTCCAGCTGTCACGTACAGTACTGGTTCCGCCTTGGGGATTTCGATTTGGGTGTTGGCGGCGTTATCCCAGCCACCCTTTGAGTCGTTGCTTCGGGCTTCGGTGAAGGACTGGACATTTAAAAAAAACAACAAAAAAACGAACCGGTCTTTCTGGTGGAGATCGGCTCTGCTAGGCGTGTTTCGGAGTTGCAAGCATCGAAGATCCGTTCTTGTCCTTCTTGTGGGACAAGGTAGTGCTGAGTCCGGTTCTTTCTTTTTGCTTAAGCTGGTGTCTCCCTTCCACTGGAATCAGGCAGTGTACTTGCCAGTTCTGGGGTTCCTAGATCGAGGTAACTGGTCCGCAGCTTTTGCCGTTTGGAAAAATAAACAACCCAGAAATAATATAAAATATATGGAGATATATTTGCGCACAGCTCCAAACAACACCAACAGCCGGCCCGACGCACAAAAACACTTTGGTGCCTTCAACTACCGACACAACCCCTATATATATAGGGGTTGTGTCGGTAGTTGAAGGCACCAAAGTGTTTTTGTGCGTCGGGCTGGCTGTTGGTGGTGTTTGGAGCTGTGCGCAAAGGGGAGACGACGGCTAGGGCCTTTATTGAGGCTGTTACTTTCGCCTATCTGTTTCAAGGTCGATCTGTGCTCGCAGGTTTGCAAGCGTTTTCCGCCAGAGCGCAAGCGTGTTCCTGGGCGGAGTGCGGTTTGGTACCGCCGGAAAAAAAAACATTTTTAGGGCGGTGTTTTGGTCGTCTTTACCTACGTTCAGTAGGCATTACCGTCTGGAGGTCGCAGCAGCTAAAGATGCCTGTTTCGGCTGGAACGGTCCCTCCCAATGATTACTGCTCTGGCACATCCCAGAGGTAGAGGACTGAACTGGAGGAACGATAAGGAAATGATAAATACACTTACTTGGAAATTGTAGTTCCTTGAGTGACGACAGTTCAGTCCTCCATCCCACCCAGCGGTCTTGCAGGAGGGGTCTGGCTTTAATAGCCAGTTCAGAAGCATTACGGGTAGGTATGTCTTCGAATGGTTCATGTTCACTCTGTTTTATATTTTTGATTCTCTGTGTAGCAGGGAAGGGCGTAAGAAAGCCTTGCTGGAATGGCTCAATAGTTCTAAGGGAAGTTTAGATTAGGTTACAATGATTATGCTAGCTACTTATTTGTTGCTCCTTTGAGTGTGCTTTGTTAATAGTTCACCTGGGACTGTGGAGAGAGATCAGCAGGCTATATCCGGTGATGTCATGATTTTGACGTACCAGTCTCCAAGCTGCAGGAGGAGGTTGACAACCCAGAGGTAGAGGACTGAACTTTCGTCACTCAAGGAACTACAATTACCAGGTAAGTGTAATTATCATGTGTCCTTTGAAGTTCCAAGTTACTACCCTTTCAATTTCACACCTCTATCTTCATTCTGGACTGAGAGAAAACATGTGGGGCATTACTTTCTGAGCAACCCTCGTGTATCTTGTATCTGCAGGTTAGATCAAGCTTGATCCTATATGAGACTGGAAACACGTATGGTACTGCTTATGTCTAGTAGCGCTATAGAAATAAATAGTAGTAGCAACATAGTACATTAAAGATGGAAGTAGGCCATTTAGCCTGCCTCACTAGACCGCCCCATTAAGTATTAAGGTTTGTAATTACCATTCTGTGCAGAATCTGAAACCCAGAAGACATTTCCCCCCTAGGGTTTTTCTTTTGTTTTTTCTTTTCATTCTTTGGTATAGAGAATTACAAACAGAAAAATGAAGGCAGTATGTCCAAATGGCTTGTCCTGTCTGCCCATTTGTACCACCTACTAAGCTCTGCAGTTTTTCTCTTATTTTTCCTTACACCCTCACCCCTCGGGAACTCCGCTCTTCTGGCAAACTGCTTCTATCTGTGCCCTTCTATTGCTAACTCCAGACTGCTCCTTTCACCTTGCTGCATCTTATACCTGGAACAAACTACCTGTGTCTGTATGCCAGGCACCTTTTCTGACCCTTTTCAAATCCAGGCTGAAAACTGACCTTTTTGCTGCTGCTTTTGGTTCTTGACTCAACCGTCCTTGTTTCTTTACTTTTCCCCCTTGTTTTTCCCCGTCTACACCTTCTGTGTTGTCTGTCTTGATTAGATTGTAAGCTCTATTTAGCAGGGAATGTCTCTTACATGTCTGTGCAGCGCTGCGTACGACTTGTAGTGCTATACAAATGCTCAGTAGTAGTAGTAGTAGTAGTAGTAGTAGTTTTTCCTCTCCCTTGGAGATCCTCTGTGTTTGTTCCATGCTTTCTCCGCTCATAGCAGAGCAATGCATGCTCACTGCTGGTGACATCCTCCGAGTGGAGCTTGTGTGTGCAGTGCTTTTCCTCAACACAGGCAAACTTGGTCTCCTTATCCAGCTGGACCAGCCCAGGCATATATGGGTTATGCTTCCTTGCCAGCAGGTGGAGATGAGCAAATTTCATTGATGTCATCACTAGGTATACCTGCTGGTGCAGTACTGAAATAAGCTAGTATTGTATGCCTATAGCAGGTAGAAAGGTGTGTGGACTGTTGCAACAGTGCAGATAGACTTGTCTCCCCTGGTCAAGACTATGGTCCTGTGTGTGTGAGACCAGTAGGCCCGATGTTTGCTCAGAGCTTGGGTGTGCTCCTGCCTCCTTGAGCCGACAGCTTGCCATGTGTCCAGTGTTGCTACCCCCATAGGTGCCTAGCGTTCGGTGGGCCAGATAGTGGACAGAAGGATCTAATGGGCTTGGTAAAGTGGCCCATGCCTCCTTTCCCTCTTGCTGTCTTATATTTGCCTGCTAATTTTGTCTTTGTATGTTTTTCTTCTTTTCTTTCACTATTGATTATAATAGTGCTGTATTTGACCTTACACTGCTTGCATTAAAGCAGCTCTAAATTAAAAAAAAATACAAAAGAAAACAAGCAACCTCTCCAGCAGCTAGACCTCAGGCTTGCGAGTGTGGCTATGGTCTCCCTTAGGTTTCACTGGCCGACCTGACAGGTTTTGGAATTTATTTATTTAAAGGGATTTCTATACTGCCTTCTCCTTCAATCAAGGCGGTCTACACAGCAAGCAATCAAGAATGGGTTATGTGTGTTCATGCAGTAATACAGTGCGTGTGTGTGTGTGTGTGTGGTGGTGTACAGTAGATTCATGTTGAGCTATTTACAGCGTGTGCTACTATACATTCTTATGTACATGGGGAAAGGGGGGGTTCCTTATCGTTCCGACAGTTCAGTCCTCCACCTCTGGGTTGTGCACCTCCTCCTGCAGCTGGAGACTGGACCTGTCAAAGCGTTGACGTCACTGGATAAGGTCTGGTGCACACTCCCCTTCCCTCCAGTGTGTCCAGTCTCCATGCAGCAGGTGGATATCTAGTGAGCCTAGGTGCTGGGCTCACTTGAGGAACTCATAAGGAGCCTTAGTGTAGTTAGTTTAAGGGTAGTTTAGTGGGGATTTTATTTTCTTTCCCACTGCCTTTCTTTCATTTGTAGTTAGCTACTGTTCCTTTAAAAACAAAAAAAAAAACAGAGGACTCGTGAACGAGCACTGCCTTAGGTGCCGGTTCCTGCCTGCCCCTGATCTCCGGGGCTGTGGGCTCATATTCAGGTCTCTCTCCCTAGACTGCATGGGGGAGAGCCCTTGAGCAGGACCGAGGCGGTGTCCTTGTCGGGTCAGGGAGCCAGTCTGCACTTCAGGGCAGGAGCAGTTGCAAGGGAGGCTCGCTGGCGGGTGACTGCTCTGCTGAAAAGCAGTCCCGCTGGCTGGAGCCCCATGGAAGGCACGTAAGTTCTTCTTCGGGCATTCTTACTTTCCGCGGGGTTGGGGGGATCGTTGCCTTGGTCCTCGGCAGTGTGGAACGCCTTCCTTGCTCGCTCTGCTCACGAGGCGAGTTTTTGCGCCCTTTTCGGCCGCGCTCAAGTGCCGGCGGCCATTTTAATTTCGGCTGTGAGTTTTCGGAGCGGCTCCGTTCAGCGGTTTGCAGGGGGAGCTAGGCGGCGGAGGCTCTGCGCTCCGACTTTCTTCAGCTTCTTTAGTTCTCTTTCATTGTTTTCTTTCATTTTGGTTTTCTTTTTTCTGCGAGTTGTCCCGGGCTGCGTCGGTGAGCAGTTTCCTTGTGCTCCCCTTGTCCCGGGAGGGGGGGGGGTTCCCTTCATTGGTACCTTCCTTGTGAACTTCATTTTTCAGCAAAACCAATAAAAAAAACAAAAAAACACAGAGCTACTGAGCCCAAGTCTGCCTTTCTAGTGCCGCTTCCCTGGGATGGCTTCCCGGCCCCAGTGTGTCCTCTGTGGTTCTTGCAGAGGTACGGTGGCAGAATCCGGGGTTTGTAGGGCTTGTGCCTCGGGTTCTGCGAGCATGGAACGGCAGATTGAGGCCAAGCCGTGCCAGGATAGCCAGCAGGCGGCGGCGCTCCCGGAGGAAGACTTGGCGATGGCTTCCTCGTCGGGGGCTCCCCAGGAGGCTGGGCTTCCGGCCACGTTGACTCCGGCCCTTGAGTCTCCTGTCCCAGGCAGGGGTTTCTCCCCCGACTTTGTCTTGCTCATGCATCAGGTGTACTGCGGACACCGCCAGGGGTTTTCACAGGAGCCAGGGGATAGGTTTTTGGCCGTCCCTCCGGCCTCTGTGGCTGTTGGCCCCACAGTTTCCCCCAGGCCCTCTAAGAGATCTCGGTTGGGCGACCTCTCCCCTTCCTTCAGGGAGGCGATCGCTTCTGATGGGAAGGACCGCGATTTGGAGGCGGATATCGAGGATCTCGAGGAGGGGGAGATTCCAGAGCCGGAAGATCAGGCCAAGATTATCCGGATATTCCGCTGGGAGGAGCTCTCTGCTCTTATCACGGAATCCCTCCAAATGTTGAACTTGGCGATGGCTTCTCCGATGGAGGACGTGGGGGTGGAGGACCCCATTATCCAAGCGGAGCGGCAAACACGGGTGGTTTTTCCTGTCCACAAGGTGGTAGAGAAGACCCAGGACGAGTGGGATCAGCCCGAGGCTGCACTCAGAGGTATCCGGACGATGAACAGGCTCTATCCTTTGGCAGATAAGGATAAGGAACGCTTTAAATCCCCCCGCATTGATGCGGCGGTCTCGGCGGTTACCAAGAAGACCACTATCCCTGTGGAGGGTAGTGCCGCCTTGAAGGATGCGCAGGATAGAAAGGTGGATGGACTGTTGAGGCAGTCCTTTGAGGCTGACGCTCTGTCCTTACAGGCTTCTATTTGTGGAGCTTGGGTGGCCAGAGCGTGCCTCCGATGGTCTCAGCGGCTTCGGCAGTCTTCTGGGTTGGACCAGGAGGGGACTGCGGAGCTGGATCGCTTGGAATCTGGTACTGCGTACCTGGCGGATGTCCATTATGATTTGATCAGGGCCCTCGCTAACAGCATGGCTTCCTTTGTGGCGGCGCGCCGCTCCCTTTGGTTGCGGAGCTGGGCAGCAGATGGTTCCTCCAAATCCCGCTTGAGTAAGCTGCCATTTAAGGGCAGGTTGCTCTTTGGGGAAGATCTGGATAAGCTGGTGAAAGATTTGGGGGAGTCCAAGGGCGGTAGGCTTCCAGAGGACAAACCCAGGCCGGGTAGGACTACGCCATCCTTTCGGGGTCAGTCCAGGGATTTTCGATGCTTTCGGACGTCTCGGCTGGGTGGCGCCCAGAGAGGTAGATTTCCGTCCAAAAGCCAGAATTTTCGTGGCTTTCGGGGAGCAAGCAGAGGGTTCGCTGGATCCTCCTCCTCCTCCTCGGCTGGCAGGAAGCCCCAATGAAGGTTTGCGGGTCCCGGTGGAAAGCGCCCCGGTGGGAGGAAGGCTGAGGGAGTTTCTTTCTGCTTGGACCCAGATCACCACGGACCGGTGGGTGTTGGAGATCATCCGCGATGGTTATGCTCTGGAGTTCGCCCATCCTGTCCGCGATTCCTTTGTGATGTCTCCCTGCAGAAATCAGGTCAAGGCCCTGGCGATTCGTCAAACTCTCGATCGCTTGTTGCGCTTGCAGGCCATCCGGCCTGTACCGTTGGAAGATTATGACTTGGGACGGTACTCAATCTATTTCGTGGTGCCCAAAAAGGATGGGTCCCTTCGCCCCATTCTGGATTTGAAGGGCGTAAATCGTTGTCTATGGGTGCCCCATTTCAGAATGGAAACTTTGCGTTCTGTTATTGTTGCCATGCGCAAGGGGGAGTTCTTGACCTCTCTAGACCTCACGGAGGCGTATCTTCATATTCCGATCAGGGAAAGTCACCAACGGTTTCTGCGGTTTGCTCTCCCCTGGGGGCACTTTCAATTCCAAGCGTTGCCCTTCGGCCTCGCTACGGCTCCGCGTACTTTCACCAAGATTATGGTGGTGGTGGCGGCGGCGGCGGCGTTGCGAAAGGAGGGCATTTTGGTTCATCCCTATCTCTACGACTGGTTGATACAGGCGAAGTCCGCAGCCGAGAGTGTGCGAGTGACCAACAGGGTGGTGCAGTTCTTGCAGCATCTCGGTTGGGTGGTCAACCCGGCCAAGAGTCATCTTGTGCCGACCCAAGAGCTCGAGTATCTGGGGGTGCGGATTGACACCCGCTCGGGGTCGGTGTTTCTGCCCCATCGCCGGGTCCTGGGCCTGCGGCGTCTTGTCAGACGGTTTCGTGCCGCCCCAGCTCCCTCGGCGTGGGAGTACCTGCGCGTGCTCGGGACGATGGCTGCAACTCTCGAGGTGGTGCCCTGGGCTCGGGGTCACATGCGACCCTTGCAGAGGGCGCTTCTCCGCCGCTGGTCCCACCAGTCAGACTCATTGAGCAAACGTCTTCCCTGCCCTCCGCGGGTCAGACGGGCGTTGCGGTGGTGGCTCGTGCCTGCTTCGCTTCAGGCGGGAATGCCACTGGAACAGCCCATCTGGGTTCCGCTGATGACGGACGCGAGTCTCGCGGGCTGGGGAGCCCACTGCTGCGATCAGTTCGCGCAGGAGCGGTGGTCCGCCCAGCACGGCGGTTGGTCCATCAGTCATCTGGAACTGAGGGCGGTCTTGCTGGCGCTCCAGGCCTTCGAGTCCTCGGTGGTCGGCCGGGCGGTCAGAGTGCTGTCCGGCAACTCTGCGACGGTGGCCTACATCAACCGTCGGGGGGACCGGCAGCGTGGCCTTGGAAGAGGAGGCGGAGTTGCTGTTCTCCTGGGTGGAACAGCGTCTTCTAGCGCTGTCCGCGGCGCACATTGCGGGAAAGGACAATGACGGCGGATTTTCTCAGCAGGGTCCAGGTGGACGCGGGGGAATGGGAGCTCATTCCCCAGGTGTTCGCTCAGATAGTCCGTTGCTGGGGACCCCCGGTTATGGATCTCATGGCTACCTTCCAGTCAGCGAAGGCGAACCGATTCTTCAGCAGACGGAGGGAACGGATGTCAGAAGGGATCGACGCCTTGTTGCAGCGGTGGCCGAGTCACGGCCTCCTCTACGTTTTTCCGCCTTGGGCTCTGATAGGACGCGTGGTGCAACGGATCGAGGCTCACCCCGGGAGGGTGTTGCTGGTGGCTCCGGACTGGCCGCGCTGTCCGTGGTACGCGGACCTCGTCCGTCTGCTTGATGGCGAGCCGTCGAGGCTGCCGGCTTCGGAAGACCTCCTGTTCCAAGGTCCTCTTCGCATGACTCACGTGAATCGATTCTCGCTTACGGTTTGGCCATTGAAAGGGCAAAGTTGAGGAGGAAAGGATACTCAGCTTCGGTGGTGGCGACGCTGCTGCGCGCCAGGAAGAGGTCAACGTCCCTGGCTTATGTTCGGATTTGGCGCGTTTTTGAGGATTGGTGTTCACGGTGGCAGGTTTGCACGGCTACGGCCTCCGTGCCTGTGGTCTTGAGCTTTCTGCAGGACGGTTTTGACAAGGGCCTGGCGGCTAGTTCCTTGAAGGTCCAATTGGCGGCGTTGGCCTGCTATAGAGGCAAGGTACAGGATGTCCCGCTGGGAGCGCACCCGGATGTGTTGCGTTTCCTGAAGGCGGTATCGAATCTGCGGCCCTGCCGCCGGGTTATGATACCTCCTTGGGACCTCAACCTAGTCTTGCAAGCGCTAGTTCGGGAACCCTTTTGAGCCTTTGGGTTCGGCGACGGTGAAGGATTTAACCTTGAAGACGGTGTTCTTGGTGGCCATCTGTTCCGCGCGGTGCATTTCGGAGTTACAGGCGCTTTCTTGCAGGGAACCATTTCTGGTTTTTTCGAAGGAGAAGGTGGTACTGCGTCCCGTACCCTCCTTTTTGCCTAAGGTCATCTCTCCGTTTCATCTTAATCAATCGGTCTCCCTCCCGGTGCTTTCTTCGGGAAGGGATTCTTCTTCGGCGGAACCGTTACGTCGGTTGGATCTCAAGAGGGTGTTGAAGTGTTATTTGCAGGTGTCCGCGTCGTTTCTTAAATCGGATCGTCTGTTCGTGCTGTTCTGGCCTTGCAAGGGTGAGGCGGCAGCTAAAGCTTCCATTTCTAGATGGATTAGGGAGACCATTGCATCTGCGTATCTTCTTCAGGGGCGCGTGGTGCCCTCGGGCTTACGGGCGCACTCTACTAGAGCGCAGGCGGCCTCTTGGGCGGAGTTTGCTTCCGTTCCTCCGGTGGATATTTGCAAAGCAGCGACATGGTCTTCTTTGCACACATTCAGTAAGCATTATCGTCTCGCTGTCCTAGCGGCGGGGGATGCCGTTTTCGGTTCCGCGGTTTTGCGTGCCGCGATGGACGTCCCCTCCCGTTGAACACTGCTCTGTTACATCCCAGAGGTGGAGGACTGAACTGTCGGAACGATAAGGAAATGATAATTACACTTACCTGGTAATTGTAGTTCCTTGAGTGAGGACAGTTCAGTCCTCATTCCCGCCCAGGTATATTGAAGGGGATGTTTTTTCTCTTGGATCGCCTGATTCAGTCACAGGTAGGTCCGCCTCCTTTCTGTCCTGTTTCTGTCTGTCTCTGTTCTTTCTATGAAGGGGTTTGCAGGAACCGGTACTGTGCAATGTTTGTTCCATGTTGGGGGTTACGTTTTTAGATAGTTTTGATATTATTCATTTTTGGCTACTTATTGGTTGCTCCTTTGAGTGTGCTTTGTCAATAGTTCACTGGAGGGAAGGGGAGTGTGCACCAGACCTTATCCAGTGACGTCAACGCTTTGACAGGTCCAGTCTCCAGCTGCAGGAGGAGGTGCACAACCCAGAGGTGGAGGACTGAACTGTCCTCACTCAAGGAACTACAATTACCAGGTAAGTGTAATTATCATTTGGTCTGCGGTCTTGACTGGCGAGTAGATCATGTGACGTCCCCATAGTATTCGATGAATAGTGTTGTCTTAAGCTGCTTCCGAAAGTCTTTGATGTCTGTTGTTAATTGTAGGTCATCTGGGAGGGCATTCCAAATTGCTGATGCAGCCAGAGAAAGTGTTCGGTCCGCGGTGTCCATGCGGACCTTGGTGAGGTCTTTTGGTGTGTTAACATGGTTGGAGGTGCCCCTTGGTCATGTGCTTGTGTCAGATTGTATGATTGGTTGTAAGCTGAGAGCTGATGACTGTTGTTTGATTTTGAATATGTTTATGACTGTCTTATATTTGATGCGTGAGCTGATTGGAAGCCAGTGTAGATCTTTCAGGATGGGTGTGATGTGTTCTTGTCTTGCTGTACCAGATATTGTGTGCCGCTGTGTTTTGTGCCAGTTGCAGCGATCTGAGTGTTTGTTTTTTGAGACCGAGATAGATTGGGTTGCAGAAGTCTAGAATTGGGGTTATTAGAGCCTGGCAGACTGTGCGGAAGTGCTCCGGGGAGAGGAGGGGTTTAAGGTGTCAGATTAGTCTCATCCTGTGGTATGCGTTTTTGGTGGTTCTGCTTATGTATGATTGTAGGTTCAGTTCTTTGTCCAGAGTCACTCCGAGGTATTTTACTTCCAGTTTTATGGGTATGGTTGTGTTGTTTACCTTAATGTTGAGTGGAGGGACGAATTCGGTGTTTCGGGTGATGATTAGTGCCTCGGTCTTGCTGTAGTTTATGGTCAGGTTGTTGTCTTGAAACCAGCTGGTCATGTGTATGAGATAGTTTGTTATTTTGGAGTAGTCTGTGTTGCCGATTGTGATTGGTGTGTATATCATGATGTCATCAGCGTAAATTGTGTATTGTATCTTGTGTTCTTTCATGATGTCGCATATTGGCTGAATGTAGAGGTTAAATAATAGCGCTGATAAGGCGGATCCTTGTGGTACTCCTTGCAGGACCTTTATGGGTCGGGATGTGTTGGGGCCGACCGTGACCTGTATCTGTCTGTCCGTTAGGTATGAGTGGAACCATTTCAGAGTGGAGTCCTGTAGTCCAATGTTCTGTAGTCTTTCCAGTAGAGTTCTGTGATCCACTGTGTCAAATGCTGATGAAATGTCAATGAAGATCATTAGTATTCCGTTCTTGCAGTTGTCTATGAGGCGGAGTATGTTATTGAATAGGTATAACAGGAGTGTTTCGACTCCGTGGTTGGGGCGGAAACCATGTTGGTTGATGTCTAGTGGTGCGTGGTTGTCAATGTGGTCTTGTAGCTGATGCTGTACTGCCTTCTCAATTTTTGCCAGTAGGGGTATGCTTGAGATTGGTCTGTATGCTGCTGGATTGTTCTTATCGAGTGTGGATTTCTTTGGGATTGGTCTTATAGTGGCGAGCTTTAGTTGGTTCGGCATGGTTCCTTGGGTCAGAGAGCTGTGCACCATGTTGTGTATAGTGTGGATGAAGTTTGACTTAGTGGCTTTGATCCATGTCACTGGGCATGGGTCCATTGGCGCCGTGCTTGTATTGAGTGCGGTGATGATGTGTCAGAGCTGCTCTTTGAATGGGGTGCTGAATGTGCCCCAGGTTTTCAGAGGTGTGGTTGGTTTGGTGGTTGTGTTTGATTTTGGTTGTAAAGATGAATGGAATTTTTCTTGGATGTGGTCTGCAAATTTTTGTGGGTCTATTTGGACTTCACTTTCGGCCTTCTGTTCTTTGGTGAGGGTTTTCACAATTTCAAAGAGCTCTCTAGGTTTGTTGTTGGATTTGAGTATAATGTTTGTGTGGTATTCTCTTTGGTTGAGTTCATTATAGTTTTTTTGCTTTGTTAGGTATAGGTCCTGGGTATTGGACGACTTGGTGTGTCTCCATCGCCGTTCTAACTTTTAGTTCCCTCTTTTTGTTCCGTATGACTTTTGAGTACCATGGTTTGTGATGTAATTTGGTGCAGCGAGTTTTCTTGGGTCTATGTTCTGTGGCTTTGGCAGCATCATTGATGATGGTGTTCCAGTTTCTGATTTGAGCTTCTAGATTATCTGCTTCTGAGTTCAGGTGTGGTATAGTGTCCTGTAGGAATTGGTCCCTGTCGAAGCTCTTAAATCTTTGTGTGGTTGGGTTGTCTGGTTTTTGGGGGGGTTCTTTTTCACCATGGTGTTTCCCTTTTTTTTTTTTTTTTTTTTTTTAAACTATGGGCTTTTGTAGTATTTTATTTTATTTTTTCCTTTGGGTCATTGGCTGTGCTTAATGGCGGCCTTCCCTTATCATCCTGTCATACTAAACCAAACAAGTGGGTAATGCTCCCTTGACAACCGGTGGAGGCAAATTTTGAGCAACTTTCAGCGATGTCGCCACTTGGTATAACCTTTGCAGCACTGAGAAAAGCTAATGCTGGTGCAGTAGTGCAGATAGGCCTGGCACCACTCGCTCATGCTATAGTGCAGTGGCCTTAGAACTGATTCCTGAAGGGCCCAGCGGTACTCGGAGCCAGGGTGCACCATTGACTCTTCAAGCTGACAGCCACCCTGAATCCAGCACAGTTTCATATGTAAGTGGTGGGCCTGAAGAGGAGCAGGAAGGCCCCCTTGGGGACCCTGGAGGTGGGTGATTGGGCTCAGGCCCCTCCTTCCCTCTTGCTGTCTCTATCTGCATGCTGTCTTTTTTTTCTGTTTGTTTTTTTTCCCTTTGGCTTCAGTGGGAAGTGTTTGACTCTCTGTTGCCTTAAAGTATTAAAAAAAAAAAAAAAAAAAAAAAGGGGGGGGGGCCTTGATCAACATCCGGCCCTTTCTAGGCTTGTGTGGACATCTGGGGCTTCCCTACTCCGGTTTCCCTGGTTGACCCAGCATGCCTTGGGATTCCTTTCTGGGACTCCCTTTTTGCCTTGGTCCGGCTTCTCTTTTCGGTGGTTTTTTTTTTTTTTCCTTTGCTGTTGCAGTCTTCTGCCATGGAGCCTGCATCCCCTACTGGTGGTTTTTAATACTGCGGTGGCTTCTTTTTACCCTTGTTATGGCTGCAAGCCTGGAGTGCTTTTTTTTCTTAGCGTTCTGGGATCCAATGCTGTTCCTGTAGCCCTTGTTGATCTCTTCCCTTTTTTTTTTTTTTTTTTTCCCTGCCGGTGGGCACTATGGCTTGGGCTTGGTGGAGACAGAGCATGTGATGTGGCCTTACCTGCATGCTTGGGGACCCTCCTTGTCAACTGACTTGAGCTGAGGCTCCTAAAACAGCTCAAAGGCTGTGTTCAGTCTGACTGGCTGCTTTGGAGCCCCCTTCATTAGGGTTTGGGGCTTGGGCCTGGGGCCTGGGGCCCATGAGTGCTCCTGTCACAGGCAGCTAGAGAGGTCATAGCTCCCATTTCACTCTTGTGCTCCTCTGGGAGGTCAAACCAACCAACCCCTGTAGGGGATAGAAGGTCTCAAGTGAAATTCCTGTCACTGGAAGGTAAGTTTGAGGAGGACATGGTGGTGGTTCTCCCAGGGGCTGGTTCTGATCTCTATGATCAGCATTTTCACTGATAAGCCTTGTTTGTTTTTTGGAATGCTATGATGGATTTGTAGGTCGTGGAGCCAGCTTTTGGTTTAGTTTAGTAGGAGGCCCCTCTTTTATACCTGGTAGACTTGATGGCCTGTGTCAATTATGCTTCCCTCTGAACCTGTGTAGCAGCGCATAGGATTTTAGGAAGGAAATTCTCAAACCTGGGGTTCCTAATGTCTTATTTGGCTGTTCTCTTGGCCCCAAGGCAAGCGGGATCAGCCCTTCAAACCTCCTTGGGTGGGAGTCATGGTTATGACCATCCTAGTTAAGGAAGGTGCTGCCCATAAGGAGTCTTGGTTTTCGGTGGGGGGGGGGGGGGGTTTGAGGTCCTTAAGTCCTTGTCAGTTACCGTCTTACGCTCTTGGGCAGTGCAGTGTACATGTCTGGAGGCTAGCCCTCTAATAGATTTGCTGGTGGCCTTGTGGTTTCACTTGTATGTCTGTCTCTTATTCCCAAGGTTGCAGGTTTGTTCTCTGGAACACCTAACATTGGATGAGCCAAATGGCTATCAAGCCCAGTATTCTTCTAGATACTAGGAGGCTTGTAGTGGACCACCTAGGTGGCTGCTGCTGGTTAAGGCTGATTAGGAGTCTTTCTCAAGTCCATGGTGGTGGTTGTATTGGCCAGTCAATACTGCTGGCACTGCCCTTAGTTGATAGAAACTGGCTCCAATCTGTGGCAAAGCAGTTTCCTTTTAAGGGTTGCACCCTCTCCAGGAGGAGAAGCTCACCCACAGAGACTCCTGGGAAGGACAGCTCCTAGAAGGACCAGTGTAAGGTTGTGCGTAGAGTTTGGGAGGTGCCCTTGGACTACTGTGAGTCCTTAGGAGCCTCAGCTGCAGTAGGGGTACTTGTTTTTGGAGCTTTTGCACGCTCAAGGCTCCTCCATAGCTCTTTTGGCAGCCTGTAATTCCCCCTTGAATGTGTTCAGGCAGTTCCTCCTGAAGGTGCAGCTGGTTGGGGTATAATTCAGGCTATTCTCACATGGCAGAGCATACCATGCCAGACTAGTGGGTTTTCGGGATCCTTTTTTAGTAAAGGTCAGAAATGTATTAGCTCTTACAAGCTACCTACCTTCTGACCCTGAAGTCTCTGGTTCATGCCAGCCTGGGAATTCAGATGTGCAATATTTGAATAACAGCAGTACTTTTAAGGGTCTTCTTGGTACAGTCTCCCTGTGGCTCTCCACTCATGGATGATGTTTGAAATAACTCTATGGTGTCTTCTGCAATGGCAGTTATTTTTCCTGTGCCCTCTGTGGCAGAGCCAGGGATCTTTTTACTGATACATGGATATCCAAGAAGTGAGGTTCCTTCAGCATGTCCTGAACCTAGAACTGGTTGCTTTTGGACCCTTTGCGTCTTTTTCATATGAGGTCCTTTGGCGCTGTCATTGCATTGTAAGGTGTGCTTCCCTCCTTGACCTCACCATGGCATTTGTCACTTTCCCGTTATAAGTAGCATTAGCTGTCTTGCTTCTGGATTCTAGGCTACCAAAATGCACCTCCTCTTACCTTTTCTAGGGTAATTGTGGTAGCGGCACTTTTTTGCATACAGAGAGTCTGGGTTGCCCATACCTGGATGTCAGTTTGATCTGGCCAGTCTTTTTGAAGACCAGAGATGACCCAGGCCTAGCAAGCTCTGGCTGTAAAGGCTGGGGTCTGTGATCTGCCTTTCTTCTCTCCCAGGGTTTGGAGTACCTGGGGGTTAGTTCCATACTCTCCTGAGCTGAACTTCCTCATGACAGAGTTCATTCGAACCTCAGCCTACTCTGAGCATGTAATTTTCATCCAGCTGTATGTGCCTGGGACTCCTAGGTTAATGACATCAACCTTGGAGCTGCTTCAAGGGACAGGTTGCAAATGCATTTATTGAAGAGGTACCTGCTGATCTTCAGCCTCCATGTTTCCTGTCATTTGACTTGGCTTCTCTCCCAGGAGATCAAGGAGCAGTTGAGGTTATGGTTGTGTTCTATTAATTGATTGCTCTGGTACTGTTGGAAGTAGTCTGTGAAGTGCTTGTCATCTTAGATTCTAGCCTGAAGGGCTGGGGAAACAATGCCTGGTCCATTTAGCCTAGGGATTCTGACGGCCTTTTGGAGGCTAGAATGATCAGTTTACCCTGGAAAGATTCGGGCCTCTTCTAGTGGATGAAACAGGCTGTGTGTTCTCAGACACTGCCTTGGCAGTGATGTGCATCCCACTTATGAAGCAAAACACACTCTGGCATCATGAATTTCAAGGCTGCAGAGTTGCAGTGTTGGGCTGAGGAGCTTCTGATTGCCTTTTCTAATATGCACATCACAAGTTTAGACAGCATGCAGGCTGCCTTTCTGTGTTGGAAATTTGCAAGTCCTCAGTTCTCCCACATGTGACCTTGTAATGTGAGGCTGAGGCCTTTCAGTGCTCCACTTTAATGGCCAATCAGAATGCCTATGTGAGGAGCTACTTCAAGCACAGGATCTGCGGATGGTGGGTTTGATAACACTACTAAAAAAGAGGTCTCTGGGAGGAATATTGTATGTCTCCCTCTCTTTGTGAGTTGTTCTTTGTACAGGTTTCAGGCACCTCCGGTTTTGGTGATTCTAGGGGCCCTGGATTGCTCCCGCAGAGCATGGTTCACAGATTCTTGAGCTAAGGAATGTGGCCTCTTCTGCTTCAAGAGGCAGGTCTTTAATAACAAACATGGTGGGGCTCCCGGTGATGGAAGTTCTTGGTTCCTTCTCACTTAGGCCATTAAAGGCTGTTTGGGAGCAGTAGTAGCCTTTTTGCTTTTGATCTGATAGGCTTTTATGTCCTTAGCCTTTGTTAGGCTTGACCCTGAACTCTCAACATTCAGATGGCAATTCAGGAGCTACAGGAGTTGCCTCCAAGGGAATTCCTTGGCGGTATCCCTTGACGTTACCTGCTATCTCAAGAGGCAAGCTGTTCTGCCCACCTGTGTCCTTTGGGGCAGTGGATCTCAGGTTCAGGGCACTGAAAGGGCCTTTACTTATCGTTTCTCCAGTTCAGTCCTTTACCTCTGGTTGTGAACCTCCTCCTGCAGCTTGGATCTCAGAGAAGGATTTTTGAAAGGACCCCCTGCTGCATCTGCTGGCCGTGTGGAGGGTGTTGCTCAGATTCATGGCAATGCTAATTCTTTCTGCTGGTCAGGTCATCCTCTGTGATTTTGAGGAAAGTACTAGCAGGGGGGTAAACTTGTGGCTGCTTTTTTTTTTTTTTTTTTTGGTCCACAGTCTTAAGGAGACCATTAGACAATCATATATTCTGGCTGGTAAGCACATGCAGGAGTGAGTCTGAGCTCATCTCATGGGGCGTGAGGACTGTTGGGCGGCACCAGCTCTGATGTCTCCAGAGGACATATGTGAGGAGGTTTTCTGGTCTTCATTGAATGCCTTAGTGAAGCTCTACAGGGTGTTAATGGGAGTTGTACAGATGGTGCCTTTTGGCAGGTTTTTTTTGTTCTGAGTGTTGTCTTACCACCCTTGGTCTTCGCTTCTTGGGTATGTCCTACTCATCTGGACTGAGCTGGCAGGATGATAAGGAAGGATAAATTTTACATACCTGATAACTTACTTTCCTTGAATCCGGCTAGATCAGTCCAGAGCACACCCTGGAAGACTCCTCTTACAGTTTGGGAAACCTGTGGCCATTTGGTTGAATTGTCTGTATCGGTGCCTGGAAGTTTTGTTCCTAGTTGTCCATCTAATCCAGTCCCTCACCTCTCGGTTGTGCTTCTCTTCCAGCAGCTTGGAGACTGAGCATGTCATCTCTTTGATGACTCGGAGTATATATACCACTGGCATCTCCTACCACATCCAGTATGCTCAGTCTCCAAGCAGCTGTAGGGAGCAGTGAGACAGTTAACGAAAAGGCAGTTTGAGCTTTATTTTTCTTAGCTTCTTTTGCTCTAACCTTCCTTAGTTCTCTTTCTCTGTGCCTTCCAGCCGGCCCTCCTATTCTTTAGTGAGTAAGTGGCTGGAAGCGCTTAGGGCAGGGGAAGGGACCCCCCCCCCCTGCTCAGTCTTTCTCCTGCCGGGCCGGTTGAGAAGGAGGCTTCGGGGAGAGGAGTGAGCGAAGATAGCCTGGACCTTGGAGCGGCTCACGACCCCATAATCGGGTGAGGAGCCTCTGTTGGAAGAAACACGCACGGAGAAGCAGTGTGTTGCAGGCCCTTCCCCCTCGCCGCCAAAGCTCCTTGGTAGCTGAGCATCTGGGCGGGAAAGCAGGCTATCACCGGAAGAGGTCCCTGGCTGCAGGAGTGCCGCTACTACTTGCACAGATTGGCAGACCGTGTGGGGAGGTAAGAGAGCCACGCAGCTGCCAACTGTGTGGTGATCAGGTCTTTTTTTTTTCTTACCTTTTGTGGGTTTGCAGTCACTCGGGAGCTTGGACCGGTATTTTTCGTGCGGTTCGCGATTCTGGGGGCTGGCTCCTTTTTCCTTGTGGATTGCCTTTGCTTGGTGGGGGGGCCAGCATGGTCTTTCTCCTCTTGCAGGATTTTTCTTATTTCATTTAGCTTTCTAAATTAAAAAAAAGGGGGGGAAAGCTGTTATCTACAGATATTTATCTATATCTAGAGAGAGAGAGAGAAACATAGAAAAATGATGACAGAAAATGACCACATGGCCTATCTAGTCTGTCCTTGCATATCAACAACTACAACAGTCCCCTTTTTTCCTTTAGAGATCCTCTGTTTGTCCCATGCTTTTTTGAATTCAGATACTGTCCTCTTTACCACCTCCACTGGGAGACTATTCCATGGATCCACCATTCTTTCCATAAAGAAATATTTCCGCATATCACGCCTGAATCTATCCTCTTTCACCCTCATCCCATGTCCCAGCATAGCAGAACTTATTTCATTTGAAAGAGGCTCTTCCCCTGTGCATTTATGTCATGAAGGTATTTAAACATCTCAGTCATATCACCTCTATTCCTTATCGTCACTCCAGTCCAGTCCCTTTACTTCTGGGTTACGCAACCCTTCCAGCAGCTTGGAGGCTGAGCCCAACCTTTTTGGGGGTGGAGCGGTATAAATACCCCTGGGACCACCCACCAACTCCAGTATTCTCAGCCTCCAAGCAGCTGGAGGGTTCCGTAAGCCTAGGGCTTACTGGAGTCCCCCTTTCTTTAAATTTTACTTTAATCTTACTTTAATTTTAATCTTAATTGAACTTAGGGTTAATTCTAAGCTCTTTTAATTCCTTTAATTTGAGTATTGAATTTTATTTGTCTCTGTATCTTTAAATTGTTCTCCTGCCTTCTCTCTCCCCCCCCTCCCCCCCCCGGGGACGGACGTCGGAGGAGAGTTTTTTCACCGGCGGCAGCGAGGAGGACAAGTCAGGATCCTCTCGCAGCTGCTCCGGGCTTACCCCGCATTTCCTCGGACAGAATCCTGTGCTGCTGTGCTGCCTCGCGCCGAAGCCCCCCGGTGGCTGAGCGCTGGAGGCACGCCGCGCCTAGCCTCCTCCGTTTGTCCCGCTCCTGAACGAAGGGACGCGGAGTTGAGCCCCGGAGCCGCGATCGCAGCAGGCCCGCGGAGATCGTTCGGCAGCAGCGGGAGGAAGCCGCCTCTGGCGCTGGAGGGTGTTCCCGGCCCTGGCTCTCCTCTCCCAGCGCCGCAAAGGCACAGCCGTGCTTTTCCCCGGGTCGAGCTCCACGTGGTTGAGGCCTACCACGTGTGGAGCCTACGGCCCGAGATTGCTGAATCGGCCCTCTGCACAGCTTCAGAAGAACTTCTAACCGCAAGTACAGAGTTTATGGTGGCAGGGGGGTTTTGCTTGTGCATAATTTTTGGCACATATTCTTCAGATTGAAGCCAATTTTAATTTTAATTTATTTTAATTTTAAGTTAAGCTGTTTATTGTCATATTAGGAAAGCATTACAGGCTATTTGCTTTATCAGGGATTTGTTTTACTTCCTTGGTTTCGCCGCGCACAAGAGAAGCCCCGGCTCTCTCTCTTTCCATGGCATCCAAGCCGCGGTGTCCTTCTTGTGGGACGCGCAGGGGCACCTCCGCAGAGTCAGGAATCTGCAGGAGCTGTGCCGCAGAGGCTGCTTCAGTGGAACAGGAGATTAGCCTGGCCATGTCGCAGCCCTCCCAGGGATCAGGCAATCCTCTGGAAGGAGAAGAGGAGTCCCAGTTTCCTATCTCCACTCCGGCGGACCTACCTATGCCTCCTCAGCCTTTACCCTCCCCCCCACGCCAGGGCCGGGGGGGTCCGGAGAATTTTTCTCTCCTGACTTCATCCTCTTACTCCATAAGGCCTACTGCCTACGTAAGCAGGGCCGGGGGGCAGAAGAGGCTGTCCCGCCAGCAGAGGACAAATCAGCTAGTGCCCCCGGGGCTACCATTCAGGACGCCGGTATCCCTGCTAAGCGCCCACGTCTGGGCGGCGAAGAGCTCCTAGCATCCCTATTCCAGGGTACTCCGGAGGAGGATAGCTCAGTTAAAGACTTGGAGGAGGATGAAGAGGAGCTAGAAGAAGGAGAGATCCCGGAAGAAGATCAGTCACGGGTAGTCAGGGTCTTTCGCCGTGAGGAGCTCCCGGCGTTAATTAATGAGTCCCTAAAGGTCCTCAATGTGGCCTCAGACACGCCCTCACAGGAAGAAGAGTTGGAGGACCCCTTAATCCAGGCCTTCAGGAAATCCCAAAGGGTCTTCCCTATCCACAGGGTCGTGCGCCAGATGATCCAGGAAGAATGGGACCAGCCTGAATCAAGCTTAAGGGGAGTCAGGACCATGTCTCGGTTATACCCGCTCCCAGAGGCAGATAAAGAGCTGCTAAAATCTCCCAGAGTAGATGCAGCGGTATCAGCAGTTACCAAGAAGACCACGATACCAGTGGAGGGCAGTTCGGCCCTAAAGGACGCGCAAGACAGGAAGTTGGATACGCTCCTGAAACAAGCCTTTGATGTAAGCGCCATCACCTTGCAGGCCTCCGTGTCGGGAGCTTGGGTGGCCCGGGCCTGTTTACGGTGGGCACAACAGCTCCAGTCAGAGGTCTCAACGGGCGAGTTACATGCCAACTCGGCGAAGGTGGAGTCCGGAGCGGCCTACTTGGCGGACAGTCACTATGACCTCATCAGAAGCCTAGTCAAGAACATGGCCTCGGTCGTGGCAGCTAGACGGTACCTGTGGCTACAAAATTGGGCAGCTGACGCGTCCTCGAAGTCACGCTTGAGCCGACTCCCCTTTAAGGGGAAACTCTTATTTGGAGAGGATCTGGAGAAAATAGTTAAGGACCTGGGTGAGTCAAAGGGAGGCAGGCTCCCGGAAGATAGACCGAAACAAGGGCGCCCTCCAGCCCCGGTGCGCTCCCAACCTAGGGACTCGCGGAGATTTCGTCCAGCCAGGTCAGGCTCCTTTCCCAGGGGCCGTTTTCCCTCAAAGGGACAAGGCTTCAGAGGTTTTCGGGGGGCAGGACGGGGTTTTGGGTCCTCCTCCTCCTTTTCGGGACCCAGAAAACAACAATGAGATGACGGGGGCCCAGGAGGAAGGACAGCCACTAGGCGGGCGCCTGAGGCTGTTCCTTCCCGCCTGGTCCCGTGTCACGTCCGATCAATGGGTCCTAGAGGTAATCAGAGAAGGCTATGCTCTCAAATTTTCAAAACAAATTCCTCCAGCGTTTGTTCAGTCGCCCTGCGGTTCCCCAGCAAAGGGGGCGGCAATAGAGGCAACTCTTGCCCGACTAATAGCTCTAGGGGCGGTGGTCCCAGTTCCACCAGACCAGTGCGGCTCTGGTCGATACTCGATTTACTTCGTAGTGCCAAAAAAGGAAGATTCCTTCCTTCCGTCCGATCCTGGATCTAAAGCAGGTCAACCGTTGCCTCAGGGTACCACACTTCCGGATGGAAACCCTACGCTCGGTCATAGCGGCCGTAAGGGGAGGGGAGTTCCTTACATCCCTCGACTTGACAGAGGCCTACCTTCATATCCCGGTCAGGAAATCCCATCAACAATTCCTGAGATTCGCAGTGCCAAGAGGCCACTTTCAGTTCCAGGCCCTACCCTTCGGACTAGCTACGGCCCCCAGGACATTCACCAAGGTGATGGTGGTAGTGGCGGCATTCCTTCGGAAGGAGGGAATATTAGTGCACCCCTACTTGGACGACTGGCTGATCCGAGCAAAGTCACAAGAGGAAAGTCAGGTGGCAACGGCCAGAGTGGTTCAGGTTCTAGAAGAATTGGGGTGGATCATCAATCGCTTGAAGAGCAGGATGACTCCCTCACAGGACCTAGAGTACCTCGGGGCAAGATTCCACACTCTCAGGGGCAAGGTCTTCCTGTCACGATCAAGATCAAGAGAGCTGAGGCGACTAGTCACGCAGTTTCTCGGCAGGCGAAGTCCCTCGGCTTGGCATTATCTTCAGCTTCTGGGAACTATGGCGGCGGCGATAGAGGTAGTCCCATGGGCCAGGGCACACATGCGTCCGCTTCAGCGGGCACTGTTACGTCGATGGTCTCCTCAGCATCATTCTCTGGCAACACAGTTACCTTGCGCCCCGAGGACCAAACAGTCCCTTCTCTGGTGGAGGTGTCCAAGCAATTTGGACCGCGGGATGCCCCTCGAACCTCATCTGTGGTTACTATTGACAACGGACGTCAGGCTGGGGAGCACACTGCGAGGACCAGTTCGTCCAGGGCCGCTGGTCACCGGTGGAGTCTCAGTGGCCCATCAACAGACTGGAACTGAGGGCCGTCACGCTGGCGCTCAAGGCGTTCTCGGCCTTAGTTCAAGGAAAAGCTATACGCGTCCTTTCCGACAACGTCACGGCGGTGGCCTACATAAACCACCAGGGGGGCACCAGCAGTCCGGCCCTGGAGAAGGAGGCAGACGTCCTCTTCCGGTGGGCGGAGCACAATCTACTAGCTCTTTCAGCTCAGCACGTGGCGGGCGAGGACAACGTCACGGCCGACTTCCTCAGCAGATGCAAGATAGACCACGGGGAGTGGGAACTAGATCAGGAGATCTTCGAACAGATAGTGGCCCGCTGGGGGATCCCAGTCATGGACCTCATGGCGCGGTTCTCTACAGCCAAAGTAGACAGATTCTTCAGCCGAAGGAAGGAAAGAATGTCCGAGGGCTTGGATGCCCTGTCTCAAAGGTGGCCTCCCAAAGGGCTACTATATGTGTTCCCTCCGTGGGCTCTGATCGGAAAGGTGCTGCAGCGGGTGGAGTCTCACCAGGGGTTGGTAGTCCTCATAGCCCCGGATTGGCCTTGCCGCCCCTGGTATGCGGATCTGGTGAGGTTGATCGCCGACCCCCCCGTGGCGGCTCCCTTGCAAAAGGGACCTGCTGAGACAAGGTCCGGTTCGCATGCCTCACGTGGATCGATTCTCGCTTACGGCCTGGCTATTGAGAGGGCGCGGTTCCTAAGACGAGGCTACTCAGGAGCAGTGATCTCGACACTGCTGAAGGCGAAGAAGCGCTCGACCTGTTTATCCTATGTAAGGGTCTGGCGCATTTTCGAAGCCTGGTGTGCAGAGCATCGACGGAAACCTCTCTCGGCCTCTGTCCCAGAGGTCCTGGAATTCTTACAAGCAGGTTTTGATAAGGGCCTGGCGCACAGCTCCCTACGGGTCCAGCTAGCGGCGATCGCTTGCTATAGAGGCAAGGTCCGGGGCAAACCCTTAGGAGAGCACCCGGACGTATCCAGGTTCCTGAGGGCAGTTAGTCGGCTACGTCCTCAGCGGAGGGTGGTCGTCCCCCCTTGGGACCTTAACCTAGTGCTGAATGCCATGGTCGGGGAGCCCTTTGAGCCAGTGAAGAGAGCTTCCTTAAAGGATTTGACCCTAAAGACAGTTTTCCTGGTAGCGATCTGCTCGGCCAGGAGGGTTTCGGAGCTCCAGGCGCTCTCCGCCCAGCCTCCTTTCCTGACCTTCCTAAAGGACAAGGTGGTCATGCGCACAGTGCCGTCCTTCTTACCCAAGGTTATCTCTCCTTTTCATGTGAACCAGACAGTCACCCTGCCGGCCTTCGCGGCCAAGTGGCAGGAGGGAAGGAATAACAAGCTGCGCCTGCTAGACGTTCAGAGAGTCTTGAAACGGTACCTAGCTCGCACGGCACCATTCTGGAAGTCAGACCGCCTGTTCATTCAGTTTGGAGGTCCGCACAAAGGGGAGGCGGCGGCAAAGGCCTCGATCTCCAGGTGGATCCGAGAGGCAATTGCCTCCGCCTACATTCTCAAGGGGAAACAGGTCCCAGTGGGGCTGAGGGCTCACTCCACTCGGGCACAGGCTACCTCCTGGGCGGAATTCAGTCTTGTCCCTCCGCTGGATATTTGCAGAGCAGCGACGTGGTCCTCGCTGCATACCTTCACCAAACACTATAGGCTGGACGTACAGAGCACTGCGGATGCTCGATTCGGATAGCGGTTCTTCGGGCCGGTTTGCCGGACCCCACCCAGGGTTGAACTGCTCTGGCACATCCCAGAAGTAAAGGGACTGGACTGGAGTGACGATAAGGAAATGGTAATTAGATCTTACCTGCTAATTAGTGTTCCTGAAGGAACGACAGTCCAGTCCCTGATCCCACCCGGTTCCGGCAACTGACAAGTCCTCACGTTCATGGAGGAGCGCTGGACCAAGCGCGGAGCTGGTTCGGCGAGAGGGAGTGCAGGGGAAGCCCGGACTGGATAGAAGCAGCCACCTCCTCCGTCCGTTGCCGTTCCTCATCTCCTTCTCCTATATTTTCCAAAAAAAAAAAAAAAAATATATATTCTATTGTTCAGAGTATTGAGTTATTGGTTTAGGTTAATGTATGCCGTTATAAGTTTTTGCATGGATGTTCGTTAAGTCTGCTTTTTCATTCGAATACTGGAGTTGGTGGGTGGTCCCAGGGGTATTTATACCGCTCCACCCCCAAAAAGGTTGGGCTCAGCCTCCAAGCTGCTGGAAGGGTTGCGTAACCCAGAAGTAAAGGGACTGGACTGTCGTTCCTTCAGGAACACTAATTAGCAGGTAAGATCTAATTACCATTTCAGCCTTTCCTCTAAGGTGTACATATTAAGATCCTTAAGTCTGTCCTCATATGCTTTATTATGAAGACCACTAACCATTTTAGTAGCCACCCTCTGTACTGACTCCATCCTGTTTATATCCTTTTGAAGGTGCTGTCTCCAGAATTGCACACAATACTCCAAATGAGGTCACACCAAAGACTTATACAGAGGCACTCTCACCTCCTTTTTCCTGCTAGCCATTTCTCTCCCTATGCACCCAAGCATCCTTCTAGCTGTTGCCATCGCCTTTTCTACCTGTTTAGCTACTTTAAGATCATCAGACACAACCACACCAAGGTCCCGCTCTTCTTTAGTGGACAAAAGTGCTTCACTACTTATACTATATTGCTCCCTTGGATTGCTGCAGCCCAAATGCATGACCTTGCATTTTTTAACATTAATTCCTTATCGTCACTCCAGTCCAGTCCCTTTACTTTAGGGTTACGCAACCCTTCCAGCAGCTTGGAGGCTGAGCCCAACCTTTTTGGGGGTGGAGCGGTATATATACCACTGGTGCCACCCACCAACTCCAGTATACTCAGCCTCCAAGCAGCTGGAGGGTTCCGTAAGCCTAGGGCTTACTGGAGTCTTACCTTCTTTTAATTTTGGCTAAATCTTACTAATTTTAATTTAATTTTCATTCATTTATATATTTATTTCTTTAGGCAATCTTCCTTCTCTACTGTTTGCTGTTTTTCTCCCTTCCCCTCCCCCCGGCCCGGGCTGAGGATCGGAGGTGTTACCATTTTGCTTACAGCAGCGAGCAGGAGAATCAGAAGCCTCTCGCTGCTGACCAGGCCTGCTGCGGCTCCTCTTCAACTCCTCCGGAAGGCCTGCGTCCTCGCGCCGAAGCCCTCCCCGGGGGCTGAGCGCTGGAGGAGACGTGAAGCGGAGGAGCGGTCTGCGGCGCTCAGGCTTTACCGCTTCCCCCCCCCCCCCCCGAGTCAGCCGAGTGCAGGGGCGAGCTCCGGAGACGCGATCGCAGCGCAGGTGAACAACCGCGAGCGGGTAAAGCAGCACTCGTCCTCCTCTGTCCCTCTCTTCAGCCGGAGGCTCCAGAGAGGCGCTAAGACCAGCCGCGTCCCTCCGTTCTGAGCTCCACGTGGCCGCGGCCTGCCACGTGTTGAGCCAACGGTGCAGGAATCGCAGCTCCAGTCCGGGTAACAGCAGAGGAGCTGGAAGAGAAGCATACTAACAAATTGCAAGTACTCAGCCCATTGGCTCTAGGGAGATTGTAATTGCTGTTTTCTTTTTTGTTTAACTTCAGTTCCTTATCGTCACTCCAGTCCAGTCCCTTACTTCTGGGTTGTGCAACCCTTCCAGCAGCTTGGAGGCTGAGCCCAACCTTTTTGGGGGATGGAGCGGTATAAATACCACTGGGACCACCCACCAACTCCAGTAATCTCAGCCTCCAAGCAGCTGGAGGGTTCCGTAAGCCTAGGGCTTACTGGAGTCTCCTTTTCCTTCTTAAATTTTAAATTTGCTCTTGATAAGTATTTAAGTTTATTGTTTTCTAGTTTGGGTAATCTTACCTGGTTTTCTTTTATTCCTGTGCCTTTAAATTTACCTACTCTCTCCGGCTCCCCTCTCTCCCCCCCCCCCCCCTCTGGCCGGGCCGGGTACTGGGGTTGATTGAGTCCTGCAGCGGTACGGAGGATCGGCAGCTCTCCTCTTGCCGCGGAGCCGCTCGTTTCCTGTACCTCCTCCAGGATCCTGCCCTGCCTCGCGCCGAAGCCCCGGGGGCGGCTGAGCGCTTGAGGCTCGCCGCGACTGTGCTCCTCCTTCCCATCCCGTCCCAGTGCGGAGGGAATCGGAGTCGAGCGCGGAGGAGTCAGCTGTTTTCAGCACCTTTGCAGCGGCGCCGCTTAAACCGGAGCGGGAGGTGCCTCTCAGCACGGAATTAGCGGTCCGGTAAATTTCCTCGGGGCTCCGAGAAAGGAAGGCAACTCGCAGTCCTCCGTTAGGCTCCACGTGGTTGCGGCCTACCACGTGTGGAGCCAACGGCTGGATTTCGCCAAGTCGGGCCTGGGCTTCACGGCAGACGAATCGTCTAACTGCAAGTACCGGATTAAATCCGAGGGTTTATGTGGCTTATGTATTTCATTCTAGTTTTGTTTAATTTAAATTAATTTTATTTAATTTTATTTAAGTTTATTTCTCCCTTAGCCTGCCTTTAGGAGAGTAATCTAATTCCGGGGCTGGGTAGCTACCAAGCATTTTCTAAAGGGCAGAGCATCTTTAATTCTCTTTGTCCTGATCTATACAGGTTCGGCCAGGAGGATTTTGTTAGAAAGAACTTTTTGTTCCTCCCCATCTAGGGCATGACGGGCAAACCTCGGTGCCCCTCCTGTGGCACTCGCAGAGGTACTCCTACGGAGGCTGGGATCTGCAAGGCTTGTGCTGCAGTAGCCGCCTCCGTGGAGCAAGAAATTAGCTTATCCATGGCCCAGACTTCTCAGGGGTCCGGGGACCCTTTGGGGGGGGAAGGGGGGTCTCAGTCCCCTCCTCCTTCCTCCTCAGAATTCCCCACCCCTCCGCTACCTCCTTCCCCCCTACCCACGGGGGAGGGGGCGGTCGAGGATCTATTCTCCCCGGACTTTGTCCTCCTGCTCCATAAGGCCTACTGCATGCGCAAGCAAGGCTTGGGGCCAGGGGAGACGGTACTTACGGCGGAAGGCGGACCAGCCAGACCACCGAGGACAAACAGTCAGAACCCCGGCCCTCCACCTAAGCGCCCTCGGCTAATTAGCGAGGAGCCGATCACATCCCTTTCTCAGGGCACTCCGGAAGAGGAGACCTCTGACAAGGACCTAGATGAGGAGGAGGAGGAATTGGAAGAGGGTGAGATCCCTGAAGAGGATCATTCCCGTATAGTTAGGGTTTTCCGCCGAGAGGAACTCCCGGCACTAATCAATGAGTCCCTAAAAGTGCTCAATGTGACCTCAGACGCGCCGGTAGAGGACGAGGCATTGGAGGACCCTTTAATGCAGGCCATTAGAAGGTCACAAAAAGTTTTCCCTGTCCACAGAGTGGTTCGCCAGATGATCCAGGAAGAGTGGGATCAACCGGAGTCAAGCCTTAGGGGAGTGCGCTCTATGGCTCGCCTATACCCTCTCCCAGAGGCAGACAAGGAGCTACTGAAGTCGCCCAGAATAGATGCGGCGGTCTCAGCGGTTACAAAGAAGACGACTATCCCAGTCGAGGGCAGCACGGCCCTGAGGGATTCGCAAGACAGGAAACTGGACACGCTTCTGAAACAAGCCTTTGATGTAAGCGCCCTGGCCCTACAGGCTTCCGTCTCGGGGGCCTGGGTGGCTCGGGCCTGCTTGAGATGGTCTCAACAGCTTCAAGCAGCGGAAGGCTCCTCGGAGGAAGCACAGGCCAACTCGGCTAGGTTAGAATCCGGAGCGGCCTTCCTGGCTGATAGTCAGTATGACCTCATCAGGAGTCTAGCTAAGAACATGGCCTCCGTGGTGGCGGCTAGGCGCTACTTGTGGCTCCGGAGTTGGGCAGCTGACGCTTCCTCAAAGGCACGCCTAAGCCGGCTCCCCTTTAAAGGGAAACTACTGTTTGGTGAGGATCTGGACAAGTTGGTGAAGGACCTGGGCGAGTCTAAGGGCGGAAGGCTTCCTGAAGATAGACCGAAACAAGGTCGCTCTATGCCCCCGGTGCGTAGTCAACCCAGGGACCCCCGCAGGTTTCGTTCGGCCAGGCCGAATCCCTTTTCCAGGGGACGTTTCCCGTCCAGGGGGCAAGGCTTTAGGGGGTTTCGAGGAGCAGGTAGAGGTTTCGGTGCCTCTTCATCATTCTCCTCGGGACCTAGGAAACAGCAATGATATGTCGGGGGTCCAGGGGGAGGATCTGAAGCTGGGTGGTCGTTTAAAGCAGTTTCTTCCCGCCTGGTCCCGGGTCACGTCCGATCAATGGGTCCTAGAGGTCATCAGAGAGGGCTATGCTCTCGAGTTTGCAAAACAAATACTTCCAGCCTTTGTTCAGTCTCCATGCGGTTCTTCTTCAAAGCGGGAGGCCATAGACACAACTCTCTCACGCCTAATAGCGCTTGGGGCCGTCGTCCCAGTACCTCCAGACCAGCGCGGCTCGGGTCGGTACTCGATTTACTTTGTGGTACCAAAGAAGGAAGACTCCTTCCGCCCGATCCTGGACCTAAAGCAAGTCAATCGCTGTCTCAAGGTTCCGCACTTTCGGATGGAGACCCTACGATCGGTCATAGCAGCCGTAAGGGCCGGGGAATTCCTAACGTCTCTCGATCTGACAGAGGCCTACTTACATATCCCGGTCAGGGCATCCCATCAACAATTCCTAAGATTCGCAGTGCCAAGGGGCCATTTTCAATTCCAGGCCCTTCCTTTCGGCCTTGCTACGGCACCAAGAACGTTCACCAAAGTGATGGTGGTGGTAGCGGCTTCCCTACGGAGAGAGGGAATCCTAGTTCACCCTTACCTGGACGATTGGCTAATCCGAGCAAAGTCGGAAGAGGAAAGCCACTCGGTGACGTCAAGAGTCATTCAGGTCCTAGAAGAGTTGGGGTGGGTCATCAATCGGGCAAAGAGCAGGTTGACCCCCTCCCAGGAACTCGAGTACCTCGGGGCAAGATTCCATACCAGCAAAGGCAGGGTGTTTCTGTCTCGTTCAAGATCAAGAGAACTAAGACTTCTAGTCGCCCAGTTCCTGGCCAGACGAATCCCCACAGCGTGGCATTATCTTCAGGTTCTGGGAACAATGGCAGCGGCTATAGAAGTGGTTCCATGGGCCAGAGCCCACATGCGGCCGTTGCAACGGGCCCTATTACGTCGATGGTCCCCTCAGCTTCACCCCATGTCAATGCAGTTACTGTGTGCTCCACGAACCAAAGAAGCTCTCCGCTGGTGGCGACACCCAAGGAATCTGGAGCGCGGGATGCCTCTCGAACCGCATCAGTGGTTACTTCTGACGACGGATGCCAGTCTGTCAGGCTGGGGAGCTCACTGCGAGGACCAGTTCGTTCAAGGCAGCTGGACACCATTGGAAGCTCAATGGCCCATCAACAGGCTGGAATTGCGGGCCGTCATCCGGGCGCTCAAGGCTCTCGAGACCTTAGTAAAAAGGAGGGCAATTCGCATCCTTTCCGACAATGTCACCACCGCGGTGGCGTACATCAACCATCAGGGCGGCACCAGCAGCCCTGCCTTAGAGAAGGAAGCGGACTCCCTGTTCCGGTGGGCGGAAGGTCGGCTGGAAGCACTCTCGGCCCAACACGTAGCAGGCTCGGACAACATCACGGCAGACTACCTCAGCAGGTACAAGATAGACCACGGAGAGTGGGAACTGGAGCAGGGAACCTTCGACCAGATAGGGTCTCGTTGGGGGCTCCCGGTCATGGATCTCATGGCAAGGTTCTCGTCCGCCAAGGTAGACAGATTCTTCAGTCGACGAAAGGAAAGAATGTCCGAGGGCCTGGATGCCTTGTCACAGAAATGGCCTTCGGAGGGCCTCCTCTATGTGTTCCCCCCGTGGGTGCTGATCGGAAAGGTTCTCCAGCGCGTGGAGTCTCACCAGGGGTTCGTAATCCTCATAGCCCCGGATTGGCCTCGCCGCCCCTGGTATGCGGACTTGGTGAGATTGATCGCCGACCTCCCTTGGCGGCTCCCTTGCAAAAGGGACCTTCTGAGCCAAGGCCCGGTTCGAATGCCTCACATGGATCGATTCTCGCTTACGGCCTGGCTATTGAAAGGGCGAGGCTCCTGAAAAGAGGGTACTCAGGAGCGGTCATCTCGACACTGTTGCATGCTAAGAAGCGCTCGACCTGCCTCTCCTACGTTAGGACCTGGCGCATCTTCGAAGCATGGTGTGCGCAGCACCGACGGAAACCCCTTTCCGCATCCGTCCCGGAGGTTCTGGAATTCTTGCAGGCGGGTTTTGACAAGGGTCTAGCACACAGCTCCTTGAGAGTGCAGCTAGCAGCCATCGCATGCTATAGGGGCAAGGTCCGCGGCAAGCCCCTAGGGGCTCACGCGGACGTCTCCAGGTTCCTAAGAGCGGTTAGACGCCTACGTCCTCAACGGAGGTCGGTCATCCCCCCTTGGGATCTCAACCTAGTACTAAATACCCTGATCGGGGAGCCCTTTGAACCAGTAAAGGGGGCCTTCTTAAAGGACCTAACCTTGAAGACAGTCTTTCTGGTTGCGATCTGCTCGGCAAGGCGGGTCTCCGAATTACAAGCATTGTCCGCGAAACCTCCCTTCCTTTTATTTCTCAAGGACAAGGTGGTTCTGCGAACTGTTCCTTCCTTCTTGCCCAAGGTGATCTCCCCTTTTCATATGAATCAGCCGGTCAACCTCCCGGTTCTCTCGTCCGTGGGGGCTGAAGGTAGGGATAGCAAACTGCGTCTCTTGGATGTCCGGAGAACCTTGAAACGTTATCTCTCCCGCACAGCTCCCTTCCGGAAGTCCGATCGCCTATTCGTACAGTTCGGAGGCCCTCACAAGGGAGAGGCGGCGGCCAAGTCTTCCATCTCCAGATGGATCAGAGAGGCGATTGCTTCCGCCTACATCCTGAAAGGGAAGCAGGTGCCAGCGGGTCTACGAGCACGCTCCACTCGGGCACAGGCCACTTCTTGGGCAGAATTCAGCCTAGTTCCCCCGTTGGATATTTGTAGAGCAGCGACCTGGTCCTCGCTGCATACCTTCACCAAGCATTACAGGCTGGACATCCAGAGTTCAGCGGATGCTCGGTTTGGCATGGCAGTCCTACAGTCCGGTGTGCCGGACCCCACCCAGGGTTGAACTGCTCTTGTACATCCGAGAAGTAAGGGACTGGACTGGAGTGACGATAAGGAAAAGGTAATTAGATCTTACCTGCTAATTATTGTTCCTGAAGGAACGACAGTCCAGTCCCTGATCCCACCCGGTTAAGGCCTACCAGCATAAGGAAGCTACGGACCGAGCGTGAGGACCAGTTCGGAGTGAGGGGGTGCAGGAGAAGATAGGCTCCGCCGGACTCATGCAAACCCGTGACCATCTTCCCTCTCAGTTTACCTGTTCCTTGAATCCCTCTCAGGTTACCTATTCCTTGAAAAAAATAAATAAATAAATAAAATGAGTAATGAATCTATATAGCTACAATAGGTTGTAGAGATTGTTTTTAAGTGTTTATTAGGTTGTTATGGGAACTTTGAGTCTGCTTTTTCATTCAGTTACTGGAGTTGGTGGGTGGTCCCAGTGGTATTTATACCGCTCCATCCCCCAAAAAGGTTGGGCTCAGCCTCCAGGCTGCTGGAAGGGTTGCGCAACCCAGAAGTAAGGGACTGGACTGTCGTTCCTTCAGGAACAATAATTAGCAGGTAAGATCTAATTACCTTTTTGCTTTAATTCTTGTTTATTCCCCAGTGGTTTAAGGAGATTTCGCTGCCTTATCCTTGCTCCTGGAGAGAGCAGTGCAGGAAGTTTTAGAGGGAATTTTAATTTATATATTTTCATTTGAATTTTATTTTAAGTTTAAAGTTGAAAATTTATTTTAAGTTATCCACTAGATAGCATGTCTGGCAAGTCAAGGTGCCCATCTTGTGGCACACGTAGGGGTACTGCATCTGAGGCAGGAGTCTGCAGAGGCTGCGCTGCAGTAGCCACCTCAATAGAACAAGAAATCAGCCTTTCTATGGCCCAGTCATCCCAGGGGTCCTCGGATCCTATGGAGGGGGAAGTAGTGTCCCAGTTATCCCTTCCCTCTCACTCGGAAGCACCCCCTCCTCCGCTCCCCCCCTCCACCCTTCCCCCTGGGGAGGGGCAGTCGGGGACTTCTTTTCCCCTGACTTCGTGCTTTTATTACACCAGGCCTATTGCATGCGCAGACAGGGGCTTGCGACAGGAGAGGGGGGCTCGACATCCGAAGGCAGAGTAGCCAGACCCCTGAGGGCAAGCGTTCAGGACTCAGGAATACCCCCTAAGCGCCCCAGGCTGCTGCACGAGGAACCTCTCTCTTCCCTTTCCCAGGGCACCCTAGAGGAGGAGGTCTCTGAAAAGGAATTAGAGGAGGAAGAGGAGGAGCTGGAAGAAGGGGAGATCCCTGAGGAGGACCAGGCTCGCATAATTAGAGTGTTCCGACGAGAGGAGCTGCCTGCTTTAATTAATGATTCCCTGAAAGCTCTCAATGTAGCCTCAGATACCCCAGGGGAAGAGGAGGCATTGGAGGATCCCTTAATCCAGGCCATCAGGAAGTCCCAGAAAGTTTTTCCAGTCCACAGAGTGGTACGTCAGATGATACAGGAGGAATGGGATCAGCCTGAGTCAGGGTTAAGAGGGGTCCGGGCCATGTCCCGCCTCTACCCTCTCCCTGAATCGGACAAAGAGCTGCTGAAGTCCCCCAGGGTGGATGCGGCGATTTCAGCAGTAACAAAGAAAACTACTATCCCAGTTGAGGGCAGCGCGGCGCTAAGGGATCCCCAGGATAGGAAATTGGACACGCTCCTAAAACAAGCCTTTGATGTCAGCGCTCTGGCCTTACAAGCTTCAGTCTCAGGGGCCTGGGTAGCGCGGGCCTGTTTGAGGTGGGCTCAGCAACTCCAGGCAGAGGAGGTTTCCGCCGAAGGATCATTGGCCAACGCAGCGAGGTTGGAATCCGGTACGGCCTTCCTGGCGGATAGTCAGTATGACCTCATCTGCAGCTTAGCTAAGAACATGGCCTCGGTGGTAGCAGCCAGACGCTATTTGTGGCTACGGAATTGGGCGGCCGATGCTTCCTCCAAAACTCGCCTGAGTCGTCTTCCCTTCAAAGGGAAGCTGTTATTCGGTGAGGACTTAGATAAGCTGGTAAAGGACCTGGGCGAATCCAAGGGCGGCAGGCTTCCGGAGGACAGGCCGAAACAAGCGCGGCCCTTAACCCCAGCACGGAACCAACCTAGGGACCCCCGGAGGTTTCGCTCGACAAGACCGAACCCCTTTCTTAGGGGTCGTTTTCCCGGTAGAGGACAAAGCTCCCGAGGTTTTCGGGGGGCGGGCAGAGGTTTCTCCGCCCCCTCCTTTTCCTCGGGCCCCAGGAAACAACAATGAGAGTCCGGGGGTCCAGGAGGGCGGGATGCCGATAGGCGGTCGCCTGAGGCTCTTTCTTCCCGCCTGGTCCCGGGTCACGTCCGATCAATGGGTTCTGGAGGTGATCCGAGAGGGCTACGCTCTCGAATTTGCAAAGCAAATACCTCCAGCATTTGTTCAGTCTCCTTGCGGCTCCCCAACAAAAAGAGCCGCTATAGAATCTACACTGTCCTGTCTCTTACAGCTCGGGGCCGTGGTGCCCGTCCCTCCAGGCCAGGTCGTTACTCGATTTACTTCGTGGTCCCAAAGAAGGAGGAGACCTTTCGTCCAATCCTGGATCTAAAGCAGGTCAATCGATGTCTCAAGGTGCCACACTTCAGGATGGAAACCCTTCGGTCGGTCATAGCGGCCGTAAGGGACGGCAAGTTCCTAACGGCACTGGACTTGACAGAGGCCTATTTGCATATCCCCGTCAGAAAATCTCATCAACAATTCCTGAGATGCGCGGTTCCTCTGGGCCATTTTCAGTTTCAGGCGCTGCCCTTCGGTCTAGCGACCGCGCCGAGGACGTTCACCAAGGTGATGGTTGTAGTAGCGGCGGCACTACGAAAGGAGGGAATCCTGGTGCACCCCTACTTGGACGACTGGCTCATTCGGGCAAAGTCGGAAGAGGAAAGTCGCTGGACAACAGCCAGAGTGATACAGGTGCTGGAGGACTTGGGGTGGGTCATCAATCGCGCAAAGAGCAGTCTGGTACCCTCCCAAGAGCTCGAGTATCTCGGAGCAAGGTTCCACACAGGCAGGGGCAGGGTTTTCCTGTCCAGCACAAGGGTGAGGGACCTAAGGATCCTAGTCACGCAGTTCATGTCCAGGCGCCTTCCTTCGGCGTGGCATTACCTGCAACTCCTGGGAACCATGGCGGCAGCCATAGAGGTAGTCCCGTGGGCCAGGGCACACATGCGTCCTTTACAGCGATCCCTGTTGCGTCGATGGTCCCCTCAACAGCACCCTTTGTTCCTTCAGCTGCCCTGCGCCCCTCGAACCAAGCAGTCCCTCCACTGGTGGAGGTGTCCAAAGAACCTCAATCGCGGTATGCCCCTCGAACCTCCACAATGGTTGCTGTTGACGACGGACGCCAGCCTAGCAGGCTGGGGAGCACATTGCGAGGACCAGTTTGTCCAGGGGCGTTGGACGACGTTGGAATCTCAATGGCCTATCAACCGGCTGGAATTGAGGGCAGTCACCCTGGCACTCAAGGCTCTCGAGTCTTTAGTGCTAGGGAAGGCGATTCGGGTACTCTCCGACAATGTCACCGTGGTGGCATACATCAATCATCAAGGAGGCACCAGCAGTCCAGCCTTGGAGAAGGAGGCGGACACACTGTTCCAGTGGGCAGAACGTCGCTTGGAAGCACTCTCAGCACAGCACGTGGCCGGCACGGACAACATCACCGCCGACTACCTCAGCAGGTGCAAGATAGACCACGGGGAGTGGGAACTACATCAGGAAATCTTCGACCAGATAGTAGCTCTTTGGGGTCCCCCAGTCATGGACCTCATGGCGCGGTTCTCATCCGCCAAGGCCAGCCGATTCTTCAGCCGACGGAAAGAAAGGATGTCCGAAGGCTTAGACGCTCTGGCCCAGAAGTGGCCCTCGGAGGGTCTCCTTTATGTCTTTCCCCCTTGGGCGCTGATAGGGAAAGTCATCCAGCGGATAGAAGCTCACCAGGGCATAGTAATCCTCATTGCCCCGGACTGGCCCCGTCGCCCCTGGTATGCGGATCTGGTAAGGATGATCGCCGACCGCCCCTGGCGGCTCCCCAACAGGAGGGACCTTCTGAAACAAGGTCCAGTCCAGATGCCACACGTGGATCGATTCTCGCTTACGGCTTGGCTATTGAAAGGGCACGGCTCTTGAAGCGCGGCTACTCGGCGGCAGTAATCACCACTTTGTTGAGCGCTAGGAAGCGCTCAACTTGCCTCTCCTATGTGAGAGTGTGGCGCATCTTCGAGGCATGGTGTGCAGAGCGCCGGAGGAAACCTCTGGCATCCTCGATCCTGGAGGTCCTGGAATTTTTGCAAGCCGGATTCGACAAGGGCCTAGCACATAGCTCCCTCCGGGTCCAATTGGCGGCCATCTCCTGCTATAGGGGTAAGGTCTGCGGGAAGCCTTTAGGAGCACACGCGGATGTTTCCAGGTTCCTGAAAGCGGTCAGACGGCTCCGTCCGCAGAGGAGATCGGTCATCCCCCCTTGGGACCTCAACTTGGTACTAAACGCACTAGTCACGGAGCCGTTCGAACCATTGAAGAAGGCCTCCTTGAAGGATCTGACTCTGAAGACAGTCTTTTTGGTGGCCATTTGCTCGGCCAGGCGGGTCTCCGAATTACAAGCCCTGTCTTCTCGGCCGCCCTTTCTGTACTTTCTCAAAGATAAGGTAGTTCTTAGGACGGTCCCCTCGTTCTTGCCTAAGGTCATCTCCCCCTTTCATGTCAACCAATCGATCACTCTCCCGTCCCTTCCGGCGGAAAAGCTCGGAGGGGGAGATAGTAGGCTCCTCCTACTCGACGTACGCAGGACATTAAAGCGTTACCTCTCCTGCACAGCCCCCTTCAGGAAGTCCGAGCGACTGTTCGTTCAGTTTGGGGGTCCCCATAAGGGGGAAAGCGGCGGCCAAAGCCTCAATCTCAAGATGGATCAGGGAAGCGATTGCCTCCGCCTATATCCTCAAGGGGAAGCAAGTTCCAGGAGGGCTGCGCGCCCACTCAACTAGGGCGCAGGCCACCTCTTGGGCGGAGTTCAGTTTGGTTCCCCCGCTGGACATCTGTAGAGCGGCGACCTGGTCCTCCCTGCACTCCTTTACCAAGCACTATAGACTGGACGTGCAGAGTGCTACGGACTCCAGGTTTGCGCATGCGGTTCTACGTTCCGGAATGGCGAATCCCACCCGGGCGGGTACTGCTCTGGTACTTCCCTAAAGTAAAGGGACTGGACTGGAGTGACGATAAGGAAGAAGTAATTAGATCTACCTGCTAATTATTGTTCCTGAAGGAACGACAGTCCAGTCCCTGTTCCCTCCCGAGGTTGCCATTCCGGACGTTTGTTTTCAGGGTCGGACTCCGGCTCGAGGGCGGACACAGGCCTATCTGGAGGGTCACTGGGGTGGGAGGACCGGGCAGTAGCAGGCATTCGGCTTCCGCCCTTGACCCCCCCCTCATTCTTTCTCGTTGGTTTTTCATTCTCTCTTTCTTCTACGCCTGTATAAAAAAAAAAAAATACGCTTGGCTTAGAGTGTTTTTCATTTATGATATTTTGGAATGTTTGTTTCAAGTCTGCTTTTGCAGTAGGTTACTGGAGTTGGTGGGTGGCACCAGTGGTATATATACCGCTCCACCCCCAAAAAGGTTGGGCTCAGCCTCCAAGCTGCTGGAAGGGTTGCGTAACCCTAAAGTAAAGGGACTGGACTGTCATTCCTTCAGGAACAATAATTAGCAGGTAAGATCTAATTACTTCATCCCAGCTGCCAAATTCTGGACCATTCTTCAAGCTTAGCTAGATCCCTCCTCATGTTATCTACACCTTACTGGGTGTCTACTCTATTGCAGATTTTGGTATCATCCGCAAAGAGGCAAACTTTACCCGACAGCCCTTCCGCTAGATCTCTAACAAAGATGTTAAAAAGAATTGGACCAAGGACAGATCCCTGGAGCACACACTGTTCTGTAAAACCCTTAAGCACCACCTATTCCTTACACACTTTTCACAGACAAAAATAACACAACCTTACCCTACACTCCAACTTACTCAATTCCCACCCGACTCCTCGCAATCTGCCTAAAAGACAAACCTAGCTGCAAAACCACCCATCAGCAGCTCCCAGCAAATGCTGATATACTGTATATATTAATTCTCCAGGACCAAGCAGGAAGTCAGTCCTCACATATATGGGTGACATTGACGTCGATGAAGCCCTTGCGGAGCATTTCCCCCAGCTTTCCAAGAAAGCCTTTGGGAATGCAGGCACGACTGCGCGGTTCCCTTCCCGCCTAAAAGTGCCATTTTGCTCAATCTCTCTTTTTCCGTGAAGCCCAACGGACGTGTGTCCTAGTCATCCCGGAAAATAGTTAGATTTTTTTGGCGATCCTTCGCTATTTTTTACTCTGGTTCGACACCTGTTCCCCTCCCGCCAGGTTCGGTACACCGGTATCGAGGCCGATCTTCTTTTTTGTTTTTTGCCCTTCGTGGCTGGTGTTCGCACCCTTTTTTTTCTTTTTCCCTGGAAGGCCGGTCCTTTGACCTCGCGGGGACTCTTTTTTTTCCCCGATGGCTTCCAGTGGCTTTAAAAAGTGTGATCGGTGCAAGAAGCTGATGTCTCTCACCGACACACACGACTGCTGCCTTCAGTGCCTCGGTCCTGACCACGATCCTAAGACGTGTGGACCATTTGGAAAAATGTCTTCCAAGGCACTGCGAAGTCGTCAGCACCAAATGGAAAGGCTTTTTTCTGACTCGGCTTCCGGCCGGGCCCGGACCTCGTCTGAGGCCTCGACATCTCGGGAATCGGATCCCGAGCACCGTTGGGGCTCCTCAGACAGGGGGTCTCCTGACCGGGAACGAAAGAGGAAGAAGAGGCTCGCGAGGGCGTCATCGGAAGAGGTCCCTGGCTCCTCGAGGGCTAAGTCTCAGACCCCCGACCGTCGCCCCGGGCCCGTGGAACAGAAGAAGCCTTCCAAAGTTCCTTGAGTTGAGCCGGAGTCTGCTGGACACGTAAGTCCTGTAGTCCTCGTGGACTCTCCTCCCAGAGAAACGACTTCAGGCCCGGCCCCGCCGGGGCCCGAGTTGGGGACTGCTGAGTCTCCTGAGCTGGGTCTCAGTCTGACAGCCTTGGAGTGCAGACTGTCTGCCTTCATGGAACAGCAGCGGGCACTGATGGCCAGCCTATCTGGCGCATCTGCCCCGACCACCGGGACATCGACATCGAAGTCGACCCCGGAGACCGAGCCGATACTCGAGACCATGAAGCTCGAGGTTGTCCTCGGTCGCGGTCTCCCTCGACCTCCTGTTCGGGACCGAGGGTGTCGATGCCAGTGCCTTCGGCGTCGGGGCGGGTGCTCACAGGCCCCGTGCGGTCGGACCCCGATTCCTCATCGGACGAGTCCGCCTGGGAGACGGAGGACGAGGAGTCCCACGACACCTTTAGGACTCGGTGCGTCCCATCGGACTCACCGCAGTCTGAACCCCGGAGTAGATCCCCTCCGGAGGATACCCGGTTCTTGGAGTTCGTCCGGGATATGGCCACCGCGTTGGCTATCCCTGCGGACCCCGAGGAGGAGCCTCGAGCCGAGGAGCTCGAGGCCCTGCAGTACAACTCTCCTCCGAAGGAGGCCTTTACTGTTCTGGTTCCTCCGATGCTGGAACGGCTCCTCTTCCGGATGTGGGAGGCACCAGCCTCGGCGCCGGTTCTAAGCAAGCGGGTCGATTCGATCTATCGACTCAGGAAGAGTTCTGGCTTTCAAAAGGCACAGATACCACACCATTCCATGGTGGTGGAATCGACCATGCATCGCCTGAAAAGTCAGAAGATGCACTCCGCGGTGCCCCCTGGCAGGGAGGCCCGAAACCTCGATGGTTTTGGTAGAAAGTGCTTCCAGGGCTCGATGCTTGCTTGCCATGTCCAGTCCTACCAGCTGTACATGGGCATGTACTTGCGAGACCTGGCCAAGGAGCTGGCCGGGTTCTCCGCTGGTCTCTCCGGGGAACCCTTGCAGAGGTTCAAGTCCTTGTCCTCGGGGATCCGGGAATGTTTCAAGTTTATGTCCCGCGCTGCCTATGATGGTTTCGAGGCTTCGGCCCGTGTTGCGGCAGCCGGCATCGCGGCTCGATGCCAGGCATGGCTGCAGTCATTGGACCTCGAGCCATGGGTTCAGGATAAGTTGGTTGATTGTCCCTTGCCGAGGTGAGAACCTTTTTGGCAAGCCCATGACCGAGAAGGCCGCACAGCTCGAGACCGAGCACCACACGAGGACAAGGCTGTCTAGAAAGTCTTCTGCCCCTTCTCACAAGAAGAAGGGCTCGGGTAAAAAGCCCTTTTACCTGAGGAAGGGCACTGCCTACAAACAGTACCCACAGTACCAGGCTGCCCAAGCTGCCCCTCGGGGTCATGGGCCCCGTAGGCAGAGGACCCCCAAGCCTCCGGCCCCTGCTCCCACTCAGCAGGGTGGGTTTTTTTGACTTCTTAGGCATAGCCACTCCATCCCTGCTCTCCCAACCCTGCACAGGAGGTCGCCTCGCCCTGTTTGCCCACCAGTGGCCACTCATCACTGGAGACAGTTGGGTGTTAAGCATGGTCCACAAGGGCTATGCACTACACTTCCAACAACTGCCTCCTCCATACTTCCCAGGGAGCCTCCAAGGCCTCCCCTGCACACAGATCTTCTCCTTCAGGAGCTCCAAGGTCTGTTGGTGGACAGGGCGGTGGAGCCTGTGCCTCCTCATTTGCACGGTCAAGGGTTTTACTCCAGGTATTTCCTGGTGCCCAAAAGAACCAGTGGCCTTCGACCTATTCTAGATCTCAGAAACCTCAACAAGTTCCTGGAGAAGGAAAAGTTCAAGATGCTTACTCGTGGAACACTTCTGCCCTACCTCCATCAGGGAGATTGGCTATGCCCATTAGATCTAAAGGATGCGTATACTCACATCCTCATTCATCCAGACCACAGAAAGTACCTCAGATTCATTGTGGGAGGAAACCATTATCAGTACAGAGTACTACCTTTTGGCCTCACCTCCGCTCCCAGAGTCTTTACCAAGTGCCTGGCAGTGGTGGCGGCCTACTTGCGAAATCAGGGAGTCTTTGTCTTCCCATATCTGGACGACTGGCTCATAAGAGGTCAGACGTGCCAGGAGGCCCGACAGGCTACTCTCGGAACTATTGCTCTTCTTCAAAGCTTGGGGTTCGTCATAAACTTCGCAAAGTCCACTTTGCTCCCCTCCCAGAACTTGGAGTTCATAGGGGCGAGGTTGAACTCTCTGCTGGAAAGGCATTCTTGCCAGAAGACAGAGCCCAAAGGCTGATAAACTTAGCAAACCAGTTTCTCAGCAGGTCACTGGTCTCCACCAGACTCTGCCTGAGGCTCCTTGGCCACATGGCTTTGACAGTGCATGTGACCCCCAATGCCAGGCTACATATGAGGCCTGCACAGTGGTGCCTTCGGACTCAGTGGTCACAGGCCACAGGCAGCCTCAGAGACAGGATAAGGGTGTCCAGACCAGACCATTTCTGAACTCCCTCAGCTGGTGGCTGCACCCACCCAGTCTACTACAAGGGGTACCTTTTCAGATTCCTGGGTTCACAGTGGTGTTGACCACGGATGCCTCTCTGCAGGGCTGGGGAGCTCATTGTCTAGGCAAGTGCACCCAGGGTCTGTGGTCTCCCTGGGAAGCCGCACAGCAAATCAATCTCCTGGAACTCCGGGCTATTCGGTTAGCCCTCAAGACTTTTTCTTAAACCCTGGCTCATCAGTCTGTCCTAGTTCAAACAGACAACCAGGTAGCCATGTTTTATGTGAACAGCAGGGCGGAACTGGGTCCAGGCTCCTTTGTCAGGAGGCACAGGACATTTGCTTGTTTGCTCTCAGACACAACATGCTCCTCAAGGCAGTGTATCTATCTGGCTAGGAGAACTACCTGGCAGACAGGTTGAGCAGGATTCTGCAGCCCCACGAGTGGCATCTCCATCCTTTGGTAGTTCAGAAGATTTTCCTGAAATGGGGACTTCCATCCATAGACCTGTTTGCCAGTCCTCTGAACAAACAGCTGCCAAAGTTCTGCTCCAGGCAACCGCATCCTCTGCAGATAGCAGCAGATGCTTTTCTGATTCCCTGGTCTCAGGGCCTCCTGTATGCGTTTCCTCCCACGCCCTTGGTGGCCCGAACTCTGTTCAAGATTCTTCAAGACAAGGCCTCAGTCCTGCTGGTGGCTCCCAGGTGGCCCAGACAGCCTTGGTTTCCACTTCTGCTTCAGTTGGCAGTGGATCCCCCACTGCCTCTGGGGTTGCCAACTGACCTTCTCTCTCAGGATCAGGGTACCCTCCTGCACCCCAATCTCAAAGCTCTCAATTTGATGGCATGGAGGCTGCAAGGGTAGTTTTGGCTCCCTGGGGCCTACCTCAGGAAGTTGAGGAGGTTGTCCTAGCCTCTAGGAAACAGTCCACTAGGAAAACCTTTGCTCTGAAATGGAAAATGTTTTCCGTGTGGTGTCAGCTACGTACAGAGGGTCCTTTCTCCTGTACTGTACCAGTAGTGCTTCAGTACTTGCTGCACTTATCAAATCAGGGACTTAAGTCCAATTCTGTTCGGGTCCACCTCTCAGCTCTAGCAGCTTACCACTCACTGGTGGAAGGACATTCTCTGTCGGTTCACCCCTTGGTGTCCCGGTTTCTCAGAGGCTTGCTCTTGCTCAAGCCTCCAATCCGTCCTCCTGCTCCTGAGTGGGAGTTGAATGTGGTCTTGCAGCAACTGACTCGCCCACCTTTTGAGCCGATGGCTACTTGTCCACTATGCTTCCTGTCCTGGAAGACACTCTTCTTGGTAGCCCTTACCTCGGCTAGGCGAGTGAGTGAGCTTCAGGCCCTGGTCTGTGACAGCACCAGTCAAAAACGTGGACAGCAGTAGGAAGATACTCTTTATTGAATAAAAGCCTATGGCCCAACACAGGCCATGTTTCGTTGCCTTCTTCAGGGGCAGGCTACATAAAAACAATATAAATCACAGATAAATAAAACACGTATATAAATATACATTGCACCAAAAGACCTAATAATTAATAAAAATAAAACTGAACAATAATAACGGATAACAATAAAAGATAATAAAATGATGATAAGAAAGATCAGCACAGCAGACTCTCATATAAAACCAGCTATATAAAACATCCATTAGAAAGACTACAATAATAAAAAGGATATATAACAACACTCAAGAGGAATACATATCTAATATGCATGATTAAATAAATAATTAAAACCATCAAAAAATATAAATAATTTGCAAAAAGATAGAACCTATAACATATATACCCAAACACTTCATAGAGTGCATATTGTGATGGCGCAGCTGGGTTAAACGCTAGTGGAAGGTGCAGAAATCACTCTTTTTCCCCTGCAGCTAAGAGCAGTGCAGGCAGAGAAAGGGTTAAACCTTCAACTACCACCAAATAATAAACAAATCTACTCACACCAAAGGTGGAACACTCTATATTGTCCTTCTACCCAATTCACTCTTCGAACTTATCGATCCAGATGCTGTAGAATGTACACAGATACCTTGGTCGGATCACTATATTATCAAATTAAACATTACATATCCTGTCACTAGCACTAATAACTCCACTAGAACTATCCCAACTACAAGATTTAAAAAGTTTAACACTGAATTCATTGACTTAACAGTCCCATACCTGTTATCATCTCCAACGAACCTGGATGATACTGTCAAAAATTGGTATGAAACCATTAACAACGCAGCCAAAATTAACCATAAAATTAAAAGAGCATCTACTCTAAGTCTAACACCAAACCCTGGTTCAATACTACTCTAAAACAAATGAAAAGGAATCTTAGAAAATTAGAATTCATCTGGCGCAAATCTAAACTGACAATACACAAAGAAATATACAACAACCACTTTAATAAATACAAAGAAACCCTAGACAGCACAAAGAAAGAATACTACTCTGAAATTCTGTCAAAATCTTACAACAGACCAAGAGAGTTATTCTCCATGGTCAGAAACCTAACCAACCCTCAAACTTCAGGCACTGAAATTACAGACATCACAGTACAAACTTTAGCTTGTCATTATCAAAACAAAGCAAAAACGCCATCGATGACTATAGACACTATTAATACATCCCACCAACCGTCAGACGAATGGACAGACTTTCATCCCATAACTAAAGAGACACTAAAAAACATCATCACCAGCCTAAACACTACAACTTCTTATCTAGACCCATGTCCAGTAACATGGATAAAAAACACACTGCCAATTTTATTACCCTACATTCTCTCAATAGTTAACCTCTCACTAACTCAAGGTTACCTCCCATCATCACTCAAACATGCACAAATACGTCCAATCCTTAAAAACAGCAAACTTGATAAAACATCCCCAATATCATATAGACCCATATCCAGCATCCCATTCTTAGCTAAAATAATTGAAAAAGTGGTCCAACTTCAGACACAAGATTTTCTAGATTCATCTCACCCGCTTGATGAGCAACAATATGGCTTTCGCCCCCGCCACGGAGTGGAATCACTCCTTACAGTTCTATTAGATGCGCTCCTAAGAGGCATTGACAACCAAAAGCAGGCTTTTATACTACTTTTCATTGATATATCAGCGGCGTTTGATAGCGTACACCACACAATAATGCTCAACAGCTTGAGACAAATAGGTTTAAACTCCATAGTACACAAATGGTTCTCGTCCTACCTAAACAATAGAACACAAAATGTAAGAATTGGGAATCAAACCTCCACTACATATAAACAAGAAATAGGATTACCACAAGGTTCAGCGTTATCAGCTCTACTTTTCAATATTTACATAAAGCCCGTCTGCAACATATTCAAAAAATTTGGAGTACAATATCATCTATACGCAGATGATATCATGATGTACATTCCATTTACGATACCCAATCTACCGCTCCAACTCCTATTGGACTGCTATAATGAAATTACAACTTGGCTTAAAGCTCAAAATCTCCACATAAATCACGCCAAAACAGAAGTCTTAATTGTGACTAAAAACAAATCCTATATCCCACCAACACACACAAGACTCCAAAATCAGGAAATTAAAATAAAACATGAAATAAGATACCTAGGCATTATACTAGATACACATCTCACCATGGAAACTCACATTAGCAATACGATAAAGAAAATTTGTTTCAAACTAAACACGCTCAAACAACTACGTCCCCTTGTATTCTCACAAGATTTCATCAATATAATCCAGGCCTCATTTTGATTTTGCCAATATAATACTCATGGGCATATCAAAACAAAACATCAAACGAATACAATTAGCACAAAATGCAGCTGCCAGAATTATATTGAAAGTTAACTCCAACACATAACGCCAATACTAGCTTCCCTCCATTGGCTTCCAATTCAAAGCAGGATAATTTACAAAACAATATTCACTTCATTCAAAGCCTTATACGATTTAGCTCCAACCACACTATGCAACCTAATACACAAAGAACCACCTAAACCTACACACAGAAAAGGTCAATTAAACAAACTAAAAACCCCAAAAGATTACACAAGAGCTCATAAATCAACAAACTACAGAGCCTTTTCCACGTAGCCCCTACCATCTGGAATTCCCTCCCTGAAGAGCTACGAACACTAACTGAGATCACGGAACTCCGCAAAAATTTGAAAACTTACCTGTTCACCAAACACTATAACAACACAGATACTCTCCCACCTGCTTTAGATAAAGGCTAAACAGGCTTCTGACTGTTCCAATTAAAATCCTTTCACCCAACACAGCCCTTATAGTTACTCCCCTTGATGACTCCACATCTTATGCCCTTTTACTCCCATATATATATATATATATATCTGTAAATAGTTTATTCTGTTATGTTCTGGTTCACATTGTTAGAATTATAATATGACGTTCTTTGTAAATTTATATTCGGTTAATTATACTAACATTGACGTTCCTTGTAAAACAAACTTGCTTTGTTAATTGTTGTTCTCTGTAAACCGCAACTGAACTGTGGAAGATGCGGTATATAAATGTGTGTGTGTGTGTGTGTATGTATGTATGTATAAATAAATAAATAAATAAAACTAATGGAAGAAAACCCTGTGCTCTGAAAGCAGGAGAGTGAGCCACACCTCAGCTCCATGACAACCAGGGGAGCTGACGTAAGAGGAAGGTGGGCGGAGTCAAAGCCCATAGGACAGCCCCAAACATTTAGCCACGAGGAAACAGTTAGAGGTCAGGAAGGACAAGAACAGGAAGGTCAGAAAGAACGTCGGCAGCAAGGAGCTGTAAGAGTTCTGGAAGAGACCCTGAAAAGTGTTCTGAGGGGACCTGTGAGAGGAACCGAGATGAGAGTTTAAGCAGGAGCAAAGTTCCAAGGGAAAGGCTGCACAGATACTCTGATTGCAGGCAACGTGTGAGTAGCTCTAGTTCAGAGAGAAGCACAGCTGCATATGAGCAAGTGGCTGATTGGAAGATCTGGAGGCAGGAGTCAGAGTCAGACCCTGTTGAGCAGGAGAACAGCCGGGAGCAGAGGAAGCAGTCTGGGGACAAGAGGTTGCCTGTAAACTTGCCAGAAAGGGTACGGAAGGCCAGGAAAAAGGTGAGCCTTTGATTCTATTAAGGCAGTACTCAAAGAGTCTGGTGTGTTAAGTTCCTCCCCCACAGCTCAGACTAAAGAAGAGTCCCGTTTGAAACAGTTAAAGGCTTTATTAGATCAGTGGAAGCCTGTTCAAGAGAAGCCTGTATTTAAAGAAAGCATATCGGACTCAGAGGGAGAGCCCATGCAGTTTGAAGAAGCTGGTGTTGCTAGTGAGGATTCTGATATGGAAACTGATTGTGCATTTTGCCAGAGAGGGTAAAATCTATGAACTGTGATACTAATAGTAAGTGCTGGAAGAAGCTTGACATTGTGCCAGGAGGATTTTACACAGGAAGAGGAAGAAAACTGCGGGAGTGTAAAAGCCAGGCCAATTAGGCAAAACCTGGAAGAAAAGAGCACTACTGCTTTTGGTGTTTTAAGGAAGCATTTTTATTGCTGAAGGAGAAAGCAGTAAATGTTTTGTATCAGGAAGAAGCTGGAAGACAGTGCTGTGAAAGGAACATGCCTGTATGTTTAGAAGCTGAATAATCTTGTGTCAGTTAAAGAGACTTTGCTTTGGAGAAGTATCCTTTATTTCTGTTATGGGGATAGTAGGTGAACCATTGTGGGACAATAACAATAAAACTTATTGTTAACCCTATTCCTTGCTGACTAGTCTGTGCCACAACTACAAAGGAACAGAAACTGCAGCACTTAAAGGGATACAAATAAATATGTGGTCGCGCCACTCCCACTAGGCAGCCGCCTATATAAGGGGTGGACGCGACAATATAAAACATGTATATTACAACATACAAAGGAATAAATAGCTAATATACATAAATAAATAACTAAAACCAGTCAGAAGTACATATATATCACATGATAAAATACTAAACATACCTTAATCACTTCTCTGACCTTCCCAACCACCACAAGCACTAAAGAAGGTCAGAGAAGTGATTAAGGTATGTTTAGTATTTTATCATGTGATATATATGTACTTCTGACTTGTTTTAGTTATTTATTTATTTATGTATATTAGCTATTTATTCCTTTGTATGTTGTAATATACATGTTTTATATGCACGCTATGAAGTGTTTGGGTATATATGTTATAGGTTCTATCTTTTTGCAAATTATATTTTTTGATGGTTTTAATTATTTATTTAATCATGCATATTAGATATGTATTCCTCTTGAGTATTGTTATATATATGTTTTGTATACACCCTGTAAGGATATCCTTTTTATTATTGTAGTCTTTCTAATGGATGTTTTATATAGCTGGTTTTATATGAGAGTCTGCTGTGCTGATCTTTCTTATCATCATTTTATTATCTTTTATTGTTATCCGTTATTGTTTTATTTTTATTAATTATTAGGTCTTTTGGTGCAATGTTTATTTATATACGTGTTTTATTTATCTGTGATTTATATTGTTTTTATGTAGCCTGCCCCTGAAGAAGGCAACGAAACATGGCCTGTGTCGGGCCATAGGCTTTTATTCAATAAAGAGTATCTTCCTAATGCTATCCACGTTTTTGACTGGTGTTGTCTGTAAGCACGTGGATTCGTGCGACTGGTTGGTACCTGGTCTGTGACAGGCCTTGCAAAGGTTGTCTCCTCTTTCCACCTCAACCAGGAGGTGGTTCTTCCAACATTCTTCCCTAGGCCTCATGCAAGACAGGCTGAAGCAGTTCTGCATACCCTGGACTGTAGGAGGGCCTTGTCCTTCTACCTTGACCGTATGCAGGGGCACAGAAGGGCTACTCGGCTCTTCATATCTTTTGACCCTAATCATTTGGGGTTAGCTGTGTCCAAGCGTACCTTGTCCATCTGGGTGGCTGACTGTATCACCTGGGCTTACAGGGCGGCTGACCTTCCTTTGCAGGGTCGGGTCACGGCCCATCGTGTCAGGGCAATGGCTGCCTCAGTGGCTCATCTCCGCTCTGTACCGTTGGTAGACATCTGCAGGGCTGCAACTTGGTCTTCAAGCCAGACTTTTGCGGCCCATTACTGTCTGGAAAGGGAGTCCCGTAGGGACAGTGCTTTTGGCCAGGCAGTACTCCGGAATCTCTTTGAAGTTTAGGCAACTCCTGCCCTCTGTTGGGCTACCGGTGGAGGTTCTGTCACTGAAAAGCCTTTCTTTGATGCTGAGACTAGAGGGAATTCTCTTGTTCAGCCTGGGTTCCTGGTAGCCCAGAGCTAGGGAGTCACCCATATGTGAGGAATGACTTCCTGCTTGGTCCTGGAGAAAGAATAGTTACTCACCTGTAACAGGTGTTCTCCAGGAGCAGCAAGAATCAGTTCTCACAACCCTCCCTCCTCCCCTGGGAGTTGTAGTTGTATATAGTTTATTTTTACATTTTTGTGTGCTGTTTTTAGCTACGTCATTTGACTGAGCAAAATGGCACCTTTAGGCGGGAAGGGAACCGCGCATGCGTGCCTGCATTCCCAAAGGCTTTCTTGGAAAGCTGGGGGAAATGCTCCGCAAGGGCTTCATCGACGTTGATGTCACCCATATGTAAGGACTGATTCCTGCTGCTCCTGGAGAACACCTGTTATAGGTGAGTAACTACTCTGTACTGTATTCTAGAATGATAGCGTATTAACCGAGATGACCCAGCCTTAACCACTCATTTGGGCCTAACCCCTAAGTTGTAAATAGTTATTCAGCTACTGCCTTATGCTGAATTGTACATAGTTCACCCAGTTACAGCTCCAAGTTTCTGATCCTGTTCTGTGTAAACACTAGGCAATACTCACAGGCCTAGTGCAAGAAGCGTTAATTGTAAACCGCACTGATATCAAAGAGCGCGGTATATAAAAGCTGTTAAATAAGTTGTTAACTTTCTTCTCAGAGTGAGCTCCATTTACCTGTACCCTTTGTCGCCTCCCACCCAACCAATTTCTAACCCAAGCAATAACTTTAGGGTCCATCCCTATGGTTCTCAGCTTTGTTTATAAGTCGCCTGTGAGGAACAGTGTCAAAGGCTTTACTGAAATCTAAATGCACCACATCTAGGGCTCTCCCTTGGTCCAACTTCCTGGTCACCCAGTCAAAGAACTCAATCAGATTTGTCTGACAAGACCTGCCTCTGGTGAATCCATGCTGCCTCAGATCCTGTAATCCGCTGGACTCCAGAAACCTCACTAGTTTCTCTTTCAGAAGCGTTTCCAATAATTTACTCACCACCGAAGTTAAACTAACCGGCCTGTAGTTTTCAACCACATCCTTACTTCTGCTTTTGTGTAAAGGGACCACATGAGCCTCTCTCCAGTCCTTTGGCACCACTCCCGACTCCAACGAGGCATTGAAAAGGTCAGTCAGTGGAGCTGCTAGAACATCCCCAAGTTCCCTCAGTATTCTAGGATGTATCCCATTCTGTTGCATTCTGTATCTACTTTAAGTTTAGCTAGTTTATCACAAACACAGTCTTCTGAAAATTCTTCAAGATGCCCTTTGCTTCTGTTCCCATTTGTGGGTGTTTTCTGAGGTCCTGTTCCTAGTTCATCTGTGAACATAGAACAGAAATATTTGTTAAGCAATTCCGCTTTCTTCTCATCAGCTTCTACATATTCCTCCCCTTCACCCTTGAGTCTGACAATGCCACTTTTGCCCTTCCTCTTCTCACTAACATAGCTGAAAAATGTCTTATTCCCCCCCCCCCCCATTTTATTGCATTGGCTATTTCCTCCTCTTTTTGTATCTTTGCTTTCCTGACTACTTTGCTAGCTTCTCTGTTTTTTTCCAAATATAGATGCCTGTCTTTCTCGCTCTGTGATTTCTTGTATTTCATGAAGGCCTCCCTCTTTTTCTTCACCTTTTCAGCTACTTTTTTCGAAAACCATAGTGGTCTCCTTTTCCTTTTACCTTTATTTACCATTTTAACAAAAAGGTTGGTTGCCCTTAAAATATCCCCTTTCAGTTTTGCCCACTATTTTTCTATATCCCCCAGCTGTTTCCATCCTGCTAACGACTCTCTGAGGTATTGGCCCATCTTGGCAAAGTTAGTTTTCCTAAAGTCTAAGACCCTCGCTTTTGAATGGATTTTATCAGCCCTAGACCTAATACTGAACCACACCGTCTGGTGATCACTGGATGCAAAATGATCTCCCACTATAACATCAGAAACACTTTCACCATTGGTAAGCACCAAGTCCAGTATGGCCCCTTCACGTGCGGGTTCTCTTACCAGCTGCCTGAATAGTTCTCCCTGTAGAGAATCCAGGATCTCCTTACCTCTAGATGGGTGTGTGTGTGTGTGTATATATATGTGTGTGTGTGTGTGTGTGTGTGTGTGTGTGTGTGTGTGTGTGTGTGTGTGTAAGAAATAAATAAATAAATATCACACACAATATACAGTAGTTTACATCTGTCTTTTTGAATCTTTAAATAACTTATATGCTCCGAGATGTTCTCACTTTTGTTTTGGGCCACCCCTGGCGTGTGCAGGGGGGTGCGCCTTGGAGGCAGCATTGCTGGAACAAGGTCTCCAGGCAAGTTAAAGTAAGAGAGCATTCTTGAATTAATCTCAGGAGCAGAGAGAGCCCGCGCAGAGTGAGAGCGGTACAGGGAGCCCTCCGTCCTCGGAGATAGGGAAATCCTCCAGACCCTAGGCCTTCAACGTCTCAGGAAGTGGAGGAGGGGCAGGGGGGGAGCTTTCTCTCTGGAGTTCGTTTTGCTTCTGTACAAGGCATTCTGCTTGCGTCAGCAGGGGGCGCAAAGTGGGGGGGGGGGCAGGTACTAGAGACATGAGTCTTATGTTAGAATCTGCAAAGCGTCCCAATCTCCGCTGTTAGCATTTCCGGTGTCAGCTCCCCTCCCTGGTTCAGTGCTCCATTAAATACCCTCCATAGAGTACCCCCTATCTCCCTCAAAAAGACCTTATAAAAACTCCCCGGCAACCCGCCCAAACACGGGGCCTTCCCTCCCACCAACCCTTTCACTACCCTTCCTATTTCTTCCTCCATGATACTAGCCTCTAAATCTATATGGGCCCCCTCCGGCAACTCTAACTGTATCCCATCTAAATAACCTGAGATCTCCTCACCCCCTACCCCCTCCATCCAGGAATATAAATCCTGGTAAAATTCCTTAAATCGCTCCCTTATCTCTTCATCCCCCCTACAAATCCTCCCATCCTCCCCTTTAATCTGATATATCGTCGAAGCCCCTTTTTGCTGCCTTAGTCGTCGGGCTAGCAGCCTCCCTGATTTATCCCCGAACTCGTAATACACCTGCTTCACTCTTCCCAGGGTAAATGCCACCTGATCAACCTGCAGGGTGTGTAACTCCCCTTTCACTCTCTCCACTTCCCTCCTGTCCCTCTTTGCCCCTGTCCTACGTAATCTCTTCTCAGCCTCCTTTAGCTCTTTTGTTAACCCCCCTCCTTCTCTCCCGTTTCTTCCTAGCCCCCCACATGATAAACCTCCCTCTAATAGCCGCTTTCAATCCCTCCCAGACCATCACTTCCCCCATATCATTAAAGCCCAAATATTCCTTTTATAACTTTCCTAACATCCTCTACCACCTCCCCATACTTTAAACTTTCATTCAGCCTCCAGAATACCACCCCTCCCTGCTTCGGACATCTAAATACCATTTCTACTGCCCCATGATCCAACCAGCCTATCGGTACAATACTACCCCCCCCCCCAGCACCTCCAACATCCATTCCTTATCCAATAGGATCATGTCTATCCTTCTCGAACTTTTATGTGGCGAGGAGTAATAAGTGTATTCCCGCCCCCTTGGGATTGAGCACCCTCTAGGCGTCTACCAAATTATGTTGTTTCATCAAATTTCTTAAGCCTTGTCTGTTCCTACTCCCCCCATCCCCCCCCTTTCGGCTCTCTATCTACCCCCGGGTCCAGTACCAAATTAAAGTCTTCCCCCACCACCAATTTCCCCCTCCTTCCCCCCTCTAATAACTTCCCCATTTCTTTCCAAAATACCCCCTGGTTCCCGTTTGGCCCATACACCGACACTATTACGATGTCCTCGGTCCCAAGTTTCCCTTTAATCCCCACTACCCTCCCCTCTGAATCCTTAAAGTACCCCCCTACTTGAATCCCACTCCTTGTCCTCACCAAAAGAGCAACCCCCCCCTTCTTTGCCTCCTCTTTGTTACAGGAATAAAATTGCTCTGGATAATACCTGTTCCTTATCGTTCCTCCAGTTTAGTCCTCTACTTCTGGGTTGTGCACCTCTTCCTGCAGCTAGGAGACTGGGCATGTCAAAGTCGTGACATCACTGGATATAGCCTGCTGGTATCTCCCATCAGCCTCCAGTGTGTCCAGTCTCCTTGCAGCAGGAGGACACAGTGAGCCTAGCTTCTGGGCTCACTTGGGGGGGAACAGATAGGAGCATTTAGTGTGACAAATTCTGATTTTACTTTTGATTTTTACCTTTCATTTACTTTTAATTCAGTTACCTTTGGTTAATTGACAATCGGGGATTAATTCCCTTTAGTTAGGAGCAAATTTCCTTATTTACAGTAATTTTAAATTTGAGCCTGGTTCTTTAAATTAGTAGCAGTTCTCGCCTTCCCTCCTTGTCAGTGATTTTCACTTGCTGCAGGCATTTGCCGGTGCGGATCTCTCTCCCTGGACTGTACGGGAGAAAGCTCCGGGACCCGTACAGCCACACTGAAGCTGTGTGAGACGGAGCCTCTCCGTTGCTGCGGGATTTAATTTTACTCTGTGGAACCGGCTGAGCGATCCTCGCTGCGGCTGCCAGGCACATCAGCGCAGCTTGAGGATCGGAGGAATTCAAGGAGGTAGGAGCAGGCTGTGTGGCTTTTGGCCCTGCAGGTAAGGCCTTCGGGCTCTGTTGGTCTGCTGAGGCCTCATTTTTGCAGCGGCGGCTGTTCTTGGCGCCAAAATTCATTGGCGAAGGGGCAGCCATTTCCTCTCTAGGTATTTGGACCGCATCGCGAAAGTTGCATGCGTGAGGAAAACAGGCAGAATAGCTAAATTTTTGGGCCTAGTGTTTATTTCTTTTGTTTGTAGTTGTTTTTTTTTTTTAGGCCAGGGGGTTCCTCAGCATTAAGGGGGACTGTTGTCAATCCTCTTTATAGAATAAATAAGAATAAACTTAAAAACAGGACAGCAGTTTTGGCATTGATCCCTCATACCACATGTTCTTTCCCTCCTAATCATGTCTCTGAGGAGCATCTGTTCAGGCCCAAGATATTAGGCAAATTGCCAGCTTTTAGTTTCAAGGGCAGAGCCCTGACTTGTAGTTTGCAGGAGGGAAAGCCTAGAAGTGTGCCTTTATGTAGTCTATAGTGAAAGTTGCCCAAAATTCACAGGGACAGGTTTAGCAAACCTTAGAATGTACAAAAATAGACTGGCAGTTAAACTGCCAACCGGGAAGTGCCTGTGCTACGGTCTATGGCCACCAGAGGGCAGCTGGTACACTCAATAGTGCCTTTCTATGACTCTGCAGGCAGCCATTATCTGCAGATCAGGAAAGAAATCACCACAGAGCCTCGGAGATGTGATGTAAGGTCTGAGAATCCACTTTATATGACCAAGATTTTAAGCTCTTAATTTCTGTATCATTGGTCGGGCTCTGCTGCCCTAAAGGCCACCGAATGACAGCGCTGCTCATGAATCACATAAAGTATTCAGTGCCCCCATCCCTGGGGTGTGAGTGGTACCATACAATATCATATTACTCATCAGGTTCACACAGGCAACAACCTCTCAGACCTCCATTTGCAAGGTGGTCGGTGTATCCCACTGCTATTTCTCTGACTGCAGGGAGGCCTGGTGAGGTGCTTGTAGGTTTCATAGCAACACTTAGCAGGCCCTTCCCAAGAAATTCTCATCTATTACTAGAGCAGGGTTTCATTTCATTTCTCTGGTTGCGGTTAATGCACAGCGTCAGGGGCTGTGTTCGAAAGCTTGGGTCCCATGGACTTCGGTGGGATTTCAAAAAGAAAAAGAAACTCGCTTTAGTGAGAGAGAGCCTTGTTCATTTTTAGCTAACACTGTTGATTTTACTTTTGATTTTTACCTTTTGCGCCTGGATCCCAAGGATGGGACATTGTTTGCTTCCAGGGGTACTTTCTATTTTGCTCTTCAGCTCCCTGGCAGATGCAGTAGGCTGGCAGCGGGTGGGCAACGCCTCCTGCAATGCAGAATCTCCCAGGATAAGGGGGGGAAGGACCACTGGATGCAGCGGGGGCTGGTAGCTTCTTGCAAAGCTATAGTAGCAGTTTGGGTAATTTTAGTGGATCTGCTTTGATTTCATTGGAATTGGCGGAAACTTGGTTTTTGGAGTCCTATCTTAAAAAAAAAAAAAAAAAAAAAGGCATAGCTATGTTGATTTACCAGAATCTCCTTCCGCTATCCATAGAAGGTCCTATACAGCATTAAAGTCGATTTATATGGTAGGATAATATTTTGGCTTAGCTGCTGTGATATAGCGCTATGTTCCGCTGTAAACCTATTTAGGTCCAAAGGAATTATGGTGATAACTCTCTTGGACAGTTGTAGCAGGTGCTTGGGTGAGCGCCATGGCCAGTCCACAGATGTGGAATGCTCTGCCATAAGCATTATGTCATGGGAAGAATTTTATAGTTGTGTGGTTTCTTAATGGAAAATGTTCCCGTTTAGTTTGACTTTGCCAAATTATAAGATTTTACGGTAGATTTGTAATGTCTTAATTTTGGCTATATGGGGTTTAATTTTACATATGGAAAAGGTAGCTCAGCGGAGAGGGATTGCGAAATAGAACTCTGGCCTTTGGAGCTATCTATGCTCCCATTCCATTTATCAGAGGTTCTCCAGTACGGAGAGTCTCTGCTAGTGTTCAGTGAATGCCTTAATGGGGGGCCAGAACAGCTAGGCTAGTTCTCTAGCAGCAATGGCAGCGGCTCAGACTCTAGTAGGCATACTTCATATGCTGGGCTTACAGGATAGCTTCTGTGCTGATCGGCATCAGCCAAGGCGACTGCCGGTTTAGACTGTGAATGTGGAGTCAGCCTGAAGGAGGGGCCTTGTGTTCTCTGGACAATGCCCTGCATACACTGAATCCCTTCAATTCGATCAGCTGCTGGCAGGACACAAGGCACGCTCGCATGCTTTTTTTTTGCTTCAGTGGTCTAAAAGTGGAGTCTTTACCAGGTGGTATAATGGGAACTTGTCTGCAGTTTCTCGGCTTCTTTATTGCTGACTCAATTGCCACTGCAGAATGAGAGCTGTATTTCATATCACCAGGTGCTAGTTGAACTTAAAATATAAAGTCCATCTTTGTGCAGTCAGACGGAATGGGGCGTTACTCTAGCAGGACGGCCGTGGATTAGTATGCCTGTGTTTGGGAGTTCTTTCTACTTCATATTGTTGGCACGGAAAGAGCGTCTCTTAACATATGCTGAAGGCATTTTTGGTTTAGAGGTGTCTTTGTAAAAAAAAAAAATAAAAAATAAATAAATAAATAAATAATATAAATAAATAAATAAATAAAGAAGGAAGGAAAATAAAGAAAGTATTCAGCTGTCCTGAATTCGCCTGTTCTTGATTGACATTTTGAGGCTAAGCAGGGGCACGCCTGGGTACCACGTGGCTGGGTGCACACCTTGCACTTCCAGGGTGTGCGGACTCACTGTATGGAACAGAGCCCTAGCAATCTTCTTTATCGCAAGATGGGAAAGTAGATGGTTCACTGAAGCGATCGTTGGGGGCATTGCTCTGGCCTTACAAGCTCCCATTTTTGGAGTCTGGGGAGGCGAGAGCATGCTTCCGCTGGTCGCAGTGTTATGGCAGTCTACTCGCCTGGAACAGGAAAGGATCAGGGAGTTGAATCGACTACAGCCTGATTTGCTTTATGGGGCAAATGTGCATTATGGCTTGATTCAAGCGCTAGCTAATATTGGATTCCTTGGGGTTCACCCAGAGGTCTCTCTGGTGGAGGAATGGGGCAGCTGATGGTTCGTCCCAGTCGAGGGTCAGTAAGCTCCCATTAAGTCTGTCTTGTCCTTTCCCCGTGGGCTCTCATAGGGCAACTAGTTGGCGTATCGGGGCTTTCGGAGAAAGGTGCTCTTGGTAGCGCCCGGTTGGGCGAGATGGCCGTACTAGGCTTTTCTCATTCATCTACTCGACAGGCTTTTCCTAGAAGTTGTCGGTAGCGGACGTTCTGCTGCGGCTAGGTCCGTGACGAATGTCTCAGGTGGATCTGTGCCCGCCTATGGTTTGGCCTTTGTATGGGCGGGGCCCAAGTAGAAGGGTTATTCTGCGGCAGTCTTCGCCGCCTTGTTGAGAGCAAGGAGGCAGGCTGCTTCTGCTACGTAGGTCCATGCTTAGCGCCTTTTGGAAGGCTGCTGTTCACGGCGGCAAGTCCGGGTGACAAAGGTGTCTGTTTCCTTGGTCTGAGTTCTCTGCAGGACAGTGTCTGAAGGAACTAGCGGCCATTTCCTTAGCGGATCCAGCGGGCGACTGTTTCCGGCTGTAGGAGTCTGTGAAGGGAATAGCGCTAGGTGTTCGGATCGATGTGTAGCGTTTCCTTATGTTGGGATCCGACTGCGCTACTCAAGGAGAGTTCGGGTGCCGCCGGGGGATCCCGATTGGGCCTTAGAGGCGTTAGCTAAAGAGTCCTTTGATTCTTTACTCCAGGCGTCGGTAAAGGATTTGCTGTTATAGACAGTGGCTTTGATAGCTCGTTGTTCGGTGCGACGAGTTTCGGAGTTTCAGGCGTTGTCATCTAATGAGCCGTTTTCACCCTTTCTGGATAGAGGGTGGTGTTTGCGAGCAGTCCTGTCGTCCTTCCAAAAGGTGGTTTTCTGATTTTTCTCCTGAGCCTATTGGTTTCTCTTCCAGTTCTCGGTTTTTCTGGAAGGGGAGGTTTTTATTCGTAGCTTACACCGATAGGAAACATTACATGCAGGGTGCGATGTTCCTTTCTTTGTTTTTGTGTGCTGGTTGGAGGTCCCCACAAAGGGGAAGCAGCAGCGAAGGCGGCCATTTCGAACTGAGTTAAGGTGGTGGTTGCCTCAGCTTTCTGCTGGCGAGGTTGTATGATTCCGGGGGGCTTTCTGACTCTTGCTACCAGGGCACAAGTGGCTTCATGGGTGAATCACCGTGTCATGCCACCAGGAGGGATTTGTAGAGCAGCTTCCAGGTCGTCTCTTCATTTCCTCAGTAACCACTACTGCCTAAATGTTTTGGCAGTTAAGGAAGCCTGTTCCGGGTCGGCAGTGTGGTGAGTTGGCTTGATAGGTCCCTCCCAATGATTACTGCTCTGTTACATCCCAGAAGTAGAGGACTAAACTGGAGGAACGATAAGGAAATAGAAATTACACTTACCTGGTAATTGTCGTTGCTTGAGTTACGACAGTTTAGTCCTCATTCCCGCCCAGGAGTGTGATTTCTTCAGAGTTTATTTTCAGGCGGAGTGAAGCATCAATCTCAAGGCGTAGACAGATCCTTTCAGTTTCTAGATCGCAGTGAGTATCCCTCTGTTCTTTCTTTCTTTCTTTTCTCTTATTTAAACGAGGTGATGGTATGGACTTCAGGTGGCATGGTGAGCTGAGCAGACGTGCTCGTCTCAGCTCTGGAGCCCGTGCCCTCCCCCCTGCCGAAAATTTAAGCTAACTTACTTATTTTGTGAAATTGTGGGGGCATAGCTTTGCGGAGCCTTGGAGGATCTATCTACTCCCTTCTCTGCTCGATCGCCGGTGCATGGCCACGAAAATCCCCCGCAGAACCCGGGCACGAGGTGGGGAAGAAAAGATGGCGGAAGGTGGGCAAGAGCCCCTGAGACAGCTCGAAGCCCCGACGCTGGTAACAGAAGTATCGAGGGCGGTGGTGGGTGCCTTGGAGGAAAGATTGGGGGGATTGTCCACCCAGCTGCAGGAGGTGGTTCAAGCCATAGCTGAATTTAACAAACGGGTTGAGCATGCGGAAAATCGCATCAGCTCCCTGGAAGATCAGCACATACAAGTCCTCGCCAGGATCTGCAATTTGGAGACGACACTAACCCAGCACCAGGAAAAATTGGAAGATCTTGAAAATCGAAGTCGGCGAAATAATCTGCGATTTATTGGAGTGGAGGAATCTATAGCAGACCGGGATCTGCGGCGACACCTGGAACGATGGATAGTGACTACCCTATCTCTGCCCGAGGATGTTGGGAAGATAATACTAGAGCGTGCTCACAGACTGGGGCCCCCACGGGCAGGCGATCGTCGGCCTCGGGCGGTGATAGCCCGGTTTCTCAATTCTACACAAAAGGACGAGGTATTGAGGGCCTCCCGACACGCGTGGAGAACGGGCACCCCCACGGATTCGATATTGCTTTTTCAAGACTATTCAGCTGGCGTATCCTTGAAACGTAAGGCCTACAAAGATCTGTGCACTAAACTTATTGACCGGGGAGTTCGCTTTACACTTGCATACCCAGCGGTCCTGAAAGTCTACAGTGATAAAGGGAATCGGGTGTTCCACTCCCCTGAAGAGGCCCGTGATTATTGCAACAGCTTGGGCTGAGAATTGACGAGAGAACATCTCTTCTTCACATCGGCGGTTTGAGGATTTCCTTCACCTGGATCGGACGGGAGTGGGGGCCCCCCGGCTTCTCCTGGCTCAGGGGCAGAGTTGCACGTTTCACTGAACTGTCCCAACTTTCAGCACCTGCGGAGAATGGAGGATGTTGAAACTGTTACAATGTAATGGAAGTTAACTGTGTTATTTTGTTGTTTTTTGTTTTTAGATTTGGTTATTTAAGCACGTGGTATGATTAGCTACTCTTTGCCCTTCTTAAATGTTTAACTGTTACAAGTTTGCAATTTGCGGATACTGCTCAAGTGTTGAATCCGCATGTGTGAAGGGTTAGCTTAAGAGGGAGACTGGTATAATTGGTGCATGATTGCAGGATTGAGGGATTGGTTATTTGTCGGGGAGGGGAGCGGAGAATGGCAAAGCCATTGGGAGAGGGAGCGGGGGATAGGTGGGTCACTGTATATTTGTTTGCCGCTGTCAGTACACCGCTTAGGTTTGCTGGAGCTTGGGTTGTAGTACTATCTTGAGAGCATGGGAAGGGATACTTCGAGGCTCTGTGGCTCTGTGCTTTGATCATGTTAGCACAACTAGTGACAGAGGCAGAGCGCTACTCTCCCAGAGGGGGGTTTGAGGTTTGGGAGCTGTATGAGATACTGCACTGCTCTCCAGATCGCCCTTCTTCTCTCATCTTAATGCTGATTAATATCAGCAACAACAGCGCGACTACAGGAGGGTGGGGGCGGAGTGGAGGGGCCAGATATGCTGTGGGCAGGTTTTTTCTGCTTGGGCTCCTCCCTCATTATATTCTGTTGGCATTGATAGGCGGATGTGTTGGGGTTGAGGGTGGAGTCCGGGTGGATTAGTTTAGCAAGGGAATGCCGGTTGAAGGCCGCGGTTTCACTTACTTCACTTCACGTGGAGATAGTATTGGGGTGGTGGGGGCATGACGCTGAGGGTGTGCATGATGTTGGAATGGGGAGGGGCGGGCGGCCTACATGTCACAGAAGTCTAGGTGGGGCCAGCCCAGGCTGGTATGGGGTTTGAAGAAGTGTTCAAGGGGAAGGGGGAGGGAGCGGATGAGGCGGGAGGGGGGCCATGTGTAGATGGGGGGATGGGAAGGGGGGAGGGGTGGGGGGGGGAAACTGCTGGGCTTATCAGTATACACGGGACGCCAGAGGGGACAAGCTTAACTGAGCGGGGGAAGAGGGGGTGGGGAGAATCAAGCTGTAACTGTTGGAGAGTACCAAGCTGTGCTAGTTGGAGAGTACATAGTACATGGATCTCTAACAATGGGTGGGGTGGAACATGGGGACGGGGGGCTCTTGGCTGGGGGGGCCCCTTCATTGTAATCAATGGGCAAGTAAAATCTTGGTTTATATCTTCCTAAATTGTTATGGCTAACAACACTCGGATAGTTTCGTGGAATGTGTGCGGGCTGGGCTCCCCGACGAAACGCTCCAAGGTCCTACAACACTTGAGGCGTCACCGTGCAGATGATGATCTACTGCAGGAGACGCATCAATCGGGGGTGGAGCATCAGAAACTGGGCATTGGGTTCAAAGCTCATGTTTATGGGGCCCCGGCTGTGGGGAAGAAACGAGGGGTGGTTGTACTTGTGGCTAAATCTACTTCTTGGGAGGCTGAAAGGGTTGTTACTGACTCTCAAGGTCGCTATGTTGGTGTGTGGGGGAGGTTAGTTGGGCGGAAGGTGTTTCTCTGTTCTGTATACGGGCCCAATGTATATGAGGCTAGCTTTTTCCAGGACCTCTCCAAACTGATGGCTGAGGCTAGTGGATATGAGATAATCTTAGGTGGCGATTTTAACATCGCCTTGGATAGTGGCCTAGATAGATCTAGCCCCCAGGACAGCGGGAATTCTCGAGCGCGTCGTCAGCTACGAGGCATTTGTGAGGCGTATGATCTTCTTGATATCTGGCGAGTGCTGCACCCTGGCGAAAGAGATTATACGCATCTAGGGCGCATGGTACTTGGTCCCGTATAGACTTCTTCCTAGTGGCGGATTCACTTTTTAGTTGGGTCTTCAAGGCCAGTATTGGCCCTCTCGTTATTTCGGATCACGCTATGGTGGTCTTGGATCTACGGGGGGACCATCCTCCCTCAGGCAGGGTGTGGTGCTACCCCCTAGAGCTCTGCGGTGATGCACGATTCAAATCTTTTTTGAGAGAGCGTTGGAAGGAGTATGAACTCTTAAATGCCTCACCGGATATTTCTCCTGCACTTTTTTGGGAGGCCGGTAAGGCGGTGCTTCGGGGCGATATCATCAGTTACCAGAGTCATTGGCGCCGACAGTTAAATCAGCGGATAATAAGGCTGGAAAAGGAGCTGGGCCGAATCCGCCGGATGGCGGCTGGCTCCCATAGAAGCGTACATATGAATAGACTTCGGGAGGTACGAATGGAGCTACAGACACTGCTCCATCAGCGAGCACACAAATCGCAACTGTATTACCGTTATAAACTTCATCGGTTTGGTAACAAGGCGGGTAAGTTGATGTCATCCCTGTTGAGACCCTCGGGTGGCTCCCGACAAATTGGGGCTATTCGGCGGCCTGATGGTACTGTTACCCGAGATTCCACCCATATAGAGCAGGTCTTCACGGAATTTTTTCGACAGCTTTATGTTAATGAGGAGGTGGGGGCACGGTGGGGCGCTCTTTTCTTGAGGAATGTGGGCTCCCTAGACTAACAGAGGAGCAATTGACGGCTCTTAATATGCCCCTGTCCGGTCATGAGGTTCAAGTGGCAATCCGGGGTCTTAAGAATGGGCGTGCTCCAGGTATTGACGGATATCGGGGTGAATTCTACAAAACCCTACAGGACGTGGTGGTTGTTCCTCTTATTGGGTACTTTGAGGACCTTGTGAGACGTGGGAAGTTTCCATATGAACCCAACAAGGCCCTGATCACGATCCTACCTAAGCCGGGGCGGGACCCCCTCTTGCCGGGATCCTACCGCCCTATTTCCTTACTTAACGTAGATATCAAACTTCTGGCCAAGATAATGGCGGACAGATTAGCACCCTTTTACCATCCTTGGTGCATCAGGATCAGGCCGGATTTGTCAGGGGGCGCCGAGTGGCTAAAAATCTGCATCGGATACTATTATCCATATGTGCTGGGCGACTGGCTGGGGAGTCCTCGCTGCTCATCAGTTTCGATGCCGAGAAGGCGTTTGATCGAGTTAGCTGGGGTTTTATGCACCAGACTTTAGAACAGATGGGCTTCGCAGGTTTCTTTATTGATGTGATTAAATTGTTGTACGCAGATCCCTTAGGGGCCCTTTTGGTCAATGGAACTATGTCTTCTGAATTTGCCATTCAGAAAGGGACCCGTCAAGGCTGCCCGCTGTCACCCTTACTTTTTGTCCTTTCGCTTGAGCCCCTGCTTCTGCGCATCAGGTCTGCTTCTCAATTTAGGGGTATCAGGATGGGTGACGGTGAATTTCGGGTCGCCGCATTCGCGGATGATTTACTGGTGCACTTGGGGGACCCTCAAATGGGACTACCCCGTTTATTGGATCTCATTCAGGAATATGGCATACCCTCTGGTTTGCGGCTTAATTTAGATAAATCCGAGGCGCTCTACCTGACTCTGGAGGGACACCCGGGTTGGCAGGGATCATTTCCGCTGCGGTGGGCAACCGGACACTTTAAGTACCTTGGTGTGTATTTACCGGCACGGCTTGAGGATCTTTATAAGCTGAACGTGAGTAAGATCTTGGGTGAGATCTCGACTTGTGTGGATCGCTGGCGAGATTTGCCCTTGTCCTTGGGGGGCAGGGTTGCTTTATGTAAGATGACTCTTCTCCCTAAAATTCTATACCCTCTCCAGATCCTCCCGTTGCTTTTTAGGCGGGCGGACCTCCGGCAATTAGACCGTTATTTTAACCAATTTCTGTGGCGAGGGCACAGACCTCGGGTTCGCCTGGCGGTATTACAACAACCTAAGACCTTAGGTGGACTGGGTTTTCCTGACATTCGGCGGTACAATATGGCCTGCCTTCTACGACACGTCCGAGACTGGCTTTGGGATTTTTCCGACTGGACCCCGACGCGGCAGTTCGAGGCCCTGTTGACGCCTTTCCATCCCCGATATCTTTTGCATGCTCGTACGCTCCGGGGGGTACCATTGATACTTTGCGATCTTTTTCTGGATCCCTTCCGGAAGGCATGGCGATTCCTTTGTGCGGGGCGTCAGATATCCGCCCATCACACACCTTACCTTCCCTTACGGGGGAATGCTGATTTCACGGCTGGCCTTGGGCGAACCCGCTTTCAGTTTTGGGAGAGCCTTGGTTTGGTGAATTTGGAACATTTGTTGACTGCGGGGGGTACATTGGTGGCGTTTGATGTGTTGTGCAGGCAATATCAGTTGGGGCCCTGGGATGTATTTCAATATACTCAACTCCGGAGCTATCTTCGTACGATTCCGGACGAGGCATTGCGTGGATCGGTATGCTCTGACCTTGAGCTGTCTCTTCTGGGGGGAGCTCTCCAAACGCGGGTGTCGGTGTTGTACAAGATGCTGTGGGATGGGATGGCACCCGGTGCTATCACCGCCTTAGCGGCGGCCTGGACAGCGGATCTACGTGAGCAAATTGGAGAGGACTCCCTTTTGGGGGGATTAATGGCTATTCAGACCGTGAGTATTCAGGTCCTACATCGCGATACCCAATACCGCCTCATGCGTCGCCTTTACTTTGCCCCGGTTAGGGCGTGGAAAGCCGGAATTGTAGCGAATCCTTGCTGCCCCAGATGCGGGGCCGACAGGGCAACGCTGGGTCATATGTTTTGGCATTGTCCCAGGATCCAGGTGTTTTGGAGTTGGGTGCAATCGTATCTTCGCCGTTGCCTGCCGCTTCTGGAACCTCTCACCGCACGTCACTTAGTGCTCGATCTCTGGGAGGAAGATAAGGGGACTATCCTAGGGGACTGGGCGCTGCGCTGGTTGCGCTTGATGCTGATGTCTGCTCGAATGACAGTTTTGCAGCGATGGCTGGATGTACGGGGTCTGGTTTATGGGATTTAGCGAGTTAGAATCCACCAGCTTCTTCTTCTGGAGCAGCTTGGAGCGGCCGGCAACGAACGTCGATGGGCCAGATTTCTGGAGGGGTGGGGGCCTCATCTACAACTTATGCCGGCTGGGACGCGTCGTAGACTTTTGGGGGGCTCCTGAGCTGGTAGACTTTATTTGAGGTAATTTGGGGCTCAGCTTGGCGGTTTGGCAGTTTGATAGATGCGCATCCAGGCGGACGGACAGTGTGGTGGGCCATGGGGTCCACAATGGCGATTTCTTGATTCTCTTTTTAAGCCTCCCTCACCATTTCTGTTTCTTTCCTTCCTATTGTTCTCCTGTTTTCTTATCCTTCTTCTGTTCTCTTTTTTTGTCTTCTCTCTTTCCTCGCTTCTTCTTGGTTTCCTTCCCCAGGATAGGACCGCATAGGGACGGGGAGCGGGGGATGGGCGGGACGGGGATGGGATGGGGGGGGGTGCTTTTGGTTAAGTTTTTTGGGTAAGTTTATTATGCAAGATGACAGATCTGGGAGAAGAACACACCCTGGATCTGTTCACGATAGTACCAGTTGTTGGGTGAACAGGGGTGGGAGGGGGAAAGTTGGTTTGTATGCGCTTAATGACAGGATAGTGTTCTATGTCTATCCAGGGACAGGGACACCTATGTGTTCCATGTTCTTTGCATCCTCTGATAATTCGAGATGAGACAATTTGTTTTTACTGAATATGTTATTTACTTTGGTTTTATTGAGTATGTACCATAAGTTGTCTGGGGGGGGGGTTTGGTCTCTGTCCTTTATGGAAGCCTATTGATTTGCCTTCAGGTTGGCACTGTTTTCCTTTAATGTACTTATTGCAATTAATAAAAACAGATTTAAACAAAACGGGAAGTGGGGGGGGGGGGAAGAAAATGTGTGAAAATGTAAGGCACTAAGAGATGACATAGTCTTTTTGTGTACAATTGTTTCTCATGTTGTATCGTTGTCTCTATACTTTGGAATTGGGAAATGATTGCTAATAAAAAATGATTTAAACTAAACGAGGTGATGGTATAGGATACGTGTTTGCATAGGCGGGACATGAATGTAAAGTAAAAAAAAAAAAAAAGAGAGAAAAGAAAATATACGACGGATACGGTTTAAAAGGCTCCTCCGGTTGAAGAATGGGGAGTTATTTAAAGTTATGGTATAGTTACTTATTTGTTGTTCCTTTGAGTTTGCTTTGTCAATAGTACACTGGAGGCTGATGGTAGATACCAGCAGGCTATATCCAGTGATGTCACGACTTTGACATGCCCAGTCTCCTAGCTGCAGGAAGAGGTGCACAACCCAGAAGTAGAGGACTAAACTGTCGTAACTCAAGGAACGACAATTACCAGGTAAGTGTAATTTCTATTTCTGCATCCTCCCTACATCTCCTCTCCGCAAATGAATTTCTTGAATCAACACCAAGTCCCACTGATTCTTCTGTGCCTCCCTATACAGCAAACTACGCTTAGCTGGGGAGTTCAATCCCTTCACATTTACTGTCCCTATCTGCAGCATTCCCCTTCAATCTCCCTCGCCGCCTTCCCTTCTGCTGTGTCCATGTCCCCTTTCCCCGCCCTCCCCCCCCATCCCGTTCTTTTACCTCCCTCCCTCACTTCCGTGAACATCTTGTCCTACCCCCTTACTTATCCCCCCTCCCCTTTTATCTGCCTTAAGACTCAGCAATCATCCCCCCTCCATATCCCCTCTTTCTTCCTCACCCTCCCCTCCAACCAAATACCCCACCATATATCACCCCCACTCCCCCCTTCCCTCCCCCTTTGCAGCCCTATAAGTTCAGTGTCCATTATACATAAGCAATAGAGATCTACTGCCCCATACTCGCTGCCTCACCACTCCATCTCTTCAGGGGTCTTCCGCCGCTGTCGCGTTCTTCCGCTCCTGGTGCAGCCTCTTCAGTCTCTTCCCCTTTTCCCCCACTCTCTGCCATTGCAAGCTCGAGTGCTGTTTACTGTTCACAACTTTATTTTGCACCCTCTTCTCGCTCTCCGCCGTTTGGGGCAGATTCTCACACCCCAACTCTTCCAGTGTTGATCACGCTTCCTCCACTGTTTTCACTTTCTTGGACACCCCATTCATCGACAATAGGATGCCAAATGGAAACATCCATCTGTAGCGCAGACCTTTCCCCCATATATAGGCAGTAACTTCCTTCATATTTCTCCTCCGCTCCAGCATTCCTCTTGACAGATAATTAAACACCTCCACTTCACTTCCTTCCCATGCGATCCTGCCAAACTTCCATGCTGTCTGTTCTTTAATGGGGAAACTGTTCATGCAGGCGATAATATCTCTCGCCTGCTTCTCCCGCCTCGGGCCCAAGCTCCTATGCGCTCTTTCAACACCAATTAAATCTGTTTGTGTGCCTCCTTCCTCTCCCAGTCGCAAAATATGGTTGCACAAGCGTTGCACTATCTGCACACAGTCTTTAGACACCTCCACTTCTGGCACCCCCCTTATCCGCAGGTTATTCCGGCACACTCTGTCCTCCATCTCCTCCAGTTTCTCCTGCATCTCCTCCTGCTGGGCCTTGATTTTTACCCTGCACTGACGCCATTTGTCTCATCTATTCTTCATACTGCTCCACGTGGCTTTCCAGGTCTTCAACCTGCTGCCCCAAACAGCCCACCTCCTTCTGTATCGCTATCAGAGTCTCTTTCAGATCCTTGATCTCACCTTGCATTTCCACTTTAAAAGCTTTCAGCCAAGCTTTCAGCGGTAACTCCTCCGGCCCCTCGATATTCACTTCCTCCTCTTCTTCTGAGCTCCCCGCCTCGGCCCCTTCTTCAGAGCCTGCCGACTCCGCCGCCGCCATCAGTTCCCGCCGCACATACGGGGATTGGAAACCCGACAGCTTCTTCCACGCTGCCATAGCAAAGGTGGGTGCTCGCCTCCCTTCCACTTTTTTATCCGGGGGACACTTTAAAACCGCTCCAACTCGGGGTTCGGACAGGAGCTAGGCAACTAAGTGGCCATTAGCTCCGTGACGTCACCGGAAGTCCGTTTTTGCATTTTTCAACGGAGAAGGTGGTGTTACGGACAGTACCGTCCTTTCTCCCGAAGGTGGTATCGGCTTTTCATTTGAATCGGGCAATTTCGCTTCCAACCTTTCCTAAGCAGGGATGGGAAGAGGAGGATCGAGCTCTGCGAACTCTAGATCTTGGACAGGTGCTCCGCTATCTAAAGAGGATGGAGGTTTTTCGTAAGTCTGACCGTTTGTGCTGTTTGCGGGTCCTCGCAAGGGTGAGGTGGCTTTCAAGGGCTCAATTTCCTGATGGGCGAAACAAGCAATCGGGATAGCATATGAGGCGCAAGGGAAGAGGGCTCCAAGGGAGCTCAGAGCTCATTCTACGTGGGGCCAAGCGACTTCGTAGGCAGAGCTCACCTTGGTGCATCTGGTAGACGTTTGCAGAGCGGCGACCTGGTCGTCTATTCACACATTTGCTAAGCATTATAGATTGGATGTTCAGGCTAGGGAGGACGCAAAGGGTGGGGCTGCAGCTATCCTGGCGGGGCTGGGGGGATCCCTCCCGTAGTTAGGTACTGCTTTGGTATGACCCTACCTTTTCCTGGACTGGCCTGGAGAGACGAATAGGAAGGAGAAATTAGACCTTACCTGCTAATTGTCTTTCCTTGCGTTCTCTCCAGGCCAGTCCAGGGCCTTCCTGATGCCTTTGTGTGCTAAGAAGTAATAGCGAGTGCAGGTTTTAGTACTAGGATAACTGGGAGGTTTCCGGAATTGTTGAGGAAGAAGGCCCTGGTTTTTTTTTTCTGTCTTTTCTCTCCCGAAGAGGGGGGGAGGAGCAGGAAGGCATAATGGATTGTTAAAAAAAAAAATAAATAAAGGAAAAAGAGTGGCAGTAAGGCAGAGTTGTGAAAGTTAGTAAGTTCATTAGTAGGAAAAGTTTTTTACTTAGTTAGTTTAGTGGTGTTTGCCATGAGGTATTCTGGATGGGAAGCTGCTTTGTCAATAGAAGACTGAGTCTCTGGCACCAGGGGGAGCTGGATTGGGTCTCAGCAAGACTTTGTATCTTTCAGTCCTCAGCTGCTGGTGGGGGCTGACTACCCTACCTTTCCTGGACTGGCCTGGAGAGAGCTCAAGGAAAGATGCAATTAGCAGGTAAGGTCTAATTTCTCCATCTCCTTTCTTCGTCCTGAACCTGGCAGGATAGCAGAGAGAAATAGTCTGTGGCTATTTGTATAAAAAGAAAGAAAGAAAGAAAAGAAAACCGCTAAGCAGACTTGCCATGATTGACCCTCAGCTTGACTTACCGTATGAGGGCTGCTCTTTTTTCTTCAAGGCATTTGTGGGGCAGTTGTTAAAGGCTGAAGTACAGCTGCGACTGCTGTCCCCATCAGTGGAGTAGCAGCAGAGCAGAGAACGCATATCTAGCTGGCTCTGATTGGGGGGGGGGTGTGGACTCTGCCTGAGGTCTGAAGCTGCAACAACGGTCATTAGCAGTTCTTACTGCTGCAGTAGGGCGGCCTGCCAAGACTTACTTCAGTCTGCTACAGTTAGTTCGAGCTGGGGTGTGATGCTGATGCCGGCGCCAGGTAGGGAAAGTCAGAGGCCGTTCAAACTAAGGTTTGTGGTTCTGCTGTTTCTTTAGCAGGGTGGTGTTTAGGACGCATTGAAAAAAAAAGTTTAAAAAAATGCTTTGTAGCACCCTAAGTCCACAGCAGCCCATATAAGGCAGAGCTGCAGGAGATTTTTTTTTTATAGAAGCAGTCATGCCGTTAAAAAGATACATAAATAATTGCTATGAAGCTGGCATGAGAGGCAACTAAGCCCGCTGTGATTTAGCGGTGTCCCTGTCTCTTTTTGTAATGGCGATCATCTTTAGGGATAGAGGCCCCACAGTGGTTGGCCCTAATAGCCAAAGCTATCACTTATCATGAAACACACAGAAAAAGCCACTGGGAGGTAAAAGAAATTAAGATAAAAAGGTCACGAAGTTGAAAAAACATCAAATTTACAAGTGATTCCAGACTTTCTCCAGGACCAAGCAGGAAGTCAGTCCTCACTTATGGGTGACGTCGGCGCCGACGGAGCCCTCGCGGAGCAATTTTCCCCAGCTTTCAAAGAAAGCCTTTGGGAATTGCAGCGCGCATGCGCGGTCGTCTTCCCGCCCGAAGGTGCCATCTTAGCCAGTCTTCTTTTTTCCGCGGAGCCCTACAGACGTCCTCGTCTTGTCCCCGCGAAAAAGTTGATTTTCCTCTTTATTTTATACTTTTTTCTTTCGGTTCGACGCCGATCGTTTTCCCGCCCGGACTCGCGACGCCGGTCTCGAGTCCTCTTCCGTTTTTTTCGGTTTTTCTGACTTAGTCAGCTTTCGTTTTCGTTTTCCCTGGCAGCCCGGTCCTTTGACCTCGCAGGGGCCCTTTTTCCCCCGATGGCTGCCAGTGGCTTTAAGCGGTGTGGTCGGTGTGACCGAAATATGTCACTAACCGACACACACGACTTTTGCCTCCGCTGCCTGGGCCCGGATCATGAGGAACTGATCTGTGGGCCCTGCAGCAAACTGTCCTCGAAGGCGTTGAGAAGTCGGCGGCATCAGCGTGAGAGAATCTTCGCTGACCCCAGCCGTACCCGGACCTCGTCGGAGGCCTCCGTGTCGAAAGGCTCCAGCTCGGACCGTCGCCGGAGCTCCTCTGACCGGGGTTCTCCCTCCGGGGACCATCGTCGGAAGGAAAAACCCGCGAGGGCGGCGTCGGTGGACGCTCCTGGCTCCGCGAGGGCCAGGTCGCATAGCCCCGACAGCCGCCCCGGGTCCTTGGAGAAGGAACACCTCCCGAAGCGACCTCGCCTGGAGTCGGAGATGCCTGCCCGGGTAAGTCCTGTAGTCCTGGACTCGCCTCCGCGACAGCCGACGTCGGGCCCGACGCCGTCGGGGCCCGAGTCGGGGGCTGCTGGGTCACCTGAGCTCGGACTCAGGTTGACGGCCTTGGAGAGCAGACTGTCTGCCTTCATGGACCAGCAGCGGGCACTGCTCGCTGGCTTCGCTGGCGTCGCTGCCCCGACCGCCGGGACGTCGACGTCCAAGTCGACCCCGGAGACCGAGCCGATCCTCGAGTCGATGAGAACTCGAGTCGATCCTCGGTCGAGGTCGCCCTCGGCCTCCCGTTCGGGACCGAGGTCGCCGACGCCGACTCCCTCGGCGTCGGGGCGGCTGGCGCCGCACCCTGCCCGGGCCGACCCCACCGAGTCCTCGTCGGAGTCGGTCTGGGAGTCTGAGGAGGAAGAGTCACCTGATTCTTTCCGGACTCGGTGTGTCCCATCGGACTCTCCGGAGTCCGAGCCTCGGAAGCAGTCCCCCCCGGAGGATGCCCGGTTCTCGGTCTTCGTTAGGGATATGGCCAAGGCTTTGGCCTTCCCTGCGGATCCCGAGGAGGAGCCTCGAGCCGAAGAGCTCGACGCCCTCCAGTATGACTCTCCCGCGAGGGAACACTTTACTGTGCCGGTTCCTCCTATGCTGGAACGACTACTCTTCCGCATGTGGGAGAGTCCGGCCTCCTCGCCGGTCCTGAGCAAGCGGGTCGATTCTATCTATCGAGTCCGCAAGAGCCCTGGCTTTCAAAAGGCACAGCTGCCACACCATTCCATGGTAGTGGAATCGGCCATGCATCGTCTTAAGAGCCAGAAGATGCACTCCTCGGTGCCTCCTGGAAGGGAGGCCCGTAACCTGGATGGCCTTGGCAAGAAGTGCTTCCAGGGCTCTATGCTCGCCTGTCGTGTCCAGACTTACCAGCTATACATGGGCATGTATCTCCGGGATCTGGCTAAAGAGCTAGCCGGATTCTCCGCTGGTCTCTCCGAGGAGCCCTTGCGGAGGTTCCTGGCCTTGTCCACGGGTATTCGGGAATGCTCAAAGTTCATGTCCCGAGCAGCCTATGATGGCTTTGAAGCCTCGGCTCGAGTGGCCGCAGCCGGCATCGGTGCCCGCCGACAGGCTTGGCTTCAGTCGTCCGACCTTGAGCCCTGGGTACAGGACAAGTTGGTCGATGTCCCCTGCCGAGGCGAAAACCTCTTTGGCAAGCCCATGGCGGAAAAGGCTGCACAAATTGAGACTGAGACTCTCACCAGGACCAGGCTTTCTAGGAAGACCTCCGCCCCTTCCCAGAAAAAGAAGGGCTCGGGAAAAAAGTCCTTTTACCCGAGGAAGGCAGCTGCCTACAAACAATACCCCCATTATCAGGCCCCTGCAGCTCCCCAACAGGGCCAGCAGGCCAAGGGACGGGGTAACGGGTCCCGTAGGCAGCAAGCCCCCAAGCCTGCACCACCAGCCCCTGCTCAGCAGGGTGGGGGTTTTTGACTCGCTCAGCATAGCCTCTCCCCCCCCGCTGGTTCCCCCCAGCACCGGAGGCCGGCTGGTTCACTTCGCCCACAGGTGGTCCAGCATCACCGCAGATGCCTGGGTGCTTCAGGTCGTGCGAGAGGGCTACCTTCTCCACTTCCATCAGGTCCCTCCCTCCTATTTTCCGGAGAGCCTCCGCGCCCCCCTCTGCACAGGGAGTTGCTCCTTCAGGAGTTAGCAGGTCTTCTGCAGGAACAGGCGGTGGAACCGGTGCCACACCACCTGAGAGGTCAAGGCTTCTATTCAAGGTATTTTCTGATACCAAAGAGAACAGGAGGCCTCAGACCCATCCTGGACTTGCGCAACCTCAACAAGTTCCTTGTGCGGGAGAAGTTCAAAATGCTTACCCTTGGAATCCTTCTGCCCTACCTCCAGCAGGGAGATTGGCTATGCTCCTTGGATCTAAAGGATGCCTACACGCACATCCTCATCCACCCAAGCCACCGCCAATACCTAAGGTTTGTGGTGGCAGGAAATCATTACCAGTACAGAGTACTGCCCTTTGGCCTGTCCTCCGCACCGCGAGTCTTCACAAAATGCCTCGCGGTCGTGGCGGCCCATCTCCGGCTTCGCGGCCTCTTTGTCTTTCCGTACCTCGACGACTGGCTCATCAGAGCAGCGTCCGCTCAGGAGGTCACCCACGCCACGTGCCGCACGGTGACTCTGCTGCAGCACTTGGGCTTTGTCATAAACTTCGCAAAGTCCACTTTGCTCCCCTCACAGGATCTCGAGTTCATCGGCGCAAGGCTGCACACCCCTCAGGCGCGAGCGTACCTACCGCTCGACAGGGCTCAGCGGCTCATGGACCTAGCCGACCGCTTTCGCAGCCAGCCCCTGGTCTCCGCCAGGCGCTTCCTGAGACTGCTCGGCCATATGGCTTCCACCGTCCATGTGACCCCCAATGCCCGCCTGAATATGCGGTCTGCTCAATGGTGTCTCCGCCGGCAGTGGCGACAAGCCACTGGCGGCCTAGCAGACCTGGTGCGCGTCTCCGAGCCGCTGGTCTCGTCTATCCGGTGGTGGCTCCGGCAGCCGAACCTGGTATTAGGAATGCCTTTCCAGTCACCTCAGCCGACCCGGGTGCTGACCACCGATGCATCCCTCCTGGGCTGGGGAGCCCATTGCCAAGAGGCACGTACTCAGGGCCTCTGGACCAAGTGGGAGTCTGCTCAGCAGATCAACTTCCTGGAGCTCAGGGCGATCCGCCTAGCTCTCAAGGCCTTCTCCCACCTGACCTCCCATCAGTCCGTCCTTGTCCAGACGGACAATCAAGTTGCCATGTTCTACGTGAACAAGCAGGGGGCACGGGCTCCTTCCTCCTCTGCCGGGAGGCACAGAAGCTCTGCTCTTGGGCCGTCAGTCACGGCATTCTCCTCAAGGCAGTTTATCTCCCGGGCCAAGAAAATTGCCTGGCGGACAAACTCAGCAGGGTCCTCCAGCCGCACGAGTGGCGTCTGGATCCCTTGATCGTTCAGAAGCTCTTCCTCAGGTGGGGCCTCCCCACGGTGGATCTCTCTGCCAGTCCTCGCAACCGGCAACTTCCTCGCTTCTGCTCTCGTCAGCCTCACCCCCTTCGGGTTGCGGCGGACGCCTTTCTGATCTCATGGTCGGGGAGCCTTCTGTACGCTTTCCCTCCCATTCCGTTAGTCTCTCGGACTCTTTTCAAGGTTCTCCGAGACAAAGCCTTCATGATCCTGGTGGCCCCTCGCTGGCCCAGGCAGCCGTGGTTTCCGCTCCTGCTGCAACTGGCGGTGGAGGATCCAATCCCTCTGGGGGCGCAACCGGATCTCCTCACCCAGGATCAGGGGTCCCTACTGCACCCCAACCTCAGGTCTCTCAACCTCATGGCCTGGCTGCTGAGAGGGTAGTCCTTGCTCCCCTTCTCCTGCCGGCGGAGGTGGAGGAGGGCGTCTTGGCTTCGCGACGGCCTTCTACCTGCAAATGCTACGCCCTTAAATGGCGTCGCTTTGCAGTCTGGTGTACCGAACAGTCTCAGGATCCCTTCTCCTGCCCGGTGTCGGTGATCTTGCAGTACTTGCTACACCTCTCTAATCTAGGACTTAAGTCCAACTCCGTCAAAGTTCACCTCAGTGCTCTTTCGGCACATCATGTGCCGGTGGACGGTAGACCTTTCTCCAGCGACCCTCTCGTAGCGAGGTTTCTCCGAGGTCTCCTTCTACTTAAACCACCTCTGCGCCCGCCAGCGCCGAACTGGGACCTGAATGTGGTTTTGCAGCGGATCACCTGTCCGCCTTTTGAACCTATGGCTACATGTTCTCTCCGTTTTCTGTCTTGGAAAACACTGTTCTTGGTAGCCCTCACTTCCGCTAGGCGCGTAAGTGAGTTGCAGGCCCTCGTGTCTGATCCCCCCTACACTAGGTTCTACAAGAATAGGGTAGTCCTACGGACTCACCCTAAGTTTCTGCCTAAAGTGGTCTCCCCTTTTCACATCAATCAGGAGGTGGTACTTCCAACCTTCTTTCCCAGACCACACTCCAGCCGAGCTGAGACGGTCCTCCATACCCTGGACTGTAGAAGGGCATTGAACTTCTACCTTGACCGTACGCAGGAGCACCGTAAAGCTGCTCAGCTTTTTGTGTCTTTTGACCCCAATAAATTGGGACTCCCGGTCTCCAAGCGTACTCTGTCCATCTGGGTTGCGGACTGTATCTCTTGGGCTTATGGGGCAGCCGGACTCGCCTTAGAAAGTCGAGTCACGGCTCATTGTGTTCGGGCAAAGGCCACGTCAGTGGCTTACCTCCGCTCTGTTCCGCTGGCAGACATCTGCCGGGCCGCTACTTGGTCTTCGAGCCAGACTTTTGCGGTCCATTACTGTCTCGAGAGGGAGTCCCGTAGGGACAGTGCTTTCGGACAGGCAGTCCTCCGTAATCTCTTTGAGGTCTGAGCAACTCCTACCCTCCATCCCGGATGTGGGCTACCGGTGGGTGATAATTCAGCGAAGATGCTTTCCTTCTGTGCTGCTGAGCTAGAGGGAGCTCATTTTTGTGCTTAGGGTCTCCGGTAGCCTTGAGCTTGGGAGTCCCATAAGTGAGGACTGACTTCCTGCTTGGTCCTGGAGAAAGCGTAGTTACTCACCTGTAACAGGTGTTCTCCAGGAGCAGCAGGAATCAGTCCTCACTACCCTCCCTCCTCCCCTTGGAGTTGCAATCGTCTGCTTATGTTCTTTTTGCAAATTTTTATGCTGTCTTTTTTAGCTATGTCATCTGACTGGCTAAGATGGCACCTTCGGGCGGGAAGACGACCGCGCATGCGCGCTGCAATTCCCAAAGGCTTTCTTTGAAAGCTGGGGAAAATTGCTCCGCGAGGGCTCCGTCGGCGCCGACGTCACCCATAAGTGAGGACTGATTCCTGCTGCTCCTGGAGAACACCTGTTACAGGTGAGTAACTACGCTTTTTCACACCACTGTAGGTATAGTTGTTTTTTTTGGTGAGCATTCTCCCTTCATCTGCTTTGTAATTGTGTTCAAATTGAGCTCCATAGCAACCTTTGTGACCCAGACCTGTCTGGCGGTGTTGGAGCTGGCAACGGCCAGGGCAGAGTCTGCCTTTGTCAGCACAGCCTGGAGCAGTGGCAAGTCCTTCTGGTGGTTTTTGGACACCTCGCCACTCATGGCTGTTGAGCTCGAGCTATCCTGGGGCTAGTTGTGAGACAGTGGACTACAGAGGTTTTCTTCTCCTCGGTGTCCCTTATGATCGTGTTGACATTTTACTAGCATGGCGGGCCTTTGGCTTTGCGTTCTAGCCATTATTATGCTCTTGGCAGGGATATTTGGTTTCCTTCCCTGTTGTGGGATGCTGCTTTGTTACATCCCATGTGTCGACTGGACTGGAGGGATGATGAGGAAGGTGAAATTAGATCTTACCTACTAATTTTCTTTCCTTGAGTCCCTCCCGTCAGGTCCAGAACCCACCCAATATTCTTGCTGTCGTTCCCGGCTTACTCCTTGTAGTGACTTTCGCTCACGGGGTAGCAATAGGAGCCTTTTCCTTATCGTCACTCCAGTCCAGTCCCTTTACTTCTGGGTTGCGTAACCCTTCCAGCAGCTTGGAGGCTGAGTCTAACCATTTTGAGGCTGGTTAGGTATAAATACCCCTGGCACCACCCCTAAGCCCCCAGTAATCTCAGCCTCCAAGCAGCTGGAGGGTTCTGTAAGCCAGGGGCTTACTGGAGTCTCCCATTTATTCCCTTTGTTTGAATTTCTAGAATTTAATTTTAAAGGATTTTTGTACGTATTTTATTTCTTTAATTTCTTTAGTCTTATTTGGTTAGTGCCCCTTTAAGTTTTACTTCTCCTCCCTCCCCCCCCTCCCTTCCTTCTCCGGCGATCGAGCTCTCTGCTCGCAAGGCCTTTTTGCCGGTGGGAGAGGTTTCAACTCACCTAAGAGGTTTGCCGGCGGCAGGGGGTGGATCGCAGGATATCTCCAGACCCTCCGGCTCTCAGACCTCGGCAATGGACCCATCCGCCTCGCGCCGAAGTCCTCAGGCGGCTGAGCGCTTGAGGCTCCAAAGCGCCGTCCCTCATTGCTCCCGGCTTGGCGAAGCAGCTCGGGAGCGGTTGGAGGTTTCAGACGGCTGCGGGATCTCGCCTCCAAGCTAGTAGCGGGTCCAGCGGTGCGAGCGGAGACACCAGGACCCGGCCTACTCTTCACGTGGCTGAGGCCTAGCCACGTGTAGTACTCCGGAGGGCGTTCTTCATTCCCGGAGCTCACCGCGGATCGTGGAAAACTGTAAACCGCAAGTACAGGGGATTCCCCCTATATTGGGCTCCAGCCTTAAGTTAACTTAATTTAACTTAGTTTTCTTACTTTGATTTACTTTTAGTTTCCTAATTATTTCAAAGAATTTCTTTTGGGGAGTGTGGGGGGAGGAAGATTGGGCCTTGTTTCAGCCTAGAGCTGCAACTCAGGAGATAGCCTAGGGTTAATCCCCATAATTTTGTCCTTTTTAGTTTATTTGTTGCTTTATTTGGAGCTATGTCCAAGCTACGGTGCCTGTCTTGTGGCATCAGCAGGGGCACGGCTTCAGAGGCAGGGATCTGCAGGGGTTGCGCTGCAGAAGCTGCCTCTGAGGAGCAGGGCATACAGTTGTCCATTTCTCAGACTAATGAGGGTCCATTGGAGCATCTGGAAGGAGAAAAAGAGCCCTGCATCCCTCCGCCCTCGACCTCTGCGTTTCCCACTCCATCCCTGCCCCTCCTCTCCCCTGCCCTTGGGGAAGAGGGTCCCTGTGATTTATTTTCGCCCGAATTCGTCCTCCTGCTGCACAAGGCCTACTGCATGCGCAAGCAGGGGTTGGGGGCAGGAGGCCCGAGCACAGGGAAGGAAGGCCTGGGGGTTAACCCAGGGAAGGCCATTCCCCATGATTCCGGCATCCCATCTAAGCGCGCGAGACTAGCGAGTGAAGGGCCGTCCACTTCCCCTCCCCACCCCCACGACACGCAGGAGGAGGAGCTCTCTGATAAGGAGATAGGGGATGAAGAGGAGGAAGGAGAGATTCTGGAGGAGGATCAATCCCGCATAGTACGAGTCTTTCGTCGGGAGGAGCTCCCGGGGCTAATTAATGAGTCCCTGAAGGTCCTCAAGGTGGCTTCTGACACCCCAGCAGAAGAAGAAGCGCTGGAGGATCCCCTGATCCAAGCAGTCAGGAAGTCTCAAAAGGTATTCCCTATACACAGGGTCGTCCGCCAAATGATTCAGGAAGAGTGGGACCAACCAGAATCCTCCCTGAGGGGTGTGCGGTCTATGACACGCCTTTATCCAGTACTGGAATCGGACAGAGAATTGCTGAAGTCGCCCAAGGTGGATGCGGCGGTATCTGCAGTTACTAAGAAGATGACTATCCCAGTAGAAGGTAGCGCGGCCCTGAGAGACGCGCAGGATAGAAAATTGGACACATTGCTAAAGCAGGCCTTTGATGTTAGTGCCCTTGCCTTGCAGGCTTCGGTTTCGGGGGCCTGGGTGGCACGGGCCTGCCTGAGGTGGTCCCAACATCTTCAGCTGACGGAGGGTACCGCAGGAGACGTACAGTCCATTGCAGCTAAGTTGGAGTCAGGTGCAGCCTACCTGGAGGATAGTCAGTACGATCTCATCAGGAGCCTAGCTAAGAGCATGGCATCCATAGTCGCAGCTAGGCGCTATTTGTGGCTCCGCAATTGGGCAGCCGACACTTCTTCAAAGGCGCGGCTGGGTCGCCTTCCCTTTAAGGGGAGATTGTTATTCGGTGAGGACTTGGAAAAGTTAGTAAAGGACCTGGGCGAATCCAAGGGAGGCAGGCTTCTGGAGGACAGACCGAAGCAGGCTTGCCTCCCAGCGCCATCGCGGAGCCAGCCAAAAGACTCCCGGAGGTTTCGTCCTCCCAGGACGAATTCCTTTCCTAAGGGTCGCTTTCCGGCCAGGGGGTCAAGCTTTAGGGGGTTTCGAGGAGCAGGGAGAGGTTTTGGGGCCTCTGCCTCCTTCTTGGGATCTAGAAAATTGCAATGAGATAGAAGGGGTCCGGGCGGGCGATTTACCCTTGGGGGCTGCCTAAGGCTATTTCTTCCCTCCTGGACCCAGGTCACGTCCGATCAGTGGATCCTGGAAGTGATCAGAGAAGGTTATGCCCTCGAATTTGGAAAGCAGATCCTTCCAGCCTTTATTCAATCCCCCTGCGGCTCTCCGACAAAAAGGAGGGCGATAGAAGTCACACTGTCAAGACTTGTAGCGCTCGGGCAGTGACTCCGGTTCCACCAGACCAATACGGCTCCGGTCGGTACTCCATTTATTTTGTAGTTCCAAAAAAGGAAGGCTCCTTTCGTCCTATCCTGGACTTAAAGCAGGTCAATCGCTGTCTCAAGGTACCCCATTTCCGGATGGAAACCCTAAAGTCAGTCATTTCGGCTGTAAGAGCCGGGGAGTTTCTCACATCTCTGGACCTGACGGAAGCCTACTTGCACATTCCGGTTCGAAGGTCTCATCAGCAGTTCCTGAGATTCGCAGTGCCAAGAGGTCATTTCCAATTCCAGGCGCTGCCTTTCGGTCTAGCTACGACTCCCCGGACTTTTACCAAAGTAATGGTGGTGGTGGCTGCCTTTCTACGAAAGGAAGGAATCCTGGTACACCCATACCTCGACGATTGGCTGATCAGGGCGAAATCAGAGGAGGAAAGTCGCTCGGCTACAGCCCGAGTAGTAGAGGTCCTGGAGGAGTTAGGGTGGATCATCAATCGGTCAAAAAGCAAGTTGATACCCACTCAGGAACTCGAGTACCTCGGGACAAGATTCGACACCAGAGAAGGAAAGGTGTTCCTCCCTCGGAAACGGGCAAAGGATCTAAGGACTCTCGTATCACAGTTCCTGGGGAGACGGAACCCCTCAGCGTGGCTTTACCTCCAATTGCTGGGTACCATGGCTGCGACAATAGAGGTAGTTCCGTGGGCCAGGGCCCACATGCGGCCTCTACAACGCTCCTTGTTACGTCGTTGGTCTCCACAGAATCATCCTTTGTCCGTACCACTACCCTGCGCGCCTCGAACCAGGAAAGCTCTCCAGTGGTGGAGGTGTCCGAAGAACCTAGAATGCGGGATGCCTCTCGAAACTCCGCAGTGGATCCTGCTAACAACGGACGCCAGCCTGTCGGGCTGGGAAGCTCATTGCCAGAGCCAGTTCGCTCAGGGTCTTTGGTCCTCGGTGGAGTCGCAGTGGTCCATCAACAGGCTGGAGTTACGAGCAGTAGTCCTGGTGCTCAAGGCGCTCGAGCCATTAGTGAGGCGAAACGCAATCCGAGTACTCTCAATGTCACCACGGTGGCCTACATCAACCGCCAGGGGGGAACAAGCAGCCCCGCCCTAGAGAAGGAGGCGGACAGCCTGTTCCAGTGGACCGAGACCCGGTTGTTGGCCCTCTCAGCTCAGCACGTGGCCGGATCGAACAACGTCACAGCCGATTACTTCAGCAGGTTCAAGGTCGACCAGGGAGAGTGGGAGCTGGAGCAGGGAGTCTTCGACCAGATTGTCTCCCTCTGGGGCCCCCCAATTATGGATCTCATAGCCCATTACTCGTCTGCCAAAGCAAATCGTTTTTACAGCTGAAGAAAGGAAAGAATGTCCGAAGGCCTGGATGCTCTGGCTCAGAGGTGGCCCTCCGGGGGGCTCCTGTACGTGTTCCCTCCTTGGGCCTTGATCGGAAGGGTTCTTCAGAAGGTGGAAACCCACCAAGGGTTGGTCATCTTCATTGCTCCAGATTAGCCTCGCCGCCCTTGGTATGCGGATCTAGTGAGGTTAGCGGCCGACCAGCCGTGGCGGCTCCCCTGCAGGAAGGACCTTCTGAGACAGGGGCCTGTCCTGATGCCTCACGTGGATCGATTCTCGCTTACGGCCTGGCTATTGAAAGGGCGCGGCTCCGGAAGCGGGGATATTCGGGTCCAGTGATTTTAACCTTGTTGAGCGCGCGAAAGCGTTCAACCTGTCTTTCCTATGTGAGAGTGTGGCGCATCTTCGAAGCCTGGTGTACGGAACGCCGGAAAAAACCCTTTTCAACCTCTATCCCAGAGATCCTAGAATTCTTGCAAGCGGGTTTTGAGAAGGGCCTTGCTCCCAGCTCCCTACGGGTTCAGCTGGCAGACATCTCTTGCTATAGGGGCAAGGTCCGAGGGAAGCCCTTAGGGATCCACCCGGACGTGACCAGGTTCCTGAGAGCGGTTAGTCGTCTGCTCCCCCAGAAAAGATCAGTAATCCCTCCCTGGGACCTTAACTTGGTGTTAAATGCCTTGACCAGAGAGCCTTTCGAGCCAATAATGGAAGCCTCACTTAAAGATTTGACACTGAAACGGTCTTTTTGGTAGCCATCTGCTCAGCAAGACGCGTCTCCGAGATCCAGGCGCTGTCCTCCCAGCCCCCCTTCCTCTCCTTTTTTAAGGACAAGTTGGTCTTACGAACAGTTCCTTCCTTCCTACCCAAGGTAATTTCGCCTTTCCATCTGAACCAGCCAGTTTCGCTGCCTGCGTTCTCAACCGCCAGGCGGGAGGGAAGGATGGCAGACTACGTCGTCTAGATGTACAGAGAGTGTTGAAGCGTTACCTCTCCCGTACGGCCTCCTTTAGAAGGTCTGAAGTTTGTTCATTCAGTTTGGGGGTCCTCACAAGGGGGAGGCCGCGGCTAAGGCATCCATCTCTAGATGGATCAGGGAAGCTATTGCTTCCGCCTATATCCTGAAGGGGAAACAGGTTCCGGCAGGACTGCGGGCCCACTCCACGCGGGCGCAGGCCTCTTCCTGGGCGGAATACAGCCTGGTTCCTCCGATAGATATTTGCAGAGCGGCGACTTGGTCCTCACTGCACACCTTTACCAAGCACTACAGGCTGAATGTGCAGAGGTCTGCAGATGCTAGCTTTGGGGACGCGGTAATTCGTTCCAGGATAGCGAACCCCACCCAAGTTTGAACTGCTCGGTTACATCCCAGAAGTAAAGGGACTGGACTGGAGTGACGATAAGGAAGAGATAATTAGTCCTTACCTGCTAATTAGTGTTCCTGAAGGAACGACAGTCCAGTCCCTGATCCCACCCGGGCTACGGAAAATATAGCGGAACGAATCTGAGTCCGAGGCAGAGGCGGAAGGTGTTTTGTTTGCACGGGTCAAGTGGGTCGGGGGCCAGGGAAGGCTGCGGCAACCTCAGGTAAACCTTCTCCTCCCTCCTCCTTCTTGTGGTCCCTACAGGTTTTGTTCCTACATTATTTACCAAAAAAAAAAAAAGAATTTTTGGAGTGTTAATTTCAGGTTTCTACAGTTAATGGTTTTGTTTAAGTCTGCTTTTTCAATAGATTACTGGGGCTTAGGGGTGGTGCCAGGGGTAATTATACCTAACCAGCCTCAAAAGGGTTAGACTCAGCCTCCAAGCTGCTGGAAGGGTTGCGCAACCCAGAAGTAAAGGGACTGGACTGTCGTTCCTTCAGGAACACTAATTAGCAGGTAAGGACTAATTCTCCAGGACCAAGCAGGAAGTCAGTCCTCACATATGGGTGACGTCAGCGCCGACGGAGCCCTCGCGGAGCAATTTCCCCAGCTTTCAAAGAAAGCCTTTGGGAATTGCAGCGCGCATGCGCGGTCCCCTTCCCGCCCAAGCGTGCCATCTTGCTCAGTCTTCTTTTTTCTGCGGAGCCCTACAGATGCTGTTTGTGATCGCCGCTGAAAAAGTTGATTTTTATTATTTTTTCTTGTCTCGATTCGACGCCGGATCCTTTTCCCGCCTGGACTCGATACACCGGTATTGAGTCCTTTCGTGATTTTTTTTGGTTTTTGTCCTTCGTGACTGGCGTTTGCGCCATTTTTTCCTTTTCCTGGCAGCCCTGTCTTTTGACCTCGCAGGGGCCCTTTTTCCCCCGATGGCTGCCAGCGGGTTTAAAAAGTGTGATCGGTTTAAGAAACTTATGTCTCTTACCGACACACACGACTGCTGCCTCCGCTGCCTTGGACGCGATCACGACCCGATGATCTGTGGTCCATGTAGCAAGATGTCCTCTAAAGCGTTGAGGAGTCGGCATCAACAAAGGGAAAAAATCTTCTGACTCCGCGTCCGTCCGGGCCCGGACCTCGTCAGAGGCTTCGACATCCTGGGACTCCGGTCCTGAGCATTGTCGGAGTTCCTCTGAGCGGGGGTCTCCTGCTCGGGAGCATCATCGGAAGAAGAAACCCGCAAGGGCAGCGTCTGTGGACGCTCCTGCTTCCTTGAGGGCCAGGTCGCATAGCCCTGATAGCCGTCCCGGGTCCTCGGAGTCGGAGAGGCCTTCAAAACATTCTCGTCTCGAGTTGGAGTCTCCTGGACACGTGAGTACTGTAGTCCTCGTGGACTCACCTCCGAAGGAGCCGACGTCGGGCCCGAGTCGGGGGCTGCTGGGTCTCCTGAGCTCGGACTCAGGTTGACGGCCTTGGAGAGCAGTTTGGCTGCCTTCATGGACCAGCAGCGGGCATTGATCGCTGGCCTCGCTGGTGCTTCTGCCCCGACCGCAGGGACGTCGACGTCGACCCCGGAGACCGAGCCGATCCTCGAGTCCATGCGAGCTCGAGTCGATCCTCGGTCGCGGTCTCCCTCGGCCTCCCGTTCGGGACCGAGGTCGTCGGAGCGGAAGGCAACGATGCCCGCCTGACCGGAGCCGCTCGATTCCTCCTCCGAGGAATCGGCCTGGGAAACTGAGGACGAAGAGTCCCCTGGTACTTTTCGGACTCGGTGTGTCCCATCGGACTCGCCCGAGTCCGAACTTCGGAGACGGTCCCCCCCGGAGGACACCCGGTTCTCGGACTTCGTGCAGGATATGGCCAAAGCCTTGGCATTCCCTGCGGATCCCGAGGAGGAGCCTCGAGCCGAAGAGCTCGATGCCCTCCAGTATGACTCTCCCCCGAAGGAGGCCTTTACTGTACCGGTTCCTCCGATGCTGGAGCGACTTCTCTTCTCTTCTGCATGTGGGAGAGCCCGGTGTCGGCGCCGGTGTTAAGCAAGCGGGTTGATTCCATTTATCGAGTCCGCAAGAGCCCCGGGTTCCAAAAGGCACAACTACCGCACCATTCCATGGTGGTGGAATCGGCCATGCATCGACTCAAGAGTCAGAAGATGCACTCCTTGCTGCCTCCCGGCCGGGAGGCCCGGAACCTGGATGCCCTCAGTAGGAAGTGCTTCCAGGGCTCTATGCTTGCTTGTCGAGTCCAGACTTACAAGTTCTATATGAGCATGTATCTCCGAGAACTGGCAAAAGAAATTGCCGGGTTCTCTGCTGGTCTCTCCGAGGAACCTTTGCAGAGGTTCCAGGCCCTATCCACAGGTATTCGTGAGTGCTCGAAGTTTATCTCTCGAGCAGCCTACGATGGCTTCGAAGCATCGGCTCGGGTAGCCGGAGCCGGCATCTGTGCCCGCCGACAGGCATGGCTTCAGTCATCCGACCTCGAGCCATGGGTACAGGACAAGTTGGTTGATGTCCCCTGCAAAGGTGAAAACCTCTTTGGCAAGCCCATGGCTGAAAAGGCTTCAGAACTCGAGACCAAGACTCTGACCAGGACTAGGCTGTCCAGGAAAACCTCTGCCCCTTCTCATAAAAAGGGCTCGGGGAAAAAGCCCTTTTACCCGAGGAAGGCAGCTGCCTATAAACACTACCCTCACTATCAGGCCCCAGTAGCTTCCCCACAGGGTCAGCAGGCCAAGGGACGGGGTAATGGGTCCCGTAGGCAGCAAGCCCCCAAGCCCACAACACCGGCCCCTGCTCAGCAGGGTGGGGGTTTTTGACTCCATCAGCATAGCCTCTTCCCCTCCGCTGGTTTCTCTCAGCACAGGAGGCCGGCTGGTCCACTTTGCCCACAGATGGTCAGCAATCACTTCAGATACCTAGATGCTTCATATAGTTCAAAAAGGCTATCTTCTTCACTTTCACCAGGTACCTCCCTCCTACTTTCCAGGGGAGCCTCCCAGACTCCCTCTGCACAGGGACTTGCTCCTTCAGGAGTTAGTAGGTCTTCTTCAGGAACAGGCTGTGGAACCGGTGCCCCACCACCTGAGAGGTCAAAGCTTTTATTCCAGGTATTTCCTGATACCAAAACGAACAGGAGGCCTCAGACCCATCCTGGACTTGCGAAACCTCAACAAGTTCCTGACAAGGGAAAAGTTCAAGATGCTCACCCTTGGAATCCTGCTGCCCTACCTCCAGCAGGGAGACTGGCTATGCTCCTTAGATTTAAAGGATGCCTATACTCGCATCCTTATTCATCCAGACCACAGACAATACCTCCGGTTTGTTGTGGGAGGAAATCATTACCAGTACAGAGTCCTGCCCTTTGGCCTATCCTCCAACCCCAGGGTGTTCACCAAATGCCTAGCAGTGGTGGCGGCCTATCTAAGGCTTTAAGGCCTCTTTGTATTTCCATACCTGGACGACTGGCTCATAAGGGGCCAGTCTTCCCAGGAGGCCATTCAAGCCACTCTTCGCACTGTATCTCTGCTCCAGCACTTGGGATTTGTCATAAATTTCGCAAAGTCCGCTTTGCTCCCCTCTCAGGATCTCAAATTCATCGGCGCAAGGTTGAACACACTTCAGGCAAAGGCCTTCCTGCCTCTGGACAGGGCACACAGGCTCATGAATCTAGCCAGCCACTTTCGCAGCAATTCCCTGGTCTCTGCCAGGCAATTTCTGAGACTGCTCGGCCATATGGCTTCCACGGTCCATGTAACCCCCAATGCCCGCCTGAACAAGCGTCCTGCTCAATGGTGCCTTCGCACTCAGTGGCATCAAGCCACGGGGAACCTGGCGGACTCAGTACAGGTCTCCAACCTGCTGGTCTCTTCTCTTCAGTGGTGGATTCATCTGCCAAACCTGGTGCTGGGAGTGGATTTTCAATTTCCTCCGCCTTCTCAGGTGCTAACGACCGATGCTTCTCTCCTGGGTTGGGGAGCACATTGCCAAGGGACATGTACTCAAGGCCTCTGGACTCCTTGGGAGTCTGCTCAGCAGATAAACTTCCTGGAGCTCAGAGCCATCTGCCTAGCTCTGAGAGCCTTCGCCCACCTCACTTCTCACCAGTCTGTACTGGTCCAGACGGACAATCAAGTTGCAATGTTCTATGTGAACAAACAAGGAGGCACAGGCTCCTTCCTTCTCTGTGAGGAGGCACGAAGACTGTGCTCTTGCGCCGTCCTTCACGGCATCCTCCTCAAAGCTGTCTATCTCCCCGGTCAAGAAAATTACCTGGCAGACAGACTGAGCAGGATCCTCCAATCTCACGAATGGAGATTGGATCCGTTGGTAGTTCAGCAGATCTTTCTCAAGTGGGGCCTCCCCACCATGGATCTATTTGCCAGTCCACTGAACACGCAGCTTCCCAGATTCTGCTCTCGGCAACCGCATCCTCTCAGAGTAGCGGCGGATGCTTTTCTGATTTCATGGTCCACATGCCTCTTGTATGCCTTTCCTCCCATGCCGCTGGTGTCTCGGACACTCTTCAAAGTTCTCAGAGACAAAGCCTTGATGATCCTAGTGGCTCCCCGGTGGCTGAGACAACCTTGGTTCCCGCTTCTAATGCAGCTGGCGGTGGACACTCCTCTTCCTCTGGGGTTTCAACCCGATCTCCTGACACAGGATCAGGGGTCTCTCCTACACCCCAACCTCCGGTCCCTTCATCTGATGGCCTGGCTGCTGAAAGGGTAGTTCTTGCTCCCCTCCTGCTGCTTCGGGAGGTGGAAGAGGTTGTCTTGGCCTCGAGGAGGCCTTCCACCCGGAAGTCCTACGCTCTTAAGTGGCGTCGGTTCTCCATTTGTTGTGCTCAGCAGTCTGAGAATCCCTTCTCCTGCTTGGTGGCAGTGGTCTTGCAATATTTGCTTTACCTCTCCAATCTGGGCCTTAAGTCCAACTCTGTCAGAGTCCACCTCAGTGCTCTCTCTGCGCATCACGCACAGGTGGATGGCAGGCCTCTTTCCAACCACCCTTTGGTGGCTCGTTTTCTCCGAGGCCTCCTCCTTAAGCCTCCTTTGTGTCCTCCAGCCCCGGAATGGGATCTGAATGTGGTCTTGCAGCGGATTACCTGTCCGCCTTTTGAGCCTATGGCTACCTGCCCTCTTCGTTTTCTTTCCTGGAAAACTTTGTTTTTGGTAGCCCTTACTTCTGCTAGGCGCGTTAGTGAACTGCAGGCCCTAGTGTCTGATCCCCCTTACACTAGGTTCTACAGGAATAGGGTAGTCTTGCGGACTCACCCTAAGTTTCTTCCAAAAGTGGTTTCTCCGTTTCATATCAACCAGGAGGTAGTTCTCCCCACCTTCTTTCCCAGGCCCCACTCCAGCCGAGCTGAGATGGTCCTGCATACCCTGGACTGTAGGAGGGCCTTATCCTTCTACCTTGACCGTACGCGAGAGCATAGGAGAGCTGTTCAGCTCTTCGTTTCTTTTGACCCCAATAAGTTGGGGCTGCCTGTCTCCAAGCGTACTTTGTCCATATGGGTTGCTGACTGTATCGCTTGGGCTTATGGGGCAGCCGGCCTCTCGTTGGAGGGTCGAGTCACGGCTCATGGTGTTAGGGCGAAGGCTGCGTCAGTGGCTCATCTCTGCTCTGTTCTGTTGGCAGACATCTGCCGAGCCGCTACTTGGTCTTCAAGCCAGACTTTTGCGACCCATTACTGCCTGGAGAGGGAGTCCCGCAGGGACAGTGCTTTCGGTCAGGCAGTTCTCCATAATCTCTTTGAGGTTTAGGCAACTCCTACCCTCCGACCCAGATGTTGGGCTACCGGTCGGGGGCGTTTTTCAGAGAAGATTCCTTCCTTCTGTGCTACTGAGCTAGAGGGAGCTCATTTTTCCGCTTGGGGTCTACGGTAGCCTTAAGCTCGGGACTGACTTCCTGCTTGGTCCTGGAGAAAGAGTAGTTACTCACCTGTAACAGGTGTTCTCCAGGAGCAGCAGGAATCGGTCCTCACAACCCTCCCTCCTCCCCTTGGAGTTGCAGTCATATCATTTCGTTTTTGCTAATTTTTTGCTGTCTTTTAGCTATGTCATCAGACTGAGCAAGATGGCACCCTTGGGCGGGAAGGGGACCGCGCATGCGTGCTGCAATTCTCAAAGGCTTTCTTTGAAAGCTGGGGAAATTGCTCTGCGAGGGCTCCATCGGCGCCGATGTCACCCATATGTGAGGACTGATTCCTGCTGCTCCTGGAGAACACCTGTTACAGGTGAGTAACTACTCTTTATCTCTTCTGGCATGACCATCTCTCTCTTCTGCTCTCTGCGTGTTTCCATGTCTTTGCTAGTGTATGGGTAGTGGAGCTGTGCTTGTGAGAGCAGTAAGCATATCCCCCGATCCGGATGCTCCTTGGGGGAGCCTGAGGAGATGTTACCATGAGTATGCGAGGGAGTATCCTGTATAATATACATGTTTTGGGATATGCATGCTTTAATATTCGGCAATGGCGGAGTCTGTTTTGTTACTACAGAAATACTGGCAAGACTGAAGCACCACTGGACCTTTTGTACCATGATGTCAAAATGAAGCCAGTGGTTCTCAGTCTCCATCTGCTGATAGGCATACATAACCCATGCGTTTGAACTAGACAGGAGGTACTCGAGGAAAGAAAATTAGGTAAGCTCTAATTTCTCCTTTGTGTTTTTAACTTTATCATTGGCCTTGTAAAGCTTGTGAGCCCCTAGTGAAATTCCACCCCCTTCCCCTCCCCAAATCATTTTCCCAAATTGTGGCTAGAATGCATGAAGGCACCCTTTTTTTTTTGGGTGTCTCTCTCTTCCCCCCCCCCCCTCCCATGGGTGATCTTGGGGCCTGATGCCATTTCTGTGACCCCAGTTGCTTCTTCACTTTCTCACTGGTGGGTACTGTGGCCTCTGTATATGGCTGCTTGGGCCTGGGAGAAGTGGAGCCTGACCAAATTGGCCCCTGGGGCCCTATGGCTCTCCTTTTCAACTAGCATATGCTGTAGCTCCTGAAACAGCTCACAGACTGTCTTCAGTATCTGCAAGCTGCTTGGCACCTCTCTTTGTGATGGTTCCTATGGCATACCTGGGGGCCCACAAGCACCTCTGTCACAGACAGTTGGAGGGGGCAAGATCCCCACTTCTCTCTTGTGTTCATCCTTTTCGCCCAAAGATAAGTCTGAGGAAGTAAAGGCATTTATTATGTGAAAAGCTAAGGTTTTTGTAATCCATCTCTTTCGCTGATGGATCCTCTTTATGCTTTTTCAGGATGCTATGGTGGCTCTGCATGTAGTGGAGCTTGCTCTTGGAATGAGGTTTGCAGGTAGGACCCCCTTTTCCTGGAGGGTTTCCGGTGTCCTGTTTTCATTCCTCTCCCTGATCCTATGCAGCAACGCATAGTTTTAGAGAGAAAATCCCTAGATGAGCTTTAAGTGCCCTTTTGTCTCTGCTGTACCCTTGGCCCCAGGACTAGCAGGATGAACCTTCTGAGATCCCGATAGTGGGAACCTTGATCTTCGTGTGATCCTCATGTGGTTTGGAGGATGGAGGCCCTCCTTAAGAATTGGTTTTGCAACTGCTTCCTTAAGCTCTTATGTGCTGCATGTGGGCCTGGAGATAAGCCCTCTGATTTTAGATCCAGTTGCTGCCAGATAGCTTGAATGCTAAGACATTTGTGGTGGACTGCCTAGGTGGGTGGTGCCTTCTAAGTCTTTATTAGAATCTTTTCCAAGTCCTTTGGTGACGGTGGTAGTAGTGCATTGGTGGCTTTGGTTTGGGGCTTGGTTGGCATATGCTGTCCCCAAGCTGTGGCTGAACAAACTCCTCTTTTATTATTAACCTGCTACACCAGTCCAGACAAGTGGGTTATGCTCCCTTGCCAGCAGTGGAGGCAAACTTATCACTGAATGTTGCTCTGGTGCAGCAGCGGACATGGGCCTGGTTCTCCTGGCCCACACTATGATGGAGTGGCTTTATAATTGAGTCCTGAAGGGCCCAATGATGTTTGAATCAAGGATGTACCCTTGATTCCTTGAGCTGACAGCTGCCCAGGATTCAGTGGTGTTTCTCATGGGTTATGACTATTTGGGCCTGAAGAGGAGGGGGAGGTCAGTAAGCTGGGCCCAGGCCCTGCTTCCCTCTAGCAGTCCTTATGTGTATGCTTTAGATTTTTTTTTCTGAAAATTTTCTCTTTCTTTTGCCCATTGTTTCCAATGAGAAACTTTGGCACTGCTACTTTTAATAGAGCAGCTTCAAACTTAAAAATAAACAATCAAAAAACCTACAGACTTGATTAGCAGCTGGGGCTTCCCTACTTAGGTTATCCCGGTCAGTCTGACAGGCCTTGGGACTCCTTTCCTTACCGTTCCTCCAGTTCAGTCCTTCACCTCTGGGTAGCGTACCTCCTCCTGCAGCATGGAGACTGGGCATGTCAGAATTCTGACATCACTGGATGTATCCTGCTAGTCTCCCATCAGCCCCAGTGTGTCCAGTCTCCATGCAGCAGGAGGACGTAGTGAGCCTAGGTGCTGGGCTCACTAGAGGAACAGATAAGGAGCATTGTTTAGTATAGTTAGATTAAGGGTTTAATTTTATTTCCTAGCTCTATCTTTCTTTGGTTTCTGTTACTTTAAAAAAAAAAGTTTTATTTTCAGGGACTCGAACTTGCGGCGGTGGGGTTCTCCCCCTCTCTTCTCAAGTTTGGCCCGAGTGTTGGAGCTCCTCTCCCCTCCTGGTTGGAACAGAGGGGAGTTGTGCAGCGACGAAAAAGACCGGCCTGGGAGTTCCATTGGTTGCTGAGCGTCTCGTGGCAGCACAGCGGGGGCCGGTAAGCTCTCTCCCCGGACGCTGCTCACATTTCACTGTGAGCAGCATGGCGGATCGTAGGGCGGCCGTTTCAGAGCGACGGGGCACCTTGTTGCCTTGGGGGCATTTTTAGACCTCGGCGAAGGTGAGTGACTCGGTGGCGCGCAAGTAAGCGGAGAGGCTTCGGGGATCTGGCACGGGGTCCTGCGGCGGCAAGCAGGCCCTGCTGGTTTTCACGGGCCCTGTTTTCCTGCTTTTTTTCGGGCCGCGAGGCAGCGGCGGTTTTTGGTGCGAAGCTCAGCCGCTGAAATTTAACGAATTCAGGTAGAAAGAAGTTCATTGAAATTCAATTAACATACTTTCATTTCCTTATCGTTCCTCCAGTTCAGTCCTCTACCTCTGGGTTGTGCTCCTCCTCCTGCAGGCTGGAGACTGGACATGTCAAATCATTGACATCACTGGATGTATACTGCTGGTGACTCCCATAATCCCCAGTGTGTCCAGTCTCCACGCAGCAGGAGGACGTAGTGAGCTTAGAGTGCTGGGCTCATTTGAGGAGCAGAGAAGGAGCTATAGGATAGTTTAGATTAGTCTTGGGTTAATGGGAGTTTTTCCATTTAAGTTGTCATTCTATTTATTTTTCTTTGTCTAAAGGATGCTATGCCTTTAAGGCCGAAGTTGTTTGTTTAATAAAGTTTGTCCTTTGTGCCGGTTCCTGCCTGCCTTCCTTCGACGGGGCCCTGGGGGGGCTTGGAGGTTCCTTATCGGTCCTACAGTTCAGTCCTCCACAACTGGGTAGTGCACCTCCTCCTGCAACATGGAGACTGGACAAGTCAAACTTGTGACATCACCGGGTATATCCTGCTGGTCTTCTCCCATGATCCCCCAGTGTGTCCAGTCTCCATGCAGCATGAGGACGTAGTGAGCCTAGGTGCTGGGCTCACTTGAGAAGCAGTTTAGGAGCAGTTAGTCAGGATTTGATTTACCTTGCATTTCTTTTGCCCTTCTTTAGGTGTAATCCTGTAAATTGAATTCATTTTCATTTAATTTCATTTACTTTTACTTTATTTATTTTCACCTAGTCTGCCTTAGTGTAAAGGGGGGTTCTGTCCCTTTTCAAAGTTCACGCTGCCAGCTAGCCTCTCTGCTTGGGATTCTTTGGTCTCTGTGCCCAGTGATGATCTCTCCCCCAGGACTGTACAGGGGAGAGCTCTGTGGAACACCTGCATTTTGGCAGTGTCCATGCAGCAGATTCCCATCGCGGAGGGAGCCTCAGGCCGTTCGAGGTTCTTTAGCCGGTGGGCCGGGGCTCACAGCGTCTGCTACTTCTGGTGGCGCGAGGCAGCAGCGTGTCTGGACAGCTCTTCACCCCGCAGCTACAGCGGGGTAACTGCTGCATCCCGACGCCACAAGGGAGTCTCTCGAGTCCGCATGGAGGGGCTCTGAGCTCTTGCCGCCTCTGTGGTGTTTGGCGCCAAATGGGCCTGCTTCAGATTGGTGCCATTTTCTCGGCAGGGCTGAGGCCTCGTGGCGGAGAGCGGAGCAGCCCCGCGTTTGAGCAGACGACGCTGTTCCACGCGGCTACACCCAGATAAGGACTTCCTTTTGCTGTTACTTTTAATTTTAATTCTAATTTTAATTTCCTTTTAATTTTAATTTCCTTTTAATTTCATGATAGTTTATAGTTCTTTGAATGCAATGTGATTGGTTTGGGTTTTACTTCTTGGGGGGTGCCTTTACCTTTGTCTGCTTTCTGGCAGTTCCTTATCGTTCCTCCAGCTTAGTCCTCACAGATGGGTTGTGCACCTCCTCCTGCAGCATGAAGACTGGACCAATCAAATTTCAGCTCCGCTGGAATCAGCCTACCAGGCATCCCTGAAGCTCCAGTGTGTCCAGTCTTCACGCAGCAGGAGGACGTAGTGAGTTTAGCTGGACTCACTAGTTTCATAGATTACTATTCTTTCCCTAGCTAACCTTTTTGGATTCTTAATTTTTGTCCTATTAGGACTTATTTCCTTTCTTCCTTTAAGGGTTCCTGTTGCTTTAAATTTCTGATTTCAATTTGAGCAATCTGTGCGGGAGGGGGGAAAGGCCTGAGGAAGGTCTCTCTTCTGCACAGCATCTGCCGCCTGCTGATATCTATCTGAACAAATTTCCAAGGCTCGAGAGTTGTGATCGTGCTGCTACCCCCTGATGAAGGCATTGACTGCCGAAACGCGTCGGGGTCTTTTTCAATAAATTGGATTTGAATTGTCCTTACATTTGGCTTCTTGCTTCTTGTGGCTCCAGCATCTGCCGCCTGTCACTGTTTGCCTGTATGCTTTTCGCCATTAGGATCTCTGCTCCAGGAATCGTCGGGGCAGAGCTCCTATGATACCGGTACAGCGGCTCCTTTCCGGAGGGATTGGGGGACGGCTAATTCAGAGCCGGTAAGTGTCGGCGGCTGCGGCGGTCAGAGCCGGTCCTTGTTCGGCTACCGCGCCTCTGCCCGGTCTGCTGCAGTCTATTTGTTTTTCCCTTCGCGGTGTCTTTCTTTTAGGACAGCAGCCTTCGCGCCGGCGGGGCTTTGCGATCGGGAAGCGGCAAGGGGTTTTTGACTTCGGGCGTTTTTTTCCTCCGGCGGGAACTAAAAGCGCGCCAAGGTTCCCTTGCGGTCGCGGCCATTTTGTTTCCTTTCCCGGTCTTCTCAGCGTGTTTTACACGCGGCGGTATTTTTTTTTTTTTTCAATTTCTCTTTGCTGCTTGCGCTTCTTTAGTTTTCTTTTTTCATTTTTCCTTCTTTTATTCGCTGACGTTCTTGTTGCTTATTGCCTTTTCTTTGTTCTCCTTTCCTTCGGGTTCCTTTGGTCCCGCAGCTAGGGGGGAGGGGGGGGTTTGCGTTTCTCTTCCTCTCCTCCTTTGTTTTCAGCAGGACTCTCGGGTTGACTATTAGCAGTCTGTGAATTTTTTCTTCAGCTCGGGGGACATACATAGTTATAAAAAAAAAAAGAAAAAAAAAAAAGAGAAAACACAAACAGCGCATTTGTCAGGGGTGAGAAAACTGTGTGTTGGGTTCTCCTTCTGGTATTCTGATCATCGCGGAAGACCAGTTCCCACTTTCTGTGTGGTTCTGCTGGGTCTGTAGGCCTCTGACTTCCCTTTCAGCTCTGAGGGGCATTTTTCCCGCCCTCTTCTCGGTGGCAGGGCGTTTCCATGCCCGCGGGGTCCATTTGCGTGATTTGTGGGTCTCGTAGGAGTACAGCTTCTGACACAGGCGTTTGTCAGCGCTGTGCTTCGGTGTCACTCAGCATGGAGCAGCACCTAGAGAGTTCCTTGCCGGCTGTGGCGCAGCCCGGTTCCGCGACAGAGGACTTGGAGTCCCCACTGGAGGGGCCATCTGGTCTTCCTTCTGCGGGCTCCTTGGCGTCTGGGGGACAGCTGGACCTCGGGGGTGCCTTACCCCTGGAGGATTTTTCTCCCGATTTCATCTTGTTGATGCATCAGGCCTTTTGCCGTAGGCGCCAGAGCGTGGGCGCCGCTCCACCGTTGGCGACAGGGGTGGTTGCCCCTGCCTCGTCAGCGGAGAATCAGTTTCCCGGGGTCAAGGCTCCCAAGCGACAACGTCTGCACGAATCATTCCAGGCGGAGGCCGAGTGGCCTGAGGGTGATGATCCTGATTTCGATCCTGAACCGGAGGGGGAAGCCTTGGAGGAGGGCGAGCTCCCTGAACCGGAGGATCAGGCGAAGATTATTAGAGTTTTCAGACGAGAGGAGCTGCCCGTTCTTGTTTCGGAGGCGCTCCAGACCCTGGGTTTGGCTCCAACTCCTCCGGTAGAGGAGGCGGACGGAGCAGATCCCATTATTCAGGCGGTTCGTCAAACTAGCGTGGTTTTTCCCATTCACAAAGTTATTGACCAGATGATTCAGTCCGAGTGGGATACTCCTGAATCAGGTCTCAAAGGGGTAAAGGTAATGTGTCGGCTCTACCCTATGTCAGACAACGATCTAGAGCGTTTTCGCTCTCCCAAGGTGGATGCGGCAGTCTCGGCGGTGACTAAGAAGACAACGATTCCGGTGGAAGGCAGTGCGGCCTTGCGGGAACCGCAGGACCGGAAGATGGACGGTCTCTTGAAACAATCGTTTGAGGCTGATGCGATTGCGTTGCAAGCCTCTGTTTGTGGGGCTTGGGTAGCTCGTGCCTGTTTGCGCTGGGTTCAGCGTCTTCAACAATCATCTGCCGTGGAGGCCGACATGTTAGGTGAGCTTCACCGATTAGAGTCGGGCTCGGCCTATTTGGCGGATGTTCATTATGATCTCATCAGAGCCCTCTCTAATAGCATGGCGTCCGTGGTTGCGGCACGCCGAGCTCTTTGGTTGAAGAATTGGGCGGCTGATGGGTCGTCCAAATCACGGCTGGGCCGATTACCCTTTAAGGGTCGGCTGCTTTTTGGTGAAGATTTGGATAGGTTGGTCAAGGATTTGGGTGAGTCCAAGGGCGGTCGCTTGCCAGAAGATCGTCCCAAGAGGGGACGGCCGCTGTCTGCGGTCCGGGGGCAGTTTCGAGACTTTCGTAGGTTTCGCGCGCCCCGTTCTGGAGGTTTCCAACGTGGCAGATATATCTCGAGGGCTCCGAGCTTTCGAGGTTTTCGCGGAGCCAGTAGGGGATTTGCGGCTGCAACCCCTGCGTCCGCTCGCAAGCCCCAATGAAGGGCGGCGGGCTCCGGCGGAGATCCCAGTGATCGGAGGTCGTCTTCGACGCTTCCTCTCCGCTTGGGCCCAGATCACTTCCGATCAGTGGGTTTTGGACATCGTCCGGGACGGGTATGTCCTGGACTTGGCCAGACCCGTACTAGATTCCTTTGTGATGTCTCCCTGCCGGGGTGCTCGCAAGACAGCTCAGGTTCGTCAAACCCTCGATCGCCTTGTCCAGCTGGGGGCGGTAGTTCCCGTGCCGCAGGCGGAGTATGGTCTCGGAAGGTACTCCATTTATTTCGTGGTGCCAAAGAAGGGTGGAGACCTTCGTCCCATCTTGGATCTCAAAGGAGTAAACCGCTGTTTGCGGGTGCCTCACTTTCGCATGGAAACCCTTCGATCCGTACTGGTCGCCGTTCGCAAGGGCGAGTTTCTCACTTCCCTCGATCTCACGGAGGCTTATCTCCATGTCCCGATCCGGGAGGACCAACAAAAGTACCTCCGATTCGCTTTGCCGTGGGGTCACTTCCAGTTCCAAGCTTTGCCCTTCGGTCTCGTGACTGCGCCGCGGGTGTTCACCAAAATCATGGTGGTAGTCGCGGCGGCCTTGCGCAAGGAAGGAGTACTTGTCCATCCTTACCTAGACGATTGGTTGATTCGGGGAAAGTCTCGCGAGGAGAGTCTGGCCGCGACTGCCAAGGTCGTGGCACTCTTGCAATCTCTCGGCTGGGTCGTCAACCCGCGCAAGAGTCATCTAGTACCGACGCAGTATCTCGAGTATTTAGGCGTGCAGTTCGATACTTGCGGGGGAGTGGTTTTTCTTCCCGACCGCAGGGTGCTGGCGCTTCAGTCTCTAGTCCGACGTTTTCGGCAAAATCCTGCGCCGACGGCGTGGCTCTACCTTCAACTGCTGGGGACCATGGCGGCCTCCCTGGAAGTAGTGCCTTGGGCTCGCTTTCACATGCGTTCCCTTCAGAGGGCCTTGCTTCGTCGCTGGTCCAACCAGTCGGACTCCCTGAACAAACGGCTTCCTTGCCCGCTGGCGGTCCGGCGGGATCTTCAGTGGTGGCTACGGCGATCATCGCTCCGGACAGGAATGCCTCTGGAGCAGCCGGATTGGATTCCGCTGCTGACGGATGCTTGCCTGACGGGCTGGGGTGCCCACTGCGAAGGCCAGTTCGCCCAAGGTCTCTGGTCTCCGGAGGAGAGCGGTTGGTCCATCAACCGCCTGGAGCTTCGAGCAGTGAGATTGGCCTTACAAAGCTTCGAAACGCTGATATCATCTCGGGCAGTTCGGGTACTCTCCGACAATGCGGCGACGGTGGCATACATAAACAGGCAGGGCGGTACCGGTACCGGAAGCGTCGGCTTGGAGGCAGAGGCTCGGGTATTGTTCGAGTGGATCGAGCCTCGGCTCCAGGCCATCTCGGCAGCTCACATTGCCGGGAAAGACAACGTGACGGCCGACTTTCTCAGCAGGGTTCAAGTGGATCCCGGCGAATGGGAACTCAGCCCAAAGGTCTTCGCACAGCTGGTTCAGCGTTGGGGCCAGCCGGTCATGGATCTGATGGCCACGTTACGCTCAGCAAAGGCTGCTCGCTTCTACAGTCGTCGACGGGAACCAATGTCAGAAGGCCTGGACGCTCTGTTGCAGGCTTGGCCCTCCACGGGTCTTCTTTACGTGTTTTCCCCCGTGGCCCCTGCTGGGGCGCGTGATTCAGCGTATCGAGGCCCACCGGGGTCGAGTACTCTTGATAGCTCCGGATTGGCCTCGACGTCCTTGGTATGCCGATCTGATGAGGTTGGTAGTCGGTTCTCCGTGGCGGCTTCCGTTAGATCCGGATCTGTTGTGTCAGTGTCCTCTCCGCATGCCGCAAGTGGGGAGATTCTCTCTTACGGCCTGGCTATTGAAAGGGCGCGATTAAGAAAACGAGGTTATTCCAAGTCGGTCGTGGCGACGCTGTTGCAGGCGCGCAAGAAATCCACTTCTCTGGCCTATGTCCGGGTGTGGCGCATCTTTGAGGATTGGTGCTCTCGACGTCAGGTTCGAGCCGCTACGGCCTCCATTCCCGTGATACTCGATTTTTTACAGGACGGTTTTGCTAAGGGTTTGGCTGCCAGTTCTTTGCGAGTGCAGTTAGCGGCGCTTTCATGCTACCGGGGTAAGGTTCACGGAGTGTCGCTAGGTACCCATGTCGATGTCGTTCGCTTCTTGAGGGCTGTGTCTCGACTTCGTCCGGTCCGCAGGATTTCTGTTCCTTCCTGGGATCTCAATTTGGTTTTGCGGGCTCTCACTGAGTCTCCCTTTGAGCCGCTCTCTCATAGTTCGGTAAAGGATTTGACTCTTAAAACGGTGTTCTTAGTAGCGATTTGTTCGGCGCGACGTATCTCCGAACTCCAGGCGCTTTCTTGCAGGGAACCTTTCTTATCCTTCTCGGCCCAGAAAGTCGTTCTGCGGCCGGTGCCTTCCTTTTTGCCTAAGGTGTCTACTCCTTTCCACGTGAATCAAGTGGTTTCGCTCCCGGTACTTACTGCATCAGGGGAGCAAGCCTCTGATCGAGGACTTAGTCGTTTGGATCTGAAGAGGGTTCTCCGGAGATATTTGAAAGTCACCCGTGAGTTTCGTAAATCGGATCATTTGTTTGTGCTGTTTGGCGGGCCTCGCAAGGGTGAAGCAGCGGCGAAAGCTTCCATTGCTCGCTGGATTAAAGAGGCGATTGGCTCGGCTTATCTATTGCACGGTCGGACACCACCTGTTGGTTTGCGCGCCCATTCCACCAGAGCGCAGGCTGCGTCCTGGGCGGAGTATAGTTTAGTATCTCCAGTGGAGATATGTAGGGCGGCAACGTGGTCGTCTCTGCACACTTTCAGTAAGCACTATAGACTTGATGTCTTAGCGGCTGGCGATGCACGTTTCGGATCATCGGTTCTGCGTGCCGGCTGGAGGAATCCCGCCCGTTAGGCTGCTTTGTTACATCCCATCTGTGAGGACTAAGCTGGAGGAACGATAAGGAAATAGTAATTACACTTACCTGGTAATTGTAGTTCCTTGAGAGACGACAGCTTAGTCCTCCTGCCCTCCCTATATTCTTTATTTTTAGCGCGGCACGCCTTGGGATCAGAAGTCCGTACTCCCAGGTGGGTGTCTTTCTCTTTCTTTCTCTTTATCTCGCTATAGGCTAATGCTGCGGCAGGAGTGGGACATTCTGTGTCTGTGGATTTGGTTCCAATAAATATTTAAAAAAAAAAAAAAAAAAGGTATTTTTACCATAAGATACATTGATTAAGCAGGATTTGTTAAAGGTTAGCTATGTCTTTGAGTTTGCTTTGACAATAGTTCACTGGAGCTTCAGGGATGCCTGGTAGGCTGATTCCAGCGGAGCTGAAATTTGATTGGTCCAGTCTTCATGCTGCAGGAGGAGGTGCACAACCCATCTGTGAGGACTAAGCTGTCGTCTCTCAAGGAACTACAATTACCAGGTAAGTGTAATTACTATTTAGCGACGCCTGTCAGCAGCAGGTTTCCGTGCTAGGATTTGGCCATTCAGGGTCATCGGCGGCACAACCACCTACAAATTGAGCCCTTTCTGAAATTGTCATTTACATAAGGATGCTATTTCCATGTTTATACGCTTGGAAATTGTGCAGACAGCCTCTAAATGTCGTTATGCCATCTGCAAATTTGATTGCCATGCTTGCTGATCTCTTTTCCAGATCATTTCAGTCTAGTAGATGTTACCAGATGCCAGTTCCAGTGCAGATCCCGAGACATTCCACTATTTACGGGTCTCCTGTGAGAAAACTGGCCATTTAGTCCTATTGTGTTCCTGTTTTTGATCCATTTCCCATTCTATAATAGCACATCATCTCCTTCCTCAGGAGAGGTTCATAAGGGGCTTTGTCAAGTACCTTCTAAAACATCCAGATACATATCATTTGGCTTACTCACATGTTTATTAACCCTTTGAAAAGACAGCTTGGTGCTGCTTTTCAGAACAAGTTCTATCATTTAACTGGCACTGAACTCAGATTCATTGGTCTGTAGTTTCCAAGATCGCCTTTGAAGCTCTTTTAAAAAAAACAACAACCCAATTAGTGTTACATTAGTAACTCTTCAATCTTTAGAGATCATTAATACTAATGTTATGATTGAGCCTGGCTGATATTATGAATGATCACTATTAGACAAAAATTAGCTAGGTTAAGACACTTTGATTTGGTTTTCTGCACTATGTTATCAGAGCACAGCTTGCCCATTTGGCGGGAACACTGCCCATCTGGGCCATCTGGGGAAAGGCCCCTGCTGGGGATCGTGAGAAGTGTTGCTGGATGGCACAGTCCGGGGCTTAGTGTTCCAGGGTCCTGGAAGGGTTGATAGCGGCAGTCAGGCCTCCCTGTCTTTGCTATGATGGTCACCTAGGTTCAAGCGTCCTGTGTTTTGGGTGACAGGAGTGGGACACCTGGACATGTGGTGCTGGATGTTGGATAGGCTCATACTTCTTAGGTGCACTCTCCTTGAGTGCGTCTGCATGTCCGTGTTCCGTCTGTGATCTCATGCTCAGGTGATTGTTGCAGCAATGACAGAGATCGCTTGGGATATCGTGAGCGGGGTTGTCATGGTGTTGCATGGGGTTGCCAATGCAAGACGGGGCCATCCTGAGGAGTTTGGGCCTCAGTCATCAGCTTTCCCTTCGGTGGCCCGGCTGTCCAGGAGGCACCCCTCCAGATCCGCCGGTCCAGTTCTTCTCTGCCTCTTCTCAAGGTGGGCAGGGGGGCTGGCAGATCTGGAAATTCACGTCCACTGCACGTTCTACTGTTTTACCTCTGTCTTGGGGTTCTGAGGTCATATATTCCCAATCATTTGTTGTTTGGGGTGCTGCTGTCTGTTGTGCAAGACAAGGTGGTCAACAGTCGGAGGCTGTCGTCTATTTCCCTTACCCCTGAAGGTGCTCACAATTTATGTTTTTTGTACCTGCGGAGGTGTATGTTGTTAAAGGCTAGCAGGCGCACCTGTGGGACCAGAATCCTTGGTTCTTCCGACCTTCCGTTGAGGTGCGCGTGTGGGGTTTACTCCCTTGGTCAGCTAGCAACTTGCTTCACCCATTGGGCCTTCCCTTTCCTCAAGGCATCGTTGCGTCCCACTTCTTCGTGGGGGCTCGCCGCAGGGCCTGGAGTTATGCTCAGCCGGTTCCAGCCAGGGCTGAGTCCTTGGGGGGAGGCTCCGATCCTAACGATACAGGGAGTGCTGGGATCCGTTCAACCAGGTTCCTTCGGGCCCAGCGTACGTCGTCTTTTGCTGGCCGGTTTAGGTCTTCGGGTCGTGGCGGTGCTCTGAGTAGACCAGTAGGCTGCACAGTGCTTGTCTTGGAGCAAGCGCGGGATATCTGTAGGTTCATATTCAAAGCCGTCCGGTTACATGTCCCTCCATTGTGGAATGCTGTACTAGTAGGCATACTTCATATGCTGGGCTTACAAGTTGGCTTCCGCGCTGCTCGGCATCAGCCAAGGTGACTGCCGGTTTAGACTGTGGAGTCAGCCTGGAGGAGGGGCCTTGCGTTCTCTGGACAATGCCCTGTTCGGTTGTGTGCCTTGTGGCCCTTATGGAGTTGTAAAAAGGAAAAAAAAATAAAAAAAAGAATAATCAAACAGGAAAGCCTTCCTAATTGTCCCCACTTCTTTTTTTTATAAGGTTCTGTCCCTTTCTTCCGGGAGCTTGGCCGGAGCGTGGTTAGACTCAGCTACATTTTGGGGATCCTTTATGTACAAGGCGTTTTAGTGTACGCAGCACGCCCAGTGTTCCATCGTCTGACTGGAACGGTACGCGGTACATCAGCCGTGGCAGGCATTCACGGACACGGTAGCGGATCGAGCGCTGTAGGTGCTGTCTGAGATCTCCGGGATGGTGGCCTATTTCGATCGGCAGGGTGGAGTCGGTCGGGTGGTCAGGGTGGCCCGAGCAAAGGGACAGCGTGCGCGGTTGAAGCCTTGGCGGCCTGCGTTTCGGTGGGGACACTGTGGTGGCGAATGTCCTTAGCGGGGTCCGAGTGTTTGCCGGAGGAGTGAGATTGCATCAGGCGGTGTGCGCGCCGCGTGTGCTCAGATGCGGTCAGCCCATATTGGACCTCATGGCGACCTGTCAGTCTGCGGCGACGGGTCGATGTTTAGCAGAGGACATATGAGGCTACTGGATAGCGTCGACGCATTGGTACGGGGCCGTGGCCCGGTCCATTCTATGCCTTTCAGAGGTCATAGTGAAAATGACCGACTGGGTCTGGTTGCTAAGATATGTGCTCTTCATTAGTTAGTGGGGACCATTACCAGTGTATTCTGCAACATTTGCGTGAGCTTGCATAATCTTTACTTGCAACCAATCAAAATAACTGTCCAAAACCAGTTGATGCAGTCACTACTTGAATTTGCCTCGCTTGACAGTAAAAAAAAAAAAAAAAGAAAAAAAGAAAAAAAAAAAGTCATATTTATTTTATACCGATAGGTCACTCACAGCATATTTGGCGATTCCTCGTCCTGGTGTTAATCATGCAGATAATTTCTGCTCTAGTTGTGGTGATGTGACTTTTACATCACAAAAATGGCATATGACTGTGGCGGTTCAGAAAGCCTACAATTTATATTTTGGCTGCAGAATAAAAGATCAGGATAAAAGCTAGGCGCTACACATATGCTGCAATATATGTGTAGCAGATCTCAGGCTGTGGATGGATGGGAAAAGACCATCAAAGTCTTTTGCGGTTCCAATTATCTGGAGAGGGCCCATGGATCACGTCGGCGATTGCTACTTCTGCATGGTTCCTCCAATTCCGGAGGGCATATCCAGGTGATGTAAGCAGTTGGCCTACTGGCATTGCGTCGTGGGCGTGGCTACCAGAGTCTCCTTTCTTTTTTGTCACACCATGTAAGACTCCACATCTTCTGAAACAACGCTGGACTCTGGGGCACTTGACACCCTCTTATATGCCCTTGGTGGATCACGCTTGGTTTATTGCAACTCATTGCTTAGCTGCATTCCACATTCTCAATTAAAAAGACTCCAACTGGTCCAGGACATAGCTGTAGAGCTACTTTGTGTTGCAAAGAATAAAGCCCTTAAGAGGTGTGACAAATAGGGTGTTTGACGCTGGTGGTTTTTTCCATTTCCCTCATTTTGCTTCCCATCTCTGTCTGGATGGACCTCGGTTCCGTTCTCCCTCGTGGAATCCGGCTGTGCCTGTTTAGTTGTCGGTTTGGGACTTACGCAAGAACACTTTGCTTGTAACCTGCGTTCCTTGGACCTTAGGTGAGGTTCTGTCGCTTTCTGGGAGGTCTCTTCGCTGCCTGTCCCTCCGTGGAGGCGGGTTCTGCGGGAGAGAGCAGCGGTTGCTAACACTTGACACCCTGGTGGGGTCGAGAGCCAAGGGGGAGCTCAAGCGGATTTTTCAGGCGGAGCTCCGGTAGCCTTCTCAGTAGGTCTGTTTCTAGGGCGTTCAGTGTGTTTGCGATGGCGAGTTTGTCTTTCTGAAGCACTAGCGCTGCTTGGGGCAGAGTTCTGTGCTGTTTTCACCAGTGAAGAGGATCCAAGTGGGCTCTCGGTCGTGTCTTCCTGGTTGGTTTACCGCCTGTTGACGTGAGGAGCGGGCTGGGGTCGGTGCCTGCTCTGTTCGTTTAGGGGCCGAGCCGACTGGATAGGTCCCTCCCAATGATTACTGCTCTGGTACATCCCAGTGGTGGAGGACTGAACTGTAGGACCGATAAGGAAATGGAAATTACACTTACCTGGTAATTGATGTTCCTTGAGGGAGTACAGTTCAGTCCTCATTCCCGCCCGGGGATGGATGTTTCAGACGCGAGGCGTCAGTTCCGAGTATGCTTTCGGATCCTAGAGTCGGCAACGGGCTCTGATTGGCAGGTAATCGCGAGAGCAACCTTTTCTGCCTATACTCTTCCTTAGTTCTCCTTCCTTCTAGTTCTCTGTCTTCCGCTGTTTGGTGCGCAGGGGGACAGGGGCACGGAGGAGGGTGTTTTCGGCCTTTCTTTTTGGGCCCTGTGATTTTAAAGTTGAAGTTTTGAGCATAGCTTTGTATTTAGTACTTTAACTGGTTGTTTGTTTGCTCCTTTGAGTCTGCTTTGACAGTAGGTCACTGGGGGATCATGGGAGAAGACCAGCAGGATATACCCGGTGATGTCACAAGTTTGACTTGTCCAGTCTCCATGTTGCAGGAGGAGGTGCACTACCCAGTGGTGGAGGACTGAACTGTACTCCCTCAAGGAACATCAATTACCAGGTAAGTGTAATTTCCATTTTTTACTGGCTGGAAAGGCTGTGGGTTGGTGATCAGCTATCCTCATGAAGTTACCTGAAGGCTCTGTTCATACGCTCCTGTGTTGAGTTTCTTCATGACAGTTACCTCCACATTTCTGTGTAAATTAAGTGCATTTTGCGCTTATTCGGTCCCAAGCCCATGGGTCTATCGCCAGCTTCTCAAGTCCAGGGCTTAGACCTTGGAGCTTCTTCCATGGGGCAGGGCACACATGCATCCTCAGGAGAGGCACCTGCTGGCTCTCTGGTTTCCCTTCTTTGAGTGGAGTGGAGGAGTGGCCTAGTGGTTGGGGCAAGGTACTTCGGACTGGAAGGTCGGGGGTTCAAATCCCACTAGAGGACAGCAACCTTGGGCCGGAAGGACTGGGGTTTCTAGTCCCACAGGTGCTCCTTGTGGTCTTGGGCAAGCCACTTAACCCTCCATAGCCCATGTTCCCTGTAAAATAGTTATCTCCAAGTTATAATGCCCTGTTCAATGTAATTTCAGTTTGTTCAATGTAAACCGCACTGATGCAGAATAGCGCGGTATATAGGAGAATGTAAATAAAATAAATTGAGATGGAGCAGCTGCAGTGGTGGTTACAGGTATCCCCCCTCCCACCCCCCAACCATCTGATGGCTGGGATGTTGCAGAATAGCCTGGAGTGGGTGATTCACTTTGGATACCAGTCTGTAGGTCTGGGGTGCACACTGCCTGGGCCAGGGACTCCAATATCGCTTGGAGGCAAGGATGATCCACCTGGCCCTGGAGAACTTTCAGCCTTGCCTGTTGGGCAAAGTGGCCTGAATGTTCTCAGACAATGCCACAGCTGTGGTGTACGTCAACAAGCAGCGTGGAACTCTCGGTGTTGAAGTGGCTCTTGAGATTACAGAACTGTGTTGTTTTGCCAGAGGAGCATCTACTTGCCCTGTCTGCAGTGAACTTTGCTGATGTTGACCACGTGTAGGCCAACATTGAGTTGGAGCACTGTGGATCTGTGTTAGTGAAGGCTCAACCCTCACACATTCAGTTTCATAGTCCTGAAATATTCCATTGTTCAACTTAATGGGCATTCCCTGCTTCAGGAGTGGCTCATGAGGGATTGCTTTCTTTCGTCTGTTGCCCTTGGTGAACCATCATCTACACAAGATTCAGATACACCACCTGGGCCTGGTGATTTTTAGGTGTCCTGGACTGGCTTCATAGGCTGTAGCACTAGACTCTTGAATCTGTTGGTGGGCGCCCCCCCAGGGCTCTTGTTAGGAGAGAGATCTCCTTTGGTAGCAACCCCTAATTATGGAGGACCCTGATCCCTTCCTACCTATGTCCTGGCCCTTAAGAGGCTTAGGCTGTCCAAGGAGGACTACTCTGCAGCGGTAGCAGACATCCTGCTCAAGGCCTCAAGGGCCTCCACATTCTAGACTTGTGCTAGTCTGGAGGGTTTTCAAATGGTGGTGTTCCTCTCATTCCCTGGAGGCCAGCAAGGCGGACATAGTTGTGGTTTTGTTCTTCTCCCAGTTCAGTCTGGAGTGCTACAGGGTTCACATACAAGGGATGTAGTTGGCAGTGTACACTCTTAAGGAGCAAAACAAATACTTGGTGGAAACTGCCTCTGGTGTTGAAGGTGTTGAAAGGGCCTCCATTTCAGTCTGTTTGCAAGACCACTCTCAAGGATTTGGCCCTTATGGGACTGTTTTTGGTGGCCATAGCATCTACTAGGCAGGTATTAGAGCTGGTCCTGTAGGGAACCTTTTTTGTCATATCAGCAATTTCTGCCTTTGCATTGGTCAGGCTTAACACACCATTAGGACTTATTCACTCGGTAGTCGCCTCACCTTTAGACTTGCAATCTGATTCTCACTGTCTCCCCCCTCTCCCAGAATTCTCTCTCCTCTTTAATCTGTTCAGAATTCAGTTCAAGGCTGATCTTCCACCAGTGTTGCTATGCCCACATAACTCCTCTCCTTCCCTTCATTTGCTCCTTGTCCATTTCCTCATCCAGTTCAAACTTCTACTGACCTACAAGTGCATTCCTTCTGCTGCTCCTCATTGCCTCTGCTTTCTTAGCTCTCCCTACATCCTTCCTTGGGAATTCTGCTCATCAGTCAACTCCCTTATCTATGTCCTTCTCATCCACTGGCAACTCTAGACTTTGTTCATTCTTCCTTGCTGTACCGTATGTTTGGAACAGACTACCTGAGTTGGTGCATCAGGCTGTATATCTGGTCCTATTCAAATCCAGGCTAAAATGAAACACAAATAGAGAAACATGATGGCAGAAAAAGTCCACATGGCCTGTCTAGTCTGCCCTTCCAGGCCACCACCTCTTCAAGGCTGCTTTTGGATCCTGACCATTTACTCTCCTGTTTATCACTCATGTATGTTCTCTTGTCCCCTGTTGTGTTTGGTCTTGCTTAGATTGTAAGCTGTATTGAGTATGGACAGTCTCATGTATTTATGTACAGTTCTGTGTATGATTTGTAGCGCTATATAAATGGTAAGTAGTAATAGTAGTAGTTGTGATATGTGCTGTCATCTTAACCAGACTGTGGTTCTACCCTTCTTCTCGGAGGTGGATCTTATGAAGGACCTCTCACTCAGTCTTGTGGACACAAGGAGGGTATTCATCAGGTCACTGGAAGCTACAGTTTTTTTTTTCCCCACTGGTTGGATCATCTTTTTGTTCTTTTTGTATGGCAGCCCTTTATTGCTTGCTGGATTAGTTAGGTTATTGGGTCAGCTGTTGGGTCAGATACCCACTGGCTGGTAAGTGGGCCCTGGCTCCTCCTGGACATAGTCTGCCATTGATCTCTCTAGAGGACATCTGCAGGGCAGTGTCTGCATGATTTTGTGGAGCACTACAGATTGCATGTTGGATCCAGAACAGATGGTGCCATTGGCAGAGTAGTCCTGTTAAGAGTGGTGTCTTCCAGTTGCTCGCTCTGTGCCCTGACTGCTTGGGTACATCCTATTTGCCTGGACTGGTCTAGCAGGATGATAAGGAAGGAGACATTTTACATTCCTGAAATTACTTTCTTTTAATCCTGCTGGAGCAGTCCAGGACTTCCCCCTGGGAGACTTTATTTTTATTTTTTTTACAGGTTGGCATACCCTGCTGCTTTTTTGATGGCATTGTCTCTCAATTCATGATGCAGAGTTGATTATGGTAAGAGAGACAAATACTTAATAATACTATTTTTTGCAAAGTTGAATTGTTGGTTATTACACTACAAGTTTTCTGAGTTTGTTTAGTATATGCTCTGTCTTGGGAAGTGTCATACTTGCTCAGTGCTGTATTAGCACTGAGTGATGACATTTATTGAAAGAAAGTTTGTCCCTCCAGTACAATCTGGATGCGTGGGTTATGCTTATCCAGCAGCAGGGGAAGACTGAGAACAGCAAGCTCAAAACCATTCCTTAAGTAGCCTGTACTTCTGCAGAGCTAGTATTTCTCAGTCTCCAACAGCTGGGTGAGCATAGGCCTGTGCTGGCTATTTGTTGTTTTTCCTTAGTTAAGTACTGGGCCGCAATTTTGGAGTGCAGATTCTGATGGCACTAGGTCCCTCCTCCAGCTGCTCCTCAGTTCCCTCTGGGCAGTAGGAGATAGCTGATCCCCCCCCCCCCCTCTCTTTCTGCTCAACTCTTTGGAGGAGACTTGGGGTTGAGCTCTGCTGTGTCTGTGTTAAGGAGAGCATAGCTACCATGAAGAGCTTAGTTGGCAGCCACGGCGGGGGGGGGGGCGCGAGGCTTTCTGGCCGTGGGCACCCTTTGGAAGAGGCCAGGACACCTGTGGTTTAGGCAAGAATGACTGCCATCTTGTCTGCTACATCTTACTCTGCTTTGGAGTACAGAGAAGCTCCGTTTTTGCAGTTGGTGGCCCTGGAGCCCCGGGCGGTTGGAGGGGGTCTGAATAGCGGGGGCATGCCCCCTTTTTCCCCGGAGTTTGTGTTATTGCTGCATCAGGCCTTTTAAATGCAGCAAGGCCTTGGGGAAAGGTACCCTGCTCGGGGGTTTCCCCCCTTGCAGAGGGGACTTTCTGTCCTGGCAGTGGGGCTGCACCTGCGCCGGGAGGGGTCCCTGAACTTTGTGGATGGGGCCTCAGTGGGGCTCTAGAGGGTCAGTCTGATTATTTGGAGGATCCGGACCCTGAGGAGTTAGAAGAGGGGGAGCTCCCTGCTGGAGGGAGGATTCCTCAGCCATTCACATCATATGGATGAGCTTTCCTCCTTCATTGTCCAGATCCACTCCTCGAGGATATTTAGAAGCTCCTCGCTCCTGTTCTATCCATCGGGCCGTCAAGGCCATGGTTGATGAGGAGTGGAAATTCCAGATGCCAGCCTGTGGGTAGAAAGGAGCTCTACCCCCATCCTTCTGGAGGAAAGGAAGTGCTTCCGCCTCCCCCGGGTGGATGCACTGATGGCGGAGGTCACCAGGAAGACTACCATTCTGGTGGAAGGAGGGGTGATCTTGCCATCCGTCGATTCAGTGTATTTTTTTTATTTTATTTAAAAACATTTAGATACTGCCATTTGCTAAAGCATTCACAGCGTTTGACAATAAAATAAAAAATACAACCCCATTGATCCCACCCAGCAGGATCCCTACCCCCTTAAGAGGAGAAGTGCTTAACATTCTTATTCTGAAAGCATCTGCCAAAAAAACCCTCAAACTGCTGCCCATCCTCATGGAAATGGGAGGGTTTTTAACGCCTTCGAAAATAACAGGTTTATCTGCAACCCGAGTGCCAAAGACAATTCCAAAGAGTTTGCACAGGAGGAAGTGGCCCAGTTGGAGCCTGGATCGCCTAACTGGCTGATCTCCTCTGTGATTCGCTTAGGGCCTCAGCCAAGTTAGTGGTGACTGGTGGCTTTAGGTAGTTCTTGTGGCTATGGAAATGGTCGGCAGATTTGGCCCCCAAGACGAGGTTGAGCAAGTTCCCTTTCTCAAGGAGGCTCCTGTTTGGTGGAGGATTTGGAGAAGCTGGTAAAGGACCTGAGAGATACTAAAGTCGTGATACTCCCGGAGGACAAGCCCAATATGGCAGGCTAGAGGTCCCATTCTAGAGGCCAGGGGTGTGAGGCGCCGAAGTTCTGCCTGGCCTGTGGGGCGAACCCTCAGAAGTCCCTGTTTCTCCCAAAAGCCCTTCCTTTCGTGGAGGTGGTTGGGGTGGCAGAGGAGGGACTGCAGCTGGCTCCTTTGTCACCAAGTCCTCCCAATAAAGGTTCGGGGGCCTCGATGGAGGAGCAGCCAATAGGTTGGATCAACTTTATCTGCTTCTAGTATTAAGTGACTGTCTAACATCCCAATCTCCCAAGCCTTATCAAATAGGTGATTTCACTCACTTCATAATTCTGCTTAGATTTAAATCACACTTGTAAATATGTTCTGTAAACAGCTCATAACCAAACTTTCACAATGTCTCTAGATTAAAGTCTCTGATAAGGAATCTTATCAGGGCCCAGGAAACAAGAATAAAGAGGGAGAATTTACCCTTATCAAAGGACCTGTATTGCCAGGTCAGAGATACAAAACCTCAGTTGTACCTAGAAACCAGATTGTACCAGGCTGCAATAGGTTGCAGAGTGTCCCTAGTGGTGAGAAGGAGGGGGAAAGCAAGTTCAGAGTAAGGAACCCTTACATCACTGACTTTCCAAATTACTCAGCTGCCAGGAGGCAGACTGGTTTGCAACACCTGAGAGGAGAAATGGCAGGGTTAGAGCCTGGGAGGTTTAAAGCTAGGACAGAATATTCAGGAGGAGAGAGGAGAAGGAGTAGGAATGCCTACTGGAGGAGAAATGGAGCTGAAGCCCTGAAAACCAAGAGCCCATGCTGGAGGACAAGACAGGGAAGCTCAGATACATGCTGGCCAGAATATGAGGGAGGAACCACTGAACCCAGCCTTGACCCAGGTATGAGTTTTGGAAGCCTGTCTGATGGGGAGCATTACAGATTTGCTGGAGACAGCGCTTGTCTTGATGGGAGGCAATCAGCTAAGCCCTCCTGAGCCAGAAGTAGAACCCATGCAGCTAGAACAGGAATTAGTTCTGGAAGAGGATGATTCTTACATGGGACTGTTCTTTATGCCAAACTGCCAAGCACAAAGAAGTCCTGAGAGGGAATACATCATAAGGGAACCTTCCAGAGTCCAGTACCCTAGAGAGCCTATATGTGAAGTGAAAACGTTCTTTGAAAAGGAAAATACTTGTGCTGAGAATATCTGCAGCTGCTTAATTGTTTGCTCATTGACCAGCTGAAGTCAGTGCAGTGCAGAGCTTATGCCGTACTCACGGTGGATTTAAGAAGTTTCTTTTGGAAGAGAAAAGAGAGCTGTTTATGTGAAGCTGATATTTTTGGTTTTGTTTTAAACAGCACTGCAAGGCACGTTTGCTAGCAGTGGCTGTGGAAATGACTTTCTGCTTTGCATTGAAAGACATTACAAGCTGTTTGTGCTTAAGTTCAGTTTTATCCTGTTATACTAAATATAATCCTGGAGAAGAAATTCAATAGGTGACAATTTGTGAACCTTATTTGCGTTTACCTCATAAATAAATTCTGTCAATGCCTTAACTCTCGACCAACTACAAAAGAGTGTTTTTCTGCCTAAAAGTCAAGTGTAACCTGACTGGACTACCTTTCCCATGGTGCACTTCAAAGTCAGTCAGTCAGGCACATTGCTGAAGTGGTGGAATCTGCTATAACAAGCACGCCCCTCCACGCTGCTGTAAGGGGCTATGGGCGTGACAAGTCACAAGGCTTTACTTACTGTAAATAGTTCATGATAGAATCTAATGTACATCTCAACGATTAATGTTCTGAGTAATTGTCCTGAACAGTTTTATGTAACTGGTTTTGTTTTTGTTCCATGGAAAAGGTGGTATAGAAATGCTAATAAATAAAATAAATTAACCTGACTTTGCCCACCTTATGACTAATGCTTGGGTCTTGGAGGTCATATGCACAGTCTATGCCCTCAAGTTTGTCAGACTTCTCGTGGATGCTTTTCATGGTGTCTCGTTGTCAAGCTCCCGCCAAAGCCTTGTCGGTCCAGGAAACAACAGCTTTCTGTGGCTCGAGGCTGTAGTGCCAGTGCCTCCGTAAGAGTGGGGGGTGGGGTGTTACTCCATTTACTTCGTGGTGCCCAAAAAGGAAGGTTCCTGGTGCCCCATTCTGGATCTGAAAGGGGTAAACAGGGCCCTCCAGGTTCTGCATTTTCATCAGGGACACCACAAGGGCTGTCCATCAAGAGTTTTTAATGTCCCTGGATTTTTCTGAGGTGTATTGCATATCCTCATTTGTCTGGAGTATCAGTGGGGGGGGGGGGGGTTTGGGGTTCCGCAGGGGAATTTTCAGTTTCAGACCCTCTTCGGGCTGGCCACCACCTCTTGGGTTTTCACCAAGGTGGTGGCGGCGGCAGTGGCCTTGCGGAAGCGGGGAGTTCTGGTGCACCCATATCTGCAGCCACCGGACAGCCATCTGCAGTCCTATATGATCTCCACTGGCTCCCCATTCAATACAGAATCAAATTCAAAGTGCTTACCCTTACACACAAAATTATCTCTAATGTGTCTGCCCCATGCCTCTCCCCACTTCTTCCGTTCCCCATTAACACTAGAACACGCCGCTCTACTACCAAAAACCTTCTGACTATCCCAACAACCAAAAGACATAGCAAACAATCCACCTGTAACAGGGCCTTCTCCCTCTATGCCCCATCTTTATGGAATACCCTTCCTCACGAGCTGCGGAACTGTCCTACCCACTCTGAGTTCAGAAAGAAGTTAAAAACTCTTTTTTTCCTTGAACATTTTTCCCTACCTCCTTAGTAAATAACCCTTTACCTCTACTTCCTCGCTACTGTGTACCACTCTCTAACCTTAACATGCGATCGTATGATATCCCAGGATATACCATTGTAAATAGTTGTTCACTGTTCATGTAATTAGTTCACTTTGTTTTCCTTTATTTTTATTATTTTTATTTTTTTTCCTATATTTCTCTGTTACTTTGTTCCATGTAAACAGTTGAAACACACTGCCACATTTGTTTAATGTAAACTGTCTTGATTTGTAGAAAGACGGTATATAAAATCTGTTAAATAAATAAATATCTGGAAGATTGGTTGATTTGAGCGAAATCCTTGTAGGAGAATCGGGAGGCGATGGCCTGTGTGATTTGTTGCTGCAGGAACTCGAGTCGTGAATTTCACCAAGAGTCAGCTGTCTCCTGCCCTATCCCTGGAGTTACCTGGGTGCCTGCTTCGACACACAGCAAGGGATGGTATTTCAACTGGAAGACAGGATAGTGAAGCTTCGTAGTCCTCGAGGGCTTGGGATTACCTGCATGTATTTTGCTCGATGGTGGTCTCTCTGGAATTAGTGCCTTGGGCTTGACTCCACATGCTGCTGCTGCTACTATTACTACTGAACATTTATATAGCGCTACAAGATATGCGCAGTGCTTCAGACACATGTAAAAGATGGTCCCTGCTCATCAGAGCTTACAGTCTAGTCAAGATAGACAACATAGTAGCTGTAGACATGCTGGTATACAGCTAGGGAGAATGGTAAGGAGACACAAAGGAGATCAGGTGAGTCAAGATCCGAAAGTGGCAGCAGAGGTTAGTTTTCAGCCTGGATTTGAAAAGGATCTGAGAGGGCGCCTGACGTACAGACATGCGACTCATCCAGGCGGTGCTCTTGGCGTGATGGTCCCTGCAGTGCAGTCGATGGAGGTTCGTCTTGCTCTACCAGGGCAAGGCTGGGAGAGTTTGGACTGGTGGCTTGATTTAACCCACCTTGTGCCGAGATGCTCCTTGAGACTCCAGACTGGCTAGTGTTCAGTGGTCTCTGGAGGAGAACCTCTGGCCTTTTAATCGCTTGGAGATCAGTTCATTTGGCCCTGGAGTTTCTCCTGCCCACGTTTCGGGTGCAGGCAGTGAGGGTGCTGACTGACAGTGCCATTACTGTGGCTTACATCAACCAGCAGGGGAGCACTCAGAGTTTGCTGGTTGTGGTGGTAGCGATTCCGCTCCAGCAGTGGATGGACATCCATCTGCTTTCGCTGTCAACGGCAGATGTGGCCAAGACAGACAGTGGTCCAGGCAGATTACCTGAGCTGTCATCTCTTTGGACCCAGGAGAGTGGCTCCTGTCAGATGGCATTCCAGCTGATAGTGGAGCACTGGGGTGTTTCTATGATGGACCTAATGGTAACTTTGGCGAATGCCAAAGCCCCCAGGTTCTTCAACAGGCACAGGGAGCTCATGAAGGGCCTTGATGTGCTGATCCAGCCCTGGTCCAGAGGTGGGCTTCTCCATGGCTGCTGATCGGGTGAGTCGAGGCCCATATGGTGTTGGTGGCCTCGGATTGGTCCTGGAGGCCATGGTATGCAGACCTAATGCGACTCCAGTTGGCGGAGCTCTCCCCCTTCCTCAGGAGGCGGGCTTTTTGATGTAGGGCCCTGTTCAAATGCTGAATGTGGAACGGTTCTTGCTTACAGTTTGGCTCTTGAAAGGGCATGCTTGAGGTGTATAGGGTATGCCTTCTAGGTGGTTGATATCTTGCTGCAGGCGTGAAAGCATTCTGCTTCCCTGGCCTATGTACAGGTCTGGTGTGTTTTTGAGGCTTGGTGCCGAGAGATGTGTGGTCCCTATTGTCTACTCTTCCGGATATTTTGGCTTTCCTTCACAATATCCTTAAAGAGCCTGGCGTTGAACTCCTTTGAAGGTGCAGGTGGTGTCCCCGGCTTGTTTCTGGGACCGGGTACAGGGTGTGTCCTTGCCTCTCACCGGGATGTAGTCTGTTTCTGTTGGGGGGGGGGTCAAGCATTTAAGACTGCCTTGCTGTCCCCATTTCTGTCCTGGGACCTTAACTTGGTCCTCTCTGCGCTCGCGGGAGTCCCATTTGAGCCTCTGTCGAGAACCTCCTTGAAGGATTTGACCCTCAAGGTAGTATTTCTGGTGGCTATTTGGAATGTCTCATCTCGGCGCTGCAAGTTCTCCCTTCATAGGAAGCCTTTTTTGGTGATGATAAAGGAAAAGCTGAAGGCTGTTTCAATGTTCCACCTTAATCAAGCAGTGATCTTGCTGGCCTTTGCCAGTCCCCTGGACTCGGCTGAGTCTAGGGATTTATGCTTACTAACTGTCCGCAGGGTGCTTAAGCGGTATTTGAAGGTTCAGTGCTTGGAATATCTTTGTGCTCTTTGGTGGCCTCGCAAGGCCAAGGCAATGGCCAAGGCATCTATTTCCCATTGGATTCGGGGTGCTGTTGAATCAATGTACTTGCTGAAGGGGCGTGTAGTCCTCTCGGGGCTCTGGGCCCATTCTACCAGGGCCCAGGCAGCCTCTTGGGCAGAGTTCAGCCTTGTACCGCTGCAGGATATTTGCCGGGTGGCATTGTGGTCATCACTCCATTCTTCTTCACATCATTACTAGCTGGATGTGCAGGCCTATCAGCACACAGATTTTGGGGTTTGAGTGTTACAGGCCAGAGTTTCTTTATACATCTCACGATAGTACTGCTTTGTTACATCCCACTTGTCTGGATCAGACTGGAGGGACAAACTGGAAGGTGAACTTAAGACCTTACCTACTAATTTTCTTTCCTGGAGTCCCTCCAGTCCAGTCCAGGACCCACCGGGACGTCTGTCTTTCTGGTCTGGTGCCTGTTCTAAAGATGCTGTTAGTTGGAACAGGTGACCTCTGGGCCAGTTGATTGTGGCGGTTTCCCCCCTTGTTCCAATGTGGTTCTAGGGGGTTCCACTGTGCTGTTGCACTGTTTGCTCTCCCTGTTGTGGACTTCAGCCCTTTGGTGGGGGGTGTCCTGTTTTGACAAAACAAACATTTAAAAAAAGCGAATATAAGAGCATAAGATATGCCATACTGGGTCAGACCAAGGTCCATCAAGCCCAGTATCCTGTTTCAAAAAAGTGGCCAATCTAGGTCATAAGTACCTAGCAGTTCCCCAAAAGAAACAGGTTCCTCATTGCTTGTATTGGGTCAAGCAGTGATATCCCGTGTCCCTTTTAATAATGGTTTATGGACCTTTCCTCCAGGAACTTGTCCAAACCTTTTTTTTAAACCCAGCTACACTAACAGCTTTTACTACATCCTCCGGTAGCAAATTCCAGAGTTTGATTACATGTTGAGTGAAAAAATATTTTCTCTTATTAGTCTTAAATAGGTTACCCTGTAGTTTCATTGCATGTTCCCCAGCCTTTTTATATTCTGATGACTTAAACAATCGATCTACGTTTACCCATTCCACTCCATTCATTAAATTATAGAACTCTATCATATCATAAGAACATAAGAGCATAAGATATGCCATACTGGGTCAGACCAAGGTCCATCAAGCCCAGTATTCTGTTTCCAACAGTGGCCAATCTAGGTCATACGTACCTAGCAGTTTCCCCAAGGGACACAGGTTCCACAATGCTTGTATTGGTTCAAGCATTGATATCCTGGGTCCCTTCTTAATAATGGTTTATGGACCTTTCCTCCAGGTTTAAAAAAGGTTTGGACAAGTTCCTGGAGGAAAGGTCCATAAGCCATTATTAAGAAGGGACCCAGGATATCAATGCTTGAACCAATACAAGCATTGTGGAACCTGTGTCCCTTGGGGAAACTGCTAGGTACATATGACCTAGATTGGCCACTGTTGGAAACAGAATACTGGGCTTGATGGACCTTGGTCTGACCCAGTATGGCATATCTTATGTTCTTATGTTCTTAACTTGTCCAAAATTTTTTAAACCCAGCTACACTAACAGCCTTTACTACATCCTCCGGTAACAAATTCCAGAGTTTGATTACACGTTGAGTGAAAAAATATTTTCTTTTATTAGTCTTAAATAGTTTACCCTGTAGCTTCATTGCATGTCCCCTAGTCTTTCTATATTCTGATAAGGTAAACAATCGATCTACGTTTACCCGTTCCACTCCGTTCATTAATTTATAGACTTCTATCATATCTCCCCTCAGCCGTCTCTTTTCCAGGTTAAAGAGCCCCAACCTTTTTATCCTTTCTTCATAGGAGTAGCCTTCCATCCCCTTTACCATTTTGGTGGCTCTTCTCTGAACCTTTTCTAAAATTGCTATATCCTTTTTAAGATACGGCGACCAGAATTGCACACAATATTCAAGGTGCGGTCTCACCATGGAACGATATAGAGGCATTATAATATCTTTTGTTTTATTTTCCATTCCTTTCCTTATCATACCTAGCATTCTATTTGCTCTCTTGGCCGCCGCTGCACACTGGGCCGAGGGTTTTAACATGGTATCCACAATGACGCCTAAATCTCTTTCCTGGGTGGTGGTTCCTAATGTGGAACCTTGCATCGTGTAACCATAGTTTGGGTTGTTCTTCCCTAGGTGCATAACCTTGCACTTCTCCACATTAAATTTCATCTGCCATTTTGATGCCCAGTCTTCCAATTTATCAAGATCCTCTTGCAATTTTCCACAATCCTCCTTGGTTTTAACAACTTTAAATAGTTTTGTGTCATCTGCAAATTTGATAACCTCACTCGTTATTCCACTTTCCAGGTCATTTATGAATATGTCAAAAAGCAGCGGACCCAGCACAGATCCCTGGGGTACACCACTATTCACCTTTCTCCATTGGGAAAATTGGCCATTTAGCCCTACCCTCTGCTTTCTATCTTTTAACCAGTTCCTGATCCACAATAGTACACTGCCTCCTATCCCATGACTCTTTAGTTTTGCCAAAAGTCTCTCATGAGGGACCTTGTCAAAGGCTTTCTGAAAGTCCAGATACACAATATCAACCGACTCACCTTTGTCCACCTGTTTATTCACTCCTTCAAAAAAACATAACAGATTAGTAAGACAAGATCTTCCTTGTCTAAAGCCATGTTGGCTGTCTCCCATTAGGTCGTGACTATCTACATGCTGAGTAATTTTATTCTTTATGATGGTTTCTACCATTTTTCCCGGGACTGATGTCAGGCTCACCGGTCTGTAGTTTCCCGGATCACCCCTCGAACCCTTTTTAAAAATTGGTGTTACATTGGCGATCCTCCAATCCTCAGGTATTAGAGATGATTTTAATGATAGTTCACAGATTACTGATAGCAGGTCTGCAATCTCAAATTTCAGTTCTTTCAACACCCTTGGATGTATACCATCCGGCCCAGGTGATTTGCTACTCTTCAGTTTATCTAATAGTTGTAAGACATCTTCCCGATGTATCGATATTTCCTTCAATTCTTCCACACCTTTAAATACCACTTCAGTCATGGGTAACATCCCTACATCTTCCTCAGTAAAGACCGAAGCAAAGAATTCATTCAGTCTCTCCGCTATCGCCTTGTCGCCTCTTAGTGCTCCTTTAACCCCTTTATCATCTAATGGACCAACTGACTCTCTCACAGGTTTTTTGCTACGAATGTACTTGAAAAGGTCTTTATTTCGCGTTTTTGCTTCCGCAGCAAGCTTCTTCTCAAATTCTCTCTTTGCCTGCCTTATCAATGCCTTGCATTT